>CM019150.1:9493370-9505230 GCA_009733165.1 Naja naja | reverse complement strand
GGCCGCAGCTGCGAAAGCGGCGCGCTCGGAGAGCGACTCCGGCGCGGGAGGCTGCGGGTGGACCGGCCAGGGCTGGGCCGGGGCCCGTGCGACGGAGCCGGGCGCGCCGCAGCCTCCCCGCCCGCCCTCCCGCTACCTTTACTCACACGTAAGCGTGGTAGATGAACGCCCAGCCGCGGGGCCTTTCCAGCACGTTGTAGAGGAAATTTTGGAGCTTGCGGTAGAAGGCGTTCCTCTTGGGCGGCTTCCCGCTGACGGCCGAGCGGGGCTTGCTGAGGATGGAGCCGCGTTTGCCGCCGCCGCCGCCGTCCCCGCCGCCGCCCTCGGAGCCGGCGATCAGCAGGGCCCCGTCGCGGGAGGACTCGGGGGCGCCGGGGTCCAGCCCCACGAAGCCCACCTTCTTCTCGCCCGAGGTGCCCGGATACACGCCCCCGTTGCGCGACTTCTGCACCATCCTGCGGCGGCGGCGGCGGCGCGCGGTCCGGTGCCGGGCTCAGAGCGGCCGCGAGCCGGGCAGCCGCGCCGGACAGAGGCGCTGCCCGGGACCCGAGCGGAGCTGCAGCGGCATGGCAGCAGCAGAGCCCGGCCGAGGACTGCGGCGGCCGCTGGGTGGCTTTGGCCAAAAGCAGCAGCAGCAGCAGCAGCGCGGAGGAGGCAATCTGTCCGGCCTCCTCTCCGCTTGCTTTGCGCAGCTCCTCCCGGGAGCCCCGCGCCCGCCGTTTAACCCTTCCCGCTCCGCTCGCTGAAGGTGTGGTGGAGGGAGGGGGGAACGACGCCTGATCGGAGGAGGGGCTAACAGATAATCAGAGTTGGAAGGGACTTTGTAGGTCATCTAGTCCAACCTCCCAAGCAAGAGAACCCACCATTTCTGACAAATGCCAGTGCAATCTCTTCTTCAAGTGGCTACAGTGGACCGACACCCACACACACACACTCCCGGGCACACTCAAGCAAGCACGCTACTAATTGGGAAAGCCTTGGAGTGGGGAGGATTGTTGGGGTTTTTGGAATTGCGATTAAAATCGTGGGAGGGAGGGAGAGATAGGTGGATTGGATGGATAGATGGATGTATAATGGAGCGAAAGGAGGGAGGGAGGGAGAGAGGGAGGGAGAGAGGGAAAAGGAGGAGGAGGAGGAGGGGGAGGGGAGGAGGAGGGATGGAAAAGAATGCATAGATGAGTGGATTGGTAAATGGATCGAATGGTAGGTAGGTAGGTAGGTAGACAGATAGACAGACAGACAGACAGACATAGATATGGAAGGATACGTAGATGGGTGGATTGATAAATGGATGGATAGATGGGTGGATTGATAAATGGATGGATCGATGGGTGGATGGATGATATAGACAGACAGACAGACTCACAGACAGATACAGGGCAATTGTTGATCTTGGAGGTTTGTTTTGTTATGTTTTACGAAAAAGCCTAAACCTGGTTCGTATAAATCCCACTTTGGATTTTTGTGTGTGTTGCGAGCGAGCCCCACTTTTGTAGTTAAGGGCGGGGGGAGGGCGTCTCATGCGATGCGTGAATCCAAACCAAGGGTTAATCCGGTAACTAGGTGACGCGCGATTCTCCCCAAAGCGAAGGTGCGGTTGGGTTGCAGATGGTCTGCCAATGGGAAGCTTTCAACAGAATGAAAGGGTGGGGCAGAATCAGGATCCCCATGGATCAGAAGGAGGAGGGCTGACAAGAGACTCTCACAACCACACGTGCGTCGCGGAAGCAGGAGGTGGTGGCTGGTTGGCTCCGGAGAGAATTTGCCCACTGGCAGAAATTTGGGGGGTGGGGGTGTCTGGCTTGCGTGGGGGTTTCCCAAACCTGGTTTCCAGGTGGGCGGACTTCAAATCCCAGAAATCCAACAACCGGCAGGCCCTCTGCTGAGAATTCTGGGAGTGGAAGTCCACCTGCCGGGAAATGCCCGGGGCTGGGGAAACGCTAGCCAAGGGAAACCCAGCCAAGCAATTACGGTTAAAACATTCCCTGCCTCGGATGGGGAAAAGAAAGGTGAACGAGAAGTTTCAAGAGGAAGGCTTGGAGAAGTCGTAATCCTTGTTGAGGGAATTATTTGCTTAGCAGAGTGAGGGCGTTTGGGGAAAAACTGACCTTCTGTCTAGTTGTTCTGGTGAGCAGTGCTCTATAGCGTCATTTTAAGGGAAGGAGTTGAAACAATTTATGTCCAGGATGTGAGGTGTCTGTATATATTTTCACAGCCCTCTTTTTGACTCGAGCAGTATACAGGTCCTCCATGGAAGGCAGGTTGGTAGTAATTGTTTTTTCTGCAGCCCTAATTACTCTCTCGAGTCCGTGTCTGTCCTGTTGGGTTGCAGAACCAAACCAGACAGTTACAGAGGTGCAGATGACAGACTCAATCATTCCTCTGTAGAACTGGATCGGCAGTTCCTTGGGGAGTTTGAGCTTTCTGAGTTGGCGCAGAAAGAACATTCTTTGTTGTGCTTTTTTGATGACGTTTTTGGTGTTAGGTGTTCATTTTAGGTCTTGTGATATGATAGAACCTAGAAATTTGAAGGTCTCTACTGTTGATACTGTGTTGATATAGATAGATGGACAAGCAAAAAAGGTAAATGGAAAATGGAAAAGAAAGAATAAAGAAAGAAGTAGCTTTTAATCTTCTGTACCATAGTTATACATACAATTATAATAAACTTATCTCTTTCTCTATGGCAAGGGTCTTCAAACTTGGCAAGTTTATGACTTGTGGACTTCAACTCCCAGAATTCCTGAGCTAACATGACTGGAGAAGGAATTCTAGGAGTTGAAGTCCACAAGTCTTAAAGCTGAAAGTTTGAAGACCCCTGCTCTATGGTTACAACATAAATCTTTTTTTTCTACAATTTAGTTTGATCATCAAAAATATAAATCATAAGTTCATTTTTTGGTCAGGTGATTCATGCAAAATGTCTATAAAGAGTTGCCAGTCAGCAATAAATGGAGATATTGTTGGCACTTGAAGACTCTGAAAGAACAAGAAATCATTTTTTATTTTTTCATCCTTATCTTGATATTTTTCCCTCATTGCATATGTTGATTCTCTTCATTGTCTTGATTAAAACCCAAGCCAGGGGGTTTAAATCCATTATTATCCATTCAGGATCATCCTGAATAATTGCTTCCTCTGTAGCTCAGGAGCATCAAACGGGATTCTAAAAGCGCAGTTTTAGTTCCAAAACCGCCAGCATTTGAATTTAGATTTGAAACTTCCAGATAAACGCTGATATGCAAGCTGCAAGTTCTTCCTAACATTTAATTTAGCTGCTATGAATTTTTTTTATTTTATTTAGGATTTGTTTATCTTGCCTTTATTATTTTCATGAGTAACTCAAGCAATAACTCAAGCAACGAGCACACCTAACGCTCCTTCCTCCTCCTCTTTTCCCCAAAACACCAAACTTGGTGAGGTGGGTTGGCCTGAGAGTGAGTGACTGGCCCAAAGTCCCCTGGTCGGCTTTCATGGACCTAAGGACCAATAGTCAGAGATGCAATCCCAAAACAACTGGAGCACCATTGGAACACCGTCGGCATTGACGAAATCCCTATCAGTCAATTGCAAAAGGCAGCATGACTTGGAACTGCTGACATCCTGCAATGATATCTTTTAACACACACCCCAAGCAACATTTGGATAAAAATGCCAAGTTCAGTTTAAACATCCGGCTGGTTGTGGCATCAACCATAATAATGATGTGTTACCTAGTTGGGTCATGAAACATCCACAAACAAACCACCCAGCTCAGAAAGAATCAGAATTAGAGCAGAGCTGAAAGGGACCTTGGAGGTTTTCTAGTCCAGCCCCGCCCTCTGCCTCCCCGCCCCTCCGCTCAAGCAGGAGACCCCATACCATTTCAGACAGGTGGCTGTCCAGTCTCTTCTTAAACACCTCCAGTGATGAAGCACCTACAACTTCTGAAGGCAACTTCTGTTTCACTTGTTAATTGTCCTCACTGTTAGGAGGACACTTGTTAATTGTCCTCACTGTTTCTCCTTAATTCCAGGTTGTTTCTCCCCTTGATGAGTTTCCATCCATTGTTTCTTGTCCTGCCTGCAGGTGCTTTGGAAAATAAATTGACCCAAGGACCCAGTTCATCCCTGAACTGTAGATATTCTCTTCTCTTGAGGCCCAGAGGTTGTTCTCTGTGATTGTCTGGTGTGAGAGGGGGTTAGAAAAAAAAAACCACTTTGAACACAGCAGAAGAGAAATGCAGTGTATAGCACAGCAGATTGAAGCAATGCTTAGCAATGCCCTAGACAGAGCACTGGGAATTGCTAGGAAGTACATGGTGCCATGAAACCTTCTCGGTTGCCAAATGGGCAAGTGAAAACGCCTCTCTCTTCCCACTTGGAGTGCTTTGGCCAGCTAGGAAGGTGCAGAGTGAAACAGCAATTTATGCCTTTAGAACTGGAATTCATTGCAACGTGTTCTCTTCCTCAGTCAGAACTGTAGGAACAAGATTAAAAGGAAGAAATGCTTTTAACTTTTTTCCTAATTAAAACACAACAGAGAGAGACTTGGGTGGTTTCAGCAAATGTGGCACCCAGATTTTCTGCTTTAACTAGTTTTAAAGCCAGAAGGAATATATGCAGTAGTCCTCGGCTTACACCGCAATTGGAACCAGAATTTTCTTTGCTATTTTCGTTGCTTTGAGTCACACCCAATGTTATCACCTTTTTTTTTTGCTGTGGTTGTTAAGCAAATCGCCACAGTCGTTAAGTGAACCACATGTCATTAAGCAAATCTGGCTTCCCACATTGACTTTCCTTTTTGGAAGCCGGCTGGGAAGGTTGTAAAATGACAATCACATGATCCCAGGATGCCAGCAATCATCATAAATGCCAAGCAACCAAATTTGAATCCTCTGATTGTGGGGATGCTGCATTGGTCATAAGTGTGAGGATTGATCATAAGTCACTTTGTTCATGCTATTATTGAACTTTGAAGGGTCAATAGATGGATGTTGTAAATTGAGGACCACCTATGTATGGATGCTGAGCTTAGGCGTACTAGAGCATGGAGCTTAAGCAGGAAGTATGAGTGGATAAGCTGATTTGAAATAGAAATGAAATCTCACAGAAAAATTGCATTGTATTATTTATTTAGCGTAGGGCATTTCATACATGGATTCAGAGGTGGTATTCACCAGGTTCTGACCCGTTCTGGAGAACCGGTAGTGGAAATTTTGAGTAATTCGAAATCCCACCTCTGACTGGCCCCGCCCACCTCTATTCTCTGCCTCCTGAGTCCCAGCTGATTGGCTTGGACTTCTTTGGTTGCCCTGCACAGGAGAACAGAGCTGGAAAGCAGGTTGGGGGGTGGGGAGGGAATGGGGATTTTGCAGTATCCTTCCCCTGCCATGCCCACCAAGCCACGCCCACAGAACCGGTAGTAAAAAAATTTGAATCCCACCACTACATAGATTATTAGAAATATAAATCGCATTGTAAGGAAATAGCCTATGTTTTGAGCACAGCCAAAATAAAAGCAAAACTCTATGGTACTTTCTGATTATTGCTTTGGTGCTCTGGGTTTTGCTTCCTCATTAAATCGTGGTAAACTTTATTCACCTGGAGTGCTCCTAGAATTCCCCCCTTTTTTTTCCCTTCCCCAGAGTTATGCTGCTGATTTTCCAGAAAGATTCAAAGAACGAAGTGCTTAAGCGCTTAAACTTAAGGAAAGAGGCTGAGACCTTGGAAAGAGTGCAGTGTAGAGCATAAAAGACGATCAGGGCTGGAGGCTAAATTGTATGATGAACAGCTAAAGCAGAGGTCTCCAAACTTGGCAACCTTAAGACTTGTGGACTTCAACTTCCAGAATTCCTCAGCCAGCTGGTTGAGGAATTCTGGGAGTTGAAGTCCACAAGTCTTAAAGTTGCCAAGTTTGGGTGGCCCTGAGCTAAAGGAACTAGGTATCAATAAAAGATAATATTCGTAGCTCAGGGTTGACATGAGGGGTCCTTGGTGCTCTCTGAGCTTGGTTGTTTTCTTGTAGACGTTTCATGACCAAACTAGGTAACATCATCAGTGCTAGGAAGGAGTAGGGTTTGCTCTCAGTTTATATTCTAGTGGCTTGTCTTGTCAGTGTTGGTGGGAGTAGTCTTAAGAGGTTCTTTGGCTGGACTATTTATTGTTAGAAGTTTGGCAGGTCCTTGATTGGGGTATTGTTTACTTCTTGGTTGTTGCTCTGATGTTAATTGTGGAGTTATTCTATGCTAATCAATCAAGAAGTAAACAAAACCCCAGTCAGGGAACTGCCAAACATGCTAACAGTCAACAGCCCAACCAAAGAACCTCTAAGACCCCACCCGCCAACACTGAGAGGGCAAGCCACTAGAATATCAGCTGAGAGCAAATCACGCTTCCTACTAGCACTGATGATGTTACCTAGTTTGGTAATGAAACATGCAAGAAAACAACCAGGCTTAGAGAGCACCAAGGAACTAAGTATGTTCCAGCCACAGTTCTTCATATGTTTTAGCCTCCGGTCCCCTAATCATCTCTGTTGCTCTTCTCTGAACTCTTTCCAGAGTTTCCACATCTTGTTTACATTGTAGTGACCAAAACTGGATGCAAATATTCCAAATGTGGCCTTTCCAAGGCATTATAAAGTGGTATTAACACTTCATGTGCTCTTGATTCTATCCCTCTCTTTATGCAGTTGGACTGGAAGAAAATTCCTCCCTGGCTACTTAGACTCAAAATTAAGACTGAGACGGAATTTGGCCTCTGGCCCCTACCCACCTTGGCAAGGAGGATTAAACCTGTAGGTTTTTAATTCCTCCGTAGACCTCTACACTACAGTACCCCCTCGCTTGGAGGCACTCTAGGGTAAGGTAAGAAAATCTAAGGTTATCTAAGATAATCTTATGGAGGCAGGGAATATAACAGGTACTGTTTATAGCAGGAATCTCTCTGCCCAGGGCCCATTAATCATAGGAGTTTTCCACCTGGCTCTATAATTATAAACATTATGGCTATCCAATCTCGGGGGAATATTCTTTTGCATTCCTTTGCAGATAGTAGCTATTAAATGTTCTGTCTTTTTTTTCTTTAGCCTTCAGCTAAAGGTGGTATTCATCAGGTTCTGACCAGTTCTGGAGAACCGGAAGTGGAAATTTTGAGTAGTTCGGAGAACCAGCAAATCCCACCTCTGACTGGCCCCGCCCCCATCTATTCTCCGCCTCCCATTGAGTCCCAGCTGATCAGCTGGGTCTTCTTTGGTTGCCCTGTACAGGAGAACGGAGCTGGAAAGCAAGTTAGTAGGATGGGGAGGGAATGGAGATTTTGCAGTATCCTTCCCCTGCCATGCCCACCAAGACATGCCATGCCACGCCTGCCACACACGCCAAGCCACGCCTACAGAACCGGTAGTAAAAAAATTTGAATCTTACCACTGCTTCAGCTGATTGTGGGTCTGTCTATATACAGATAGTCCTCGACTTAAAATCATTTGTTTTGTAACCATTCGAAGTTATAACAGCACTAATAAAAGTGACTTATTACTATTTTTCTTGTTTGCTATTCTTTGGGGTAAAAATGCACTTTTTGCCTGAAAAAATTATTTAGGCTGCCAATGAAATGATTTTTGCTTCTGTACATGTGGTTCTCGGCTTACAACTGTTCTTTTAGTGACTGTTCATAATTACAACGGCACTGAAAAACATGACTTATAATCGTTTTTCACACCTACAACCATGGCAGCATTCCCATGGTCACGTGATCAAAATTCAGGCACTTGACAACTGGCTCGCATTTATGATGGTTGCAGTGTCCCAGGGCCATGTGATTCCCCTTTTGCGACTTTCTGACAAGCAAGGTCAATGGGGAAGCCAGATTCACTTAATAACCATGTTATTATAGGCCCTGCATGGCTTAGGACCAGGATACTTGAGGGAGACCCTGCTGCCAATAACAGCTTCCCAACATCCCAGGCGCTCTCACAGACAGGGCCTCCTTGGGGTGCCATCGACCAGACAATGTCGACCCAGGGGTAGGGCCCCTGGAGCTTCGGGTGGCTCCCGACCTCCGGTCCTTCCGGTGGGGCCTGAAAACATGGTTGTTCCAACTTGCCGACCTGGACTGAGGAGGGGGATGAGGGTTTTAATTGAATAGTGTTATTTTAATTCAGATTATTGGGTTTCATGCTTAATCTCTTTTTAAATTTGTATAGTATTTATATTTATATTGTTTTTATGATTGTACGCCACCCCGAGTCCTTCGGGTGATGGGGCATAGAAATCCAATAAAACTAAACTAAACTAAACTATTACAGTGCAGAAGTGGGGAATGATGTCCCTTGTATGACTTGTGGACTTCAACTCCCAGAATTCCTTCTCTTGGCTTGGCAGAAGAGGCCTCCTTGCTAAAAATCACTGCTCTTCAAGAAGCTTTTTTTCTTTTTTCTTTTTTGCTTCTTCACCTTGTCAATATTATCTGCTTGCCCAAGTAAAAGGACAACAGACGATCAAATTGTCCCAACTCAGCATGGCTGCAAATAGCTTCTGTGCCTTGAGGTCCTGATGAATATTTTAGAAGTTCCTGCCAATCAGAAGCAGCCCAGAAATGAAACGTGTGTTTTACTGAGATGGATGGATGGATGGATGGATGGATGGATGGATGGATGGATGGATAGATGGATAGATAGATGATGGATGGAATGAATGAATGAATGAATGAATGAATGAATGAATGAATTCTTTATCTGCCAAATGTGATTGGACACACAAGGAATTTGTCTTTGGTGCAAATGCTCTCAGTGTACATAAAAGAAAAGATACATTTATCAAGAGTCAAGAATCATCAGGTACAACACTTAATAATAGTCATAGGGTACAATAAGAATAGAATTAGAATTAGGAAGAATAGAATAGAATAGAATAGAATAGAATAGAATAGAATAGAACAGAACAGAATAGAATAGAACAGAATATAATATGTCAGATCCGTGTATCTGTCATTTCTTCAGTGGAAGAAGAAAAGGGGGGGGAGACTGAGAAAGAAATCCTTCTTGATGTAACCTGAATATATTTAATCTTATATCGAATTTGTATAACCTACACATGATACAGTGGAGGGATGAAACCCAGATGGCCAGAAACTATCACCTCTGGGAGAGACAGCCAGGAGATGAAGAGACCATAAAAAATTCCACAGTGAGATGTGTCCTGGGAAACTCTGGAAAAGATTGTTCTAAAAAGGGAGTGGGGGGATTAACATGTTGGCTCTTTGTTTTACTAAATACACATCAAGATAAGGGGTTTTAAACTCCCTTATCTATCTCTACATACCTGAGAGACCTTAGACACTGCTTTTAACCCTTACATGAATTGTCTCATCTCAATAAAGGATTCCTTTTGATACGTTTTGATATGTTTTCAGAAGTTCATTCTAGTTGACTGAATGGGAAAAGTTCTGTAGCCTGACAGAATAGAAAAGAATAGAATAGAATAGAATAGAATAGAATAGAATAGAATAGAATAGAATTCTTTATTGGCCAGGTGTGATTGGACACACAAGGAATTTGTCTTGGTGCAAATGCTCTCAGTGTACATTAAAGAAAAGATACATTTGTCAAGAGTCAAGAATCATAAGGTACAACACTTAATGATAGTCATAGGGTATAATAAGCAATCAAATCATACTAGGAAACAGTCAATAAAAATTGTTAGGATACAAGTGACAAAGTTACAGTCATAGAGTCACAAGTGGGAGAAGATTAATAGTAATAGTAATGCAGACTTAGTAAATAGTTTGATAGTGTTGAGGGAATTACTTGTTTAACAGAGTGATGGCATTTGGGAAAAACTGTCCTTGTGTCTAGGTAACCTTGTTTCAGTTCAGAAAACAGGGTTTGGTGAATTGGAACATGATTTGGGGGTTAGGCCACAATGCAGCTTTGCAATTCTGTGTGGACTGAACTGTAGATATCTACCCAGGTATGTTAATTAGAAAAGCAGGCATTCTTATATGGTGATTGGGTGCATTAAATGGAATAGATATTTAGAAAGTTAAAACCATCCCCTCTCCTAGAAAAAGGAAATATTTTAGGAAATATTAAAAGGGCAGATTATTTCCCCTAAAAGAGAAGTAGAAAATCAGAGAGGCAGAAACTCACCCCCCCCCACACACACACACACCTTTGCTAATGGACTATTAAGGCCTGGGCCAGTCTATTCTACATAACAAAGATCTACTTCCTTCAGCAGAGCCATTGAATCGTCCTTCATTGCACCACCCAGCAAGATTAAACCAAACTTAGCACACAGACAACCTACAAAGCTAGCTATGACCTCTGACAGCAACCAATCAGGATACTCTTCCTGTGCCCCAGGAAGTTCAAAGCCAGATAGGATATAAAACCAAGGGACTCTCAGCATCTCTCCCCTTTTTTCTTCGCCCAAGATCTCCAAGGCATATGATCCTGTCCATCATTAAACCTTCTTTCCAAACAACTTCCATGAATCCAGTGTCTTTTTCCCCACTTGGAACTGAACCCAGAAGGATATTTCTTCCAACAGACATTCGGCATCAAAACATACGAAGAACGGTTGCAGGAGTTGGGTTTGGCTAGTCTAGAGAAAAGAAGGATTGGGGGGGGGGAGACATGATAGCAGGATTCCGGTATTTGATGGGCTGCCACAAAGAAGAGGGGCTCTCAAGCTATTCTGCAAAGCACCAGGATAGAGACTAATCAGGGAGAGAAGCAACCTGGAATTGAGGAGGAAATTCCTAACAGTGAAGACAATTAACCAGTGGAACGACTTCCTTCCAAAAGTTGTGAATGCTCCCAACACCGGAAGTTTTTAAGGAGAGTCTGGACAACCGTTTGTCTGAAATGGTATAGGATCTCCTGCTTGAGCAGAGGGCTAGACTAGAAGACCTCCAGGGTCCCTTCCAGCTGGATTCGAATTCACTGTGCAGAATTCACCAGACTTGTGGCAATAAAATTCCCTTTCATAACCACAAGATGGAGCCATTGAGTTGCAATCAACAGCTAGAAAGCAACAGAAAGTACTCTCTCCTCCCTCCTCTCTCCTTCCTTCCTTCCTCCCTCCCTCTCTCTCCTCCATTCCTACCTTCCTCTCTCTCCTTCCCTTCCCCCCTCCTCTTCCCCCTCTCCTCCTCCTCCCTCCTTTTCTTTTCCCTCCTCTCTCTCCCTCTCCCTCCATTCCTCCCTCCTCCCCCCCCTCTCTCTTACACACACACACTAAATTAACCTATTTTGGGAGTTAATGCAATGCATTAAGCTGCACACCAACCTCATGTGCAGAATGAACACAACACATGGATGCACAAAGAAGACAAGATTATTGCAGGTCCCATGATGGAAGAACCATGAAATTCCCACAGTGGAGGAATGGATGGTGGAAAACATCAGAATTTGCAGAAATGGCTAAATTGGTCATAGAAAAGAAACAACAAAACTTTTTGTTGCAGTGATCCCGGGGTCATGCAATCCCCTTTTGTGATCTTCTTTCGATGAGCGAAGTCAATGGGGAAGATTCGCTTAACACAGATTCGCTTAATGACCGTGTTGCCAGCTTAGCAACAGCCGCAATTCACTTAACAATGGTGGCAAGAAAGGTCATAAAATGGAGGCAAAGCTCCCTTAACAACTGTCTTGCTTAGCAACAGAAATTTTGGGCTCAGTTGTGGTCGTACGTCGAGGACTATTCATATGCCATGCTCATATTTATGACGGCCGCAGTGTCCCAGGGTCATGGGATCCACTTTGGCGACCTTCTGACAAGCAGAGTCAAAGAGGAAGCCAGATTCATTTAACAGCCATGTGGCTAACCTAACAACTGCACTGATTCACTTGACAACCGTGGCAAGACAGGTCATAA
>CM019150.1:9437528-9492370 GCA_009733165.1 Naja naja | reverse complement strand
GCACAACCCAATGTGCTCAGCAATAGCTTCATTCCATTGTATATGCCTGCTTATTACTAAGCGGCATTTTTACAAAGGTCAGCTAATTGCCCCAACAATCTTGGTCCTCAATTTACCTACCCGAAGGATGGAAGGCTGAGTCAACCTTGAGCCTGGTGGGATTTGAGCCTGCAGTAATTGCAGGCAGCTGGAACTAAGTGCTAGGCATTTAACAGCCTGCACCACCAAGGCTCTTGCATGCGCATTAGAAACCGGAAGATCAGGTTAGGCGTCTGCGTATTGCATGCCGGGAAACTGCTCTTCCGGTTTTCTGCGCACACAGGCACATGCTCCCGTTTTGGCACTTGGTGCCGAAAAGGTTCACCACCCCTGGTATAGGGTCTTCTGCTTGTGCAGGGGTATGGACTCTGTTCTGTAACAAAAGTTTATTTATTTTAACTTTGAACGGCCACAGAAATGTAAAAGAGTCAGAAAGCAGCTTGTGGCAGGTTTCTGATGCCACCTTTCCATTTTTTTTAGAAAAGACTTTGAAAACTGTTCAAGAGACATCTTTCACTTTAGGAAGAAGCTTTTAACTATTTGGATATTCAGTTATGGAGGATCCCATCAACGTGTCACATGCAAGATCATCTTCCCCGGCAGATGGTGGAATGCATTCTCAGGTTTCCTACCCTCTTTGACCTTCAGAGTGGCCAGAAGGCAGCCTGGCCTTAAAGTGCTGAGGACTTGGGTAGTATTACTAAATTATGAATTTCAGAATACGGAACAAGAGAGTTGGAAGGGACCTTAGAGGTCTTCTAGTCCAACCCTCTGCTCAAGCAGACCTTATACCAGTGGTGGCTAACCTTTTTGGGCTCCTGTGCCAAAATTGTGACTGCCTACTGGCGCGCCGTTGGCGTGCCAGCACCCAGAAGGAATTGCACGCCCCCCCCGCCCCTGCGCATGCATGCGCAATCCTGCCACCACCACCCCCGCTGCCCTCTCCCTTATCTGCACTGCCCCTCACAGCTGATTTTCAGCATCCCAGAGGCTTGAAAAACGTCTGCAGGCTGAATAGGCCCATTTCGTCACTTCCGCTATTACAGGAAGTGGCTTAATTGAATCGGCTGCTGAGAGCTGAAAAAGGCCTCAAACCAGCTGAAAATCAGCTGTGAGGCACGCGCATGCCAAGTGAGGTAAAGTTTGCCTGTGGCTCGCATGCGGCACAAATGGCTCTGCGTGCCACCTGTGGCATGTGTGCCATAGGTTCGCCATCACGGCCTTATACCATTCCAGACAAATGGCTGTCCAATCTCTTCTTGAAAACCTTCAGCGATGGAGCATTCAAGATTTCTGGAGAAAAACCATCCCACTTTTTCATAGGTCGGTCCCGTGTGTGTCAGGGATAACAGATACTTTCGGATGATGTACTTTTCTGGATCAAAAAAGGAGGGGATTGTATTGTCTAAACCCCCTATTCTGGGTACTCAAATCAGTCAATGAACACCGAGTGGGTGAGTTTTAGCTCTAGAAAACTCTGGAGTTTATCAGGATTGTTGCAAAAACATGGGCGGGTTGAAGGCACATCTAGAACAGAGGTCTCCAAACTTGGCAACTTTTAAGACTTGAGGACTTCAACTCCACAGCCAGCCTGGGAATTATGGGAGTTGAAGTCCACAAGTCTTAGAGTTGCCAAGTTTTGAGATCCTGGGGAAAACCTATGTGGTTGCTGTAAGTTGACATTCTGTAAGGAGCGTCGTAAGTGCACCATCGTGCCTCCCGTCCTGTCCTATTGTCCCTTTATTCGTACCTATTTCCTGTATTCTTACTCATGTTTATACTTATACCTATTATCTTATAAGCAATATATAGAGCTTTGGTGGCTCAGGCTGTTAAATGCCTGCTCTTAAGATCCAGCTGCCTACAACTGCTGTAGACTCGAATCCCACCAGGCTCAAGGTTGACTCAGCCTTCCATCCTCTCGGGGTAGGTAAATTGAGGACCCAAGATTGTTGATTAGCTGACCGTAAATGCAGCTTAGTAATAAAGGCATATACAATGGAATGAAGGCTATTGCTGAGCATTGGGTTTGTGCTCAAAAATTGTAAGCATACCAGGTCTTGAATGACATATATATAATTAAAAAAATTTGACAAATCAAATAAATATAAATAAATAAATAAATAAAATAAATAGGGAATCAATCCATTGAGGATTCAGATGTCTGCAGGGAGAACCTAAAATATATGCTACAGTGGCAAATGCAATATTGGGAGGATATAATAGGGGATAATATAAATTACGATGAAATCTTGAATGGTCAATGAAATGGTAAATAAAAGAAGAAAATAGGTGGTACAGGCTGTTAAATGCCTAGCACTTAAGTTCCAGCTGCCTGCAATTAGTGCAGGCTCGAATCCCACCAGGCTCAGGTTGACTCAGCCTTCCATCTTCTGGGGTAGGTAAATTGAGGACCCAAGATTGTTGGGGCAATAAGCTTTGTAAAAATGCAGCTTAGTAATAAGCAGGCATATACAATGGAATGAAGGCTATTGCTGCAGTGGAAAATTGTAAGCACCTGAGTCTTCGGAGAAGGGCATATAAATGTAATTTTTAAAAAAATGGTAATGGATAATGATGTGATGTTAGAAAGTTGTATTTGTGACTATGGATATAATTATATAGTACAATATCTCTAACTAACTATATATATATATATATATTTTAAATTACATTTATATGCCGCCCTTCTCCGAAGACTCAGGGCAGCTTACAATTTTTGGAGCACAACCCAATGCGCTCAGCAATAGCCTTCATTCCATTATATATGCCTGCTTATTACTAAGCGGCATTTTTACAAGGTCAGCTAATTGCCCCCAACAATCTTGGGTCCTCAATTTACCTACCCCGAGAGGATGGAAGGCTGAGTCAACCTTGAGCCTGGTGGGATTCGAGCCTAAAGTTAATTTTAGACAGCTGGATCTTAAGAGCAGGCATTTAACAGCCTGAGCCACCAAAGCTCTTTTGTTACTCATTTGTATAAAGTAATGAGGAATATTGTTGTAAGTTTGGTATTATTGGCTAAAACAAAATGAGATGGTAAAAACATACAGTGGTAAATGTAATATTGGAAAGGGAATTCAATAGGAGATAATATAAACTAAGATGAAATTTTGAATGATCTATGAAATATGAGTAGATTAAATTGTGAACATGTTGAACATAAGAATATATAATTAAGGAAGATATTGTTCAAAATAGAGACTGATATAATCTATAAAATATAAAGAAGAAAACTTGGTAATGGATAATGATGTAATGTTAGAAAGCTGTATTTGTGAATATGAGTGATTTAACATGTAAAACACCTTGAACCACACTGTTCTCTTAAAGATGTATTTAAATAATTTTTAAAAAAATTTAAAAAAATTTTTCTACCAAAAAAATGTGTTTTGTGTAAGCCACCCAGAGTTACTCCAGCAGTGAGATGGATGGCGTACAAATTTAGTAAAGGAAGAGCTAAATAAATTTATGCAAACCGAGGACTGATATCAAGGGCACCAATGGAAGGGAACATCTGTAGCTCAGGGTTGAATTGTGGGGTCCTTGATGTTCTCTGAGCTTGGTGGCTTTTCTACAGGTGTTTCATTACCAGGCTAGGTAACATTATCAGTGCTAGAAGGGAGTGAGGGAGGGTTGGGACAGGGGAGGGGGAGAAGGAGGAAAACTGTGAGGTTCTTGGTGCTCTGAGCTTGGCTATTTTCTAGCATACATTTCATTACCCTACTGGGTAACATCATCAGTACTACAAGTTAGTGAGGGAGTGGAGGAGGCGGAAGAAAACCGAGGTCTTTGGTGCACTCTAAGCTTGGCTTTTTTTCCTGCAGACATTTCATTACCCAACTAGGTATCATCATCAGTGCTAAAGGGAATGGGAAGGAGGAGGAGGAGGAGAATTGTGGGGCCCTTAGTACAAAAGCTTGGCTTTTTTCCTGCAGACGTTTCATTACACGCTAGGTAACATCATCAGTGCTAGAAGGGAGTCAGGTTTGCAGCTAGGAGGAAGAGGATGATAGTGGGGTCCTTGGTGCACTCTAAGTATGGCTGCTTTTATGCACACATTTCATTATCCAGCTAGGTAACATCACAGGGTTAAATGGGAGTGGGCTTTGCTCTCTGCTTACATGTAAGTGGCTTGCCCTGTCAGTGTGGGTGCGAGTGTTCTTAGTGCTCCCCCCCCTTTTTTAAGGGTGCTTAGGGCTATTGTGGGAATGCGACCCCGCACCGGAGCAAGGACCAGCTGCAAAAGGAGACTCAACCTCTCCATCCGCCAGGCAGACATTTACAGGCACACAAGAGGACGCCAAGAGGCCGTGGGGATGGGATGTGGTACCAGTTTTATTGGTAAAATTGAACACGAAGGCTCACGAACGCCGGGACATGCTTTTCCTTTTAAAGAACTTCCACTGGACCTTAATAGTGAGCATCCAGTCGTTCACGTACAAACTTTTACAAGCGGATGTGTAGACATGCGCCTCGGGGGGAAGATGGCAGCATCCGGGTCGGGTGGATGGGTGCTGGGCGAGGCACGGGGTACCCACGATTCATTTGCCAGCCTTCTGGGCTTTCTGTGCGGACTTGGTGACCTTCCCAGCCCCGCCGCTCTTCTTCTCCACGTTCTTGATCACGCCCACCGCCACGGTCTGCCGCATGTCGCGTACGGCGAAGCGACCTGGAAAACGGCAGGGGACAGCGGAGTTAGGAGAGCCCCCCAGTTGTCACACACACACCCGCTTAAAACAAAGGTTGTGTCATGCCTGGTGTATGTGTGTGTGTGTATGTCTGAAAGGAACCCAAATCTGGCCTTGGAACTCAGAGAGGAAGATGAGGGCCCTCAAAAAGTGAGATTTGCAGAAAAGAGGACCCACGGCTTTGAGAAAGCGTGAGAAAAAGAAACTTCCAATAACTCCCCCGTGATTTTGTTTATTTATGTAAGATTTGATTGCTTATTGTACCCTATGACTATCATTAAGTGTTGGACCTTATGATTCTTGACTCTTGATGAATGTATCTTTTCTTTTATGTACACTGAGAGCATTTGCACCAAGACAAATTCCTTGTGTGTCCAATCACGCTTGGCCAATAAAGAATTCTATTCTGTTCTGTTCTGTTCTATTTACATTCTATTCCAACTTACAATTTTCCAGATTCTGTTATAGGCCTCGACTTATGACCACAATTGAGTCCAAAATTTCCATTGCTAAGCGAGACAGTTGCTAAGTAAGTGGCACCCCATTTTTTTGCCATGGTTGTTAAGCGAATCACTGCCGTTGTTAAAGTGATTCATACAGTTGTTCAGCAAAGCCGGCTTCTCCCACTGAGTCTTGTTTGTTGGGAGCTGGTTAGGAAAGTCACAAAAGAGGATCACACAACCCCTGAACACTGCAACTGTCACAAATAATGCCGGTTGCCAAGCAGCCAAATTTTAAATCACGTAACCATGGGGATGCTGTCATGGGTTGTAAGTTCTAGCACTGGTCATTGGTCACTACATGCCACTGTAACTTCAAGCAGTCACTAATTATGTAGTCATAAGTTGAGGACTCCCTATAAATAGCAGGAGTTAACAGATAAAAGATAATCAGAGTTGGAAGGGACTTTGTAGGTCATTTAGTCCAACCCCCACCCCACCCAAGCAGTAGACCCTATACTATTTCTGACAAATGGCAGTCTAATGTCATCTTGAAAGCCTCCAGTGATGAAGCTCCCACAACTTCTGAAGGCAACTTCTGTTCCATTGGTTGATTGTTCCCACTGTCAGAAAGTTTCTCCTTATTTCTAGGTTGAATCTCTCCTTGATCAGTTTCTATCCATTATTCCTTGTCTGGACTTCGGGTGCTTTAGAAAATAGCTTCACCCCCTCCTCTCTGTGGCAGCCCCTCAAATATTGGAAGATGGCTATCATGTCTCCCCTGGTCCTTCTCTTCCCTGGACTAGCCATGCCCAGTTCCTGTAACCGTTCTTCATGTTTGTCTCCAGTCCCCTAATCATCCTGGTTACTCTTCTCTGTATTTTTTCTAGAGTCCCAACATCTTTTTCATAGTGTGGTGACCAAAACTGGATGCAGTACTCTAGGTGTGGTCTTACTAAAGGCTTTATAGAAGGGTATTAGTACCTCCCTTGATCTTGACTGTATCCCTCTGTTAATGCAACTTAGGATTGCATTGGCATTTTTGGCTGCTGCTGCACACTGCTGGCTCCTATTTAGCTGGCTGTCCACTAAGACTCCAAGATCCCTCTCCCAGTTACTGCTATTGAGCCTGGTTTCACCCAGTCTACATGTGTACTTTTGGATTTTCTTGCCTAAGTGTAGGAGTTCAAGAGGCAGCCTTGAAGGGAAGGGTGTTATGGCTTGGAGGCACCAAGGTTAAGTTCCCAATGTTGGAGGCGACCATCAAGCAGTGTTGATGCTCCTACCTAGGGGTTGCCATTTTAGGTTTTTAAAATAAAATCCACTCCAAATTTGACCCATTTGTCAAATCTCAAAAGATCCCAGTGTTTCACATCCCCATCAGCTCAGAACCTTTCTTGTTCTTATGCCAAACCTGGTTCAGCCTTCTTGCAGATCTAATCCAATCCCAAATCCTATCAGGATCTTGAATGCTTCAGGGTCATCGAAAGGGCCAGATTTAAAATCTGTGTCGTTTTAATTTGGGAGGGTCTGACGAGTAGGCTCTAAGGCAGAGGCCCCAAACTTTTTGGGTACTAGAGACCGGTTCCATGAAGAAAGGTTCTCCCGCGGACTGGAGGGGACGTGGTTTCATGTGCTGTGTGCATCCTGCGGAATGGGGGCTTGGCTTGTTCCCTGGCATGCCTCAGACCGTGACTGGTCCACAGACTGGGGGCCCCTGTCTAAGGCAGTGTTTCCCAAACCTGTTCTTTCATTATCCCAAAACACTGATCAGAAAGTCTTATCAAACTTCAAAAAACAGTCATTAAGTCCCAAAGGCGCTTTTTTTCCAAGAGGCACAGTGGTTAGAATGCAGTACTGCAGGCTAATTCTGCCAACTGCCAGCAGTTCGATCCAGAATGGCTCAAGGTGGACTCAGCCTTCCATCCTTCCGAGGTGGGTCAAATGAGGACCCAGACTGTTGAGGGCAAGAGGCTAACTCTGTAAACCGCTTAGGGAGGGCCTTAAAGCACTGTGAAGCGGTATATAAGTCTAAGGGCTAGTGCTATTCCATTCCATATTGCAGGCAAACTCTGCCCACAGTCTGGAGTTCGATCCAGAATGGCTCGAGGTTGCCTCAGCCTTCCATCCTTCCGATGTCAGTAAAACAAAGACCCAGATTTTGGGGGGCAAGAGGCTGACTCTGTAAACCGCTTAGAGAGTGAAGCACTGCGAAGCGGTATGTAAGTCTAAGTGCTATTGCTATTAAGAGAAGGAGGCAGGGTCTCACCTAAGGGTGGGTATTGGGAGAAGCTCTCGACACACATCGGCTTGCCAGGGATCATCTCCACAATCGCAGCATCTCCAGATTTCAAAGATTTGGGATTGTCTTCCAGCTTCTTGCCAGAACGTCGGTCAATCTTCTCCTTAAGCTCGGCGAATTTGCAAGCAATGTGAGCAGTGTGGCAGTCAATGACGGGCGAATAGCCGGCACTGATCTGTCCAGGGTGGTTCAAAATGATCACCTATTTGGAAGGAAGGAAGGAAGGAAGGAAGGAAGGAAGGAAGGAAGGAAGGAAGGAAGGAAGGAAGGAAAAGGAAAGGGAAGAGGGATGGAGGGAGAGAGGGGAGGGGGGAGGGGAGGAGAGGAAAGGAGGGGGAGGGAAGGGGAGGGAAGGAAAAGGAAAAGGAAAGGAAAGGAAAGGAAAGGAAAGGAAAGGAAAGGAAAGGAAAGGAAAGGAAAAGGAAAGACCAAATTAGCCTGGATCAAAGTCATGTGATGCTAAATGACTGTGTTCTCCTGCATTCTTGGATATATATATATATAGGGCCTTGGTGGCTCAGGCTGTTAAATGCCTGCATTTAAGTTCCAGCTGCCTGCAATTAGCAGGCTCACCAGGCTCAAGGTTGACTCAGCCTTCCATCCTCTCGGGGTAGGTAAATTGAGGACCCAAGATTGTTGGGGGCAATTAGCTGACCTTGTAAAAATGCCGCTTAGTAATAAGCAGGCATATACAATGGAATGAAGGCTATTGCTGAGCGCATTGGGTTGCGCTCCAAAAATTATAAGCCACCCTGAGTCTTCGGAGAAGGGCGGCATATAAATGTAATTAAAAAAAAATAAATAAAAATAAAATATATATACATACATACATATATATATTATTTTTATTAGACTTGTATGCTGCCCTTCTCCCTAAGGACTATATATATATATATATATATATATATATATATATATATATATATATATATATTATTTATTTATTTATTTATTTTTGGGACTTGTATGCCGCCCCATCTCCAAAGACTCAGGGCGGCTCACAGCTAAGACAATAAATACAACAACAGTGAATTAAGAAAAGATTAAACTAAACAAGCCCAAAAAGACAATTAAATACTAAAAAAATAAAACCACCCCCACCCAAAAGGGTCACAGTCCGGGTTGGTCGAACAACCAGGTCTTCAAATCTGGGTCCTTGTTTGTCACTCAGCCTGTATTTATGACCATTTGCAGCATCATAGTCACATGACTATGATTTACACTCTTATTTGCCAAAATTTACTTCTGGTGTTTGGAAAAAAAAAACAGCCCATGGCAAACCATGGCTTTGTTTAACAACCACATTATTTGCTTAACAACCTTGATGATTCATTTTATGACCACCGTAAACATGGTTACATGTAGAACAGGGTCCAGTCACATAGTGACTTGATTTCCAACCACATCAAAATGGTTGCAAAATTCCGGTCCCTATTGTGATTGTGAGTCAAGGACTACAAGTACATGATTGGTTTAAACACGTTCATAAGAGCATGGTCAATATTTGCTCCTTGATGGGATACAAATATAGCCCCAACAATTAGTTGTGGGAAACTGCCAGCTAGGCTGGAAGGAGGGATCAAGTCAGGGCCTAGCTTGGAATCCTTGCATAGCTGTAAGGGGCATAAGTTTGACTTTCTCCAAGAGCCATGAATCCTTATTTGGGTCATTCCCAGAGGAAGGCAAGCAGTCTGGAGAGATTCTTGTAACACAGGTGCTAGACAATAAAGTTAATTGACTTTTGCTATCCAGAAATGGCTCTGGTTGCTTGCCCCCGAAAGATAGGATGCCATGAGGCAGCTCTTCAAAATGGCCACCCTCTGCTCACCTGAGAAGTGAACTGGGCTGCTTCCTGAGGCGGGTCCGATTTGCTGTCTCCACAGACATTGCCCCGGCGGATGTCCTTCACGGACACATTCTTGACGTTGAAGCCAACGTTGTCTCCAGGCAGAGCTTCGCTCAAGGCCTCGTGGTGCATCTCAACCGACTTCACCTCGGTGGTAATGTTCACGGGGGCAAAGGTGACCACCATGCCAGGCCTGAGGATCCCTGTCTCCACACGGCCCACGGGGACGGTCCCGATACCTGTGAACGGCCACAACGAGGGTCAGATCACTACAACCACCACCAGGGAACGTGGATTCTCCAAAACATTGGAAAAACTCTTCCTGTTAGGTTGATCTTCAATCCCCATCATCTTCTTTCAATCTGTAGCATTAACCCGCACATCTGGAAGGCCCCAGTTTTGGTGGCTGTTATCGCAGAATACAGTTTTTTAACAAGATTTTCATGGGGAAAAACAGTATTTAAATGTGATCAGAAATCTATGGAGGTTCTCAAGTCATCTAGGGTCATGGTTGTCCCAAAGGTGCTTTTTCAAGAGGCCGCTGGACTTTCTGGTTTTTCTTCGAAGACGTTTCGCTTCACATCCAAGAAGCCTCTTCAGCTCTTCAGAAGCTCTCTGAAGAACTTCTTCTAAAGAGCTGAGGAAGCTTCTTGGATCTTGCCAAAAGTCCACCTGAAGAAGATCTTGATGATTAAGACGTATTTACAAGCAGCAAATTCTGTTGCAGATTCTAACCAAATTTTTTTTTTTTTAATTCATATTTATATGCGCCCTTCTCCTGAGACTCAGGGCGGCTTACAATGTTTGGAGCGCAACCCAATGCTCAGCAATAGCCTTCATTCCATTGTATATGCCTGCTTATTACTAAGCGGCATTTTTACAAAGTCAGCTTATTGCCCCCAACAATCTTGGGTCCTCAATTTACCTACCCCGAGAGGATGGAAGGCTGAGTCAACCTTGAGCCTGGTAGGATTCGAGCCTGCAATAATTGCAGGCAGCTGGAACTAAGTGCTAGGCGTTTAATAGCCTGCACCACCAAGGCTCTTACAGCATTTTTTTTTTTTAAATTACATTTATATGCCGCCCTTCTCCGAAGACTCAGGGTGGCTTACAATTTTTGGGATACAACCCAGTGTGCACAGCAATAGCCTTCATTCCATTGTATATGCCTGCTTATTACTAAGCGGCATTTTTACAAGGTCAGCTAATTGCCCCCAACAATCTTGGGTCCTCAATTTACCTACCCCGAGAGGATGGAAGGCTGAGTCAACCTTGAGCCTGGTGGGATTCGAGCCTACAGCAGTTGTAGGCAGCTGGATCTTAAGAGCAGGCATTTACAGCCTGAGCCACCAAGGCTCTTTTAACCAAGTGCTGTACAAATGCACATAAAGAAATTGCTTTGTTTTATAGAGTTCTTTCATACAATTGTGCAGAGCTGGGCTGGCACATTAAAGACAAAGTGCTAAATTATTTGCCTCTAATGAAGGAGAAATGTAGAAGGAGAAAAACTGTTTCAGAAATCAGAATCCATGTGTGTGCGTGTGTTATATATAAATGTATTTGTGACCCGTCTCATGATTCAAGGTGATATATTTAACATTCTCTTCTATTAATCACCAATATTGTTTATTCTAATCACAGGTCTCTATATTGTGTGGTAGCCACTGAGTTTCCCTGGATGACACTAGAAGCTGGCAGCACACTGCAGCCTGGTGGAGGGGGGCTCTTTTGGTATCCCATGAGCTCATTTTCTATTCATCCTCTTATCTGTTGGGATGGGGATGGGACGTCTCTGATTTTCCAGGTGTATAGGTGATATCATTTACTAACATCACCACTAACTTCAAGGATTGGTTGAGGGGTTATGCCAATGTGATTGAAGGGTTTCACCCATGTGGATCTATTCTCCAATCCCAATGCTGTATCTATGCTGCTCTTTTCTGCTTGTAAAAATGGTATAAAAAGAATAAACACTGCCCAGGCAGTCAGACATCTTTGGACACTCAAATGACTGGTTATTGAATCCCCACAATATTGTTCCTTTATTTACTTTTACCTGAGATCCATGGCACTTTAGAAAATTAAAAAAATAAATAAATAAAGACAAGTCAGGTAACTTTTTTTTAAAACTTTCTGTACGTACTGGTTAGTTCAATCATGAATTACAAAAAGTTCTTGACTTATGACCGTAATTGAGCCTGGAATTAGTTCGAAGGCCTTGTTGAAGGCCTTAAGTGGGTCACCACATGATCGTACCTGATTTTATGAGTTTTTCTGTGGCAGTCCTTAAGTGAATCAATTGTCCACAATGGGTGTATTGTAGCAGAAAACTGAAAGTAAATGCTAAACGACCGGTTGTAAGTCAAGAACTACCTGTGGTGTCTTTTTTCTGTATCTGAGTAACAATGAAATAGTTCTTTCTATTCTTCAAAGCTGGCAAAAAGAGTACAAAACTCCTTTTATCTTAATTTTATACACTTGTTTCTTGCAAAAAAAGAATTATTTGAGGCTTGGGAAATACACAAAATGTTGCTTCCAAGTTTATGAAGGGGGAAGCCAGCAACATTTCCAGGTCAAGTAAAAACCTAGAAAAAAGCAAGCAGTTCTGCCCAACCTCAAATGTGCCACAATTTAAAAAAAAATTAAGTATGAGGGTTTTTTTAAAAAGAAAAACAATGTAATGACTGAAATCTCAATAGACACCTGTGTTCTTTATAAAGTCTAATAGAAACAAAGGACTACAAAGCTTCGCAATTTTATAATTCTGTTTTCTGTTTAATGTTGAGTGTCTGCAAATATTTAGAGCTTCTCTTGTTTGCTGGCCTGCAGCAGTGTGTTGCTAAGTTTTGCAATAAAGTACAGCCTGCAGAAACTTAAAACTTCAGCTACAGAACCAGCCACGGGCTGGCTTTCCCCCAGATGTCCACCTCACCTCCGATTTTGTAGACGTCTTGAAGAGGCAGGCGTAGAGGTTTATCTGTAGGGCGAGTGGGGGGCAGGATTGTATCCAGAGCCTCCAAGAGAGAGACCCCGCTGGCATTGCCTTCTTTGCGTTCCACTTTCCATCCTTTGAACCAAGGCATCTAAGCGACAAAATGGCAAAGGGGTAGATTTTGAGAGGGGCCCACAGTACAATCCAAATTTTCGATGCAGGCACACAGACACATGCCCCAAGAGAGGGGCATCTTTTATTTATACATACGTAACTGATATTGAAACTATTAAACAAGGGATAAAGTAGGGAAATAAGTAAACTATTATTAAACAAGTAAAATAAAGTAGGGAAAAGAAACAACCTTATTGCAAGTGAGTGTGTTATTTACCCCTTGTTTATATACAGTGGATTGACCTGCAAGTGTTGGTGAGGTGTGGTTTTCTCCTTGATTAGGGTATTATTTTCTGCTTGTTTGTCTAGCATTAATCCCTGCTTATCTGGGTGATGGTTGATGGAGATGTATTCATGTTTCCTTCTTAGCCCTTTTATTGCCTCTTTTGAATGGGGTGTAAATGTGGCTTATGTCTATGAGTCTCTTGATGGCTGACTTGTGGCTGAATGGCAAGCTGCCAGAAATTCCTGTAGGAGAAGGACAGGCAGAACCTGGGGACGGAGTCAAGAGAGGAATTAGCCTGGATCTTTAGGTTGCCACAAATGGTCTAAGTCCAGCCCCTCTTGAATTCCCTTTCTTCAATGCTGCTAATATGATGCAAAACATTTGAAAAAAAAAAAGCAGAAGAGTGTTTTTTCCTCTCATACTGAAGGAATCTCTCTTTTTCAAGCCCCTTTCTGGCAGCTTTTAAGAAAATCATAAACACTTGTTTAAAACCCATTTATTTTGGTCATTTATTAGATTTTTTATCCCACCTTTATTACTTTCTAAATAACTCAAAGCAGTGTTACATACCTGATAATCTTTCCTCCTATTTTCCCCACAATAACAACTTTGGGAGGTGGGTTGGGCTGAAAGAGAGGGACTGGCCCAAAATCACCAAGCAGGATTTCATACCAAACGTGGAACAGTAACTCACCATCTCCTGGTGATTGGCCCAAAGTCACCCAGCCAGCTTTCATGCTCAAGGCTGAACTAAAATTTCAGTACCTGGCTTCTAGGCCAGCACCTTAACCACTATATCAAACTGACTCTCTTTTCCACTAAAGTTGGGGAAGAATACTTGCACTCGTGCCGCTCTAGAATTATTGAGCTGCCTGAAGTGCCAATATATTTCCCCATTCAAAGAAAAGGCTTCAGAGACAATCAAACAATGGAACAGGAGTTGCCTTCAGGAAGTTGTGAGAGCTTCATCACAGGAGGCTTTCAAGAAGAGACCAGACTGCCATCTGTCAGAAATGATGTAGGGTCTCCTGCTTGGGCAGGGGGTTGGACTAGATGATCTACAAGGTCCCTTCCAACTCTTGTTATTCTATTATTCTGAGACCTACCAGGACTTTGGGTGTTTCTGAAAAGCAAAGACTGCAATCTTTCTAAGCCCACCTTTCATTTAAAAAAAACCTCTTATCCAGATGTAGCCAAACCCCAAAGCAAACTCAAAATGGGGGCTCCCTCTCTGAGTTGCCCCCCCAAAAGACCTACATTGGGAGATGGTTCCAGCATGTTATCGCCGTGCCAGCCAGAGATGGGAACGAAGGGGACGGTGGCCGGGTTGTAGCCGATCTTCTTGATGTAGGCGCTGACTTCCTTGACGATCTCATCGTACCGCTTCTCGCTGTAGGGTGGCTCCGTGGAGTCCATCTTGTTGATGCCAACGATGAGCTGCTTGACGCCCAACGTATAGGCCAGCAAGGCGTGTTCGCGGGTCTGCCCGTTTTTGGAGATGCCCGCCTCGAATTCCCCTACCCCAGCAGCTACAATCAGGACAGCACAGTCGGCCTGCGGGGTGGAGATGGAGCGAGGGGTGAAGTTGATTTGTCAGAAGACAATATTTCATGTAGTTTAATAAAAATGCAGTTAAATACTCTATACAAGCCAACGAGGAGGGAGGGAGAGGGAGAGAGAGATACTACAGATTATAGATCAAGGGTCCTCAAACTTGGCAAGTTTAAGACCCCTGTTATAGAGATAGATAGATAGATAGATAGATAGATAGATAGATAGATAGATAGATTTAAACAGACAGACAGACAGATGGATGCAGTATATAGATTAGATATAAATATAGATTAAAGATATACAGTATATAGATTAGAGATAGAGATAGATAGATATAGATGTGTGTGCGTATGTATATATATATGTGTGTGTGTGTGTGTGTATAGTATAGGTATAATAGATTATATAGATATATACACACGTATACACATACATATAACAAGAACAGGAAGTGCCTCACAGGAGCAGATAGAGGTAAATCCTAGAGTGCAGGAAATTCATCACAAAACAATGGAGAGGAATACTAGGGAGGAATAAAGCTGCATACAAGGCAGACATAACACCTGTAACATCTTCCCCTTTTCATATTAACAACAAACAACATTGTAAAAGTGTGTGTATGTATGTATGTATGTATGTATGTATGTATGTATGTATGTACAGGATGTGCCTCACAGGAACAGAGGTAAATCCTAGAGTGGCAGGAAATGCATCACAGAACAATGGTAATGAATGCTAGAGACGAATAAAGCTGCATACAAGGCACGCATAACACCTGTAACAGACAACACAAGCACAGCTCTACGATTCCCCACAGTATCACATGGCCAGGGGATCTGGCTGCCTCAGTTAGTAGCCTTGTCCCCAATGTAAGCAACTTGCCCTTGGTCTGGTAGCAAAGAATCATGGATGACCTGGCCAACTGACCCATTTTCAAGATCTTCCCAACCTCTTGTAAAGAAAGCTCTAATTCCTAACCCATGCATAATATATTTAAATATCTACAAGAGCCCAACTGGAGATGTCACCACTGCAAAGAGCCCTCCTTTGCTTCCCAGGCTCAGCCTTGGCCATCTGGGTGCAAAGCGGAGGGAATAAAAGAATACAAAGAGAATGAGGATAGTCCTGTTTCTTGGGGCCACTCTAGGACTTTGTCTTTGTATCCACAGCTGGTAATGGAAGCATTAACTCAGTGTTTTTCCAACCTTGGCCGCTTTAAGATGGGTGGACTTCAACTCCCAGAATTCCCCTTCCCAGCAGGACTGGCTAGGGAATCCTGGGAGTTGAAATCCACACGTTTTAAAGGGCCCAAGTTTGAAAAAAAGACCCAGTTAACTCATCATCCATCTTCTGCCACTTATGGAAGTAGTTAGGTTTTCCCAAACAAAACAAGCTACTTGAAGTCAAAACTCCTTCCTTGTTGGTGGGCTCTATATGTTCATACAACACACTGGCCTTTCCCTTAACTTAGTTAGGAGGGTTGTAAGAACAGAGTCCATTTGGGGTGGGGGGGGAATGGTTTTAAAACATTACATCACAGGAACTGTCCTACAAACTTGTTGGAACTACAAGTTCCAGACTTCCCAGCCAGTATAAGAAATACACAAATTAAAGAGGCAATTTTTAGCACATCAGGGGATTAGTATTATCAATGCACAACTGGGGGCTCAGAGAATTTGTTTACTTGGTTTGTTTGTCGCCCATTTCTCTTCAAGACAATCCAAAGTTTAACCGAACTTTTTTTTTATAAGGTACTTGAAATGCTCAGAATTTGTGCTCATCACTTCTAAATATCAGCAATTCCATCAGACTCACCTCCTTCCCCCAGCTTCAAACTCTACAACTCTGAAGTTTAGCAATTCACATCCTATTCAAACATTGTTTTTTATTCATTCTAAATATTTTAGCATCATTGTTGAGGAATATTTGAGAATATTACATTCCTTTCCAGTCCATCAAATGTAAATATAGTAGGAATAATACCGACATTTTCCATAGCAACAATAGGAAAAAATATACAGGTACTCAAGGGCCTTGGTGGCTCAAGCTGTTAATTGCCTGCACTTAAGTTCCAGCTGCCTACAACTGCTGTAGACTCGAATCCCACCAGGCTCAAGGTTGACTCAGCCTTCCATCCTCTCGGGGTAGGTAAATTGAGGACCCAAGATTGTTGGGGGCAATAAGCTGACCTTGTAAAAATGCCACTTAGTAATAAGCAGGCATATACAATGGAATGAAGGCTATTGCTGAGCACATTGGGTTGTATCCCAGAAATTGTAAGCCGCCCTGAGTCTCCGGAGAATGGCGGCATATAAATGTAATTTTAAAAAAAACAAAAACTTATGACCACAATTGAGCCCAAAATTTCTGGTGTTAAACGAGACATTTGTTAAGTGAATTGTATCCCGTTTTATGACTCTTCTCATCACAGTTGTTAAGTGAAGAACAGCACTTCTTGTTAAATGAACCTGGCTTCTCCATTGATTTTGCTTACCAGAAAGTCGCAAAAGGGACCTGCAACCGTCATAAATATGAGCCAGTTGCCAAGCATTGGAATTTTGATCACCTGACCATGGAGAGACTAACGGTCGCAAGTGTGAACAATGGTTCACTTTTTTGTAACTTCGAACGGTCACTAAATGAACTGTTATTAAAGTTGAGGACTACCTGTAATGTAAATATCATAGGAATAATATCGACATTATCCACAGCAACATGGGAAAAATGGATGCCTACATGTTTTCAATGCCTTGGCCAAAAAAAAAATGGCGCAGAGCACGGCCATTTTGTGAGCTTTCTCTCAATGGTTCACCCGAGGTGCTTCTCAACTAATCCTGCCTTTCTCTTGTAACTCAATGAATTCTAAAAATAATGG
Source organism: Naja naja (assembly GCA_009733165.1). Taxonomy (NCBI): domain Eukaryota; kingdom Metazoa; phylum Chordata; class Lepidosauria; order Squamata; family Elapidae; genus Naja; species Naja naja. Next base: position 9,475,291 of record CM019150.1, on the reverse strand, counting down.
GATTGATACCTAAAACCCCACTTGTCCCCTGGAGTCTATGAATAGGAGATGAGCTATTGGGAGTAATCAGCCTTTGAGTTCCTGGGGGAGGGAAGAAATTAGACATGCTTGAAACATATTTGTAAGGGTTTCGCCGTCTACAAAGGGCTCTGTGGTTTGCCGAAATACAGAAAATCAAGTTTGTAAGCTGTCATATACCCTATACAGGTAGACCTTGACTTACAACAGTTCATTTAGTGACCGTTCAAAGTTACAAGGGCACTGAAAGAAAGTGACTTATGTCCTTTTTCAAAACTGATGACTGGCTACGTGATCACAATTCAGATGCTTGGCAACGGGCTCGTATCTGTGATGCTTGTAGTGACAAGCAAAGTCTATGGGGAAACCAAATTCACCTAACAACCGAGTTACTGCTTTAACAACTGCAGTGATTCACCGAAGAACAACGGCAAGAAAATTAGGCAGAGCTCACGTAACAACTGTCTCGCTTAGCAACATAAATTTTGGGCTTCATTGTGGACTACCTGTGCAGAAAATCAAGTTTGCATGTTGTCGTACACCTAATACAACCCAGCAGGATGGGGCCTTGTGTACAAGCAGTGTAGAGCGCTCACAACAACTTGCTTTCAGGGCTTGTGACTGCTCCATCACTGGAGGCTTTTAAAAAGAGATTGGTCAGCCATTTGTCTGAAATGCTATAGGATATCCTGCTTCAGCAAAGGGTCAGACTAGAAGATCTCAGAGGTCCCTTCCGGCTCTGTTATTCTGTTAAGGAGACAGGGGTTCTTGTTAACCCCAGGACAACCAGCAGCTTCTAGAAGGATTCCTTCCATGCGATTGTGAAACGCACATAAATCTTGAAATCTGACCGCTGCAAGTGAGAAGGAACTGAAGCAAGTGTAGATTGGAAGAAAACCTTGCCAGAGACCCTTGCTCTGACTCTTCGACTATGTCCCCAGGATAGGATCAAGCTAAGAGATGGATGTCACTGGCCCTTTAAGGCCTTGTCCAGCTCAAAAATCCATGGCTCTGGGTAGCTGCCAATCAAGATGATAAGGTAGCATTATCAATGCTAGCAAACTAGCACTGATGACGATGTCAAGTTTGGGTAATGAAACATCTGCAAGAAAACAAGCAAGCTCATAGAGCACCAAGGACCCCACTATCCTCCTCCTCCATGCAAATCCTACTCGCTTCTAGCACTGATGACATTACCTAGTTGGGTAATGAAACGTCTGCAAGAAAACAACCCAGCTCAGAGACAGCCAAGGACCCCATAGTCGTCTTCCTCCTTCACTTCTCCTCCTCTTCCTCCAATCCCACTCCCTTCTAGAACTGATGACGTTACCTAGTTGGGTAATGAAATGCCTAAAAGAAAATAAGCCAGCTCAGAGAGGACCAAGGACCTCTGCAGTCATCTCTTCCTTGCGGTAAACTCCACTCCCTTCTAGCACTGCTGACGTTACTTAGTTGGGTAATGAAAGGCCTGCGAGGAAACAACCCAGCTCAGAGAGCACCAAGGACCCCACAGTCATCTTCCTCTTTCTCCTTCCTCTTCTCCTCCGCACCCCACGACCCCACTCACTTCTAGCACTAATCATGTTACAAGAAAACAACCCAGCTCAGAGAGCACCTTATTATCAGTGGAGGCAGAAGAAAGGTGTGCTTCCTGAATTGGTAGTCCAGCATTTGGTGTACTCCAATGCAGAATGCTGTGTGGCCCCCTTCCCCAATCCACTGGCCTCCAGCTTCCAAAATTCCCCAGAGGCTGTTGTGGTTAGCCGGCAGCAGGTGCGGACGGCTGAGGAGAGCGAGGACTCAGATGAGGGGCCAGGGCCATTAGGGAGTGGGCTGCTGCCTTCAGAGATTGTGGGGGCTGGCAGCAGTGATGAGGAGGTTCCCGAGGAGCCTGTGCTGCGCGCATGGGGGCTGCTCGCAGGAAAGAACAGTTGCAGCAGCAGCACGGGCGACTCGGGAGTAAGGCTGCAAGGTAATGGCCCTTCCCTCAAGAAGGCCTTCTCCGGGTGCTGTCGACCCAGCAACGCCGGCTGGCAGTTCCCAGGGGGACGGCCTTCTCGGTGGGTGCACCCACCCTATGGAACCAGCTCCCCCTGGAGCTCCAGGTGGCCCCTGATCTCCGTTCCTTCCGCCGCGACCTAAAAACCTGGCTGTTCCAACTAGCCTACCCGGACTGATGGGGTTGGGGGAGGGTTTTTAATTTGTATTTTCATTCGATATATTTATGAGACCTTGGTTTAATCTTTTTTAATATTTGTATATTTGTATCCAGAGTGTTTTTAGTTTGTAAGCCGCCCTGAGTCCTTCGGGAGATAGGGCGGCATAAAAGTCTCATAAATAAACAAACAAACAAACAAACAAATAAATAAAATAAGATAAAAGCCAGCTGTGAAACTAACCTTCTTTGCAGAAGGCAAAGATGTTTTGGAACTACAGCCTCGTGGACATTCCAGTATCTTGAGTTTGTGTTTGAAGATTCTTATTTTGCACATTATTTCTTGTCTGTATCTTTTGGCAAACCTTGCACAGTTTGGCAAATCACAGCTAATTATTTTGCAAAAGCGTTACAAGGTTTTTGTTCCTTTGGGATTTGTGTTTGACATGCCGGGAAAGGGCATGGGTCGGAACAGTGGCTCAGCCAATTGGGGAACGCCAGATTGGGAAAAGCGGAGTTCAGGAGCAGCTGATCCCACCCCCCCACCTAGAGAAACCCCCCTTTCTCACCTGTGAAGTCCCCGTGATCATGTTCTTGATGAAATCTCTGTGGCCCGGAGCGTCAATGATGGTGATGTAATACTTGGTGGTCTCAAACTTCCACAGGGAAATGTCGATGGTGATGCCTCGCTCGCGCTCAGCTTTCAGTTTGTCCAGCACCCAGGCGTACTTGAAGGAACCCTTTCCCATCTGGCAGGGAGGAAAAAGAGACCACCAGGTTGGATACAGGTAAGAGATGAAGGCAAAATTCTGAGACGCATCGGACGAGAAAGGCGCCTCTGTCTCTGAACCATGAATTCTGCTGCTGGGTCTCAAAAGAAAGACTTTCCCGTAAAATGAAAAGGTCATAAGTCACTTTTTTTTCAATGCTGTTGTTAACTTCAAATGGCCACAACATGAATGGTTGTAAATTGAGGCCTACCTGTATATCAGTCACTGAACAAGGCCAGAGTAACAGATAGACAGCAGATAATCAGAGTTGGAAGGGACCTTGTAGGTCATCTAGTCCAACCCTCCGCCCAAGCAGGAGACCCTACACCATTTCTGACAGATGGGAGTCCAATCTCTTCTTGAAAGTCTCAAGTGATGATGCTCCCACAACTTCCAAGGGCAACTTCTGTTCCATTGGTTGATTGTTCTCGCTGTCAGAAAGTTTCTCCTTATTTCCAGGTTAAATCTCTCCTTGTTCAGTTTCCATCCATTATTCCTTGTCTGGCCTTCGAGTGCTTTAGAAAATAGCTTGACCCCACTTCCTCTCTGCATCTTAACATCAACTTTCCTTTTGAACATGCCTACATAATCAAGAACACTATTCACATGTAACACTGATGAAAATAATTCTCTCTTTAATTCCAGCAGACCGATTTGTATACAGCAGGGGTCTTCAAACTTGACAGCTTCAAGACTTGGGGACTTCAACTCCCAGAATTCCTCCTCCAGTCATGTTAGCTCCAGGAATTCTGGGAGTTGAAGTCCACAAGTCTTAAACTTGCCAAGTTTGAAGACCCTTGGTATACAGCATGCATGTAACGGAGGGGGGAATATATTATTTCGAAGCAGTTTTCATCTGAGGAAGCCCATCCAGAGAAATAAAAAGACCCGAAGATAAATTTCCACTTCATGGACAATCAGATTATTTCAGAGGCCCTGCCTGAACTCGGCTAAATTGCACGAGATGCTTTTTTTAAAATCACAAACAATAAACTGGGTTTTTTTCTCGCTGAAAATTGAGCCTGCTAGATTTTGCTGTATCATGACAAGCCTCTTTGATAGAAGAGAAGCCGCTTTTCAATTGGCTATACCCAGGGATGGGGGAAGATGTGAGGCTGTATTTCCTAGCTTTGTACAGTGCCAGCTCTGTTCGACAAACTGGGGGAGAAAAAATCTTCATTTTGCTGCACAAGAGCAGCAGCACATGATTAAGCCTTTTCAAAGCCAGAGAGAGAGAGCGCATTTAAACTATCACTCCATCTGTTCTTTAAAACCAAGCATCGTATTTCATTGCACTTTGTTCTTTCTTTCTCTTTCTTTCTTTCTTTCTCTTTCTTTCCTTCTTTCCTTCCTTCCGTCTTTCTTCCTTCCTTCCTTCCTTCTTCCTTTTCTGTTCCCCCTCTTTTTTCCAGTTCTTCCTTTGATAAGTCTTATTATTAAAGCCGGCCTCCATTTCCTATACATGCAATCAAGTGGAAAAGAATCTACAGCCTTGCATCAGAAAATGGAGGCGCAAAAGCAGAGTCACTTGGCTATTAATAGCCGGCTTGCAGCTCCCATTGGCAATGCCAGGGAAGGTGGCAAACCGAGGCCCTGCTTGGCTTAAAGGCACAGATCATGAGAGAAGAACGCAGATGGCAAGGCAGGGGTAGATTATTGGGCTAAGCAAAACAGAATAAAAAAAATAAGCTCTAACCTCTTCAAAAGGACAGATTTCAAAATAAGATCTAACCTCTTCAAGCTGTGAATGCTCCAACACTGGAAGTCTTTAAAAAGATGTTGGGTAACCATTTGTCTGAAGTGGTGAAGGGTTTCCTGCCTAGGCAGGGGGTTGGACTAGAAGACCTCCAAGGTCCCTCCCAACTCTGTTATTCTATTCTAGTCAATCCAATTCTGCTTTAGTAACTATCCCAGTTAAAAAAAAGAACGGAGCAGTGATTCTCATCCTTTGGCAACTTTACTATATATGGACTTCAACTCCCAGAATTCCTCAGCCAGCCATGTTAACTGAACAAGGCCAGATAATCTTAACATCAATTTTCCTTCTAAACATGCCTATATAATCAAGAACATTATTAACATACAACAGTCCTGGAAATAATTTTTAATTCCAGCGGATCTATTGTATACAATATGCATTGGGGGGAGTGTATATAATTTACAAGCAGTTTCATCTGAGGAAGCCCATCAAAGAAATGGAAATAACTGAAGATAAATTTCAGTTGTTCAGTTCCCCATGCTCGCTGGGGAATTCTGGAAGCTGATGTCCATATATTTTAAAGTTGGCAAGGTTGAAAAACATTGGAGTAGATTTTTGTGATATCAATAAATAAATAAATAAATCTCAAAACAGTTGTCAATGAATGATTTTCTATGTTCTTAAGAAGTAAACGAAATATCCTGAAATATTGCTCCTGTTAAAAAAAATAAACAGGATAAGAGTCGCTCTCTGATGGGTATGACATTACAGCCCTATCTTGGCTTGTCCTTGCCTTAATAAGCCAACGTTGTGAGCCATTCAGGTATAATACTAGTGAATACTAGTCTTCCTGGTTTCTCTGCATGTATTCATCTTGGCAACTGTAGGACATGTGGACTTCAACTCCCAGAATTCATTTCCCACACTGACTGAGGAATCCTGGGAGTTGAAGTCCATACATCTTAAAAGTGCCAAGGTTGAGAAACATTGCATTAGCAGTATATCAAACAAATATAATCTAGTTCACTGGTTCTAAATAGGGCAGAATTGTGGTAATTTACCTTATCTTTGTGACTGAATTAGGCCTTGAGAATACAGAATATCCATAAATTGGCACCACTTCTATAAATTTCTAATTTATAGCTGAATAAATTAGCACATAATATAAATTGACTTTGCAAAGTGGGAAAAAATCCCACTGTTCTACTGGGATATGGTTTAATTGTAAGCAGACATACAGTATCTAAAGTAAAAAAAATCTGTGTTAAAAAACCCAATTTGCAAGGAAACAAGCCAACCAACCAAACTGGGGAAATCAATTTCTTTTCCTGGCACTTGGTATGTTTGCATTTAAAGCAAAGGTGCAGATCCAGCCATTCAGAGCACGAAAACCTACTTGCAATTGAGAAGCAGCCTAAATATTAACAACTGATCCTCAGAAATTGTTATCAGTCGCCCTTGGCAAATGACAGAGAAGTCAGAATACAGAAGAGTTTATCAGGATTGCCTTCCACTAGTTCTTCTCTAAAAACCCAAATTGTGCAGCTGCATTTTAACAAACGTTATGAAATGGCGTCTCATTTTGCCAAAACGGCTCTTCCCCAGTGTCTTGCTAGCAATTATGCAAAAGCAAGACAAAGAAATAAAAGGTTTGTCACACACCTTTCGGTATTATGCGCCATCTTTTGGCGGCTCAACGTTAAAAATTAACGATGGGCCCCAATAAAGGATGAATTTAGGTTCTTTTTTTTAAAAAAAAATGTGAATAGCAGCCGGACTATTTTGCATAATTTATTCAGCTTATAGAGAAGAAGAACAAGTACTTCTGCAGTGGCGCTGAGAACTCACTTCCTGGGCACTAAAATTATCTTAATTTGCTATTCTGGTCTCTTGCGATGTCATTGCATATGGCTGCCACCCACGGGTTGTTTTCCCCAGGCGCTCTGTAAACCTTATGGACCAGAAGCTTGTGAAGTGCTGAGAGGAGAAAGTCCACCCTGCAAAATTTCAATTTGTGAAACACGATCACAACACTGCAGAATTCAGATCGTCTACCAGGGAACTCAAAATATTGGCATCGAAAATTATTTATTATCGTTTCGTTAAAAGCTTTCCAAAAGCAGGATACGCATTTATTTCAGGGAACTGCAGTGGATGAAAGTGATCAGGGAGAAATGAAGGAATCAAGCTTAGGTAGGTGCATGTTGTAAAGCTAAAAATAAACTCTACTCTCTTCCGGCTAAGATGGTACAGGACTTTTCTCACTATCCTGAATTTAAGCTTCAAAAAAAGCAGAGAAAAGATTACACGCACCAGGAAGTCTAATACTAAAGTTGCAAATACTACCTTAAACCTTTAGAAGAAAGTATCTGTAGCTCGTAATTATCTGTGTGGTCCTTGGTGCTCTCTGAGCTTGGTTGTTTTCTTGGAAGCGTTTCATTACACAACTAAGTTACATCATCAGGGTATGTTGGATAACTGATGATGTAACCTAGATGAATCATTTGCAAGCAAACAACCAAGCATCAAGAACTTCACATTTAAGCTTTTGTTTTGGTTTTAGCCTAGCACATTACTTTCTCAGACCAACCTACCCCACAGGGTTGTTGTTTGTGGGGAAAAGAGGAGGAGGAAGATGTGTTCGATATGTTCGCCTCTGAGTTATTTGTAAAAATAATAAAGGTGGGATACAAATACATAAATAAAATCAATGCAATTATCTTGTGGATTCCTTGGTGCTCTCTGAGCTCGGTTGTTTTCTTTGCAGACGTTTCATTACCAAACTGGATAACATCATCAGTGCCACCAGCACTTACCATGACTTTGGCAGTGAAACATGTGCAAGAAAACAACCCAGCTTAGAGAGCGTCAAGAAACCCACAATTTAAAACTGAGATTCAAATATTCTCTTCTATGTAGATGTCTTGGCTTATAAACCATGATTTGTGGCTAAGTGTGGCTCAGAGGAAGACGTGGATGACTAGAAGATGGATCATCTACAGTTGCAAGTGCAAGGGGGGCATTCACATTAAACCTTTAGTTTACTTTTGGCTTCGTGTGTTAAGTGAATACAGCTATCCTGGTTTGTAGACCACAGCTCATAGTTTAGCAATTGGGGTTTTAGTTAGTGGTGATTTAGTCAAATCATGGTTTAGGGTGTTGTGTGAACTCAGATGATGATACGGAAGATGGAACCTGGATCAACTATAATGAAACCCATTTCTGAGGGACCATGTTTACAAATATGCGCATAGATTTATATATATTTCTTAGGATAATAAAAATAAATATCTAGGGATTTTGCTTTTTTAAAAAATAAATAAATAAATAAAGGAATGTCTGTCATCTTTTGCTGGTCCATGTTGTCTTACTACCTGTAGTAGTTTTCCTGAACAACTACCTAGAGAAATTAGCTAGATGTAGTAGCATCAACACCACCTTTAACAGAAGAAACTGTTCTGAACCCCACCTTCCATGAATGAGCTGGCTTAATTTAAATTTTAAAAAACAGATATGGCCCAATTCAAATGAAGCCACAACCCTGAATTGTCCTTGGCTGATCTTGGGAGCTAAACAAGAGCTGACCAAGGTTAGTCTTGGGAAAAGAGGCTGAAGAAATCCCAGAGCTGAAAAGTAGATTAAAAAGTCCAGAAAAAATTGGCCAACTCCTTCAACATCCAGGAAACTGTGCTAGGAGTTGAGTTTCTCTGGAGGATGGCTTATCTTTCCTTTATTTATAGTATCTGATGTGGCTACTACACATTGCGGTGGGCAGCTGTGAAGCCACCTGCTGTGAGAAAAAACCCCACCTCCTCATTTTTTGCACAGATCCTGAGAAGTTTTCTGCACCCAAAATGAATTACTGTTTTCAATTTGGGGAGTCAGTAGGAAAAATTGTACCCCTTGTAGTTGCCGTCTTAACAGGAGGAACTGGTTGGTTCAATCCTATCCAATACAGAGGATATTTGTACACAAGCAGACGACTTAGAATCAGCCATGGAAATATTATCAAGATAAAGAGAGGAGTTTCCACAACAGGGCAACAAAGAAAATTGCTCTGCCAGGAAGTACAGTGGAATTTTTCTTAAGCGTTCCAAGTCTTTTTTTCTATGCTAGTTGGCTTCTCTCAAATATGAAGGAGGGAGGGAGGGAGGAATTGGGAAGGAAGGAAAGAATTGGGAACAAAGGAGATGGGAAGAAGGAAGGAAGGAGGGAGAAGGGAGGGAGGAAATGAGAAGAAGGAAGGGATGGAGGGGAGAAGGAAAAAACTGGGAAGAAGGAAGGAATTGGGAACAAAGGAGATGGGAAGAAGGAAGAAAGGAGAGGGAAAGAAGGAAATAGAGGGAGGAAGGAAGGAATTGGGAAGAATGGAGATGGGAGGGAAGGAAGGAAGGAGTAGGAAAGAAGGAAGGAAGGAGAGAAGGGGAAGGAAAAAAGGAAGGTATGAAGGAAGGGAAGGAGGGAGAGAAAGGATTGGAAAATGGGATGGGAAAAAAGAAGGAAGAAGAGAGAAGGAAGGAAGGAAGGAAGAAGGGAGGGAGGGAAAGGATTGGGAAAAAGGAAGGAGATGGGGAAAGAGGGGAAGGAAAGAAGAGAAGAAGGAGAGAGGGATAAGAGAGAGGCAGGAATGGAAGGTCAGAAGGAGGAAGACCCAATGGAATCTCAATGTCGATGTAGATGAGGTGGCCGGTGGTGGTGGACTTGCCAGAGTCTACATGTCCAATGACCACAATATTGATGTGGGTCTTTTCCTTCCCCATGTTTCCTCCTTTGGCAGAGGCCTGTGCTTACAGGGGGCGGGCAGGGGAGGGGGCTGACTTTAGCTAAAAAGGGTGGAAAAAACGGAGCAGCGGCTGCGAGGAAAGGCTGTGTGCAAAGAAAAGAGGAGGAGATCAGGAGGGTTGTTGTCAGGAGCAACAAGAACACAACACAGAGCCACATAACACCATCCTGCCCAGCCTTGGGTTCCACAGGCCAACTAAACCCGTGTCCATCTATGTGCGCGTTTGTGTGTGTCAGTATTTCACCTTCCAAATTGTTTAATTGCATCGAAAATATAAGCAACAGCTTACAGAATATGAATTTCAACTGAGGGCAGGGGTTGTTTCTACGAAAGACCCTGCAGAACGTGAAAAGATAAACAAGAGCTTTTAAGATGAGAATGTGTGTGTGTGTGTGTGTGTGTGTGTGTGTGTAATGTATGTCTCTGACACAATTTTTAAAATGGAAAATTAATGTCGGGAGGCTGAAACTGTGCAGCTTACGCAAAAGAGGTGAAATAAAATGAAATAAAAAAGTGGCAACAAGTTATTTTATATGATGACGAAGATCTAATTTTCCAAGCTTAATACTAAATCCTTAATAATAATATCTTGTGGTTTATGATTATGAATATTGAGAGACAGAGAAAAAGACCTCTGATGACTCAGCTCAAAGGAAGGAAGGAAGGAGAGAGAGAGAAGGGGAGACAGGATAAAGGGAGGGAGGGAGGGAGGGAGGGAGGAAAGAAGGGAGGAAGGGAAGGACGGGGAGGGAGAGGAGTGGAGGGGACTTGTGAAGGAGGAAGGAAGGAAGGAAGGAAGGAAGGAAGGAAGGAAGGAAGGAAGGACGGACAGGATAAAGGAGAGAGGGAGGCATCAATCAATTCCATCTGCTATCAGAGCAGGTACCTACTCTTCCTTAAATGATTTAACTTGACCCTAAACCTAAACTATAACAAAACAGGGTCCCTTACTTCCCCAGGGTCCTAAATTGAGAAGTTGGGTTGGTATGATGAGCAGCATTCCACTTTTTAAGGCACTTTCCTTTCTGGATAACATGCAGAAAAGGGAACCCCTTGCTTATCTGAATGCTGAGGAAGATTAATTTAGGCTGCACCGCCTTTTTTTTTTTTTTTTACCTCAGGGACAGATAAGGAGGCAACTTAACTTGAACAACATAGCAGCTAGGCCAAATAATTAGAATTTAAGCCATGGCTTTCTAAAACAGACAAGAGCTGGTTAGCTGAGAAAATTAAGAATTTTGTCTGTTCCGCATGAACCCCCATTTATCTTTTGATATTTAAATGAGGGTTCAAGTTAGTTGCATTCTCTCTTCCTGACCCACCCCCAAATTGTATGGTTTAGAGATTTAAAAGCCAAGACTAGACTTGAAAGCCAGTTTAGCCTCCCGCTCAAGTCATCCTTTAAAGACAAGGGCTATTTTTATGAGGTGATGATGATTTATTCATAAGACACCCACCTGCCCACCCCCCCAAAATAATTCAAGTCTGCTCCGTTTGTGAACCTGTTCCTTTCCAGCCCTTTTATTCCAAGGGCTGTTTTGAGGACTTTCATTATAAATTTGTCTTCCTACAGCCCAATATGGTATTGCAAATGGGAGGGGGAGCCATAAATAGCTTTTTTTTTGCAAGAGGTGCTAGAAAAAGGGGAGGAGTGGAGGGGGAAGGGGGTTATAACAGCCTTTATTTTCTCACAGGAACATTGCAAAATATAAGCCAATATATGAAAGAGATCTAATCCAAAGGCTTCAATCCCCTTTTGTAAAAGATAAAAAATTAGGCCTTATCCTGCACCTAAAGCAGCCATCTTTGCACTCCCCCCCAAGATGTAATTCCCATTCTCTTCCTCTAAAAAAATGCATTTTTTTTTCATTTTTGCCAGGGGTGGGGGCAGGTTTTGCTAAAACTCCCCCTTCCCTCGCTCAGCCACCAGGGGGAAAAGCCAGAACAGGTGCATCCCTGGGGAATTTGGCCCTGTTCTCAGCCTGACTTCAAGAATGGGGGGGGGGGGACGGAGGAGGAGGAATAAATAAGATACATGCAAAGCCCGGATCTGGGTCCAAAGCCGCCTATCTCATTCTAGAAGAGGCACCATCTGTGCAAAAAAAAAATTCATTTTAAGAAAAATGCAAAAAAAAAGCATTTTTTTTTTAAGTTTTAAAAAAATAATCGGTCGGGCCTCCCAAAGAGGCCCAAATGCGCGTCGACACCAGGAAAGGTTCAAAGCTGAGGGGGAGGAAAGCATCTTGTCATCGCCCCCCCCCCTCGCTTCACTCCAAACCTCCCACCTCCCTCCCTTTTCCTATCCTTTCGCCACGGGGTTATTTTTAAAACCCAACGAACCCAGCCCGGGTTTATTTTAGATCGCGTCTAAATCTCCGGGCTGGCGTGAGAGATGGGGCGGGGGTGGGGGGAGGGACAGCGCGTGCTCCACCCGGCCCCATTGAGAAATAAACCCCCCCATTAGTATTAGCATTATTTTAAAAATAATCCCTTGCTTTGGCTCGTGGCTGCCCGGGTTGCAAACCCTTTCCCCGCCCTCACCCTCCCCCCCAAAAGGAACCCGGGTCAACGCGTCTAGACGGCTTTTTTTCTTTTGCAAATCGCGTGGGGGGGGAGGCGAGGCAGACGGCCCTTTGCAAGGTCAGCTGCAAAGCCCGGGGGCGCAAGGAGCGGTGTTGCGCGGCTCCCACCCTCATTGGGAAAGAAATAAGGAATAATGGTAGAATAATGGAAACGGCGGAGGGGAAGGGAGGGGGGAAGGGAATTAAGAGATAAGGTGCCCTTGCTCTCTCTTGTGTGTTGTGTGTCTGTGTGTGAGAGAAAGAGAAAGGACGGGGGATGCGCCAAAAAGGGGCAGAGATCCATTTCGACCCACGAAGTCACCCCAAGAGCGGTGGGATCGCTTTTCCTCTCCGTCATGACCCCCTTTTTCCAACACCTCTTCGGCAGCTGTGTGTGTGTGTGATGGAGGGGAGTGTGTGTGTGATGGAAGGGTGTGTGTGTGGGGGGGTGAGGGCCCCAATCTACAACCTACAGCTGGGGAAAGCCGCTTGCAGCCCCCCCCACCCCCCGCCCTCCGTCTTCAAAAGCCTCTTACAACGACCTCGCCTCGCTCGCCCCCCACCCCTCTAAAAGGCAGCGCGAGGACTCCCCCCCACCGCCCCAACGGCCTTCCCCCCCCCTCCTGCCAGGCATGCCTCCCCCCACCCACCCCACAAGCCAGAAGAGGTTCCCCCCCCGTTCCTCGGAGGCGCTGCGAGCGGAGCGGAGCGGAGCGCTGCGCTGCGCCCCGCCGGAGCTCTTACCGGCAGCGGCGGTTGGAGACGAGAGGCTGGCGAGCTCGGCTCGGAGCGCTTTATTGCGCGGAGCGAGTCCACCTATTGACGGCGGCGGCGCAATGCAGTCGCCCCGCTCTCCCCTCCCCTCCCTCCCCTCCTCGCACTACGGCATTGCGGTAGAGAGCGGAGGCGGGGAAGGAGAGGAGAGGGAGGGAAGGGGCGGGCGGAATACAAATGCTCCGCTAATTGGGGGGCACGTCGGGGCACACCGGCCCGGCAGCAGGTGGGACAACACGCCGGGATGCGCAAGCGAAGCGCACAACTCCTCCTTTGGCTGCCCGATTCAGGGCATTTGGAAAAGGGGTTGGGGGGAAGGATGCGTTCCCACGACCTGCTAGACCCACGTCAGGGGAAGAGAGCGAGGGAGAGCAGAGGTGCGCCCGCCAGATGCTCCAACTTGGTTCCTTTCAGAGAATCGTCGTTGGGAAGAGCGTGTTGGGGATGGGAATGAGGGACAACCTCGCCCGTTGGGTACCGGGAAGGTTCGACCCGGAAAGCTGGGTGGGTGGGTGTGGATATCAGTTTCCCGGGGGGGGTCGTGTGGATGCTTTATGATGCGTTCGGGGAGGAATTTTTCAAACGCGATGGATCCATCTGGGTTTGAGGGAAGCTTTCAAGCGCATCGGGCAAACTCGGAAAGCCCGGGGGACATTTAAGCTTCCAGGGATGTTGGAGGTGCCGTGGGAATGCGAACGCGATGGATGTGGGTTGCGGGAGGGTTTCAGCGCACGTGGTCAAATTCAGGGGGTGAGGGGGGGAAGAGGGGCAATTCAGAGACCTGGGATTCAAAGTGTCGTGTGAACGCGGCGCAGCCGGCTTTGTTAATGTGGGGGATGACAGATACGACGAATTTCCTTCCCTGAAGGCTGCTGGGGAGGGGGAGGGCTTCACAGGATTACTGTATTTAAAAGACCCATAAAGGCATGGTGAGAAGCAAAGCGTGGAAACGCCAAGAAGACCACAGCAGCAAAAGACGAAAAGGAGAGTGAATAAAATACTATATAATTCTTTTAGCCCAGCTCCTAAACTTAATTAAAAGGAGGGGATTGCCTAACAAGATTTATTGACTGAAGGGGGAGAGGATCCTGTCTCTTGTAGCTGCTTTGTAGGAGCCCCAAAACGTCGCCCATTGATAATTTTAGGAATACCCATGAAAGAGGAAACACGTTTTGTTCCAAGCTCATGGAGTTTCCCCGTTCAACATGTAGGCAGGTTTTGTTCAGTGCACAATCCAACCATGGGTATTTCAATCTTGCAGGATCCAATCTGGCTGGGTCACTGGATCCCTCTTTTCAATCTTGACATGGAGTAGCTAAGCCAGCAATTATATGCACCAAAGCATTCGTGCGTATGACTTTTTAAAGTAAGCATCCTTACCTAGCCTTAACTCCTTCCCACAAAACTACGCTACAGAGCACTGCACACCAGAACAACTAGACACAAGGAGTTTTTCCCCGAACTCCATCACTCTGCTAAACAAATAATTCCCTCAACACTGTCCAACTATTTACAAAGTCTGCACTACTATTACTATTAATCTTCTCATCACTCCTTGTCACTCTTCCCTTCCCACTTGTGACTGTATGACTGTAACTTTGTCGCTTGTATCCTTACAATTTATATTGACTGTTTCCTAGTATGATTTGATTGCTTATTGTACCCTATGACTATTATTAAGTGTTGTGCCTGATGATTCTTGACTCTTGACAAATGTATCTCTTCTTTTATGTACACAGAGAGCATTTGCACCAAGACAAATTCCTTGTGTGTCCAATCACACTTGGCCAATAAAAGAATTCTAATTCTAATTCTAAAAGGAGGAATGTACCAGGTGGTAACTGAACTCTGCAATTTTAAGACCTGTGGATTTCAACTCCCAGAATTCTCCAGCCAGCATGGCTGACTGAGGAATTCTGGGTGTTGAAGTCCACACATGTTAAAGTCTTCAAAGGGCTGTCCAAGGTAAAGCACAATACAGCAGTCCAGTCTTGGAAGTCGCCAAAGCCTAAATTACAAAGCAAAAACAAAAAACGGGCCTCTCCTCCAGGTAAGGACACATCTGGTTCATCAACTGCTGCTGCTAAAAGGTCCCAGGTACAGGTAGTCCTCAACTTATGACCGCAATTGAGCCCAACATTTCTGTTACTGAGACAGTTGTTAAGAACAGAGCCCCCTTTTTCTTGCCAGAGTTGTTAAGTGAATCACTGCAGTGGTTTAAGTTAGTAACACAGTTGTTAAGTGAATCTGGCTTCCCTGTTTAACTTCGCTCCTCAGAAGGTTGCAAAGGTGATCACGCGACCACAGGATCCTGCAACCATCATAAATATGAACCACTTGTCAAGCATCCGAATTTTGATCACGTGACCCTGGGGATGGCCATAAGCACTGCAATGGCCGTAAGTGTGAAAAAAGGTCATAAGTCATTTTCAGTGCCATTGTAGCTTCAGACGGTCACTAAATGAATGGCTGTAAATCAGGGGTCCCCAAATTAGGCAACTTTAAGACTTGTGGACTTCAACTCCCAGAATTCTCCAGCCAGCATATGCCAAGTTTGGAGACCTCTGGATTAAAGAATTGCAGTTTAAACTGCAAAGCCTTTGAAGTATTTTCCACTGAGCGACAAATATGATCTTTTATTGATACCTACTTCCTTTATCTCAGGGGTCCCCAAACGTGGCAACTTTTAAGATCTGTGGATTTCCAACTCCCAGAATTCTGTGACCCCATGGACAATGTTCCTCCAGGCCTTCCTGTCCTCTACCATCCCCCGGAGTCCATTTAAGCTCACGCCGACTGCTTCAGTGGCTCCATCCACCCATCTCATTCTCTGTCATCCCCTTCTTCTATTGCCTTCAATCTTTCCCAGCATTAGGCTCTTCTCCAGCGAGTTCTTCCTTCTCATGAGGTGGCCAAAGTCTTTGAGTATCATCTTCCGGATCTGGCCTTCTAAAGAGCAGTCAGGGTTGATCTCCTCCAGGACTGACCGGTTGGATCGCCTTGCAGTCCATGAGACACACGGGAGTCTTCCCCAGCACCACAATTTAGCACTCCGCCTTTCTTATGGTCCAACTTTCATACATATACATGTATGTATGTGTGAATGAATGAATGAATGAATGAATAAATGAATGAAATATATAAAAACCTGGAAACAACAAGGCAAATAAAGCAACTCTCAATTACAGGATTTCATTCTGCACTCTGATCTTTGTCACTTTTCAAGCAATTGCACCGTTTTCTACACTTTAAAATACCACTGACCTAACTAAGTATACATATTTTATATGCAGCATTACACATGATTTGTACGCAGCATTATTTTGATGTAGAACCTCTGGCAGCCATGGGGCAGGGGAGAAAAGCATCATAGCTTCCTTGTTGCTCATTTCATCGGGATGAATTATTAAAGATTATTCTGCTTTCTTTCCAATTTCTTCAAAACCGTTCAAGCAAAATGCTTGCTAATGGACACCGGGCAACCTCGAAACACTTTGATTAATGCCATTTTAATCCCAAGGGGATCATATCATCCATAAAGTATTCTTAGCTCATCCTCATGATAATAGTGACCTTTTGCAATGATTAACAAAATCTGCTTTTCATCATCTGCTTTTGAAAACAGTAGCATCGGAACTGTGTGTATGGTACTCTGTCCTGAGACTCTAGAATTCAGACAGACAATCTGTCATGCCCCAGCATAAAACTTTTATATACTGTTGTTGCTCTCTAGCCCCATCTACTGGCCGGAGGGACAAATATGCCACAACATACGATCTTTCTATACTGTTGTTGCTCTCTAGTCCCATCTAGTGACCAGAGACACAAATGCCAAGTATATTGTTTGATGCTGACGCGATCCCTTTACCCAATACCCCGCACTCTCAAAACAAATGCACACTGGGAAGCCAGACTCCATTTCCTTTAGCATTTTGGAGAAGGCAGGAGCACAAAGAAGAATCCATCTTAATCTGTGGCACATCCAAGGACAAACCCACATCCAACACACAGAGCATCGCTGGTGAGATTTAAATTGCTTGTATTTATTAATTGTTACATTCAGCAGTAACTCAATACTGTCCATCTTGTATTTGGTTCTGATTGTATGTATCCCTATTTTCCCAAGTTTCACCATATCCTGTTCTTTCAATAAAGCTTTCACATCTACGCACAAGGTCTGTTTTATTGGATGATAGGTGGGTTTAGCTACATATTGAGCTGCACACAGACTAATGTATAGTGAGGACAGAACCCAAGCACCTGCAACCAGATTTAAGAATTGTCAACAAGAAAGTCAAAAATGACTAGAAGGGGGCATTGCCATACCTGGAGACCTCAGAATAGAAGTGAACTGGAGGAAAATCACCAAATATAAACACTTGCAAAAAGAAGTAGAAAGACTTTGGCAAAAGAAAGCAAAAGTAATAGGAGTCTTGGGTGCAGCCCCAAAACACCTGGAGAACCCCAGAAATAACTACAGGAAGTCCTTGACTGACAAGAGTTCATTTAGTGGCTGTTCAAAGTTACAATGGCGCTGAAAAAAGTGACTTATGACTGCTTTTCACACTTACGACCGTTGTAGCATCCCCATGACCATATGATCAAAATTCAGATGCTTGGCAGCTGACTCGTATTTATGATGGTTGCAGTGCCCCAGGGTCACGTGACCTTCTCTTTTGTGACCTTCTCACCAGCAAAGTTGGTGGGGAAGCCAGATTCACTTAACCGTGTAACTCACTTAACAACTACAGCAATTCACTTAACAATCATGGCACGAAATGTCGTAAAATGGGGCAAAAGTCACTTAACAAATGTTTCCCACAGCAACGGAAATCTCGGGCTCAATTGTGGTCATAAGTCAAGGACTAACTATACTACATTTAATTAGTGCTAGACCAACAAGTTAGTTAAGTTTATCTATCTGTCTGTCTGTTTGTCTGTCTGCCCATCTGTTTACTCCACCCATCCATCCATCTGCCTAGAAACATCAATTCCATATTATTAGATTGTTCAATTTCTGAGCTAGATTTAAATCAGAGCCATTTTTTTAAAATTACATTTATATGCCGCCCTTCTCCGGAGACTCAGGGCGGCTTACAATTTTTGGGATACAACCCAGTGTGCTCAGCAATAGCCTTCATTCCATTGTATATGCCTGCTTATCACTAAGCGGCATTTTTACAAGGTCAGCTATTTTGGTTAAAGACATATCACAATGAGGAATTATTGCTGCATCAGCATATGGCTGCATGGAATTCAATTTTCCAATCATCTATAGTAGAAAATTAATCTATAAAATTAATCTATTAATCTTGCACTGATGATGTAACCTAGTTTGGGTAATGAAGACGCTGCAAGAAGACAAGCAAGCTCAGAGACCACTCATGTCAACCTTGAGTGACAAATATTCTCCTGTATTAGAAAATTAATCTATTTAATGCATGCAAAATAACAGATAGTAACTGGATAATAGTTTCTGCTCTTCAGAACTGCAGAAGTATTCCAGAGAATTCAATCTTTCAAACAATTTTGTACCTACCTTATAAAGTATATTTTGTACTTGGCCTTATAAAGTATTATTGTTATATATATAATAAATACATGTGTGTATTCTTTTGAATATATATATTCATCAGAATTTTTAATGTGTGCCAGTGTGTTCACAGAAAAAAGTGACAATAAAAGTTATCTTAACATTACTAATATATATTACTAAAATGTACTAATATATATGTGTGTATGTATGTATATACAGTACATATAGATACTACTATATTATTACTAATATATATATTTACATGATATATTTTCTTTGTTTCCTTTTTCCTTGTTTGTTTTATTGTACTTTTGTATAAACTTCCTTTTTAATTCTTCATTTTCTTATGGTTGTGAGCTGCCTACAGTAGCCCATGGCGAGATAAGCAAAACAATGAAATAATAATAATAATAATAATAATAATAATAATAATAATAATAATAGCAGCAAAGAACTGCAGCAAAGAACTGGTGGGATCATAAGCCTGAGAAAGTGGTCAAAAATGAACATGCAAAACTACTGTGGGACTTCTGAATAAAGACTGACAAAGTTTTGGAACACAATACCCCAGATATCACGATGGTGGAGAAGAAAAAAGTGTGGATCGTCGACATTGCCATACCTGGTGACAGCAGAATCAACAAGAAACAACTTGAAAAAGTCACCAGATATCAGGACTTGAGAATTGAACTGCAGAGACTCTGGCATAAACCAGTGCAGGTGGTTCCAGTGGTACTCGGCACACTGGGTGCTGTGCCTAAAGACCTAGGCAAGCATTTAAAAACAATTGGTGCTGACAAGATCACCATTGGTCAGCTGCAGAAGGCCACCTTACTGGGATCTGCTTGCATAATCCGCCGATACATCATGTAGTCCTAAATGCTTGGGAAATGTTCAGCTAGCGATTTGTGATATGAAATCCAGCATAGTTATCTTGTTTGCTGTGTACATTGTTGTTTTTTGTGTAGTATAATAATAATAATAATAATAATAATAATAATAATAATATATGGATCTACTCAGGGATGGGATTCAAAAATCCCAACAACCGGTTCTCTGCCTGGTTGCTGGGTGGGTGTGGCCATGGTGGGCGTGGCCTACTGGAACTTCTGGGAGGGCCATTTTTCTCCTTCCCCAGAGTTTGGAGGCTTCCCTCGGGCCTCTGGGAGGGCAAAAATGCCGTCCCCCAGGGTCCAGAGGCCCTCCAGAAGCCGGAAACAGGCCCATTTCCAGACTTCTGGAACTTCCGGGAGGACTGTTTCCCCCCCACCAGAGCCTCCGGACAGACCCTGCACTTACCTGCATCAAAAATGGGCTGCGTGGAGACTCCTGGGAGGAGAGGGGAGGGGTGGGTGGGGCCAGCCAGTCGGTTCAAATACCGGTTCGGCGAATCAGATGTAAATTTATTTATTTATTTATTATTGGGACTTATATGCCGCCCTATCTCCCGAAGGACTCGGGGCGGCTCACAAACAATAAAAACACATAGTACAAAATTTAAAAAGATATTAAATAAACATCCCAATAACTGATTGAAAACTAAGAACAGATCAATTAAAAAAAACCCATCAGTCCATGTCAGCTAGTTGAAAAAGCCAAGTTTTCAGGTCACGACAGAAGGATCGAAGGTCAGGAGCCATCCGGAGCTCCAAGGGCAGCTGATTCCAGAGGGCGGGTGCCCCCACAGAGAAGGCTCTCCCCCTGGGATTCGCCAGTCGACACTGTCAGGCCGACGGCACCCTGAGGAGGCCCTGTCTGTGGGAGCGCACGGGGCGATGGGACGCTGTTGCTGGCAGTAGGTGCTCCCGCAAGTACCCCAGCCCTAAGCCATTTAACACCCAGTTCACCCAAACTGGCCCGAACCGACTGAACCCCACTCCTGGATCTACTGTAATAAAATAAATAAGGAAGAAAGGATGGCTTGGATATTTTTTTAGTTTAGTTATTTTTTAGACCTAACTAACTATCTTTGTGACTGATGCTACTTTACACACATACATCTTAAAAATGAATATACACCCGTCCTAAGATAACTGGTTATAATTTACGGTCTTCATGTTAATACACAGATGAAGAGGTCTGGGTCTGTCATGCAGCTTATTTTAACAATGAAACACAACCCAGCCGCCAAGATGCCGCTATAAATAACAGAGCACATGATTAAGACTCAGCCTTCTCTAACCAGTTTGGCCAACATAATATGCTTTTCTCCGATATGCCTGGATCGAAAAATATTTCAAGTCAAGTATTTCAGAATCCTTCCTACTTATCAAGGCACCTGTTTTGCTTTACCCGTTCATCTCTGAATAAATGTCACTGGATGATTTACAGCCTCCATTTCTTCAGATGCACGCAAACCTCCCTACGCAAAGGTCCTCTTTGTAGACTTCAGCTCAGCATTCAGTACCATCATTCCAGACATTCTTCTAATTAAACTAAACCAGCTAGCGGTACCTGAACACACTTGTAAGTGGATCATAAGCTTCCTAACAGACAGGAAGCATCAGGTGAAGCTAGGCAGAATCACATCTGATACAGCCCCCCCCCCAAGGCTGTGTGCTTTCTCCACTTCTCTTCTCCCCATATACCAATGACTGCATCACAAACGATCCATCTGTTAAAATACTGATGACACAACAGTGATTGGTCTCATTTGAGACAACGACGAATCCGCATACAGACAGGAGGTTATACAACTTGCCTCGTGGTGTAACCGGAACAATCTGGAACTGAACACACTCAAAACCGTAGAAATGGTGGTAGACTTTACGAGAAACCCTCCCATACTTTTATCAGTGCAGCTGTCACTTCCAATGGTCACTAAACGAATGGTCCTAAGTCCTAATTATTTATTTATTTATTTATTTATTTATTTATTCCACTTATATGCCCCCTCTCCCAAGGGACTCGGGGCGGCTCACACTAAAATACAATACAACAATAAATTACTTAAAACTATATTAAACAGGTTATAAGCCGAATAAGCAATTTAAAACCCCCATATTAAAACATATTGGCAGGGAGCTGAAAATGGTTAGCCACCACTGCCCCAGAGGGATTTTCCGGCTGCCTGTAAAGGGGACAATGAAAGAGTCCAAATTTTTGCTGCTACCCAACCGAAGTCAGGAACTTAAAAATAGCCCCCGAGGTGACGGCTCAGGTCAGCTGGGGGCTAAATTTAACACTGGATGCCTCTCAATGGGCAAGCCGCTTTTCACCTCACTTTAAGCTTGTTTTAAATGGCAGATCATGCTTCACGCATGCAGATCAGACGGGCTGGTGTCATTCATGAGCTTTCGAAGGCAGTTTGGAAGTTCCATATACAGTTAGTCCTCGACTTAAACAACAGTTTGTTTAATGAGTGTTTGAATATTACAGAAGCACTGAAAAAGGTGGCTTACAACCAGTTTTCACACTTAATGACCGTTGCACCATCCCCACAGTTACGTGATTCAAAATTGAGATGCTTGGCAACTGGCTCATATTTATGATGTCCCCGGGCTCATATTTATGATGTCCCCTTTTGCGACCTTCTGACAAGCCGAATAAATGGGGAAGCCAGGTTCAATTAACAACCGTGTTGCTGACTTAACAACAGCGGCAATTCACTTAACAACTGGGGCAAGAAAGGTTGTAAAACGGGGCACAATTCACTTCACAAATGTCTCACTTAATGTTGTGGTCCGCTCTGCAGCCTGTGGAGATGGCAGCAGAGTCAGACAGTGGGGAGGAACATGGGCCAGTCCGGGAATCTGGGAAGGACTCGGACGAGGGTCCTGCATCCGATGCAGAGATAGTGCCAGGACTATCTGGGAGCAGGGTGCTGACTCCGGAGCCTCCTGAATCTGACAGCAGTGAGGCAGAGGAACAAGGAGCCTGTTCCCAGTGTGTGTGTGTGTATGCAGAGCTGCCAGAAGGCAAGAACAGTTAAGACAAAAGAGATGACTTGGGAGTAAGGCTGGGAGGTGATTGTCCCCTCCCATAAGACATAAAGGAGGGGCAAAGGGACAGGAACCTTTGCAGGAAGCAACTTTGTTCGCTCTGTTCTGATTAAACCTTGAAGCTCTGTGTGGACTTTGTACTTCGGCTGGTTTTTTTACAGTTAATTTGGCACTTTAGTTGTTGGCAGCAATTCAAAGGAGATAAAGGTGAGTGCTTATCTCGAGGGACTGTTTGGGACTCATTACGGGCTGGGAATGAACATAATTCTCAGCTGTTGAAATAAAACAAGAGTTGTTTGGACTAAGCGTGTGCTTAATTACGGTCTCGGGAAGCCTTAGTCGGAACACTTAAGCAACAGAAATTTTGGGCTCATTTGTGTATGCCAGGGGTGTCAAACTCAATTTCATTCAGGGGATCCTCGGAGGGGGGGATGGCTGACTGAGTGGGTGTGGCCAGCTTGACACCACTCCCCAAACTGCTGGCATGTTTCCTCTTCACATTGGGTAGACCAGGCCGAAGCTACACTGGCCCGATCTTTCCTCCTCGCATTGGGTAGACCAGGACAGTCCCATGGGCCACATCCGGTCCATGGGCCTTGAGTTTGACACCTCTCATGTATGCGGTCAATTGCGAGGAAAAGCTGGAATGAGGTCATTTTCCTCATGGCATCATGCCCAGAGACATCATGTGTCTCTTTCCCACAGATGCCCACAGCCGTAAGCTTTTCTCACCACCTCCATTGTCACTGTGCAATTCTGCCTCCACTATGTTCGCACTGGCCCTCATATCACCCCCCGCCAATGTAGCCTTGAAAGGTGAACCTTAAGCCAAAGGGGGTCAATTCTGAACAGTGTTTTTCCTCAAACTTGGCGACTTTAAATTTTCTGGACCATTCCCTCCCCACCCCACTAACCTGCTTTCCAGCTCTGTTCTCCTGTGCAGGGCAACCAAAGAAGACCCAGCCGATCAGCCGGGACTCAATGGGAGGCAGAGAAGAGATGGGGGCAGGGCCAGTCAGAGGTGGTATTTGCCGGTTGTCCGAACTACTCAAAATTTCCACTACCGGTTCTCCAGAACTGGTCAGAACCTGCTGAATAACAAGAGCATTGGTGGTGCAGGCTGTTAAATGCCTAGCACTTAGTTCTAGCTGCCTGCAATTCGTGCAGGCTCGAATCCCAAGAGGCTCAAGGTTGACTCAGCCTTCCATCCTCTCGGGGCAGGTAAATTGAGGACCCAAGATTGTTGGGGGCAATAAGCTGACTTTGTAAAAATGCCGCTTAGTAATAAGCAGGCATATACAATGAAATGAAGGCTATTGCTGAGCGCATTGGGTTGTGCTCCAAAAATTGTAAACCGCCCTGAGTCTCCGGAGAAGGGCGGCATATATGAATTTAAAAAAAAAATCACTTCTGCTGCCCAGCCTGTTTTTCCTTGAGCAATACAATCTTTTGCTGTTGAATTTTTTTTCTTCAGCACTAAAAAAAGTGACTTGATATGACCATTTTTCACACTTTTACAACCGTTGCAGCATCTCCAGTGGTCACGTGATCAAAATTCAGAGGCTTGATTTTGATTATCAGTGTATTAACAGCAGCTAGAATTGTATTTGCACAAAATTGGAAAAATGAGAAAATTCCGATGGAGGATGAAATAATTAAGAAAATAATGGAATGTGCAGAAATGAGATTGACAATGGCAATTAGAGAACAAGAAGAAAAAGATTGTTATAACATTTGGAATTTATTTTATGAACGGTTGGATAGAAGAGTAAAGAACTGAAATATATAAGTACAGTATAATATATTGTAACTGATAAACGGATGAGTTAGATAGAGTAAAAAAATGAATTTAAAATATGTTATTGAAAGTCAATAATTATAAAGCTAAGGATAATATAACAAGTGATATATGTGATATAAAACACTGATTAGAATGATTATAAACATATACAAGTAAAATATGTATGATAATATTATTTTATGCACAAAGAAATATGTACCCAACTGACACACTGTGGAACAGAAAGAGGGTTTTATATGTTTGTTTTTGTTGTTGTTATAAAAATAAAAAACTTTTTATAAAAAAAAAATTCAGAGGCTTGGCAAATGACTCACATTTATGACGGTTGCAGTGTCCCGGGGTCCCGTGATCCCCTTTTGCGACCTTCTGGCAAGCAAAGTCAATGGGGAAGCCAGATTCGCTTAGCAACCGTGTTATTAACTTAGCAACCATAATGGTTCGCTTAACAACTGTAGCCGGAAAAGGTCACAAAATGGGGCAAAACTCACCTAACAACTGCCCCGCTTAGCAACAGAAATTTTGGGCTCAATTGTGGCTGTTAAGTCGAGAACTACCTGTAGTCCTAACACAGATTTGGTGTTTGTTTTTTCTTTCTCTTGATCAGAGGCCCTTTTGCTTTCCAGATGCACAAGGAGGTGAAAGAGATCACTTGGACAGATCCCTTTCCCCCTTCTCTGTCCTGAGAGCCCTGCTTACAATCAGACTAAATCTAATTTGAAGGCTCCTTGGTGCTTTCTGAGCTTCCTTGTTTCCTTGCCAGCTCAGAGAGCATCAAGGACCCCTCGTTTCAACCCTGAGCTACCAATATTCTCCCTAGTTGGTAAATTTAATTTCTTCAAGTCCTAAAGTCATCTTTAAACCCTATTTAAAAGCACCTCTTCCATTATTCTCAAACAGCCAAGGTAAACAGGGAAGGACCAATTTCTTGCCTTGGCTGCTTCTTTATTTAACTGCAAAGAGCTGCATCCTGTCGCTATGGAAACCGATGCGTTCCAGCCTCCCCTTCTTACCCTCTGGGTGTTTGCTAAAATCCTCTAATGCCCAATCAGTTCAATCGTCGAGAAGGAATTGCTGGAGCAATAAAGCAAACTCCTGCCATCCTGCGCTGGAGGCGGTCTTGGTCTGGCTGATCATTTCCCCGCTGGAAAACTGTCAAAGGATGGTGGAGCCATCAGCATTCCTTCTCCGAGAACAAAGACAACCGGAACTGGCCCTACCGTTGGGTAGAGAAGGTGGCTGTTTATTCAGGCAGTAGATACAGGTAGCCCTCAACTTACGATCACAAATTGGGACCGTTGTTTGCTCTGCGGTGTTTGTGCCCTAACCAGTGGTGGGATTCAGCCAGTTTGCACCGGCTCAGGAGAACCGGTTGTTAACTTTCTGAGCAGTTTGGTGAACCGGTTGTTGGAAGAAATCATTAGGGCAGAGAAGAGAAACGGTTGTTAAATTATTTGAATCCCACCACTGGCGGGAAATCAGCAAAAATGGCACAAATTGTGGTCACGGGGAGGCTGCAAGCAACCGTGAAGGCAAACCAGTTGCCGAACACCTGAAATGCGGTTGTCAACCCTGAAGTGAATCTGGCTGAGGCCATCTTGGAAGTTTCAGGGTTGCCAAGCAACAGAGGGAGAGGGGGGAAGAGCTAGATGGGGTTTTGTACCAAAACAAAAAAAAAAACATTTCCTGTGGGAACCAAGGACCTTCTCACAGGTGGCTGGCCAGAGGAGGAGTGAAGTAACCAAGCAACCAGCTAGCACCTCGACTGGACTACGTGACCAGTGACTTGGGGGAAAAGAGGAAACGTTTACTTTTGAATTAGGTGAAAGCTATGGGAACTTCAGAGTCGGCTTTCATCAATTGTGCCAATATGATATATCCAATAAATTGTTCTTTGAGGAATTTGCCTGCCTCGGAGTTCTGCTTTCTATGGGTGCATGCATTACAGCGGTCACATGACTCCAGGACCTCAGAACCGGATCATAAATACAGGCAGTCCTTGACTTACGGCCACAACTCAGCCCCCAGAAGTCTGTTGCTAAGTGAAACATTTGTGAAGTGAATTTTGCCCCGTCTTATGTCTTTTACTTCAGTTATTAAGCTAGTAACACAGTTGTTAAATGAATCTGTCTTCCCCATTGACTTTATTTATTTATTTATTTATTTTATTGGACTTACATGCCGCCCCATCTCTGAAGACTCGGGGCGGCTCACAGCTAAAAACATACATATACGATAAATAATTAAAAAAGAATTAAACAAGTATAAAGCCCAATAATACCAAATTTAAAATTTAAAACTATCCCACGCCCCCCCCCCCGAGAGGCAGTCACAGCCTGGTTTGGTCAAATAGCCAGGTCTTCAAATCGTGGCGGAAGGTGCGGAGGTCAGGGGCCAGACGGAGGTCCAGAGGCAGCTGGTTCCACAGGTCGGGGACCGCCACAGAATAGGCTCATCACCGGGGGACCGCCAGCCGACATTGGCTTGCCGACGGGACCCTGAGGAGCCCCTGCCTGTGTGCCCGTACAGGGCGGTTGGCGTTCGATATCGGCAGGAGTCGCTCCCTTAAATATTGTGGACCCATGTCGTATAGGACTTTGAATGTTAAAACCAAAACCTTGAATCTCACCCGAGTGCAACCGGCAACCAATGCAGGCCACGCAGGAGGGGGGTAATATGGGAGAATCGGGTAACTCCCATCACCACCGGCGCGGCCGCATTCTGCACCAGCTACAATCTCCGGATAGTATGCAAGGGCAGTCCTAAATAGAGGGCATTGCAGTAGTCGAGTCGGGAAGTGACAAGGGCATGAGTGACTGTACGCAGGGTATCTGGGTCCAGAAACGGGCGAAGCTGGTGAACCAGCCGGACCTGGGCAAAGGCCCCCCTGGCGACGGCCCCCACCTGCTCCTCCAACTGGAGCCGTGCATCCAGGAGGACCCCCAGGTTTCGCGCCCTGTCCACAGGGGCAACACCACTCCCCCTATGGTCAACGATGGACATTCCTGACTGGACTGGGATGCCGGTATGTACAGCCAATCACTCTTGGCCGGGTTGAGCCGAAGCATGTTTCCGTCCATCCAGATCCGTACTGCATCCAGGCAGCGAGTCATCACGGAGAGGGCATCACTGATCTGGTTTGGGGTGGAGATATATAACTGGGTATCATCAGCGTACTGGTGATACCTCACCCCAAAACCACGAATTATCTCACCCAGCGGTTTCATGTAGATATTGAATAAAAGAGGGGAGAGGACCGACCCCTGAGGGACCCCACAAGTGAGCGCCCTCAGGGCTGACCTCTGTCCCCCGTCAACACCGATTGCGACCGCCCTGAGAGATAGGAGGAGAGCCACCAAGAACAGTGCCCCCACTCCCAACCCCTCGAGGCATCGCAAAAGGATACCATGGTCGATGGTATCGAAAGCCACTGAGAGGTCTAATAGGACCAGGACAGAGGAAAACCCCTGTCCCGGCCCTCCAGAGATCATCCATCAGTGCGACCAATGCCGTCTCCGTGCTGAAACCAGGCCGGAAGCCCGATTGGTACGGATCTAGGTAGTCCGCTTCATCCAGGAAGAGTGGAAACTGCTGAGCCACCACACTCTCAACAACCTTCGCCAGAAAACGAAGGTTGGAGACTGGACGGAAGTTGTCTAACACGGTCGGGTCCAGGGCAGGCTTCATCAGGAGGGGCCTCACCACTGCCTCCTTCAAGGCAGAGGGAAAGACACCCTCCCTTAACGAAGCGTTGACCACTGCCCGGAGCCAACCACAGGTGACCTCCCTGGAGGCATAAGCCAACCAGGAAGGGCACGGGTCCAACAAACATGTGGTGGAGCTCAGACGCCGCATAATCCTGTCCACTTCATCCTCGGAAACAGGGTCGAACTCAGCCCAGATCACATCGGCCAGACTGCTTGCACCACGATCCTCAGACCACTGCAAGGTGGAACACAACCGCCCGAATCCACGCGATCTTATCCAACAGATATTGACCAAATTCCTCAGCCCTTCCCCAGAGAGGGTCCACTGCCTCCCCCAGATGTAGGAGAGAGCGGGTGGCCCTAAACAGGGCGGCTGGGCGGTTATCTGTGGATGCTATGAGGGCGGAGAGATAAGACCTTCTTGCCGCCCTCATGGCTACCAGGTAAGTCCTAATATGGGCTCTTAGCTGGGCTCGATCGGATTGGGAGTGGGTGGACCTACACCTGCTCTCTAAACCCCTCCAACGGTGCTTCATCTCCCGGAGCTCCTCAGTATACCACGGAGCCACCCGGGATCCACGGCGTGTGAGGGGACACATGGGGACAATCCTGTCGAGGGCATCCATAGCAGCCTGTTGCTAAGCGGCTGCCAGGTCCTCGGCAGAGTTGTGGGCAAGGGAAGTGGGGAAAGACCCCAGTTCCGCCTGGAACCTCTCAGGGTCCATCAGGCGTCTGGGGAGGAACCATCTGAGTGGCTCCTCATCCCAGCAGTGGGGAGCAGCCTGTTGGAAGACCAGCCGCAGAAGATAGTGATCAGACCATGGGGCGGGCAGTGTCGTACAGCTAGCCTGCCCTCTATCACTACACCACTGTTCCGAGACAAAAACTAGGTCGAGAGTGTTTCCCCCCTTGTGAGTCAGGCCTTGAATCAACTGGGTCAGGCCCATGGCCCCCATGGAGGCCATGAATTCCTGGGCCAAACCCGATGCCCCCCCGCAGGGAGGGCAGATTGAAGTCACCCAGGACCATAAGCCCTGGGAACTCTACCACCACCCCCGAGAGGACGTCAAGAAACCCAGGCAGGGCTGCTGCCACACAGCTGGGGGAAAGGTATGTCAGCAGCAAGCCCACCCGACCACCAGGCCCCCACCTCAGGAGAAGGGTTTCACTCCCGTCTATCTCAGGAACAGTGACCTCCCTTGGAATCAGGGTCTCCCGGATAACCACAGCCACTCCACCACCCCTCCCCTGAGCCCGTGACTGGTGCAAAATCTGAAAACCTGGGGGGCATAAATCGACCAGAGGGACTCCTCCCTCCGGCCCCAGCCAGGTCTCAGTGATGCAAGCCAGGTCCACAGCCTCCTCCTCAATCACCTCACGGAGGAGGGAAGACTTATTAGCCATGGACCTGGCATTAAAATACACCAGTCTGAGCCCAGGGGTCCCCGTTCCCATGCCCCCAGGAGAGGAGGTCATAGGGTCGGAGCCGCCATTGCTCAAGATAGTGAGAGCGCGCCCAACACATGATCTGGCCCTATGCCTCGCCTCCTGCCAATCCCAACCACCCTGGGGATCGCAATCCCGCCCGCACTCCGGGCCCCACCCCCCAACCCCCACCCCCTGCCACGGGCCAGGCTGCAATCCACACTCCTGGCATCATTTCCCACCCTCCTCCCTAACCTACTTAAAAATTTGTTTAAAGATTTGGTTAAAGGGGCCCAAGTGACCTCTTTTTGTTTTATTAGAGCCCCAACCCCGACCCATCTCCCCACCATGCCATCTCTCCGGGTTCCATAACCCATCCTCGAGGTAGGCCGGTGATAATGTAGCAGGCCATATCCAGGAGGGAGGGAGCCTCCTAAGGGTCTGCAGCTCTGCTGCCATAAAAGTTCGAATGTTACGGATATGGGCATGTCAAGGAACAGGCATAAGGGTCTACAGATGGAAATGATAAACTTGGTTGGGTCCTAGGTGCTACCCGTTGGGAGATCCAGATCCAGGAACCAGGCTGCCCTCTCACAGCAGTCCTGTGGCCGATGTTTGAGGCCTTTATCCGGGTCAAGCCATGCTCTCTCACCGGGCATCCCCAACGGGCGCCAGTTGGACAGATGGCTGAAAGATGTTAAATGGCTATCAAGGAAAAGAATGTACCCCCTTGCTGTTCTCTCACCACAGCGAGGGACACAACAAAGTCCAATAGCCACAAACCAAGTTCAAGGGTATACAGTTGGCACTGGGAATCCAGGCCCAGGTCACTAGGGTGTCCAAACCCACCCTTCCGTGGCCTGTGGTACGGCATAGATGGTTCCGTCCCAGTAGCTAAAGTACCTTGAGACCAGCGCAGATGGGACAGATGGTAAAGGTGGAGCAGGTAACACAAATGAGGCAAGATGACCAAACATGGTGGTCGATGGGAGGGTCCAGAGTCAAGCCATAGGGAGCAGCAGGGAAGGGCAGCAGGGCAGTAAATGGATGGCGTCTCGGCGAAGGCCACCCCAGGAAAGGACTAGGGTCAACGGTGGCCCCGGGACCACTACCACTAACCAACCTTGGGTCCCGTGCCATCGTCCGTTGGTCCTCCATCCTCTCCAGCAGCAGAACCGCCATCGTCACAGCCATCGCCCCCAACGCCACAGATGAAACCGGCATAGCCCTTAACAGCCTTCGGACGGGGCCAAAGCCTCCACCCATAACAGCTGACTGAGGGCCAGCCGCATTCCTCGCTGTTCTCAAGGCCGCTCCCGGGACAGCCGCTGTGTCACGTCGGCCCTCTGACCGAGCTAGAGGCCAGGGGCTAACCACAAACAGCGCCGCCATTGCCGCCATCGCTCCCAACACTCCTAGCGTCCTCGGGGCTACCTCTCCCGAATCAGCTACAGCCTCAAATCCATGCTCAAGCTGATTCGGAGGCCTGGAGGGGGGAAACGTCGCTGGGCTCGCCACTGCACCGGGAGCTACTGCTGGGTCATACCAGCACCTCCGCAAACTCCGCAGATACAGAAAACCGGGGAAGATGTCATTGAGTTTGTCGATCCCGAACTAGCCCCGGAGCCCAGCGAGTCCCAAGCTGAAGGTCTCGTTCGCCTCCCCAAGCCATCCGGCGACGACAGGTACTGAGGGGTTTACAAAACCCCTCTAGGCACTCTCTCAGACCGCTCGAACCCTTCGCCTGTTCCAGAGCTCAGCAAGAGACGGCCATGTCAGTCAGGCATGCGCAGAAGATGGACACAAAAGGGGATCACATGACTCTGGGACACTGCAACCGTCATAAATATGAGTCAGTTGCCAAACGGCCGAATTTTTATCATGTGACCACGGTGTATGTGTGTGTGTGCCGTAACAGTCGTAAGTGTGTAAAACGGTCATAAATCACATTTTTCAGGGCTGTTGTAACTTTGAACAGTCACTAAATGAACTGTTGTAAGTTGAGGGCTACCTGTATGTTCTGGAGGGATCCGTCGTAACTTTGAATGGTCACTAATGACCGGTCGTAAGTCGTGGACAGCCTGTACTGAAAATATTTCCCTGTAATTCAGTCTCTAATGAGATAAGTAGCTTAGCTTATTAATCCACTGATTAAGCTGCCCGAGTTACCGTGTGGCGAGACAGGAAGCTAATACATTTTACAAATAAATAAATTGCCTTTCTCTCTTGTGTGCTTGTGTTTGGAATGATTCCCTATTCTCACATCAAATGCTTTAAATGTCAATGACTTTAAGAGATATCCAGAACAAAGCAAAGCAGCCTTAGATTTCAGCAGGGGTGGATTTTCAAAATCCCAACAACTGGATCGCTGCTGGGTTGCTGGGTGGGCGTGGCCTATCAGAACTTCCAGGAGGGCCATTTTTTGCCTTCCCCAGGGTCTGGAGGCTTTCCTCGGGCCCCTGAGAGGGTGAAAACAGCCTCCCCCTGTTCTGAACCAAACCTTGTTCCAAGGAAACAAACACGAAATGGAGGTAACAGCAAAACCTTTTAATGATTCTTTACGAATTCCGTTCCTTCCCGGTTAAAAGGCTGTTTCAAACTAATTGTCTCTGGTAAGAACGAGCTTTGCCAAGGTTGTGCAAGGCTGCCAAGAACACTAGATAAAGTTGCCAAGAAATATTTCAAACACAAAAAGTCTCCAAACACAAACTAAGGGAGTCCGAACGTCCACAAGGCTTGAGTGCAAAATTTCTTTGCTTCCTGCAAAGAGCTCCAGTTTCTCAGCTGGCTTTTATCTCTTAAGGGAGGGGCCATTACCTTGCAGCCTTACTCCCGAGTTGCCGTGCTGCTGCAGCTGCTGTTTCCTTCAAGCAGCCCTGCGCACCTGCACTGGGCACAGGCTCCTCGGGGGCCTCTTCATCACTGCTGCCAGCCTCCACAATCTCCAAAGGCAGCATTCTGCTCCCTGATAGTCCTGGCCCCATCCTTGCATCACACGCAGGCCCCTCACCTGAGTCCTTGCTCTCCGAGACCTCAGCTGTCCGCACCTGTTGCCAGTGAACCACAACACCCCCGGGCTCTGGAGGCCCTCTGGAAGGCGGAAACAGGCCCATTTCCGGACTTCTGGTACTTCCGGAAGGCCCGTTTTCCCCACTCCCAGAGCCTCTGTGTGGATCCTGCACTTACCAGCATCAAAAATGAGCCGCGTGGAAACTCCTGGAAGGGGAGGGGAGGGGTAGGCGGGGCCAGCCGGTCAGTTCAAATACCAGTTCCACGAACCAAATGCAAATTTAACATCAGGTTCACCTGAACCGGTCTAAATCGGTAGAATCCCACCCCTGAATTTCAGGTAGTTCTCAACTTCCAATCATTTCTTATTGACCGTTCCAAGTTACAACGGCCCTGAAAAACGTGATTTAGGCACATTTGTCACACTCAGGAGCATTGTAGCATCCCCACGGCCACGGTTATCAAATTTTAGTTTTAAACATATTATTATGTATAGAATAAAATATAAAATATGACAACAAATAATAGGACACAGAGAGGAAGGGAGGGAGAAAAGCAGAAAAAAAGGCATTGACTTCCTACTCTCTCTGTTGCAGTACAATAAAGCATTAACATTGAACCTCAACTTTTTACTTTTCCAAAACAATATAAACTAGCCATTTCCATAACAATAAATAAAATCTAATCAGTAAAACCCAAAATCAAAGTTTCATTTTTTTTACCACCTCAAGCACAAAGTCCAGAAGCGGTTTCTATGTAGCAATAAAAGATCTTATATATTTTTTTCTTTGATCAATAGAATAGAATAGAATAGAATAGAATAGAATAGAATTCTTTTATTGGCCAAGTGTGATTGGACACACAAGGAATTTGTCTTGGTGCAAATGCTCCCAGTGTACATAAAAGAAAAGATACATTCATCAAGAGTCAAGAATCAGCAGGTACAGCACTTAATAATAGTCCTAGGGTACAATAAGCAATCAAATCATACTAGGAGACAGTAAATATAAATGGTAAGGATACAAGTAACAAAGTTACAGTCATACAGTCACAAGTGGGAGGGGATGGGTGATCAGGAGTGATGAGAAGATTAATAGTAATAGTAGTGCAGACTTAGTAAATAGTTGGACAGTGTTGAGGGAATTATTTAGAGAAGAGTTTATTAGTGACTACAGCTCATAACAGACCCAATTTGGCTGGTCTGCGGCCGCTACTTATAGCCAGCAGCTGCAGTTGCCGGCCAATCAGAGTGCAGGGTTTTCCCGCACTTTTTAAACCAATCATTTCTGACATTTTACAAGAACAGTTCAAACTTAACCAATGACATTCAAACCTGTATACATAACAGTTTAGCAGAGGGGGAAAAAACTGTCCTTGTGTCTAGTTGTTCTAGTATACAGTGCTCTATAGCGTCATTTTGAGGGTAGGAGTTGAAACAGTTTATGTCCAGGATGTGAGGGGTCTATAAATATTTAAAACGGTCAATTCAGCCATCTCTGCAGCCATTCGTCCATGGAATCAAAATGTCCTTCCATTTTTGTGCATACAGCAGTCTTGCTTCCGTCAACATATATATAAGTTCAAAATTCCACATTTTTTCCCCTAACTCTTTTCCCATTAAATCCAGAAGAAAAATTTCTGCTTTCATCTTTATATTCCTTTAAAAATTTCTGCATTGAAATATGAATCTTTCTCCAAAATTTCTTTGCTTTAGCACATCTCTACCATAAATGGCAGGAAGTCCCTTCCTTACTTTTACGATTTCCAACATTCATTTGAAATACCTGTATACGTTCCATGTGACCTTTGGACAAGCAATTCAATGAGGGAAGCCAGATTCACTTAACAACCGGGTGACTAACTTAACTGCCAGTGGTTCACTTAAAAACCGTGGCAGGAACGTTCGTAAAATGGGGCAAATTTCACTTAACTGTCTGACTTAGCAACTGAAATTTTGGGCTCAATTGTGGTAAGTCGAGGATTTGTTTGAAAGTCAAAAGCAGAAGAAAGCAATCCGTGTTTTGTTCCATATAAATATTCTGAGGCAGCAGGAGAACAATAGGAGGGTCTGGCATTTAACTTCTAGGACTATTGTTTTTTGCTATTTCACATAAATTAGCCAAAGGACTATTTGTTTGTGGGAACAATCTCTTTCAGGCGGAAAACAGCCACCTCTGGTTTGGAAACAGAGAGGGCATTCTTGCAGGACAATCACCCCTCCCTGCTCTTAAACACTGCATTACTGTTTAGTAAGTATTCCTCAAGATCTTTCTCTGCAGATTTAATAGAATTGGTGAGGTAGTGTGGAAGTTAGTTGCTTTTCTAGGTGTACTTTACCCAGGAATCAGAATCAGAAGAGCTGAAAGGGACCTTGGAGGTCTTCTAGTCCAGCCCCTGCTCAAGCAGGAGATCCTATACTAATGTGTGGCCTGCCAGCAGAGCTGGCGGCTGATTCGGACAGTGAGGAGGTTGGGGAGGAACATGGGCCAGTCCTGGAGTCTGGGGAAAGCTCTGATGAGGGCTCTGCGTCAGAGACAGAGATGGGGCCAGGGCTGTCTGACAGTTATCAGCTGCCTTTGGAGTCGGACATCAGTGGGGCAGAAGAACAGCTGGAGCCTGTTCCCAGTTTGCACATGCACAGAGCTGCCAGCAGAAGGGAAGAGTTAAGGAACAAGGGTCGACTCGGGACTAAGGGCACAGGTGGACGGTGAATGGCCCCTCCCATAGGGAATAAAGAGGAGCGAAGGAGTGGGGTTTGCAGGAGGCAATTGTTCAATTCATGAGGGTGAAGATCTATTCCTGACTCCTTGCCAAGTATTGTCTGCTACAGCGTGGCCTTTGGAAGGTATCGGCCTGGCAACTCTCCAAGCCTGATAAAGGTCTGTAGTTGTGAAATTTCTTGAAAGACTGTTGGCCAGGACTTTGCTGGAGAGGAATTCCTTTAAGTAAATAAAAGGGGTTTTATCAGGATGAGGATTCACCGTGTTTTGGGAAGCCTAGAATAGAGTAAGAGTAGAAGCAATCAACTTACGACCACAATTGAGCCCAAAATTTGTGTTAAGTGAGACATTTGTTAAGTGGGTTTTGCCCCATTTCAAGACCTTTTTGCCAACTGCAGTGAATCACTGCAAGTAACCCGGTTGTGATGTGAATCTGGCTTCCCCATTGACTTTGCTTGTCAGAAGGTGGATCACAAAGCAATTGGCCCAAAATCACCCACTTTCTTGCCAAAGGGAGAACTAGAACTCCCGATCTCCTGGTGATTGGCCCAAAGTCACCCAGCTGGCTTTCATGCCTAAGGCAGGACTCAAGTCCCCTCTCTCTGGCTGATCCACCTCACAAGGTTGTTGTTGTTGTTGTTGTTGTTGTTGGAAAATAGGAGGAGGAGGAAGAGCAATTGGTATGTTCTCTGCCTTGAGCACATCAATTATAAAAGCAGGATCAAAATCTAATCCCTAAATAAATAAAAATAGAAACAGCACCTGTCAACATAGGGACCTCCAGTAGGGGAGGGAGGGAGGGGCTCCGTAGCTTCGCCGTTTCTTACAGATCCTCCCTCGCCCCGGAAGGCGGCTTCCCTCCTCCAAGCCAAGACAGGGCTCCGTGGCTCACCGAGCGGCCAGGAGGGCGAGATCAGCCCGCGAAGCCGAGAGCGCCTGGGGCTCCCCGCCGCCTTGTCGGAGAAGGGAGCGTGGCCTGAGCTGACGCAGGCAACCCGCCCGGGCTTGCCTATATAAAGGCGACCGCGGCGCCCTCCGCCTTTAAACCATCATCGCCTGGGTCTTTTTCGTGGACGTGGAGACTCGCAGCAGCTCCTTCGCAAATGGGCTCGCCCGCCTAGCGGTTGCCTTCCTGAGCCAGGTCACCTGTGGTCTCAAGCCGTCGGGATTCTGCTGGGCGCAGCACTAAGACTTCAAGGTAGGGTGTGTGGGGGGGGTTCTTTGCAAACTCTTGCCCCCGGTTTTCTGTCTTCGGTCCCTTCCTTCCACGTAAGGATTCCCACGTTGGGGTATGAGAGAGAGAGCGCGCCTCTGTTTCTTGCGCGTGAAGCCCCTGGCGCCTAAACGGCTTCACTTGCTCGGGAAAGCGTGAGGGGCTGCGTTCACACGATGCCCTAAACTCGACACGTGTCAAGCACGGGGATGCGGTGGAGCGTGGGTGATCGGACCCCCTCCCCATTAAAGGGCGGCTCGGAACCAGGGCTGGACTCGAAAACGAGGGAAACGTGCCAGGCGAATCCACACGCTTTGTGACACACAAGACACAAACCGGGAATCGTCAAGGCCCGGCCATGTTTTCGGACCTCTTCCGGTTTGGGTCCGTAGCTTTATAGTACTATAAATGTTCCGGTTTGTAATGCGACTTCTGGGGAGTAGGATCCGTGAATTGGGGGTCTTAGGGACCGTGCTTACTGGGGGCGCGGGATGAGCATTACTCTCGCCTAACTACTCCGGGGTAAATCTTAGGCAGCTCAATTCGGTTGCCTCCGTTGCAAGCGCGCCTTTGACAGTCCCAGCCGAAGTCCCGAGAAGTCCTTAGCTTTGGATTCGGCTCAAGACCCAGCTATACCTTTAGGATCGGGACGCTACTACGGCTATGAAGAGTGGCGGCGATTACTAGTAGCGGAAGGCGAAAACGATCGCTCGGGATCTACGTTTGAGCCAGCAAGGAGGGGAAGAGGGACGCCCGTTGGGTCGGTATCTTCTGTTTTGTTTAGAAACTAAAATAAAAGAACCGTGTCGGTCTCGCTTAGCGGTGGTCGTTCCAAGCCTGGCCGGCGACACGTGTCCTGGGTTTTTCCTCACGGCTTTCGCGTCAGTCCCCGGATCAGGAAAGAGGACGGGCCCGAACGTTCTGAGCTCTCATCAACCGTTCCATTCGGTGTCTCAGCGTTCCATGCGATGGCTCAACGTTCCATTCGGGTTTCCGCTTCTCTCGCCAGCCGTCAAAACCACTGACCGGGGAGGGGTCTTTTGGGGCGGGAGGACCGGGTGGAATGCTTATTTATCAAGGTTATTTTACCTCTCTAAAATCCGTTCGCCTTGAGGCGGCTGCTTGCCAGGATGGCAGCCTTGTTTACTCTCTCCCCCACCTTATCATAATGTTAATAGTTAATCTGCGTTATATCGGAAAGAAGTATTTTTAGTTATTCTGACCAGCCGCCGCGTCTATTTGGCAGACGGCTGTGTGGTGGCCATATTGGCCCCAAATAGTGAAAAACCGAGTATAAAGGACAAAACAAGAACAAAAATGCTAACTCGCTCTTTTGAGGCTTGCATTACAGCTAATTCGATTTCTTCTCCCAGTGCTTACTGCAGCGCGCAGAAAAACGCGCGTTTGGCTTTGTTTTGCTAAATGCAAAGGCTGTGGTTTAAAAATGGGGGCAGTTTCTATAAAGTAAGCAGGCGGTAAGCCAGTTTATTCCGGTTTCTCAGATCGGAGGTTTCTCTTCCTTCGTCAAACAAAAGGCACACAAGAGAAGTGGAGCAAGAATAGTTCAGCCTCCCCTTCTAACTCAGCTGCATTTAAAAGACTCACATTGGAAGGTTATTATTTTTAAGACAAAAGTTGTCCTTTCTGATGGTAA
>CM019150.1:9317868-9436528 GCA_009733165.1 Naja naja | reverse complement strand
CCGCCAGCCGACATTGGCTTGCCGACGGGACCCTGAGGAGCCCCTGCCTGTGTGCCCGTACAGGGCGGTTGGCGTTCGATATCGCAGCGTCGCTCCCCTTAAATATTGTGGACCCATGTCGTATAGGACTTTGAATGTTAAAACCAAAACCTTGAATCTCACCCGGAGTGCAACCGGCAACCAATGCAGGCCACGCAGGAGGGGGGTAATATGGGAGAATCGGGTAACTCCCATCACCACCGGCGCGGCCGCATTCTGCACCAGCTACAATCTCCGGATAGTATGCAAGGGCAGTCCTAAATAGAGGGCATTGCAGTAGTCGAGTCGGGAAGTGACAAGGGCATGAGTGACTGTACGCAGGGTATCTGGGTCCAGAAACGGGCGAAGCTGGTGAACCAGCCGGACCTGGGCAAAGGCCCCCTGGCGACGGCCCCACCTGCTCCTCCAACTGGAGCCGTGCATCCAGGAGGACCCCCAGGTTTCGCGCCCTGTCCACAGGGGGCAACACCACTCCCCCTATGGTCAACGATGGACATTCCTGACTGGACTGGGATGCCGGTATGTACAGCCAATCACTCTTGGCCGGGTTGAGCCGAAGCATGTTTCCGTCCATCCAGATCCGTACTGCATCCAGGCAGCGAGTCATCACGGAGAGGGCATCACTGATCTGGTTTGGGGTGGAGATATATAACTGGGTATCATCAGCGTACTGGTGATACCTCACCCCAAAACCACGAATTATCTCACCCAGCGGTTTCATGTAGATATTGAATAAAAGAGGGGAGAGGACCGACCCCTGAGGGACCCCACAAGTGAGCGCCCTCAGGGCTGACCTCTGTCCCCCTGTCAACACCGATTGCGACCGCCCTGAGAGATAGGAGGAGAGCCACCGAAGAACAGTGCCCCCCACTCCCAACCCCTCGAGGCATCGCAAAAGGATACCATGGTCGATGGTATCGAAAGCCACTGAGAGGTCTAATAGGACCAGGACAGAGGAAAAACCCCTGTCCCGGGCCCTCCAGAGATCATCCATCAGTGCGACCAATGCCGTCTCCGTGCTGAAACCAGGCCGGAAGCCCGATTGGTACGGATCTAGGTAGTCCGCTTCATCCAGGAAGAGTGGAAACTGCTGAGCCACCACACTCTCAACAACCTTCGCCAGAAAACGAAGGTTGGAGACTGGACGGAAGTTGTCTAACACGGTCGGGTCCAGGGCAGGCTTCATCAGGAGGGGCCTCACCACTGCCTCCTTCAAGGCAGAGGGAAAGACACCCTCCTTAACGGCGCTTGACCACTGCCCGAGCCAACCACAGGTGACCTCCCTGGAGGCATAAGCCAACCAGGAAGGGCACGGGTCCAACAAACATGTGGTGGAGCTCAGACGCCGCATAATCCTGTCCACTTCATCCTCGGAAACAGGGTCGAACTCAGCCCAGATCACATCGGCCAGACTGCTTGCACCACGATCCTCAGACCACTGCAAGGTGGAACACAACCCGCCCCGAATCCACGCGATCTTATCCAACAGATATTGACCAAATTCCTCAGCCCTTCCCAGAGAGGGTCCACTGCCTCCCCAGATGTAGGAGAGAGCGGGTGGCCCTAAACAGGGCGGCTGGGCGGTTATCTGTGGATGCTATGAGGGCGGAGAGATAAGACCTTCTTGCCGCCCTCATGGCTACCAGGTAAGTCCTAATATGGGCTCTTAGCTGGGCTCGATCGGATTGGGAGTGGGTGGACCTACACCTGCTCTCTAAACCCCTCCAACGGTGCTTCATCTCCCGGAGCTCCTCAGTATACCACGGAGCCACCCGGATCCACGGCGTGTGAGGGGACACATGGGGACAATCCTGTCGGGGCATCCATAGCAGCCTGTTGCTAAGCGCTGCCAGGTCCTCGGCAGAGTTGTGGGCAAGGGAAGTGGGGAAAGACCCCAGTTCCGCCTGGAACCTCTCAGGGTCCATCAGGCGTCTGGGGAGGAACCATCTGAGTGGCTCCTCATCCCAGCAGTGGGGAGCAGCCTGTTGGAAGACCAGCCGCAGAAGATAGTGATCAGACCATGGGGCGGGCAGTGTCATACAGCTAGCCTGCCCTCTATCACTACACCACTGTTCCGAGACAAAAACTAGGTCGAGAGTGTTTCCCCTTGTGAGTCAGGCCTTGAATCAACTGGGTCAGGCCCATGGCCCCCATGGAGGCCATGAATTCCTGGGCCAAACCCGATGCCCCCCAGGGAGGGCAGATTGAAGTCACCCAGGACCATAAGCCCTGGGAACTCTACCACCACCCCGAGGGACGTCCAAGAAACCCAGGCAGGGCTGCTGCCACACAGCTGGGGGAAAGGTATGTCAGCAGCAAGCCCACCCGACCACCAGGCCCCCACCTCAGGAGAAGGGTTTCACTCCGTCTATCTCAGGAACAGTGACCTCCCTTGGAATCAGGGTCTCCCGGATAACCACAGCCACTCCACCACCCCTCCCCTGAGCCCGTGACTGGTGCAAAATCTGAAAACCTGGGGGCATAAATCGACCAGAGGGACTCCTCCCTCCGGCCCCAGCCAGGTCTCAGTGATGCAAGCCAGGTCCACAGCCTCCTCCTCAATCACCTCACGGAGGAGGGAAGACTTATTAGCCATGGACCTGGCATTAAAATACACCAGTCTGAGCCCAGGGGTCCCCGTTCCCATGCCCCCAGGAGAGGAGGTCATAGGGTCGGAGCGCGCCATTGCTCGAAGATAGTGAGAGCGCGCTCCCAACACATGATCTGGCCCTATGCCTCATCGTCTCCTGCCAATCCCAACCACCCTGGGGATCGCAATCCCCGGCCCGCACTCCGGGGCCCCACCGGCCCCCAACCCCCACCCCCCCTGCCACGGGCCAGGCTGCAATCCACACTCCTGGCATCATTTCCCACCCTCCTCCCTAACCTACTTAAAAATTTGTTTAAAGATTTGGTTAAAGGGGCCCAAGTGACCCTCTTTTTTGTTTTATTAGAGCCCCAACCCCGACCCATCTCCCCACCATGCCATCTCTCCGGGTTCCATAACCCATCCTCGAGGTAGGCCGGTGATAATGTAGCAGGCCATATCCAGGAGGGAGGGAGCCTCCTAAGGGTCTGCAGCTCTGCTGCCATAAAAGTTCGAATGTTACGGATATGGGCATGTCAAGGAACAGGCATAAGGGTCTACAGATGGAAATGATAAACTTGGTTGGGTCCTAGGTGCTACCCGTTGGGAGATCCAGATCCAGGAACCAGGCTGCCCTCTCACAGCAGTCCTGTGGCCGATGTTTGAGGCCTTTATCCGGGTCAAGCCATGCTCTCTCACCGCGGGCATCCCCAACGGGCGCCAGTTGGACAGATGGCTGAAAGATGTTAAATGGCTATCAAGGAAAAGAATGTACCCCCTTGCTGTTCTCTCACCACAGCGAGGGACACAACAAAGTCCAATAGCCACAAACCAAGTTCAAGGGTATACAGTTGGCACTGGGATTCCAGGCCCAGGTCACTAGGGTGTCCAAACCCATCCTTCCGTGGCCTGTGGTACGGCATAGATGGTTCCGTCCCAGTAGCTAAAGTACCTTGAGACCAGCGCAGATGGGACAGATGGTAAAGGTGGAGCAGGTAACACAAATGAGGCAAGATGACCAAACATGGTGGTCGATGGGAGGGTCCAGAGTCAAGCCATAGGGAGCAGCAGGGAAGGGCAGCAGGGCAGTAAATGGATGGCGTCTCGGCGAAGGCCACCCCAGGAAAGGACTAGGGTCAACGGTGGCCCCGGGACCACTACCACTAACCAACCTTGGGTCCCGTGCCATCGCCGTTGGTCCTCCATCCTCTCCAGCAGCAGAACCGCCATCGTCACAGCCATCGCC
Organism: Naja naja; assembly: GCA_009733165.1. Taxonomy (NCBI): domain Eukaryota; kingdom Metazoa; phylum Chordata; class Lepidosauria; order Squamata; family Elapidae; genus Naja; species Naja naja. The sequence goes on along the minus strand of CM019150.1, from coordinate 9,432,656 downwards.
CCAACGCCACAGATGAAACCGGCATAGCCTTAACAGCCTTCGGACGGGGCCAAAGCCTCCACCCATAACAGCTGACTGAGGGCCAGCCGCATTCTCGCTGTTCTCAAGGCAGCTCCCGGACAGCCGCTGTGTCACGTCGGCCCTCTGACCGAGCTAGAGGCCAGGGGCTAACCACAAACAGCGCCGCCATTGCCGCCATCGCTCCCAACACTCCTAGCGTCCTCGGGCTACCTCTCCCGAATCAGCTACAGCCTCAAATCCATGCTCAAGCTGATTCGAGGCCTGGAGGGGGAAACGTCGCTGGGCTCGCCACTGCACCGGGAGCTACTGCTGGGTCATACCAGCACCTCCGCAAACTCCGCAGATACAGAAAACCGGGGAAGATGTCATTGAGTTTGTCGATCCCGAACAGCCCCGAGCCCAGCGAGTCCCAAGCTGAAGGTCTGTTCGCCTCCCCAAGCCATCCGGCGACGACAGGTACTGAGGGGTTTACAAAACCCCTCTAGGCACTCTCTCAGACCGCTCGAACCCTTCGCCTGTTCCAGAGCTCAGCAAGAGACGGCCATGTCAGTCAGGCATGCGCAGAAGATGGACACAAAAGGGGATCACATGACTCTGGGACACTGCAACCGTCATAAATATGAGTCAGTTGCCAAACGGCCGAATTTTTATCATGTGACCACGGTGTATGTGTGTGTGTGCCGTAACAGTCGTAAGTGTGTAACGGTCATAAATCACATTTTTCAGGGCTGTTGTAACTTTGAACAGTCACTAAATGAACTGTTGTAAGTTGAGGGCTACCTGTATGTTCTGGAGGGATCCGTCAGAACTTTGAATGGTCACTAATGACCGGTCGTAAGTCGTGGACAGCCTGTACTGAAAATATTTCCCTGTAATTCAGTCTCTAATGAGATAAGTAGCTTAGCTTATTAATCCACTGATTAAGCTGCCCGAGTTACCGTGTGGCGAGACAGGAAGCTAATACATTTTACAAATAAATAAATTGCCTTTCTCTCTTGTGTGCTTGTGTTTGGAATGATTCCCTATTCTCACATCAAATGCTTTAAATGTCAATGACTTTAAGAGATATCCAGAACAAAGCAAAGCAGCCTTAGATTTCAGCAGGGGTGGGATTTTTCAAAAATCCCAACAACTGGATCGCTGCTGGGTTGCTGGGTGGGCGTGGCCTATCAGAACTTCCAGGAGGGCCATTTTTTGCCTTCCCAGGGTCTGGAGGCTTTCCTCGGCCCCTGAGAGGGTGAAAACAGCCTCCCCCTGTTCTGAACCAAACCTTGTTCCAAGGAAACAAACACGAAATGGAGGTAACAGCAAAACCTTTTAATGATTCTTTACGAATTCCGTTCCTTCCCGGTTAAAAGGCTGTTTCAAACTAATTGTCTCTGGTAAGAACGAGCTTTGCCAAGGTTGTGCAAGGCTGCCAAGAACACTAGATAAAGTTGCCAAGAAATATTTCAAACACAAAAAGTCTCCAAACACAAACTAAGGGAGTCCGAACGTCCACAAGGCTTGAGTGCAAAAATTTCTTTGCTTCCTGCAAAGAGCTCCAGTTTCTCAGCTGGCTTTTATCTCTTAAGGGAGGGGCCATTACCTTGCAGCCTTACTCCCGAGTTGCCCGTGCTGCTGCAGCTGCTGTTTCCTTCAAGCAGCCCTGCGCGCACCTGCACTGGGCACAGGCTCCTCGGGGGCCTCTTCATCACTGCTGCCAGCCTCCACAATCTCCAAAGGCAGCATTCTGCTCCCTGATAGTCCTGGCCCCATCCTTGCATCACACGCAGGCCCCTCACCTGAGTCCTTGCTCTCCGAGACCTCAGCTGTCCGCACCTGTTGCCAGTGAACCACAACACCCCCGGGCTCTGGAGGCCCTCTGGAAGGCGGAAACAGGCCCATTCGGACTTCTGGTACTTCCGAAGGCCCGTTTTCCCCACTCCCAGAGCCTCTGTGTGGATCCTGCACTTACCAGCATCAAAAATGAGCCGCGTGGAAACTCCTGGAAGGGAGGGAGGGTAGGCGGGCCAGCCGGTCAGTTCAAATACCAGTTCCACGAACCAAATGCAAATTTAACATCAGGTTCACCTGAACCGGTCTAAATCGGTAGAATCCCACCCCTGAATTTCAGGTAGTTCTCAACTTCCAATCATTTCTTATTGACCGTTCCAAGTTACAACGGCCCTGAAAAACGTGATTTAGGCACATTTGTCACACTCAGGAGCATTGTAGCATCCCCCACGGCCACGGTTATCAAATTTTAGTTTTAAACATATTATTATGTATAGAATAAAATATAAAATATGACAACAAATAATAGGACACAGAGAGGAAGGGAGGGAGAAAAGCAGAAAAAAAGGCATTGACTTCCTACTCTCTCTGTTGCAGTACAATAAAGCATTAACATTGAACCTCAACTTTTTACTTTTCCAAAACAATATAAACTAGCCATTTCCATAACAATAAATAAAATCTAATCAGTAAAACCCAAAATCAAAGTTTCATTTTTTTTTACCACCTCAAGCACAAAGTCCAGAAGCGGTTTCTATGTAGCAATAAAAGATCTTATATATTTTTTCTTTGATCAATAGAATAGAATAGAATAGAATAGAATAGAATAGAATTCTTTTATTGGCCAAGTGTGATTGGACACACAAGGAATTTGTCTTGGTGCAAATGCTCCCAGTGTACATAAAAGAAAAGATACATTCATCAAGAGTCAAGAATCAGCAGGTACAGCACTTAATAATAGTCCTAGGGTACAATAAGCAATCAAATCATACTAGGAGACAGTAAATATAAATGGTAAGGATACAAGTAACAAAGTTACAGTCATACAGTCACAAGTGGGAGGGGATGGGTGATCAGGAGTGATGAGAAGATTAATAGTAATAGTAGTGCAGACTTAGTAAATAGTTGGACAGTGTTGAGGGAATTATTTAGAGAAGAGTTTATTAGTGACTACAGCTCATAACAGACCCAATTTGGCTGGTCTGCTACTTATAGCCAGCAGCTGCAGTTGCCGGCCAATCAGAGTGCAGGGTTTTCCGCACTTTTAAACCAATCATTTCTGACATTTTACAAGAACAGTTCAAACTTAACCAATGACATTCAAACCTGTATACATAACAGTTTAGCAGAGGGGAAAAACTGTCCTTGTGTCTAGTTGTTCTAGTATACAGTGCTCTATAGCGTCATTTTGAGGGTAGGAGTTGAAACAGTTTATGTCCAGGATGTGAGGGGTCTATAAATATTTAAAACGGTCAATTCAGCCATCTCTGCAGCCATTCGTCCATGGAATCAAAATGTCCTTCCATTTTTGTGCATACAGCAGTCTTGCTTCCGTCAACATATATATAAGTTCAAAATTCCACATTTTTTCCCCTAACTCTTTTCCCATTAAATCCAGAAGAAAAATTTCTGCTTTCATCTTTATATTCCTTTAAAAAAATTTCTGCATTGAAATATGAATCTTTCTCCAAAATTTCTTTGCTTTAGCACATCTCTACCATAAATGGCAGGAAGTCCCTTCCTTACTTTTACGATTTCCAACATTCATTTGAAATACCTGTATACGTTCCATGTGACCTTTGGACAAGCAATTCAATGAGGGAAGCCAGATTCACTTAACAACCGGGTGACTAACTTAACTGCCAGTGGTTCACTTAAAACCGTGGCAGGAGCGTTAAATAAATGGGGCAAATTTCACTTAACTGTCTGACTTAGCAACTGAAATTTTGGGCTCAATTGTGGTCGTAAGTCGAGGATTTGTTTGAAAGTCAAAAGCAGAAGAAAGCAATCCGTGTTTTGTTCCATATAAATATTCTGAGGCAGCAGGAGAACAATAGGAGGGTCTGGCATTTAACTTCTAGGACTATTGTTTTTTGCTATTTCACATAAATTAGCCAAAGGACTATTTGTTTGTGGGAACAATCTCTCTTTCAGGCGGAAAACAGCCACCTCTGGTTTGGAAACAGAGAGGGCATTCTTGCAGGACAATCACCCCTCCCTGCTCTTAAACACTGCATTACTGTTTAGTAAGTATTCCTCAAGATCTTTTCTCTGCAGATTTAATAGAATTGGTGAGGTAGTGTGGAAGTTAGTTGCTTTTCTAGGTGTACTTTACCCAGGAATCAGAATCAGAAGAGCTGAAAGGGACCTTGGAGGTCTTCTAGTCCAGCCCCCTGCTCAAGCAGGAGATCCTATACTAATGTTGTGGCCTGCCAGCAGAGCTGGCGGCTGATTCGGACAGTGAGGAGGTTGGGGAGGAACATGGGCCAGTCCTGGAGTCTGGGGAAAGCTCTGATGAGGGCTCTGCGTCAGAGACAGAGATGGGGCCAGGGCTGTCTGACAGTTATCAGCTGCCTTTGGAGTCGGACATCAGTGGGGCAGAAGAACAGCTGGAGCCTGTTCCCAGTTTGCACATGCACAGAGCTGCCAGCAGAAGGGAAGAGTTAAGGAACAAGGGTCGACTGGGACTAAGGGCACAGGTGGACGGTGAATGGCCCCTCCCATAGGGAATAAAGAGGAGCGAAGGGGGAGTGGGGTTTGCAGGAGGCAATTCGTTCAATTCATGAGGGTGAAGATCTATTCCTGACTCCTTGCCAAGTATTGTCTGCTACAGCGTGGCCTTTGGAAGGTATCGGCCTGGCAACTCTCCAAGCCTGATAAAGGTCTGTAGTTGTGAAATTTCTTGAAAGACTGTTGGCCAGGACTTTGCTGGAGAGGAATTCCCTTTAAAGTAAATAAAAGGGGTTTTATCAGGATGAGGATTCAGCTTCGTGTTTTTGGGAAGCCTAGAATAGAGTAAGAGTAGAAGCAATCAACTTACGACCACAATTGAGCCCAAAATTTGTGTTAAGTGAGACATTTGTTAAGTGGGTTTTGCCCCATTTCAAGACCTTTCTTGCCAACTGCAGTGAATCACTGCAGTTGTTCCGTTAGTAACCCGGTTGTGATGTGAATCTGGCTTCCCCATTGACTTTGCTTGTCAGAAGGTGGATCACAAAGCAATTGGCCCAAAATCACCCACCCTGCTTTCTTGCCAAAGGGAGAACTAGAACTCCCGATCTCCTGGTGATTGGCCCAAAGTCACCCAGCTGGCTTTCATGCCTAAGGCAGGACTCAAGTCCCCCTCTCTCTGGCTGATCCACCTCACAAGGTTGTTGTTGTTATTGTTGTTGTTGTTGGAAAATAGGAGGAGGAGGAAGGAGCAATTGGTATGTTCTCTGCCTTGAGCACATCAATTATAAAAGCAGGATCAAAATCTAATCCCTAAATAAATAAAAATAGAAACAGCACCTGTCAACATAGGGACCTCCAGTAGGGGGAGGGAGGGAGGGGGCTCCGGTAGCTTCGCCGTTTCTTACAGATCCTCCCTCGCCCCCGGAAGGCGGCTTCTTACCTCCTCCAAGCCAAGACAGGGCTCCGTGGCTCACCGAGCGGCCGCAGGAGGGCGAGATCAGCCCGCGAAGCCGAGAGGCGCCTGGGGCTCCCCCGCCGCCTTGTCGGAGAAGGGAGCGTGGCCTGAGCTGACGCAGGCAACCCGCCCGGGCTTGCCTATATAAAGGCGACCGCGGCGCCCTCCGCCTTTAAACCATCATCGCCTGGGTCTTTTTCGTGGACGTGGAGACTCGCAGCAGCTCCTTCGCAAATGGGCTCGCCCGCCTAGCGGTTGCCTTCCTGAGCCAGGTCACCTGTGGTCTCAAGCCGTCGGGATTCTGCTGGGCGCAGCACTAAGACTTCAAGGTAGGGTGTGTGGGGGGGGTTCTTTGCAAACTCTTGCCCCCCCCGGTTTTCTGTCTTCGGTCCCTTCCTTCCACGTAAGGATTCCCACGTTGGGGTATGAGAGAGAGAGCGCGCCTCTGTTTCTTGCGCGTGGAAGCCCCTGGCGCCTAAACGGCTTCACTTGCTCGGGAAAGCGTGAGGGGCTGCGTTCACACGATGCCCTAAACTCGACACGTGTCAAGCACGGGGATGCGGTGGAGCGTGGGGTGAGGAATCGGACCCCCCCTCCCTTACATTAAAGGGCGGCTCGGAACCAGGGCTGGACTCGAAAAGGAGAGCGAGGGAAACGTGCCAGGCGAATCCACACGCTTTGTGACACACACAAGACACAAACCGGGAATCGTCAAGGCCCGGCCATGTTTTCGGACCTCTTCCGGTTTGGGTCCGTAGCTTTATAGTACTATAAATGTTCCGGTTTGTAATGCGACTTCTGGGGAGTAGGATCCGTGAATTGGGGGGGGGGGGTCTTAGGGACCGTGCTTACTGGGGGCGCGGGATGAGCATTACTCTCGCCTAACTACTCCGGGGTAAATCTTAGGCAGCTCAATTCGGTTGCCTCCCGTTGCAAGCGCGCCTTTGACAGTCCCAGCCGAAGTCCCGAGAAGTCCTTAGCTTTGGATTCGGCTCAAGACCCAGCTATACCTTTAGGATCGGGACGCTACTACGGCTATGAAGAGTAGCGGCGATTACTAGTAGCGGAAGGCGAAAACGATCGCTCGGGGATCTACGTTTGAGCCAGCAAGGGGAGGGAAGAGGGGACGCCCGTTGGGTCGGTATCTTCTGTTTTGTTTAGAAACTAAAATAAAAGAACCGTGTCGGTCTCGCTTAGCGGTGGTCGTTCCCAAGCCTGGCCGGCGACACGTGTCCTGGGTTTTTTTTTTCCTCACGGCTTTCGCGTCAGTCCCCCGGATCAGGAAAGAGGACGTGGGGCCCGAACGTTCTGAGCTCTCATCAACCGTTCCATTCGGTGTCTCAGCGTTCCATGCGATGGCTCAACGTTCCATTCGGGTTTCCGCTTCTCTCGCCAGCCGTCAAAAACCACTGACCGGGGAGGGGGTCTTTTTGGGGGGCGGGAGGACCGGGGTGGAATGCTTATTTATCAAGGTTATTTTACCTCTCTAAAATCCGTTCGCCTTGAGGCGGCTGCTTGCCAGGATGGCAGCCTTGTTTACTCTCTTCCCCCCCCCACCTTATCATAATGTTAATAGTTAATCTGCGTTATATCGGAAAGAAGTATTTTTAGTTATTCTGACCAGCCGCCGCGTCTATTTGGCAGACGGCTGTGTGGTGGCCATATTGGCCCCAAATAGTGAAAAACCCGAGGAGTATAAAAGGACAAAAACAAGAACAAAAATGCTAACTCGCTCTTTTGAGGCTTGCATTACAGCTAATTCGATTTCTTCTCCCAGTGCTTACTGCAGCGCGCACGGAAAAACGCGCGTTTGGCTTGTTTTGCTAAATGCAAAGGCTGTGGTTTAAAAAAATGGGGGGGGGGCAGTTTCTATAAAGTAAGCAGGCGGTAAGCCAGTTTATTCCGGTTTCTCAGATCGGAGGTTTCTCTTCCTTCGTCAAACAAAAGGCACACAAGAGAAGTGGAGCAAGAATAGTTCAGCCTCCCCTTCTAACTCAGCTGCATTTAAAAGACTCACATTGGAAGGTTATTATTTTTAAGACAAAAGTTGTCCTTTTCTGATGGTAAATTGAGAGGGTGCCTCAATCTCTGGGAATGTTTGGAGAACAGAGGGACTAGAGGGTGACATGAGAGCAGTCTTCCAGTATTTGAGGGGCTGTCACAAAGAGAAAAGGGTCAACTTGTTTTCCAAAGCAAAAGGAAGCAAGACAAGAAACAACAGATGGAAACTCATCAAGGAGAGAAACAGCCTAGAACTCATGAGAAATTTCCTGACAGTGAGAACAATTAACAAGTGGAACAACTTGCTTCCAAAAGTTGTGAATGCTGCAACACTGGAGGTTTCTAACAAGAGACTGGACAGTCACTTGTCTGAAATGGTATAAGGCCATGTTGGCAAACTATGCCACGCGTGCCGGAAGTGGCACGCAGAGCCATTTCCCCTGGCATGCAAGAGGTTGCCTGGAAGAGCCCCACTGCGCATCCGCGTGTGTACTGCCGCCCGACAGCTGATTGTCAGGTATCTGGCGCGGGGGCGGAGGGGTGTGTGCAGGGATGCACTGCACGTGAGGGGATCTCGTGCGTGGGCAGACGTGCGCCGTGCGAGGGAATCGCATGTGCAAAGACATGGCACGTGAGGGGACTTGTGCGCATGCGCAGACATGTGGCACATGAGGGGGATTGCATGCGCAGACGTGCAGCGCACGAGGGAATCACATGCGCAAAGGCACACGTGCAAGGGGAATCGCATGCACAGACGCACGGCGTGCGAGGAGGAATCACGCTCACATATGCAAAGATGTGCAACGCATGAAGGGGACAATCGCACGTGCATGCACAGACATGCGGCACATCGGGGGTCGTGCAAGCACGCGCAGGGGATGTGGGCGGGGCCCAGCACGCATTGCCTTCTGGGTGCTGGCACACGAGTGCACGCAAGTGACTGCACACACAAGCATCAGCATGGGAGCCCAAAAAGGTTAGCCACCACTGGTATAACGTCCCCTGCTTGAGCAGGTTGGTTGGACTAGAAGTCCTCTAAGGTCCAGCTCCATTCTGATTAATAATATAGCCCAAGACTTTTCTGTAGCTAGGCAAGGGATTGTGTGTTTGTGTTCACGTTTGTGTCAGTTCTGACCAGTATGAACCAGGAACAGGTTTCTAAGTTCTTTTCGGACCCTCTTTTAAAGCAAACCATATATAAAGTAGCAATTGACTACAATATAGGTAGCACTTGGTTTACAACCATCCATTCAGTGATCGTTTGAAGTTGCAACCCTCAAAAAAGTGACTTACAACTGTTAAAAAAGATGTTGAGACTCTAGAAAAAGTGGCAGAGAAGAGCAACCAGGATGATGAGGAGACTGGAGACCAAAACATACGAAGAACGGATACAGGAACTGGGCCTGGCTAGTCTAGGGAAGAGAAGGACCAGGGGAGACAGGAGAGCAGTCTTCCAATACTTGAGGGGCTGCCACAGAGAGGAGGAAGGAGTCAGGCTATTTTCTAAAGCACCCAAAGGCCAGACAGGAAATAATGGATGGAAACTTAACAAGGAGAGAGATTCAACCTGGAAATAAGGAGAAACTTTCTGACAGTGAGAACAATCAATCCATGGAACAGAAGTTGCCCTCGGAAGTTGTGGGAGCGCCATCACTTGAGACTTTCAAGAAGAGACTGGACTGCCATTTGTCACAAATGGTGTAGGGTCTCCTGCTTGGGTGGGGGTTTGGACTAGATGACCTACAAGGTCCCTTCCAACTCTGATCATCTGTTTTTCACACTTATGACCACTGCAAGCCACCCCCATGGTCACATGATCCAAATTTGGACAGTAGCTTGGCTACTGGCTCATATGTGGGTTGCAGTGACCTTCTGACAAGCAAAGCCAATGAGGAAACCAAGATTTGCTTTATAACCGTGGTACTAAATTAACAACTGCAGTGATTCACTTCACCACAGTGGTGAAGTGAATCACCTCTGTGAAAGGTCGTAAAATGGGGCAAAACCCAACTGTCTCACTTAACGACAGACATTTTGGGCTCAATTGTCGTAAGTTGAGGTGGCTATTGCTCACTTTCTCCTGAATAGGGAAGAAAGAAAAATAGTTAGCTTAGCAAAAAGAAATAAATTTTAATTTTAATCACCAAAGAATGGAAACGACTGGTTTTTTATCAACCGTCACCTCTGATTAAGAGGTAGAGTCTCTCTTGGGCAATTCTTTAAGGCAGGTTTGTCTTTGCAGACTTACTGCAGTTGTAAAGTGAGTCACATGGTTGTTAAATGAATCCGACGTCCCCCATTTACTTGTGAGAAACCAGCCGAGAAGGTCCCAAGTGGTGATCACAGAACCCCAGGATGCTGCAGCTGTCATAGATACATGCCGGTTGCCAAGTGCTTGAATTTTGAGACCATGGGGATGCTACGACGGCGGTCATAAGTGCAAGGACAAGTCATAAATCACTTTTTTCAGTGCCGTTGTAACTTCAAACAATTGTTAAACACATGTTTGTAAGTCAAGGACTGCTGAAGCTTCCAAAGGTGACCCATGGAATTCCTTCTGCCTTGTATCCAGTTGACCTGTTTTCCTCCTGCATCTCAGCCTGTAATTGTACTTTACTCATACATAACCAATTGAGTAATTAGAGATTGTTTTCCACTTTGCTGTTGTGGTTCACTGGCAGCCGGTGCAGATGGTAGTGGAATCGGGCAGTGGGGAAGAACGGGGACCAGTCCGGGAGTCTGGAGAGGACTCGGACGAGGGTCCTGTGTCCGATGCAGGAATGGGGCCAGGACCATCTGGGAGTGGGGTGCTGACTCCAGAGCCTCTGGAGTCTGGCAGCAGCGAGGCCGAGGAACAAGGGCAGCCTGTTCCCAGTGTGCATGTGCGCAGAGCTGCTAGAAGGCGAGAGCAGCTGAAGCTGAAGGGGCGACTCAGGAGTAAGGCTTGGGAGGTGATTGCCCCTCCCATAAGGGATAAAAGTCAGTCCTCAATGATGAAAGCTTTGCAGGAAGCAAAGTAGTTCGATAGATTCCGAGTCCTCCTTGAAGCTCTGGTTGGTTTTTCTGGTACTTCGGTTGGTTTCTTATAACTGGAGATTTCTGTTTTTGGCAGCATTCCACAGCACTGAAAGGCGTGTCTTGGGGAACTGTTTATGGTTAGTTCTGGCTGGGAATGAAAGTAATTCCCAGCGTTGCAATAAAATAAGTTTTGCTTTTAAAACAGGTTTGTGTTTAAGTACGTTTGACGAAGCCTGGGTCAGAACACAAATGTTTGTAAGTCAAGGACTGCCTGTATAGCTGCCGAGGCTTCCAAAGGTGACCTACAGAATTCCTCCTTCCTTGTATCCAGTTGACCTGTTTTCCTCCTCCTCTCACCCTGTAATTGTACTTTACTCATAACCTATTGAGTAACTAGAGATTATTTTCCACCTTGCAAACCAAGCAGTGTTCCTTTGTTTTTCAGGCCTAGTCAGCAGAGGGCGGGTAATCCACAACTTATGACCGCAATTGAGCCCAACATTTTTGTTGCTAAGTGAGACAGTTATTAAGTGAATTTTGGCCCCATTTTACAGCCTTTGTTTCCACAGTTGTTAAGTGAATCTGGCTTTCTCATTGACTTTTTCCCAACCGTTGCAATATTCCCCGTGGTCACATGATCAAAATTCAGCCGTTTGGCAATTGACTCATATGACAGTTGCAGAATCCTGTCATCACCTTCTGCGACCTTCGGACAAGCAAAGTCAATGGGGAAGGCAGATTCACTTAACCATGTCACTAACTAAAAAACTGCAGTGATTCACTTAACAATTGTGGCAAGGAAGGTCGTAAAACAGGGCAAAACTCACTTAACAAATGTCTCACTTAGTGTCAGAAACTTTAGGCTCAATTGTGGTCACAAGTAGACTACCTGTAGAAGGAAAAAAAATAACGGAATACAAAAGAATGTTTAACCCAAATTTATTTAAACCTGATTTTTATTTTTTTTTTATTTTTATTTGCCCTCACCTTTTCCTTTGGGAATGGACCTCCGAAACGCCACTAAAATGTCAAATATATCCTGAAAAGTGTGTGCTCCTCTATTAGAATTGGAGAACCAATTAAGTTGAACCGGCAGTGGTTAGTTTAATGTACTTTGTGGTTTGATTTAATGTAGATAATTAAGATACTGAGACTTTGGGAAAAGTGCTGAGAAGAGCAACTACTAAGATGATTAAAGTTCTGGAGATTAAAACATATGAAGAACGGTTGTAGGATTTGGGTTTGGCTAGTCTAGAGAGGAAGACTGGGGTGACATGATAGTATTACGGTAATCACCTATAAAGCCCTACATGGCTTAGGGCCGGGGTATTTGCGGGAACATCTCTTGCCAGCAGTGACTGCCCATCGCCCTGTGCGCTCCCACAGACAGGGCCTCCTCAGGGTGCCGTCGGCTAGACAAGTGTCGGCTGGCGACCCCCAGGGGTAGGGCCTTCTCGGTGGGAGCGCCCACCCTGTGGAACCAGTTGCCCTTGGAGTTGCAGTTGGCCCCTGACCTCCGTTCCTTCCGTCGCGATCTGAAGACTTGGTTTTTCCAACAGGCCGGCCTGAACTGAGGGGGGTGGTTTTTTAATGGGTTTTTATGTTTATTCTTGTTATGGGTTTTAGATACTGTTTGGCTTCGTGGTTTAATAATTTTTAATTTAATTTTAAATTTTGTATTGTGTGTTTTTATTGATATGAGCCGCCCTGAGTCCTTCGGGAGATAGGGCGGCATATAAGTCCCAACGATAGATAGATAGATAGATAGATAGATAGATAGATAGATAGATAGATAGATAGATAGATGATAGATAGATAGATGATAGATAGATAGATAGATAGATAGATAGATAGATAGAAGATAGATAGATGATAGATAGATAGATGGATGATAGATAGATAGATAGATGATAGATAGATAGATATAGATAGATGATAGATAGATAGATGATAGATAGATAGATAGATGATAGGTAGGTAGGTAGATAGATATTACAGTATTTGAGAAGCTGCTACAAAGAGGAGAGGGACAATTTATGCTCCAAAGCTCCAGAGGGCAGAACAAGGAACAGTGGATGGAAACTAATCAAGGAGAGAAGCAACCTGTAATTAAGGAGAAACTTCCTAACCGTGAGGACAATTAACCAGTGGAACAGCATGCCACCAGAAGTTGTGGGTGCTCCAACACTGGAAGTTTTAAAGAAGAGCCTTGGACAACTACTAGTCTTGGACAACTACTTGCCCCTGCTTGGGCAAGGGGCTGGACTAGAAGACCTCCAAGGTCCCTTCCAGCTCTATTCTGATGGGTTGATTTGCTAATCCAAGTTACAGAGAAGCACCCATCTTTTAAGAGTGTGCGAAGGTTCCCACGAGACCTGCCAGTGCAACAAGAAAATGTGTTGACGCTTCCAGCTTCAAAGAGGTGGTTGGGATTTACTCCCTCGTTTAAGTGGAGTTAGTCAGAATTTTAGGCTGAGGTGGCAATGAATCCTAGCAACTCAGCAACAACTGAGTAGGCATAGTACGGGGTTGCCAGCCACTGTCGGAATGAATCAGATGCAAGGATGACTCACAGCCTTTTATGTCTTAAGCCCTACTAAGTCACTCTGTCTAGGAAGGGGGAACCCCACCTAAATAATTAGAAGTCTGATTTTTCCAAAACGTACATGTGTGTCTGTCTGTGAGTGTGTGTTTACAGACTTAGTTGTTGTCTTTGTCAGTCACAGTGACTTTTAATGAGAAAAAAAATGGCAAGATGGCTGACAATTTAATTGATAATATAGATAGTCCTTGTTTAGTGACCTCAAAGGAGTACTAAGACAACTGGGTTGTTAAGCAGAGCAGTCGCTAGGTGCCACTGGGAGTGTGTTTATGTTGTGGTTTGCCGGCAGCAGGTGTGAACGGCTGAGGTCTCAGAGAGTGAGGACTCAGATGAGGGGCCTGCGTGTGATGCAGGGATGGGGCCAGGACCATCAGGGAGTGGAGTGCTGCCTTTGGAGATTGTGGAGGCTGGCAGCAGTGATGAAGAGGCCCCCGAGGAGCCTGGGCCCAGCACTCATGCGCGCAGGGCTGCTCGAAGGAAAGAGCAGCTGCAGCAGCACGGGCGACTCGGGAGTAAGGCTGCAAGGTAATGGCTGCTCCCTTAAGAGATAAAAGCCAGCTGAGAAACCGGAGTTCTTTGCAGGAAGCAAAGAAGTTTTTGCACTCAAGCCTTCTGGACGTTTGGAATGTCTCAGTTGGTGTTTGGAGACTCTTTGGTTTATGGTTTAGGGACTTTATCTGTTGTTCTTGGCAGCCTTGCAAAAACTTGGCAAGGCTCTTCCTTATCAGAGCTAATTAGTTGGAAGCAGCCTTTGACCTGTGAAGAAACAGGATTCATAAATGAAACATTAAAGGGTCGATCTGCTACTTTTGTCTTGTGTTTGCTCTCTTGGAACCAGGTTTGGGTCAGAACAGCTTATGCTCTTAGTTCAGGCTTCCTTTGCTTTAAAGAGCTGCAGAGGTTGTAGATACAAGGATTGGTTTTCAAGTTGCTTTTTCCTCACTGTCATGACTGAGAACAGTTGCTAAATGAGGATTATTGCCCATAGCTGTAAAAACTAACCGAGCCTGATGCAGCGTTTGTCATGAAGGAAGCAGCCTTTCTGTGAGCTCAACCACCAGCCCCCTCCAATAAATCCCAATCTCCCCCTCCAATAAATCCCAATATTTAAATGCTTGCAAGCAACAAAAAGAGAAGTAATTGTATTAAAATTGGCGCTTGGGGTGTTTTGTGGTAGATAAGAAACCATTGTCGACTTTCTACGAGCTAATTACAATAACAAATTGTTAACAGAGGGCTTCGAAGTTTAACTTTAGGGTTGCAAATAGATGTTTGTGACTGTAATACGTATTTCTGCCTGTGTTTTTGTCTTTAGTCTTTTTAATCCACATCTTTAAATGTCTATTTAGTTTTGCTTTGTCCTTGTAAAAATCTCCATTTCTCCTCCCCTTTGGAGTTTGTATTTTAATTTTCTGTATTAAAAAAATAAAAATTTAAACCAGCAATTGTAGAATCAGAGACTTAAATATTATAGTCCTCGATTTACAACTGATCACTTAAGTACTGTTGAAGTTATGACAGACCCCAAAAGAGATTGGATTTTTTTTTTGCTCTATTTTACAACCTTTCTTGCGACAGGTGTTGAGCTGCAGCTGTTAAAGTTGGTTGTTAAGTGAATCCGGCTTCCCCATTGACTTTGCTTGTCAGAAGGTCGCAAAAGGGGATGACACAACACGGAAACAATGCAATCGTCGTAAATATGAATCCATTGCCGAGCATCTGAATTTTGATCACAAGTGCAAAGGTCGTAAGTCTGAAAAATGGTCATAAGTCACTTTTTAGTGCCTTTGTAACTTCAAACGGTCACTAGACAAACTGTTGTAAGTCGAGGATTACCTGTAACACTGTGGTCTACCAACAGAAACTTTTTCGTATCTGTCTTGAAGATAGAATAACAGAGTTGGAAGGGACCTTGTAGGTCATCTAGTCCAACCCCCTGCCCAAGTAGGAGGCCCTACCCCATTTCTGACCAATGGCAATCCAGTCTCTTCTTAAAAGCTTCCAGTGATGAAGCTCCCACAACTTCTGAAGGCAACTTCTGTTCTCACTGATTGTTCTCACTGTCAGAAAATTTCTCCTTATTTCCAGGTTGAATTTCTCCTTGTTCAGTTTACATCCATTATTCCTTGTCTGGCCTTCGGGTGCTTTGGAAAATAGTTTGACCCCCTCTTCCTCTCTGTGGCAGCCCCTCAAACATTGGAACTGTCATGCCCTTGTTAGAGTCAGACTCTGAGGGAGAGGAAGAACAGCCGACAGGGAGTGGAGATGTGGCTCCTGAGGTTGTGGAGGAGGCTGGAGAAGGGCAGAGGCTGGCTGGGCAGTCAGAGGAAGAACCAGGCCCATCCCCTCTTCATCCTAGGACACACAGAGAGGAATGGAGAAGGAAACAACTTGGCTTATGAGAGAGGAAGCGGCCATGATCCCTCTCATTGGTTGCAGCTGGGGAAAATAGTATATAAGAGAGATAGTTAAAACATAGTGTTTCCAGAAGCAAAGTATGTGTTATTTTGGGCTGAAGTTATCTTGGTTGGCATCCTTCCGACAGACTGTGCCTTGTTATCTCCTTGAAGTTGGTAATTACTTATCCTGGTCCGTTGTAGAAATTCCTTCATTGTAGTTTGTTTTGGTTTTTTATTTCACCTTCATCTGCTCATTGAGTTCAGACTGTATTGCTTTCTTTTGAAGACTGTTTTTGAATAAGTTTAATCACCAACTGAGAATTATTGAACAGTGGGGCCAAGTTGGAGGCATTAAAGGACATTTATTTACGTTTTGGATTTTGTTACGTTTGTGTTACACTCTGGGTCAACACAGGAACACTGCTATCATATTTCCCCTGGTCCCTCTTTTTGTCAAACTAGACATACCCAATTCCAGCAACCGTTCTTCATGTGTTTTAGTCTCCAGTCCCGCAATCATCCTGGTTGCTCTTCTCTGCACTTTTTCTAGAGTCTCAACATCTTTTGTTATAAGGTGGTGACCAAAACTGGATGCAGTACTCTAGGTGTGCGGTCTTACTAAGGCTTACTAAGTAGGTACTAGATGTATCTCTGCCTTGGGAGAAAAGTGAAGGGAGTTTTAATTTGTTTTATGACTATTTCCTACATTCTGGTAAGAGGCTTAATGTTTTTTTTCTTGCGTGTCCCAGGATTTACAACTTGCGCAAGAAAGAAGATCAAGAAACATGGCAGCAATCCCGTCCAGCGGCTCCCTTGTGGCAACCCACGACTACTACCGAAGTAAGAGAAGAGAAAAAAAAACATTGTTAGCCCTTGCAAATGGAGGGTCAAAGAAAATGTCAGCAGGATTGGGACATGCTGAGCTTTTTCCTTCTTGTTGACCTCAGAAGGGTGTACGGTACAGATCTGCACACCATGTCACATCAACACTGCTTGAACTACAGGGGAGACACCTCTGAAGTAGGGTGGGAAAGGGGGGATTGTCCTACTGTACCCACTCCCCACTTTGTAAAGGAGTTTGTGAATTCGCCATATTGTGTAAATGCAGAAAATAAATTTTGTGAATCTCCCAAAGGTGCTTTTTTCCAAGAGGCAACGGGACTTTCTGGTTTTCCTTTGAAGATGTCTTGCTTCTCATCCCAGAACTTTCTTCAGCTCAGGGTGCTTCAACAACCCTAAAGGGATGCAAATGACCAACTGTCTGCAAGAAGTATAAATTCTTCCATTCCTCTCCATCCAGTCAGAGTTGAAGAAGCTTCTGGAATGAGAAGTGAAACGTCTTCAAGGGAAAAAAAAAAACCAGAAAGTCCAGTGGCCTCTTGAAAAAAAGCACCTTTGGGACAACCATGGCCTGGATGACTGAGAACCTCCACAGACAGATGTGATGAATGCAATGAGGAGGTGGAACATGGCAGCGAAATAAAAGGTAGCCCGTCTATTGTTGTGAGAGAAAGAGGATGAAGACAGACCCTCCTCATTAGTTCCCAGAGTATATGGTAGATGCAGAGAGTAGAGTCCATGGGAATGAAGACAACAAAGAACTCTGCGTAGAAGAATCACCACGTGTCATTCTTGGTTTTGGGCCTGATTAGTTTACTAACTAGGTTAAATGTGTATAAACATACTCTAGTTACTATCTTGGGTGCCAGATTTGAGATGAAGACAGTGGAAGGAGGTTTCAAGGGACAAAACTTTGGTTTATGTGTACTCAGCCATGGGCCGCGTGGAGACTCCGGGGAGGGGAGGGGTGGGCAGGGCCAGCTGGTTGGTTGAAATAACCAGTTCAGCAAACCAGATGAAAATTTAATATCCTGTGCACCCAAACTGGTCCGAACCGGTCGAATCCCACCCCTGCATTGGGGCAATCACCAGGAGACTGAATTTTAGTCCTGCTTTAGGTATGAAGGCAGGCTATGTGACTTTGGGCCAATCAACAGGAGACTGGGAGTTCTAGTCTCACCTTAGCCATGAAAGCCAGCTGGGTGATTTTGGGCCAATCTCTAGGAGGTGAGTTCTAGTCCTGCCCTATGCTTGAAAGCCAGCCGGGTGACTTTGGGCCAGTCATCCTCTCTGACTTAGGAAGAAAGCAACGGCAAATCACTTCTGAAATCTTGCCAAGAAAATTATGGAACTTTGGTCAAACAGTCGTCACAACTCAGCGAAGGCACTAAAAAAAAAACTCCAAAACAAGTTTCGTTCCTTACTTTGTTTACAAAGAAAGAAGTCATGCGTTTCCTAGTAATAAATAAACCAATGAGTTTTGAAGCATCTCTCTGTTTGGCATGGCTGATCTCCATTTCGGCCATTGAATTGGATTAATTTAAGACTCCACTGGTCACATGAAAATCCTTCACCTTCTGTTCCCTGACCTGAAGGCTTATCGGAACGGGGGTTGTCTGAATCTCTGTCCAAGTTCTTGCAATCCTTCATGGTTTATTTTTCTACCCCGGGTGGAGTTTTGGGGCACAAAGGCACTAAGGTAAAGTTTATCGGTCTAGTGTGAAACTTGGCAATGTGGACGGTGCGCTGGATTGTTTGCAAAGGATTGTGTTCCTTCCCTGATCTTTGGAACATTTGTGTGGGAAGATGGGATGGGCCAGTGGTGGCTAACCTTTTTGGGCTCCTGTGCCAAAAATTGTGTGCACGCTCGTGTGCCAGCATCCAGAAGGCAATGCGTGCATGCCCCAACCCCACACCCCCTGTGCATTTTCAGCCTCCCAGAGGCTTGAGGAAAGCCTCTGCAGCCCGAAAAATAGACCCGTTTCGTCACTTCCGGTATTTCCGGAAATACAGGAAGTGACGAAATGGGCCTATTTTTCGAGCTGCAGAGGCTTTCCTCAAGCCTCTGGGAAGCTGATAAAGGCCACAAACAGGCCAAAAATCAGCTGTGAGGCACACACAGGCGCAGTTAGGTAAGTTTGTCCAAGGCGCGTGTGCCAGCACAAATGGCTCTGCATGCCACCTGTGGCACGCGTGCCATAGGTTCACCATCACGGGGATATGCTCTGAGTTATGGGGTTTTAAAGCTACAGGCTGTTAGTTTTGGAAAGTTTTTCTGGGTCTCTTCTTTCAACCCCAAACATCTCCCCCTTCGTTGCAACTTTTTTGAAAAATGGTATTGATAAAACACCTGATGCATTTCATTTAATCATTACGCAAGGTGAGCATCTAAAGCAGAGGAATCCAACCTTGGCAACTTTGAGAATTGTGGACTTCAACTCCCAGAATTCCCAGCCAATGTGGCTGGCTGGGGAATTCTGGGAGTTGAAGTCCATAGGTCTTAAAGTTGCCAAGGTTGGATCCAAGGAATTACAGAGTTTAAAGTTTTAATGTGGCCCAAGTGAATGTCTATGAAAAAAGCTCCGGATATTGTTTATTTCTGAGTACAGATAATCCTCAATTTAGAACCACAGTTGAGACTGGACCTTCCGTCGCTAAGCGATGAGGTCAGTGATTGTGTCTGGTTTTATGATTTCTTTGCCATGGTTGTTAAGTGAATCTGGCTTCCCCCATTGACTTTGCTTACTGGAAGTCCCCTGGGAGGGGAATGAAATGGGACAAAACTCAACTTTACAACTGCCTTGTGAAGCAACAGAAATGTTGGGCTCAATGGTGGCTGTAATTTGAAGACTACCCATAGCAATATTGTGGCTAATATGGTACCTTGTCTTCTCCTGCAGGACGTTTGGGTTCCACCTCCAGTAACAGCTCCTGTGGAAGTGCTGAGTACTCTGGAGAAGTCATCCCGCACCATCCAGGTCAGTATTTTCTAGAATGTCAAAATTCATTCTTGCTTTTAGTTGAAGTCCCTAATTTAATGTACGAACATGACCAGAAGAATGTCAATGGAAAGGAATGTTTACTAAATGGGGAATAGAATTTCGCGCATAAATATCATGAGTCCAAATTGTGTGAATGTTGACTGGACTAAATCACCATGCAGCATACCAGGTCTGTCTTTTGAGGTAAATCTGTCATTTCTTGAAATTTGTCTGTTAAATCCATAGTCCATTAAATCCATAGTCTGTTGAATCCATAGTCTGTTGAATCAACATGCTTGTTCTTCTCATATGACTAAAGGCTTTTAAATCCTTTTCATGAAGCTTTATGATGATTTATTCACCAGGAAATTGGGTTACTCTCTGGAGTGGGCCTTGGATTGGATTGGTTTGCACTCATGTTGTGCTAATCAAGCATTGCATTGTGATTGCTTGTCTTGTAGTAGTCTCTTCTCTGTTTTGAATTTGGGTGAGCTGAGGCCTAGGAGTCCTACTTAAGCAGGACTAAGTTGGTTTAAGTTTGTTGGATTCAGACTCGCCAAGAAAGTGGCTGAGATTTTCAGTAGCCAGTTCTAATCCAACGACTGTAAACTAGGCGTTTGCAGTCTTGTTGCTCTCTGTAAGAGAGCTTTTTGGTCTCTATAAAGTTCAGAGGTGAGCACGTTGATTTCAGTACAGTCTATGTTCTTAGCTATTTATTCTGATTTTGCTATGCAAGGTGCATGAACATCTAAGCACACACTTTTTTGTGAAAAGTTGGCTCCATGGAGAAAGGTTGAAGTATAACAGAAAATCCTCGACTTGTGACCGGTTACTTAGTGACCATTCAAAGTTATGGTGGAGCCCCTGGTGTATCTATGATCTAAACCAGAGGTCTCCAAACTTGGCAGCTTTAAGACTTGTGGACTTCAACTCCCAGAATTCCTCAGCCAGCTATGCTTTGTGCACTCAGCAACCGGGCAGCATTTACAGCTGTTTGTAGTGTCCCGCAGCCCTTTGACCACATTTTATGACAGTTTTCCTGAAAACCAGTATCTACTTCTGGGTTTTGGCCAAATCATGCCCATAGCAAAGTGTGGATTCACTTAGTGACTCCAAGTTGTTTAACAACCATGGTTATTCTCTTAACAACCGCCACCAAAAAAACCTCAGTAAAATTGGGCCAGTCTCACGCGTTATGATCCTGATGGGCAGATTCCATTGGAGGACTATCTGTAACTTAGGTTCCAGGGCCCATGACCAATTTGAGTAAACTAATGAGTTGGGTGGCATAGCGGTGTGGTGACCTAGTGCTGAGGACGCTCACCTCCCACTCAGAAGTTTCAATTCTAGGTAGGGCAGATATTTATCTCCTAGAACAAGGGGAATAAAATCTGCTGTGAACTCTCTGTAGGTGTCAGGAAGGGCATCAGGCCAGTAAATGCTCAGCTCTGGCCAGTCGTCCCAACTCTTCCCAAATTAAGGGACTATGGCAGGGGTCTTCAAACTTGGCAGCTTTAAGACTTGTGGACTTCAAATCCCAGAATTCCTTCTTCAGTCATGTTAGCTCAGGAATTATGGGAGTTGAAGTCCCAGAATTCCTTCTCCAGTCATGTTAGCTCAGGAATTAATGGGAGTTGAAGTCCATAAGTCTTAAACTTGCCAAGTTTGAAGACCCTTGGACTATGGAATCATAAAAAGAAAAAAATGTTGGCTGGCATGTCATTTCCCATAGAAATAGGACAATTTTGGGGGAAGTAAATCCACCTAAATTTTCTGCTTTCTTTGCACATCTTTAATTTGGTTCAAGTTGAAGAGGAAGGAGATTCTAGCCAAATTCAAAGCAAATGCAAAATTGACTTCCTGCCATTTGGGTGCAACTGATGAGTTGGTCTCAGCCCCTTTTTTGGCCAAAACATTACATCCATCAGCGATCTTATGGTGCTGACTCTTATGTTACCCCTTTCTTTTGCTAAAGAAGGAAATGGAAATGTCCTTGTGTGATTAACATTGATTGGCAGGAGAGTAAATAATTCAAAATACCTTCAGTTCTTTCACTTGGGGTTATCTAAGGCAAGAAGGATGGATCTAAGAAAGTTTTGAACATAAGCAAATAATCTGGTTGGCAGAGATTTTGCTGGCTGGCCTTCTCTAAATTAAACCGAAGCCCGACGTGCTACACTCACCTCTTTTCCTCCTGCATGTTCACTCTAGTCAAAAAGAAGAGTATAGAAAGATAGTCCTCACTTTGCAACCGTAATAGAGTCCTCCAAGAATGATTGTAAAGCCAGTTGTCACGTGACCAGACCTGATTGTATGATCTTTTTTGTGGCAGTCATTAATCAAACATCGGGTCATGAATTGAACCCTTTGTTCACGAACGGTCATCTTTACCAAAACCTAGAAATAAAAACTGGCTTCTGCTATGTAAATAAAGTCAAGTGAGGGTAAATGTAGGCTGGTTTCTGAGCACTCAAAATACAGTCACATAATTGCAGGCGGCTGCTATCAGGACTTTGGAACTGGGTTGTAAATACCTTTTGGCAGTCAGTTGTATGTTTGAACAGCTGTTAAGCAACCAGTCGTAAGTTGAGGACTACCTGAAATCTAGAACCAAGAAGACCCATTGTAAATCCATTCTTAGTGCAGGAAGTAGTACTCTTTGAGTAATTTTGTGTCTCCATCAAACCAGTATATCCTACCAGGATGAGGTGGTAAGAACAGTAGGAGTTTCTAAATTAGAGGTCTCCAACCGTGGCAACTTTATGACTTGTGGACTTCAACTCCCAGAATTCCTCAGCCAACATGGCTGCCTGAGGAATTCTGGGAGTTGAAGTCCACAAGTCTTAAAGTTGCCACTTGTTGGAGAGTCCTGTTCTAGAGGAACGGAAGGCTATCAGTTAAATTAAATATTTGATAAGACAAAATGGTCTCTAAGCTAAACCGCTTTCCTGTTTCTAATAACTAGTTTTTGCTTTCTTTTGTCCTTGTAGGTCTTCCCAAGTCTGATCCTGGACACTGGTGGGCTAGTTTTTTCTTTGGAAAACACACCCATCCAGTGATGAGAACTGTGTCGGAATCTCCAGAGAAGTAAGTGAGCTGGGATTAGACCAGTGTTTCTCAACCTTGACAACTTTAAAAGGGGTGGACTTCAACTCCTAGAATTCCCCAGTCCTCTGATGGGGGCGTGGCTTGGAGGAGGGCTTTACAGGTAGTCCTTGACTTACAACCATTCATTTAGCACTCGTTTGAAACTACCGTGTTTCCCCGAAAATAAGACACTGTCTTATATTTTTTTTGGCTCCCAAAAACACACTAGGTCTTATTTTCGGGGTAGGTCTTATATATTTATGGTGCCAAATAGTGGGTGTGAGTGTGTGTGGGGGGTGTTTCGCGGGTGCACGGTTGCTCCCTGAAAAGTCTTCCTGGAACTGGAGATTTACACTAGGTCTTATTTTTGGGGTAGGTCTTACATTAGGGCAGGTTTAGAAAATAGTGCTAGGTCTTACTTTCGGGGTAGGTCTTATTTTCGGGGAAACACGGTACAATGATGCTGAAAAAGGGTACAGTCCTCCCACTTACAACCTTTGTACCGCCCCCTGAAGTTCACATGATTGCAGTTAGCTCTCATTTACGACCAACTGTGCTGTCCTGTTTTGGAGCAATTATGATTTGCAACCATTTTTGCTGGTTTCTAGCAAAAAAAAAGTTCCATTCAGAAGAATGGGCTTGTGGTTTGTGCTTAACAACCACAGATTCACTTAATGACCATGATGGTTTGCATAATGCTCATCATAAAATCATGTACGACTGCAATGACTTAACTACAGAAATTCCAGCCCCAATTGTGATTGTAAGTCAAGGACTACCTGGGCAGGATAATTTTAACATGTGAGTGGGGTGAACAGGTGTTGTGGCCTGTCAACTGCCGGCCCCACCAGCAGCCGAATCAGAGGAGGAAGAGGAGGAGATGTGGAAATAAGGAGAAACTTTCTGACAGTGAGAACAATCAACCCATGGAACAGATTTTGCCTTCAGAAGTTGTGGGAGCGTCATCACATGAGACTTTCAAGAAGAGACTGGACTGCCATTTGTCAGAAATGGTGTAGGGTCTCCTGCTTGGGCGGGGGGTTGGACTAGATGACCTACAAGGTCCCTTCTAACTCTGCTTATCTGTTATCTGAGTCAGGGTCAGCATCAGGGCAACCTGGGAGCTCCGAGGGGGAAGAGGGAATGGAGCTGGCAGAGAGAGAGAGAGAGAAAGGCAGAGCCTGGGCTGTCAGGCAGCCCTCAGGTGGAGAATCAACAGCTCCCAGGTCTGGGAGTAGCTGATGAGGAAGAGGAGGAACAGCTGGGTCCAGTGCCTGACGCGCAGAGGAGAGGAGAGCAGTGGAATTCTATGAGCCGATCCTTGGGAAGGAAGAGCCACCGCTCTTAGCAAGGCCCCACCCTAGCTCTGGGGATAAAAGGCAGGGGACGGAGATGAATAGATGTGGCAGACAATTATTCACCTTCCAGCCAGCCGGACTTGTTAGCCTATGAGAGAAACTTTTCCAGAATGCGAGGAGAGGAGAGCAGTGGAATTCTATAAGCCGATCCTTGGGAAGGAAGAGCCACCGCTCCTAGTGAGGCCCCACTGTAGCTCTGGGGATAAAAAGCAAGGGGCGGAGATGAATAGATGTAGCAGACAATTATTCACCTTCCGGCCAGCCAGACTTGTTAGCCTACGAGAGAAAGTTTTTGCTGGGGCATTCCTAATAAAGGAATCTTTTGAGTTCACGCCGGAGGGTTTGTTCTGCTTGGAGAACTGGGTCAGAACAACATAGCAGAATGGAGTTGTAATGTAAGCAATACATATCTGAAAAGTAACATGCTCTTACCTGGGCTTTCTTTACAGCTCAGGAACCTTCCAGGTAGCCAATGGCATGATCACCTGTGACCTGGCCCAGGAAGTCATGAGGAAGCGCCACGCCAGCGAACCCAGCAAGACCAGCTCGGCTCCCACAGCCTGAGGAAGGCTGGCGTTCAACAGCTGACGCTTCTGATTCGACCGCTAAGGGGCTACAGCCCATTTTCCACTCCCCTTCCCTGTAGACTAGTTTAGGCTGCTTCTGAGTACAATTAATTTAGACGTAGGGTTTTTATAAAAATGAAAACGACAACTATAAATATATATATATATATATATTCCACACGCACCATTCTTTTCTACTCACTTGGGGATCAACACAACTACGTCTTTTTTTCCACACTGCCGCCTTGATAACACGTTTTTCTTTCGTTTTGTACTTGTTAAATGGGAACTAATAAAAGATCCGAGCAGCCTTTTAAACTGCTAGCGTCTGTCGTGAATTCTTGTGAACTCAAGATTAAATTGTGGGGGACACATTTTTTACCCCAACATTTGTCAAAACAGGTCACCGAGTCTTGGTTTCTATCAAAAGATACAAAGTGCATGAAAAGCGGCACCACAACAAGCCAAAGATGCTTGTTTTTATTGAATTCTGGTTTATGTTGGTATTAACATTCAAAGTCCTTCATGGCTTAGGTCCGGGGTATTTGCGGGAGCGTCTCCTGCCGACATCGAATGCCGATCACCCTGTGCAAGTGCACAGATGGGGACTTCTTGGGGTGCCGTCCGCAAGACAGTGTCGGCTGGTGGTGCCCCAGGGAAGGGCCTACTCTGTAGCGGCTCCTGCCTTATGGAACCAACTCCCCGTGGGGCTCCGTTTGGCTCCGGATCTCCGCTCTTTCCGCCACGATCTGAAAACTTGGCTGTTTGAACAGGCTGGGCTGGACTGACCTCTCGGGGAGGGGGGTGGTTAACTTGATTTTATGTGGGCTTGTGGTGTTTAGTTCGTTTTTAATGTCTTTATTGTTGTTATTTTTACCTGTGAGCCGCCCCAAGTCCTTTTGGAGAGGGGGCAGCATACAAGTCCAATTATTAAATTAAATTAAATTAAAATTAAATTTTGGAGGCTGTTAATTCCCTGCTGGAGAAGAATTTGGACATCAAATAATGTTATTCTGAGCTTGGAGTAAAGAAAATCCTATTCATGAACCTAGGATCCCTTTCTGAACTGGATGCCTCTAAACTGAATTAGCCATTTGAAAAGGGTTTTGCATATATGTAAAAATAACTTTTAAAACTAGACATGGAAAACTGAAATCAGCCATTTAAAATAGAGGGTGCTGCTGCTGCAGTTTCTTAGTTCCCCTTGAGTTCCTGTGACTTTCAGTACCAAAGACCATTGAATCATTGAATGGAAAAGCCATGTGGTTTAGCAGTTAAGGATTCAGGCTAGACACCAGGAGGTGGTGAGTTCTAGTCCTGCCATAGGCATGAAAGCCAGCTGGGTGATTTTGGGCCAATCATCAGGAGACTGAGTTTTAGTCCTGTCTTACCCATAAAGTCAGTTAGGTGACTGGGTCAATCACCAAGAGACTGAGAGTTCTAGTCCTGCCTTAGGCACAAAGCCAGCTGGGTGACTGAGTCAATCACCAGGTAAAGAGTTCTAGTCCCACTTTAGGCACTTGGCCAGCAGGGTGACTGGGCTAGTCTCACATACACACACCCCTCAACCCAACCCAGGTCAAAGGTTTGGGGAGAAAATAGGAGGAAAGGATTAGGTATGTTTGCCACCTTGACTTATTTATAAAAATCAAGGCAAAGTAAGTGTCTTCTTGTGCCATATCCATCATCGGATGTTTGTGATCCTATTTTTATCAACAGCCACGTGAAAAAATGCTGCTAAGTTTTGTTCAAACCAGTCTCTTAGATTTTGAAGCCATGATGTTCTGCCTGGACCTTGTTTGCCTTCAATAGTTTTGGGTTTATCATGCTTCTAGCGGACTGGGAGATTCTTAGCACCCCTGCCCCATTTAAGGGGTGTGCCCATACTCGGGGCCATTGTTAGGCTTTGCCACCAGTAACATCATTTTCCTGGGAAATAAATAGTCTACAAGTCTTCCCTTTGCTTTCTACACCACTGCGCACACATTGTTCAAGTGGCTGCCACCACACAGTGTGTTGTTCTTCTGACCAATGTGGACTCTGTCTTCAGTCGATACTGATGAGCCAGCTGCCACTCACCAGGCCTCTTGGTCCATGGGAGGTATTTGATTCCATCCAACTCACCATTACAGCGTAAAAGCCATACTTGGTAGGGGGCCCCAATCCACCATCTGGGAATGTACTCTGGGGGTTCCAGGCTCCCCCTAAGAGGAAGTAAGTATAAATAAATTAAACATGGATCATCTGTAAAGATCAGTGAGGGCCTCAGACTGTGGTGGTGGTTCTCCATGATCAGTTCTAGTCTGTTGACAGATGGGTTGATGTCCTTCGTGAAGCTCCTGTTTTGTAGATGCCTCAGGGCTTCACATTCTTGTATGTCTTGTTTACCATCAACGTGAACCTGTTGGACAGGGTCATCCATCAAACACGGGGTCAAGTGCCATCGGTAGGATGATTCCTTGCTGTATGCTTTGACCACAGTTGCAGAGTGATGCCATTGAGATCTTGTAAAAGTGCCTGGAGGCTGTTCAGGTCTGGATGAGGAGGAACAGATTTAAACTCAACCTTGATATGACCAATTGGGTGCGTGTTCCATGTTTCCCCACAACCTCAGATTTTGCATCTTTCGTTCTGAATGAAGTAGCATTTCCAGGAAAAAAGCAAACTAATGTTTAATTTGGAGGTCCTCCTGGACTTACAGCTCCTGTCCAAAACCAAAAAAACGCATTGGCCAAGGGACGCCATTGTCCAGATGGTTCTAGAAGTCCCTCAACCGTTCCATGTGGACTATTGCAACATAAGTTGCATGGAGCTGTTTTTGAGGCCCATCCAAAGCTACATCTGCTCCAGAATGCAACAATGCAAACACTATGAGTGTATCTTCCTATACAGGCAGTCCTCAACTTACAAACTTTCGTTCAACGACCAAAGTTACAAAGGCACTGAAAAAAAGTGACTTTTTGACCATTTTTCACACTTAATGACTATTGCAGCATCCCCACATGATATAAGTTTGAACCCTTGGCAATTGGCTCATATTTATGAGTGTGGTGGTCATTTGATCATCTTTTGTGACCTTCTAACAAGCAAAGTCAAACCCAAGAGCAGAGCCATCTAGACACGTGATAAAAAGAATGTGACGTGGTTTAGTAAATCCTCCAAACTTGAGGTTAGCTGGACATATCTGTGATCAATATAGAAACAATTTGCTATTGCTTTTTCTGGTTTTCTTATCTTGCCGGTCTACTGGCTTGGGAGTCTCCCATCCAAGTGTTAAACTGGCATGACCCTACTTAATTTCTGAGGCTAAACATGGTCAGCCACAGAGCGCCACCTGTTGAAACCTAAGTATAATTACAAAAGTATCTCTAATACCTGATGTACAGTATACCCTGCATATTTAATATATTCTAGTTAATAAACATTTCAGATAGTCCTTGACTTAAAACTATTTATTTAGTGACCAAAGTTACAAGGGCCCCCCAAAAGGTGACTTATGACCGTTTTTCACACAACAACTGCAGCATCCCCTTAGTCACGTGATCAAAATTCAGAGGCTTGGGAACTGGCATGTATTTATGACGGTTGCAGTGTCCGGGGTCATGTGACTAGCTTTCGTGACCTTCTGAAAAGCAAAGTCAATAGGGAAGCCAGATTCATTTAACAACCTCGTTACTAACTTAACAACTGCAGTGATTCACTTAACAACTGTGGTAAGGTTGTAAAATGGAGCAAAACTCACTTAACAATTGCCTTGCTTAGTGACACGTTGGGCGCAATTGTACAGGAGTACCTGTACTGTTGTTAGGCAGTTTTGGGAAGGGCTTGGGTTCCATCCATGTTTGTGAATCTTTGGATTGACAGGCAGATTCTGCTTTCTCCTTTTAAAGCTAAACATACTCTGAAATCAACTCAGCTCCAAGTAGCTACATAGCCACAAACTTACAGTTGTAACCCTTCAGCTTGCTGGTATATTTTCAGTTGCTGTAGGCTAATCATCTGTAATAGACTTACACTTTTTTTCCTGGATCCTACAATTCCTTTATAAGATTTTTTTTTTCCTACTCTATTTCTGGCCTTGCAGACTCCTGAGTTTTCCATCCATCAACTACTGGACTTGTGTTATCCTCAGCCAAGGCTTTGGCATCAAGAAAAGACACCCCACCCATCCACTGGCAAGCTCTTCCTTCAGCTTTTCTGATATTATATGTGCTCATTCATTGCTAGGAAATGGGTTGGGCTTTGAATGGGGAAAGACTGATGCAACAGTCAGAAAGAGCCTTGAAGTCTCAGAGGGAGACCGCAGGAGGTGGCTTGTTTTTCATCTAGGATACTTTTTTTAAATTGGTCTGCTTTTCATGGTTTTCACCTCCACGTTCATTACTCACTGTTTGCATGTTATGGTGTCAGGGCTCCAACAAATCCACCCCCATTCAAATCATAAGTCTCTAGCCGCATCTCTCAGAGTAAAAAAAAATGTTTTATTAAGAATGGCCATGTTGGCATTAGCTGGGTGCAGCTGACACTAAAATACATCATTCATTTCCCTCTTGACCCTGGTCTTCCTCCCACCCTCTGGATGTATATTCTCCAATGGGACACTTCCATAGACAAGAGTAATCAATCATGCTCTCCAGTAATATTCTTGTGCACCGACAGTTTGGGGCTGCCAAGGCGATTATCTAAGGCATTTGAGGAATGCACTGCTTTCCCCCACTCCCTTTCTGCTGGCAACTAAAATGACCAAAGGGGTATTTTATTTTTTTAGTTGACAATGGTACTTGTAATCTTGATTATGTGACATCAAATTGTTTTTGACTCTTAGCTGCCACATAGGTAGATGTTCTCCATGATGAGCTGTCCCTCATCTGGTCTTTCAGGTCTTCTAAAGGTGTCCCCAACATTACTGGTCTTGACTGAGTCCATCCAGGATTATGAGCCATCAAGTTTTTTTTTTTGCTCTTAGTACCACATAGGTAGATGTTCTCCATACAGTAGAACCTCTGGTCACGACCATAATTTATTCCATAACTTTGGCGATTTCTTTGCCTCCTAATGTTTTGTCTTCAGGTGTTCATGACCAGATTCAAAAATTTTGTGAATTTTTTGGTTGGAACCCGATTTGGTCGTGGTCAGAAGCGTTTGTGACCAGAGGTTCTACTATAATGAGATGTCCCTCACCTGGTCTTTCAGGTCTTGGTATCCCCCTCACTACTGTGACCTAGTCCATCCATAATTATGTACCATCAAGTTGTTTTTGACTCTTAGTCACCACATGGGTAGATGTTCTCCATAATATGTCCCTAGAAGACTTGAAAGACCAGGAGAGGGACATCTCATTATGGAGATGTCCCTCTCCTGGTCTTTCAAGTCTTCTAGTGGTGTCCCCATCTCTACTGTGACTGAGCCCATCCACAATTATGTGCCATCAAGGTTTTTTTTTTACCCTTAGCCACCACATAGGTAGATGTTCTCCATGATAAGATGTTCCTCACCTGGTCTTTCAGGTCTTCTAGTGGTATCCCCCTCACTACTGTGACCTAGTCCATCCATGATTATGTACCATCAAGTTGTTTTTGACTCTTAGTCACCACATGGGTAGATGTTCTCCATAATGAGATGTCCCTCTCCTGGTCTTTCAAGTCTTCTAGTGGTGTCCCCATCTCTACTGTAACTGAGCCCATCCACAATTATGTGCCATCAAGTTTTTTTTTACCCTTAGCCACCACATAGGTAGATGTTCTCCATGATAAGATGTCCCTTAACTGGTCTTTCAGAACCTCCAATGGTGTCCGCACTTCAACTATACCTGAGTCCATCCACCTTGCTGCTGATCTTCCTTTCTTTTTCCTTCCACTTTTCCCAGCACTATGAATGTATCAAAGGAGCTCAGTCTTCCCACTGATTGATCATGTGCCATCAAGTCCATGTTGACTCTTAGTGACTACATAGATCGATCTTCTCCATGATGATCCTCCCCTAGCCTGGTCCTTCAGATCTTCCAATGGTACACCCATGACCATTGTAATTGACTCCATTTGATTGGCTCCTGGTCATTCTCTTCTTCTCTTCCAGGGGTGAGATTCTACCAGTTCGCACCTATTTTCTAGAACCGGTTGTTAACATTCTAAGCAGTTCGGAGAACCGGTTGTTAGAAGAAATTACTGGCCTAATCCTGTAAGGAAGGCAGGAAGGAAACATTCTGGTGTTGCTTACAGAAACTGCCTCTCCGTTGACCCTTATTACATTCTTGGCAGGACTAGACTTCCTGTCTCAGGAACGTCTCTGGAGTTTTTTTCCCCTCCTTTGCTGGTACTTTGCTTGTGTGGAGTGACCATTCAAAGTTACAATGGCACTGAAAAAAGTGATTTATGACCCTTTTTTACACTTACGGCTGTTGCAGCATCCCCACAGTCATGAGAGGCCAGGCGAGGAGATACATGCCTCGATGTGAGTGATATTGAGTTGGCCACACCCAGCCAATAACATGACCACCAAGCCATGTCCACCCAGTCACATGACCACCAAGCCACGCCCACCACCTAAGCCACGCCCACAGAACCAGTTGTTAAAAAAGTTGAATCCCACCCCTGTTCTCTTCCCTTCCTTTTTTTCCCAGCACTGGGGCCGTCTCCAAAGAGCTGGGTTCATCTGCTAGTTTGGAGAATCCTTCTATATGCTTGAATCCTTAGAAGACCCAGAAAGATTTTGCACCAAGGATATAAATTATAATACAGAATAACATAATGGGAAGCAACCTTAGAGGTTTGTTAGTCCAGCCCCCTATTCAAGCAGGAGACCCCATACCATTCCGCACAAATGGCTGTCCAATCTCTTCTTAAAACCTCCAGTGATGGAGTACCCACAAGGCCAGCTCTTCCACTGGTTAATTGTTCTCACTGTCAGGAACTTTCTCCTTAGTTCTAGGTTGGTTCTGTGATTGTTTTCCATCCATTCTTTCTTCTTTACTTTACTTTTTTTTACTTTTCTTTTCTTTTTCGAGATTAGAGTGGCTCCCAAATTTGGAAGTGCCATCATGTGAACCCTAGATTAGACTAGAATGAGTTCACCATAAGGCTCCAGTGTAAAGTCCTCAAAGTGGGATTGGAAACACATTGAAGCTCAAAATAAGAACCAGCTTCTGAGATTTAACACACTTCAGATGTCTTAAAGCATCTTTTTGTATTCCAGACAGAAAGCTAAAAATCGCATCCCTGTCCATTTTTGAGCCAAAAATTGAAACTTATTGCAGCCAAAGCACAAAACTGCCAGCCAAACGATACAGCTGTCTTGAATTCATAACAGTTGGCGTCTGAATAAAACATTTGTTTATTAATTATTATGAATTACTTACTCTGGTTTATACGCAGCTCCTTTTCTGAAGTCTCTGGCGTACTGCAGAGGGTTACAAATTGGGTTTGAAACCATAAGAATAAAAGAACCAGTTAAACAACACACGAAACAACCAACCCAATGCAGCTCCAGCTGCCTCTCTGGGTTTGCCAGGTAAACCATAGGAGACACCCAGCCCTGGATGACAGCCAAGAACTAATTAGGAAGATACTCAGATCACTATCAAGCAAACACTGGTATATGGAGACCTGAGATATTCATAGTGCAGCAAAACTTTACTGGGTATGATGTACATTGGTTTTCTCACACACTTACACACTCATAGCTGAGCTGAATCCTTCTCGGCTAGGCTGCCAGAACCTAGTTAGAGGGACAATTCTTAAAGTGGATGGGTTTCAGGACCCCTGTGATCCCCCAAAGTCCTTGATTTAGATAAGGAGGAAGAGAAGGGGGAAAAGGAGGGGAGGAAGAGGAAGACAGGAAGGAAAAGAGGAGGAGTGAAGTTGAAGGAAGGAGAAAGGGAAGCAAAAGGAAGGGCAGGGAGGGGAAGAGGAGCGGGAGAGGAGGAGGAGAAGCAGAAGAATCAGAAGCAAAAGCAGAAGAAGCAGAAGCGGAAGAAGAGGAAGAGGAAGGAGAAGGAGAAGGAGACCAAAACTGAGACATTTTGCAACTGACTCATATTTATGACAGTTGTAATGTCCCAGGGTCACATGATCACCTTTTGTGACGTTCTGACAAGCAAGGTCAATGGGGAAGTCATATTCATTTAACAACCATGTTACTAGCATGACAACTGCAGTGATTCACTTAACAACTGTGGCTAAGTCATTAAATGGAGCAAATCTCACTAACAGCTGTCTCACAATAGAAATGTTGGGCTCAGTTATGGTCATAAGTGGAGGACTACATGTATTATGCACATAAAATCTCTGTCACCTGGACATGCAACTTGCAGAGTCCCCCTGTCTTCTAGCTTTCTCTCCTTTCTCCAGTTATGTTGCACCCCAGCTGAAAGTTTTAAATCATTTTAGACACTTTATGCAGCCCATAAAGAGGGCTGCACTTCACAAACGTTTGATAAATTGCAGTAGAAAAAAAATGCTGCCAGACTCCTGATGAATTGGATGCAAACATTGGTGCTATTAAATTTGTGTAGGATTGTCCCACCCATTGGCTGGAATCCGTGAAACAAGGCAACGTTGTCTGACTCTGCCCAATTTTGGATGAAGTCATTTGAGGACAGTTGGTGGAGTCTTGTGTTCATCCGTTACACAACCAGAAACAAAAACAGAATACAGTAAAAGCAAGCCTGAGAACTGTGGCAAAAGAGCATCACTAGACTGTAGTCAAATAGAAAGTCAAAATCCAGCCAAAAGTCTGTTGAGCCCAACATTTTTGTTGCTAAGTGAGACAGAAGTTGTGGATACTCCAACACTGGAGGTTTTTAAGAAGAGATTGGACAACAGTCTGAAATAGTATAAGATTTCCTGCCCGAGCAGGGGGTTGGACTAGAAGACCTCCAAAGTCCCTTCTAATTTTTTTTTTTTAATTACATTTATATGCCGCCCTTCTCCGAAGACTCAGGGCGGCTTACAATTTTTGGAGCACAACCCAATGCGCTCAGCAATAGCCTTCATTCCATTGTATATGCCTGCTTATTACTAAGCGGCATTTTTTACAAGGTCAGCTAATTGCCCCCAACAATCTTGGGTCCTCAATTTACCTGCCCTGAGAGGATGGAAGGCTGAGTCAACCTTGAGCCTGGTGGGATTCGAGCCTGCAGTAATTGCAGGCAGCTGGAACTAAGTGTTAGGCGTTTAACAGCCTGAGCCACCAAAGCAATTCTTTGCTTTGCTAATTCTGAAGCAACCTGGAACTAAGGAGGAATGTCCTGACTGTTAGAACAATTAATCAGTGGAACAACTGGCCTCCAAAAAGTTGTAAATGCTCCAACACTGGAAGGTTTCAAGAAGAGGTTGGATAACCATTTGTCTGAAGCAGGGGTAGGATTCAAATTTTTTAACAACTGGTTCTGTGGGTGTGGCTTGGGTGGTGGGCGTGGCTTGGTGATCATGTGACTGGGTGGGCGTAGCTTGGTGGTCATGTTATTGGCTGGGTCTGGCCAACTCAATATCACTCACATCGAGGCACGCATCTCCTCACCTGGCCTCTCATGACTGTGGGGATGCTGCAACAGTCGTAAGTGTGAAAAAGGGTCATAAATCACTTTTTTCAGTGCCATTGTAACTTTGAAGGGTCACTCCACACAAGCAAAGTACCAGCAAAGGAGGGGGAAAAAGCTCCAGAGATGTTCCTGAGACAGGAAGTCTAGTCCTGCCAAGAATGTAATAAGGGTTAACGGAGAGGCAGTTTCTGTAAGCAACACCAGAATGTTTCCTTCCTGCCTTCCTTACAGGATTAGGCCAGTAATTTCTTCTAACAACCGGTTCTCCGAACTGCTTAGAATGTTAACAACCGGTTCTAGTGAATAGGTGCAAATTGGTAGAATCCCACCTCTGGTCTGAAGTGGCGTAGGACTGTGATGGTGAACCTATGGCACGTGTGCCACAGGTGGCACGCAGAGCCATTTTTGCAGGCACGCGAGCCCCAGCCAAACTTACCTTCCCTGCACATGCACGCACCTCCCAGCTGATTTTCGGCCCATTTGAGGCTGTTTTTGCCCTCCTGGAGGCTGGAGGAAAGCCTCTGCAGCCTCGCGAGGCTGAAAAACGGGCCTTCCAGAAATACCGGAAGTGCCCATTTTCAGCCTCCGGAGGGCCTCTGGAACTCGGGGGAGGCTGTTTTCACCCTCCCGGTATTTCGAGGGAAGCCTCTGCAGCCTCGGGAGGCTGAAAAATGGGACCATTTCGGCACTTCTGGTATTTCTGGAAGGCCCGTTTTTCAGCCACCTGAGGCTGCAGAGGCTTCCCTCGAGACTCCGGGGGCAGGGCAAAAACGGCCTCAAACAGGCTGAAAATCAGCTGGGAGGCACGCGCATGCACAGTGCAGGTAAGGGGGTATGGCGGGGTGTTGCATGCACATGCGCAGAGAGGCAGGGAGCATTGCATTGTGGGTGCCGCCATGCACATGAGCTGTCGGCATACCACAACAAAAAGGTTTGCCATAACTGTTGTAGGGTTTCCTGCCTAGGCAGGGGTTTGGACTAGAAGACCTCCAAGGTCCCTTCCAACTCTGTTATTCTATGTTCTTTGCAATGCTGCACCCACAACCTTTCAGATTTTGACCATCTCATTCCATCAGGCACTATTGCCTGATATATTGGACCGGTGCCATACCAGTTGCTTAAGCTAGTCTACTATTTATTGTCAGTGAAAGATCTGATCTTTCGTTTGTTTGGGGTTCTTTTTTGATCGTTTCCTAGAACTCATCTCTTTTCTTTCTCCGCTTTGTGTATTTTAGCACTCCAAAACACACAAAATTATCGATCCCTCTGCATTGTTCCCCTCAATTGTGCGGTGTGTTCTCAGCTGCATGCTTCCCCCACCCAGGGCCAGGAATTACTCCCTCTTCCTCAGTTTAAACCAAGGTTATTTTTAGATGCCAAGATTTTGCAAGCCTTGGCAGGCAGCAGAAAGGAAAGAATTACAGGGCAAGAGACTGAAGGGAACAGATGGAATTCCATCTGCCTGGATAAATCGAGCTGAGGAAGCGGGGTCATTTTTTTCACAGCAACCCAGCCAGAGAACTTTTGATTGCCAGTGTGAGGATTTCTGTCAGATCAGAGGCTATTCCAGGGTTAGAGAAGCTGCACCGGTTAAATATTAGTTTGGAAATAAGTTTCACCGAGTTAGAAACTGCTGTGAATTGCACTCTGAAATTCTCGGTTTTCCTGAATTGGTTGCCAGAGGCAGCTAAATTTGTTTTCTGGGTTCACATAATACAGGGATTCATAAATGAACAAATCAGGGGCTGGTGCAATAGCACAAGCAGAAAAAAAGAAAAAGAAAATAGATTTTATACAGATGTACTGCTGGAACTCCCTTGCTTCCTCACCCCCTCCCCAGAGCAGCCACTTATTGTACCTGCCTGCTGGGAGGGGGAGAGGAACAGAGGAGAGGGAAGGGAAGCAGAAGAGGAGGAGAAGGAAGGATTGTTATGAGGAAGAAAGATTTTCAGAAGGAAGGAAAAGAACAGGGAGGGAGGGAGGAGAGAAGGAAGGAAGGAGGGAAGGAAGGAAGGAGGGAAGGAAGGAACTGTTGGAAGAAATATCCTTCTGGGTTCAGTTCCAAATGGGGAAAAAGACACTGGAAACATGGAGGGTGTTTGGAAAGATAGTTTAATGGTGGACAGGACCACATGGCTTGCAGCTCCAAGAAGGAAGGGCTAAGCCTTGGTGGTGCAGGCTATTAAATGCCTAGCACTTAGTTCCAGCTGCCTGCAATTACTGCAGGCTTGAATCCCACCAGGCTCAAGGTTGACTCAGCCTTCCATCCTCTCAGGGTAGGTAAATTGAGGACCCAAGATTGTTGGGGGCAATAAGCTGACTTTGTAAAAAATGCCGCTTAGTAATAAGCAGGCATATACAATGGAATGAAGGCTATTGCTGAGCGCATTAGGTTGTGCTCCAAACATTGTAAGCCACCTGAGTCTCCGGAGAAGGGCGGCATATAAATATGAATTAAAAAAAAAGATGCTGAGAGTTCCTGGATTTATACCCTCTGTTGGGATTTGAATTTGAGCTTGTGCTCTGATTGGTTGTCAGACTCCCATGGGGCCATGCAGGGGCAACTTGTGGGCTGTCGTGAGTCCCAGGCTTGGTTGAGCCTTGCTGGATAATGATGTATTGAAAAGGGCTTTGGGCAATTCCTATAGCTCTACCTGGAGATCTTTGTTATGTAAAATAGGCTGGCCTAGGCCAGAGTAATGGCCCATTAGCAAAGGCGGGGAGCTGAGTTTCTGCTTCTGAGGTGAGTTTCTGCTTCTGAGTTTCTACTCTTTTTAGAGGAAATATTCTGCCTTTTTAATATTTCCTAGGATATTTCAATTTTCTAGGAGAGGGGTAGGTTTCAACTTCCAACAGAAGGAAGGAAGGGAGGGAGGGAGGGAGGGAGGGAGGGAGGGAGGAAGGAAGGAAGGAAGGAAGGAAGGAAGGAAGGAAGGAAGGAAGGAAGGAAGGAAGGAGGGAAGGAAGGAAAGAAGGAAGGAAAATTTCCAATGTGCCCTGCCAACTTCCCGCAAACTCACTGTGGAACTGGAAGGCAGTTTGGAAATTTCTCCCACTACCACTTTTTTCTTTGTTTAGGTAAGGCACGGCGCAACCAAGGGGCTAAATTTTAAGAGGGTGTATAAGGAGAATCTTTTAACTTTTTTAATTAGGTGTTTTAAAGGGTTAGGGAGGGGGGTGGGAAATCAACTCAGTTGGGTACCTGGGGTAGTCCCACCGGAGTATACCTCGGTTCAGTCCAGATTGGATATGGGTCGCGGCGTGGTGGGGCTGGGTGAGGGGGCCTTTGGGGCCCGCGGGGACAGGGTGGGGATTGCAATCCCCAGGGCAATTGGATACGGCGGGAGGTGGAGAAGCAGAGGGCTGAATCATGGTTTGGGAGCGCGCCCCCGCTGTCTTCAAGCGGTGGCACACTCTGACCCTCTTGCTTCCACCCGCTCCCCTGGGGGCTCGGGAAGTGAGGTCCCTGGGCTTAGGTTGGTTTATGTGAATGCTAGGTCCGTGGTAAATAAGGCACCCCTCCTCTGTGAACTCATTGAGGAGGAGGCCGCGGACCTGGCCTGCATCACAGAAACCTGGTTAGGACTGGAGGGAGGGGTCCCTCTTTGTGATTTATGTCCCCCAGGTTTCTGGGTGCTCCACCAACCGAGAGCCCAGGGTAGGGGTGGGGTGATGGCGATAGATATTAGGGATACCTTGTTTCCAAGGGAGGTCACTGTCCTGCAGATGGGCGGGTATGAGTCTCTCCTCCTGAGGTTGGACCCTGGTGGTCAGTTGGGCCTGTTGCTCACGTACCTATCCCCTAGCTGCATGACAACGGCCCTGCCCAAGCTGCTGGATGCTCTCTCGGAGATTGCGGTGAAATTCCCCAAGCTTTTAGTTGTGGGGGATTTCAACCTACCCTCTCTGGGGGAGGCATCGGGTTTGGCTCAGGTGTTCATGGCTTCCATGGCAGCCATGGGCCTGACCCAGATAATTCAGGGCCCTGCTCACGACGGGGGGGAATACACTTGACCTTGTTTTCATCTCGGGACAGTGGTGTAATGATCTTGGCGGGGGTTCACCGACTAGTCAACTCCTGTCATGGACTGATCATTATCTCCTATGGCTAGTCTTCCAGCAGGCCGCCTCATGCTGCTGGGATGAGGAGCCAACCAGATGGTTCCACCCCAGATGCCTGATGGACCCTGAGAGGTTTCAGACGGCGCTGGGGTCATTTCCCACTTCCTTTGCCCACAGCTCGGCCGAGGCCTTAGTGTCCACCTGGCAACAGGCGGCCTCGGAGGCACTCGACCGGGTTGTCCCCTTGCGGCTCCTCCCTCGCCGCAGATCCCGGTTGGCTCCCCAGTTTTCGGAGGAGCTCCAGGAGATGAAACATTGAAGGAGGGGCCTAGAGAGCAGGTGGAGGACGAGCCGTGCCAAATCTGACTGTGTCCAGCTAAGAGCCTACATTAGGACTTACCTGGTGGTGATGCGGGTGGTGAGATATGCTTACTTCTCCACTCTCATTGCGTCCACAGATGATTGCCCGGTTGCCCTGTTTAGGGTCACTTGCTCCTTCCTATACCGGGAGGCAAGGGAGGACCCTTTGCAGGGTAGACATGAGGAAATTAGTCAACATCTGGTGGATAAGGTCACTCAAATTCGGGCCGGCTTGGACTCAGACTGGCAGGGGTCTGAGGAAGAGGTGGCGAGGAGTCTGGCCAATACCATTTGCGTTGAGTTTGACCCTGTTTCATCAGATGGTGTGGACAGGATCATGCGGAGGCTGAGTTCCACCACGTGTTTATTGGACCCGTGTCCTTCCTGGTTGGTCTATGCCTCCAGGGAGGTTTCACGTGGCTAGCTCCAGGCAGTTGTCAACGCTTCTTTAGGGGAGGGTTCCTTTCCCGCCGCCTTGAAAGAGGCGGTGGTGAGGCCCCTCCTCAAGAAGCCTGCCTTGGACCCAGCCATTTTAAACAACTTCTGTCCTGTCTCCAACCTTCGCTTTTTGGCGAAGGTTGTTGAGAGCGTGGTGGTTCAGCAGCTTCCGATGTTCCTGGAGGAAGCTGATTACCTAGATCCATACCAATTGGGCTTCCGGCCCGGGCACAGCACAGAGACGGCATTGGTCGCACTGATGGATGATCTCTGGAGGGCTTGGGACAGGGGTTTTTCCTCTATCCTAGTCCTATTAGATCTCTCAGCAGCTTTCGATACCATTGACCATGGTATCTTGTTGCGGAAGCTCAGGGGGTTGGGAGTGGGGGGCTCCATTTTACGGTGGTTCTCCTCCTACCTCTCGGGCCGCTCGCAATCTGTGTTGGCAGGGGGGCAGAGGTCGAGCCCGAGGCCCCGCACTTGTGAGGTGCTCCAGGGGTCGGTCCTCTCACCCCTCCTGTTCAACATCTATATGAAGCCGCTCAGTGAGATCATCCGGGGTTTCGGGGTGAGGTATCACCAGTATGTGGATGATACTCAGCTCTTCACCTCCACCCCGACCCACATCAGTGATGACCTCCCCGTAATGTCCCATTGTCTGGATGCGGTGCGGATCTGGATGGGGAGGAACAGGCTTTGACTCAACCCAGCCAAGACTGAGTGGCCGTACATACCGGCATCTCGGATTATTCAGGATATACCATTGTTGGTCATGGGGGGAGAGGTGTTGCCCCCCGTGGACAGGGCGCACAACCTGGGCGTCCTCCTGGATACACAGCTCAGTTTGGAGGAGCAGGTAGGAGCTGTGTCCAGGGGGGCATTTGGCCATCTACACCCATACCTGAGCCGAGATGCCCTACAGACAGTCACTCATGCACTCGTCACTTCTCAAATCGACTACTGCAGTGCTCTCTACATGGGACTGCCTTTGCGGACCATCCGGAGGTTGCAGCTGGTGCAGAATGCGGCCGCGTGGGTTGTGATGGGAGTGCCCCGATACTCCCATGTTACACCCCTCCTGCACGACCTGCATTGGTTGCCGGTTGCCTTCCAGGTGAGATTCAAGGTATTAGTGACAACATATAAAGTCCTACATGGCTTGGGTCCGGGTACGGAACGTCTCCTGCCGGCATCACACTCCGATCACCCTGTACGCTCCCACAGGCAGGGCTTCCTTGGGGTACCATCGACCAGACATTGTCTGCTGGCGGTGCCCAGGGGTAGGGCCTTTCCTGTGGGAGCACCCACCCTGTGGAATCAGCTCCCCTTGTGTTAAGTTTGCATGAAGAGGCAGACGTGGAGTGCTCAGCTCTTAAATTTATTAGTGACTTCAGCTCAGAACGGACCCGACTGGCTTTGCTGTGGCTGCTACTTATAGCCGGCAGCCGCAGCTGACAGCCAATCAGAGTGCAGGGTTTTCCCGCACTTTTTAAACCAATCATCTCCAACACTTTAGAAGAACAATTCAAACTAAACCAATGATTTCAAACACTACATACATAACACTTTGGACCTTTGTTTGGCCCCTGATTTCTGCTCCTTCCGCCGCGACCTGAAGACCTGGTTATTTCAGCAGGCCGGCCTGGACTGAACCAAGGGGGCGGAGGGGTCTCTTCTTTTTAAAAGTAATTTTAATTGTTTTAATATTGGGCTTGTATTGTTTAATCGTTTTTTAGGTAAATTATTGTATTGTATTTTATATTGTGAGTCACCCTGAGTCCTTAGGGAGAGAGGGCAGCATACAAGTCTAATAAATTATTATTATTATTATCTCTGAAAAGGTGACCTAACAGGTCACGTGGTGTCATATGTTGAGGGCTGTGTGTATTCTTCTGGGGAAGAGCCTAGCATAAATATTCCCCAATCCCCAAATCTAATGAGTAATTGCTAGTTAGATTTAGAAGCTGCTTTTCCTTCAGGAGTACCAAAGAGCATCTATATCACCCCTTGGTTTTTTCTTACAAGGTTGGTCAGATGACCTCTCCACATATGCAAGGCCAACACCTCATCCCCCACATTCTCAATTTTGAGCAAGAAACTCTTCATTTTTTTTTACCGTCTCCTTCCCATCCCTCGGACAGATTTCATTGCTCCTTTTCTGCAAGTAAGCCTACCAGGGATCTCTTTCCTTGAAAATACATGACCACACCACACCCACAGAAACCTAAAACCTGCTGAGCAAGTTACCTATTCATGTTAACCATCCAGAAGGCTTGGGGTTCAACCAACCCCAGCAATCCAGTGGCCAAAACTGCTTCAGGAGAGGCTTCTTACAAAGGTAGGGAGAGGCAATCTTAAAACCACAGGTAGATCAGCCAGCTCTTGCACTCTAGAATGGTGTTTTGGGGTTTTTTTTTTTTGGAAAAGTGATCCGAAGGGCTGGAAAAACCCAGAATTCCATCTGCCACCCTTTTAGCACCCTCTGGTGGAAAAAACAAACAAACAACCCTGGCTGGATTCATCCACTCTGGGAGTTTTTCAAGAGACAATTCCCAGGAGGTCAATCCTGGCTAGTGAATTAAGCCATTTTCTGGATGTTTCTGGTGTAAAGTAGAGTTTTATCTGTTTTTTTTTCCTTTTGTAGGAAATTAGCATCCACCCCTCTCCTAGAAAAACGAAATATCCTAGGAAATATTAAAAAGGCAGAATATTTCCCCTAAAAAGAAAAGTAGAAACTCAAAGAGGCAGAAACTCAGCCCCGCCCCGCTTGCTAATGGACCATTACTCTGGCCTGGGCCAGTCTATTTTACATAACAAAGATCTACTCCAGGTAGAGTTATAACCGCCCTGTACGAGCACACAGGCAGGGGCTTCTTGGGGTTCCGTCAGCAAGTCAATGTCGGCTGGTGGTGCCCCGGGGTCGAGCCTACTCTGTGGTGGTTCCCGCTGTAGGAAGTTGGCACCCAACTCTCCTAGAAAAATGAAGTATTCTGGTAGATATTTAAAAGGCAGAATATTTCTTCTAAAAAGAGTAGAACCCCAGAAGCAGAATCTCACCCCCACCTTTGTTAATGGGTGGGCCATTAAGGCCTGAGCCAGAATACTTTACATAAGAAAGGTCTCCAGGTAAAGCTATAGCAATTGCCAAAAGCCCTTTTAAGGGCTTAGATCATCCAGCGGGGGTCAACCAAGCTTGGAACTCAGGACAGCCTACAGAGTTGCCCCTCATGGGAGTCTGACAACCAATTAGAAACAAGCTTCAATTCAAATCCCAACAAAGGTTATAAAACCCAGATACTCTCAGCACCTCAGCCTTTTTTTTCTTGATCTCCTTCAAGCATGTGATTATCTTTCTCTGGAGCTCCAGACCATGTGGTCCTGTTCACCATTAAACTTTCCAAGCAGCCTCCATGTTTCCAGTGTCTTTTTCCCCACTTGGAACTGAACCCAGAAGGATATTTCTTTCAACAATTGGCACCCAAGCAGATGGGACTCCAAGCTAACCTAACCAATGGACTAGGCCCAGGTAAGATTCCCTTGCCGGCAAACAGACCCATTGAGTCTGTGGGTGAGTTTTCCTGGACCTTGGCCATTTGGGGAAAAAAGGTTTTAAAGGGTTTTGAGTGTTGAGCTCAAAGGCTGCTTGGAAAGACGGTGAGTACCTCCAAATTCTAAATTTAAAGCACAGAAAAATGTGGGAAATGTGTGTATGCCTTTGTGTGTGTGAGAAAGAGATCTTTCTTCCTCTGTGTGTTCTACCAAGAGAGCTAGTATCAATTATATTACTGTTTATAACAATAATATTCATGCTGTTTGTTTAACCAACTTATGTATTACTTATATCACAAATCCTTTCATATATTTCCTTTTTTCCCTGTTTTTGTCTGCTAGCCA
The DNA here is from genome assembly GCA_009733165.1 of Naja naja. Taxonomy (NCBI): domain Eukaryota; kingdom Metazoa; phylum Chordata; class Lepidosauria; order Squamata; family Elapidae; genus Naja; species Naja naja. The sequence continues at coordinate 9,390,087 of CM019150.1, read as the reverse complement.
TTGATGAGTCCCAAGAAAAAAATTTTTTTCTAGTTTTATTGGTATTGCTTGGAATAAATATAGTAATCTTGGCAGGATATTCAATTTTATGGTAGCTACTCTTTCCATCAATGATAGTTGTAGATTTTTCCACTTAACCAAATTTGTTTCATTTGTTGGCCAATTTATAACTTTCTTGACTATCTGTATACCTATTTTCCTTGTTAGTTCTTTTCTATATATCTGTAAACAATTATTTTGATTTTTTTTACCTTTCAGTCCTGCAACTTCACCATACTCTTCTATTTTCCTAAGTAGTTTGAGTCCATTTTATTGTGGGTCTTCCAAGATAAAGAGCAAATCTTCTACAAATGCCTATAATTTATATTGTTCCCTTTTTATTTCCATAGCTTTAATTTCTATCTCTTGTCTAATATCTATATTTAGCAATTCTAATATCAATATGAATAGTACAGGAGATAGTGGACATCCTTTTCTTGTGCCTTTTTATATTAAAATTCTCTGTCCTACTTCCATTTTCTATCACCTTTGCCATTTGTTTATGGCAAATTGCCTTTAAAGTTAAAATTATTGTCATGGTGTTTTAATCTACTTCTTAGGCAAAAAAAAGCCATTTTGATCTGAATATATAAATTCATTTAGAAATTTTTACTCTCTCTGCCATTATTGAAGCATATGTTTTATAGTCAGTGTTCAGTCAAGATATGAGCCTATAGTTTTTATCTGCATTAAATCTGAATCTTTTGGAATCAAAGTAATATTTGCTTTCATCCACGAATTTGGTACCTTTGCATCAATCAATACTTCATTATGGACTTCTAACATTGATGGGCCTAAAGTATCTTGTAACCATTTGTAAAATTCTGCCTGCAGCCCAACTGGTCCTGGTGTTTTATTATTCTTTTGTCTCTTGATCACTTCTGATAATTCCATCATTGATATTCATTCATTTAACATAGTTTTACCTTTTCTGGTACTTTAGGTAATTCCGCTTTTTCCAAATATTGTTTAATTTTCTCTTCTGAAACTTTTCTTGCTCATAGCTTTTCATAACAATCTTGAATTATCATTTTTATTCTCATTTTGGTAGTATAAAGTTCCTTTCTCATCTTCTGGCTTATTTGCATTCTAATCCTTGGCCATTTTTTTAAAAAATACTTTTATTAAATATTTCCCAACAATACTGGTTTCACCTCTATCTTTTAACTCTAATGTCAGCCTGTCCATCTCCATGCAGTTCAAAATCTTTCTTATCACTGTCCCCTCAGATGGTATATTATCCTGTTTCCAGTACTGTGTGTACACAATTCTGGGCGCAGTTATTATATGTAAAATGATATATTTGTCTTAGCACAATCTCCCCTTAGATATAACTCTTTATTGGCCAAGCGTGATTTGACTCACAAGGAAGTTGTCTTTGGTGCATATGCTCTCAGTCTACATAAAAGGAAAGATACATTCATTAAGAATCAAGAATCATATGGTACAACACTTAATGATAGTCATAGGGTACAATAAGCAATCAAATTATACTAGGAAGCAGTGAATGTAAATCGTAAGGATACAAGCGACAAAGTTACAACATACAGTCACAAGTGGGAGGGATGGGTGATGGGGAGTGATGAGAAGATTAATAGTAATAGTAGTGCAGACTTTGTAAATGGTTGGACGGTGTTGAGGAAATTATTTGTTTAGCAGATTGATGGCGTTCGGGAAAAACTGTCCTTGTGTCTACTTGTTCTAGTGTGGAGTGCTCTATAGAGTCGTTTTGAGGGTTTTATTATTCTCAATTTAAAAAAAAAAGTTCCTGTCTGAAAAGAAAAGTTATGTTTAACAGTTTCAGAGCACAGGACCTTTTGTTAGAGAAGGAGGAAGAGTGTGTGTGTGTGTGCGGCTACACCCTTGGACAGCAGCTGGATCTCATTCCTTTGTTTGGCCTCTAGCCGCCCTCTTGTCTGTTGCTAGCTCTACAGAGCCATGACCATCAGGACAGGAAAAGCAAGGAGAGGTCATCAGAGTGTGAGACCTTCTGTATATAAGAGGAAAAGCCGAGCTGGTTATGATTGAAGGGAGGGAAGAAAAATTTGGTTTTTTTTCCAGTGTATCCCAAAAGCAAACCCCAGGGGTTTAGGTAGTTGTGTAATTTGGATGCTAAATCGGAGTACCAGTACTTGCTTACAGAAAAGCAAGTTTTCCCGGATTTGAGCTCTTCCAAATCCGCTAAACGTGGGCCTGAAGGAAAGAGGCACGGAGTACCAGTACTTATCTGCGGGGGGCAGAGAGTCTCACGGGCTGTTTTTTGGGGAGAGGAAAGAAGTCTGCACAGGCAGCATACCCCCAGTCCGAAAACCTTGGCGAAAAGAGAGAGAGAGAGAGAGAGTCTCTCGTGGTTTTTTAAAAAAAGGGGCGCGCATACTTTGTGAAATATTCTGTAGAATAGAGAGAGTTTTTTTTAAGTGTCTCATTTCGTTGCATAAGGTGCAACGACCAAAGTCTCCCTCAGACACCTTTTTTCTTTTTCTTGCTCTTGAAGTTCTTGTGTCTGAAACTGGTCGCTGACCCGACTAAGCCAAAGTGTGAAACCCCACATCGGACGGGGAAACATGGGAAGCGGTAGTTCGAGGGTCCTGAATGGAATGGAACCCCTGGGAGAGCTATTGGAGGCTTGGGATGAGCGGCAGATGCCGACCCTAGCTGGCATGAGCAAGAAAAACCAAAATGTATAGATAGGGAATGGGCTTTGCTGAGGGATACAGGAAGACCAATGTGCTAAATAAAGGTACTTAAAAGGGCAAAATATAAAAACAGGATCACATGGGATTTTTTTTTAAATTCTTTCTTTCTGTGTCTCTTTCTCTATCTTCTATGCTACCACGTGGTTTGTTCCTTAAGATTTATGCCTTCCCCAATTTAACTGAGAGATTTATTGTGGGAATGATCAGTGTGTGTGTGTAAACCTCAGAGTTTTGTTTTCCTCTGTGTCTTTGTGTGTGGGTATGTGTGCGTGCGCACGTGTGTGTGTCTAAGACTTTGTGTGTCCTAGAGGTAACTGTTGCAACTGTTAAGTGTCTCTGATCCATTCGGATATTAATTTTAAATTGTTAAGAATTAAAAACACCGAGAGATTGTCTTCTCCCAGTCTGATCTGGCCAATTAGACTGGATGAGGAACAGAGTTAAATTTTCTCTCCTCTCTGTGCTTTTAAGAAAAACCCTAGGTTATTAACGAATGTTCTAAGTTCATTACAAGAAAAGTTTCATCCTTGCATTTACTATGTGTTTAAATGATTTTACCTGTTCATCCTTTTCCTGAAGCATTTGAATCCAGTTTTTCCTTTCTCATCTGCTGTGTCTCCACTTTGTTGAAACTGATTTATCTGTTTAGTAACTGCAATACTGATGTGTTATTTTTCTTTCTCCTGAAACCATACCTGCAAGCCATCTCCAAACCCCTCTCTAATCCTTTTAATGCCTTTCCTGGTAGAATTACCAGCAAAAGGGGAAGGGACCCCTTGTTCTTTGTCTTTCAGCCCTGCCACATGTGGAAGCAGATGCTACTCCCTAGAGACATTCTATCCATTGGAACCAGTAACTGGGTTTGGATCCAGCCTCCACTGAAGGTCATTACAACAAACCAGAGTGGGGCAGACCTTCCCAAGCCTGACTGACCACCCATACCACCAGGCCAAGCCTATGCCATCCAGAGACATGAAGGAAAGGATCCTGAGATGGACCAGTAAAAGACTAAAAGACTCTTTTCAATCCCCAGAAGACAGTTAGAAAGACTATGGGGGAGGGTGGAAATTCATTGTAACTGAAAATTCATTGTAATGTGAAACCCATTGTAATGTTTTCTTTCTTGTATCATTTATATTGTAACCAATTTGATGTACCCATGATTGTATTTGAGAGTAGCTGGCCCAGCAAGTTCTGAACACCTTATACTTCTGTCTGGTGGGAGGGAAATTGTCCAGCATGTTTGTATTATCTGTATTGTAAACCTAGCTGCATACACAGGCACATACACAGAGACACCCATTTAGAATTAGATAGGTTATCTTTTTCACCTGCTTCCACACAAAGCTGTCCCTTGCTTCTTTTAAAAAAAAAATGTTTTTTTGTTTTGTTTTGTTTTTATTTTGCTGCTCTGAGGCACTAAGGCCCAAGCAAAACTCCTTTCTAATTCCATGGGGAGGGGCACCCCTCCCTCAGGCAATTTCTGAAGAGATAGCAGAAAAGAGATCTCCAAACCCCAAGTCCTGACTGTGACTCACAAATGATGCTGCCCAGTTGTCCAGTAAAGCAAGATATGTTGCACTGGGGCCTCATGAGTACAAGTCCCAGGGCTCATTGTGTGTAACTTTAAAAATACTAAATAGCCTGGATTGCACACTGGCTAATCTCAATTTGGCCTCACAAACCCTGGAAACTAAGAGCTAGGCAGGTAGTAACCATAACCTTGGAAATGGGCAGCCTGTAATTTAAAGGCTGTGAAGAATGTAGAGGCTTGTGCTTATAACCTGACTGTAAGCTCACAAAAAGTACATCAAAACACCTGAAAATTAATTGGCATGAAAAAAATTGGATACTGTTTTGAAAAAAAAAAAAAAACCAGGAGTTTTCCCAGACTTTGAAAGCTTTTGGGAGCCACTGAAGGAATCCTTTTCTGTTGCTTTTTTTTTCCAATGCCTTTCCTTTGCATCAGAAAAAAAATTAAAAGCACCCATCAAGTCTCCCTGATCTGATCACCTTTTAATCTTTTGTCAAAACTCTCACGTGTTTTGAAAAAAAAAAAATGAGGGATTGTAGGAAGTTGGCACCCAACTCTCCTAGAAAAATGAAGTATTCTGGTAGATATTTAAAAGGCAGAATATTTCTTCTAAAAAGAGTAGAACCCCAGAAGCAGAATCTCACCCCACCTTTGTTAATGGGTGGGCCATTAAGGCCTGAGCCAGAATACTTTACATAAGAAAGGTCTCCAGGTAAAGCTATAGCAATTGCCAAAAGCCCTTTTAAGGGCATAGATCATCCAGCGGGGTCAACCAAGCTTGGAACTCAGGACAGCCTACAGAGTTGCCCCTCATGGGAGTCTGACAACCAATTAGAAACAAGCTTCAATTCAAATCCCAACAAAGGTTATAAAACCCAGATACTCTCAGCACCTCAGCCTTTTTTTTCTTGATCTCCTTCAAGCATGTGATTATCTTTCTCTGGAGCTCCAGACCATGTGGTCCTGTTCACCATTAAACTTTCCAAGCAGCCTCCATGTTTCCAGTGTCTTTTTCCCCACTTGGAACTGAACCCAGAAGGATATTTCTTTCAACACCGCCCTGTGGAACCAACTACCCCTGGGGCTCCGTCTGGCCCCTGACCTTCGCACGACTTGAAGACCTGGTTATTTGAACAGGCCGGGCTGTGCTGACCTCCTGGGGGGGGGAGGGATTTTTAAATTTAATTTTAGTTTAATGTTATAAATATTGGGCTTGAGTTATTTAATTCTCTTTTAATTATTTATTGTTGATGTTTGGTTTTAGTTGTAGCAGCCCAGTCTTGGAGATGGGCGGCATACAAGTCCAATAAATAAATAATAAATAAATAATAGGAATTGCCCAAAGCCCTTTTATTACATCATCATCCAGCAAGGCTCAACCAAGCCTGGGACTCAGGACAGCTTACAAAGTTGCCTCTGCGTGGCAACCAATCAGAACACAAGCTCAAATTCAAATCCCAACAGAGGGCATAAAACCCAGGGACTCTCAGCATATCAGCCCCTTCCCTTCTTCCTTTCCTTCACCCAACATCTTGAAGCATGTGATCGTCCTTTTCACTTTGGAGCTGCAAGCCATGTGGTCCTGTCCACCATTAAACCATCTTTCCAAACAGCCTCCACGTTTCCAGTGTCTCTTTCCCCACTTGGAACTGAACCCAGAAGGATATTTCTTCCAACACTTTCTTTCTTTCTTTCCTTCCTTTCTTTTGTCTTTCTCTTTGTCCCTGCCTCTTTCACTTTTATTTCATTCTTTTCCTTCTTTTCTGTCATTTTATTTCTATTTTATCTCCTTCATTCCTTTCCTCCCACTTTCTTTCCTTTCTTTGTCTCTCTTTCATTTTTCTCTCTTTCATTCTTATCTTTCCTTTTTTCTTTCTTTCTTTTCTTTCTTTTCGTTCTGTCTGTCATTTTATTTCTGTCTTATCTTCCTTCCTTCCTTCTTTTTCTTTCTTTCTTTTTTCTGATTTTCCGTCTTCCTGTATCTTATTTTTCTTTTTATCTTGCCTGTCTGTCTCTCTCTTCCTCTTATTCTGCACTGTTTTTGTTTTGTCTTGTTTGTTTTATTTGGACTTATAAGCCGCCCTCTCTCCCGAAGGACTCAGGGCGGCGTACATAGAAGACAGAAAGTACAAAAGTTAAAAGAAATTAAAAAGATATTAAATTATGCCAAATAAACAATCAAATTAAAAACCCCGATCCCCTGTCAGTCAAGGCCGGATTGCAAAAATAGCCATGTTTTGAGGTCGTGGCGGAAGGAGCGGAGATCAGGGGCCAAGCGCAACTCAAGGGGTAGTTGGTTCCAGAGGGTGGGCCCCCCACAGAAAAGGCCCTACCCCTAGGGGCTGCCAGCCTACACTGTTTAGCTGATGATCCCCAGGAGGCCCCGTCTGTGGGAGCGCACAGGGCAATTGGTATTTGTCAGCGGAAGGAGACGTTCTTGCAAGTACCCCGGACCCAAGCTGCGGATACCACCTATCCCAAGCCTGGGCATAATATGCCTTAATCCAAACAGGAAGAACTTGCTGGCTACCTACAGAGATTATTTTTGCCTAATGGGAAGATCAAAAGAAGCACTGAGTTTCTTTGCCTATTTAAAGCAGTCGCTTCGAGCAGGATGAAAAAACGCTGACTCCCCAGCGCAGAGACAAATGGATTGGGAGGGGGCGTGGACTCTGCCACCTGTTAGAAGTCTGGCTTCTTGACGGTGTTCCGTTATTCAGCAATATTTGCTGTCCGAAAAGCAGCCATTATTTAGGGGCCTGTAAAGGCCAACCAGATCCAGTTCTCAGGGCAAACATCTCTAGGCAGTGCCTGTCTGGAGGAGAATCATGGCTTTATATTTACCTAGGGGGAAGAACAGAGCTTGGACACACTTCCAGCCATCTGCTCAACTGGCACTGTGTCACCCAGATCTACCTGGCAAAACTGAGAGTGCCCGGCTGCCAATTGCACCCATTAAGTGCCCTTTTGCTGCACTTGGTGGCTTGAAGCTGCTGCACGGCTGATGTGATTAAGTTTCAAAGGGAACTGAATCAGGCACACAACGATGTTCCCAGCTCAGTCACAGCAATGCAATACGAGAGACCTGCGGTGAAAACTTAAAAAAGAGAAGCTGGCAGAGAGGATTATAATTTATATTCTCACATTCTTTACCAATTTCTTTTTTATTCTTATTATTTATTTTTAAAAACAAAATTACAAATCTCTATTTACATTGACAGCATTGTGTCGTTTGTAATACCTATGTTTCCTTTTGTACTTATACAGTCAGTTCTTATTCCTATATTCTACCCATTTGTACCACCTATCCCAAACCGCTTAATAGTCCGATTCGTCCTTGCCTTTTAATTCCACTGTGAATTTATCCATTTCCGCACAGTCCATTATTTTTTGTAGCAGATCTTTTTTGGATGGTATCTTTTCTTTTTTCTACCCTGTGCAAAAACTATCCTCGCCACCATTATAATATGTATAATGATGTACTGGATAGATTTGCTAATTCTTTACCAATTTCTATATTACTGGTTCTTACAAAGGATGACATCCTATTGATGGTCACTCTTGTAACCAAAAAGCTTTGAAGCCAGATGGAATTACGTTGCATTTGATTCTTATTACAAGTTTCTAAAGCTCTGCTTCAAAACCTTGGTAACTTCAACTTCCAGAATTCCCCAGCGAACATGGGAGTTTAAGTCCATCCATCTTAAAGTGGCCATGTTTGGAAAAAAAAACACTCATCAATATGATTGGTTTAGTTGTGCATATTTCTGTCTCTCTGAAAAAAAAATGCTCTCAGCACCGAATTTATACTTTATACCGACTTTGCTTGTCAGAAGGTCACAAAAGGGGATCCCATGACCCTGGAACACTGCAATAGTCGTAAATATGAGACAGTTGCTAAATGTCCAAATTTTGATTACATGACCATGGGGATGGCACAATAGTCGTAAGTATGAAAAATGGTTTTAAGTCACTTTTTTTAGCATTCTTATAACTTCAAATGGTCATTAAGTGAATCATTGTAAATCAAGGATTATCTGTATCTTTACCTATAACTCTTCAGCCAACAGGAAGATAGGAACAGAATTCTGAATGACTTAAAATTCAAGAAGGGTTCCAGACACGCTTCCCAGGTCAGATTCACACAATATTTTTAACCTTCAACCGAAATGAACGAGCAATGTTTCTTATAATCCCATCAAAATAAATCTGCCAAAATAAACAAACCATCAAATGTGCTTCATTCACATAACATGTTAAGATAATGGTTGGATTCCCACAAGTGGCTGAACCACCAATTCTAGAGTCGTGCATATTCGATGGACAAACTCAAGTTTGGGATCTTTTCCAGTCTCTGAAGCAAATGAGAAAACATTTGAGATTGAATTTTGCAGAACCCAAATTTTTGTCCTGCATTTCAACAGGCTCACTATCCACAGGAAGATTTGTGAGGTGTTGTGGGTGCCAATTACGTGTTGCGTTGCAAAGTGTAACAAAAGACAAGGAAGTTTAGTCGTGGCCCATTGGATCATTTATAGAACGTTGAATAGCAGAGTTGGAAAGGACTTTGGAGGTCTTCTAGTCTGACCCCCTCAAGCAGGAGACCCTATTCCAGTGATGGCTAACCTTTTCGGCACCAAGTGCCCAAAGCGCGCGGGCACATCCCCAAAATGCAATGCGTGCCCATGCCCTATGCATGCGCCCCGTGCATGTGTGTGTAACCTCCCTGTGTCCCCCGCGCATGTGCGTGAGACCCCCTGCACCCACCACGCATGTGTGTGTGACCCCCCTGTGACCCTGTGCATGTGCATGCAACCCCTGCATGTGCGCCCTGCCCCGGGCAAGCGCGCGCAACCCCACATGTATGCCCCCACATATGCATGTGCACCCCACCCCCTGCACGGCAGAGTCCTGAAGACCAGCTGGCTGGCGGGAAGCATGTGCGTGCATGCACAGTGGAGCTGAGCTGGGGCAATGGCTCTCGTGCCCAGAGCGCTCTGCTTGCCACCTCTGGCATGCGTGCCAAAAGTTCGCCATCACGGCCCTATTCCATTTCATACAGATTTCTTCTTGAAAGCTTCCAGTGATGCCACAACTTCTGAGTCAGTGTCATGCCCCTGGTGGAGACTGACTCTGAGGGAGAGGAGGAACAGCCAACAGGGAGTGGAAGAGTGGCTCTGGAGGTTGCAGAGGAGGCTGGGGAAGGGCAGAGACCAGCTGAGCAGTCAGAGGAGGACCCAGGCCCATCCCTTATCCATCCTAGGGCATGCAGGGAGGAGAGGATAAGGGAGAGACTTGGTCTACTCAGGAGGAGAGGGTCTTGATCCTCTTCATGGGCTGCAGCTGTGACAACTGGATAAGAGGACAGACATGCGTATGGGCGAGTGCTGGAAACCAAGTGTGGAAATATCTCTAGTTGATGGTTCCTCTCTGAGTTTGGCATCCTGCCCAGTGTGTGTGCTGTTATCTGTGGATGTCCTCCAGCCCTTATCTTGCCTGGTTTGTGTTGCTTTTTCCCTTCTTCTTGTAACTGTTTGTGTGGGAGTTTTTTTTGGCTTCCATCAAGAATCTTCGGAGCTTGGAAGCAAAGTGAAGGAATAAAAGGGGCTTCACCTGTTTTCTGTGACTGTGTTTGTTTTGTAGCCCACCCTGGGTCATCACAGTCAAGCTGTTCCATTGATTGCTTACTCTCTCCTTTAGGAAATCTCTCTTTCATTCTAGATTCAAAGCCTTTTGGATTAAACCTACTTCCTTCCCTTCCCAGCAGGGCTGATGGTACGATAATTTATCAATCACCTTGATCTGCTCCTTCACCCCTTGTCGTCAGGTGACGGTGTGTTGGGGGTACCAGTTCTGCCCAATCACTGAAGGGCAGTTTAAGAGAAGGCTTCAAAGTTCTCATAGCTGGTGAAATTCTGGAGGAGTTCTCTGATGTTCTGGAAGTCCGGCCTTTGGTTGGGATCTAGGTTCCAGCATTGGCACATGATGGAGTACATGACAGGGGGGCACCTGGGCGGGCAGTGCATCTGGAAGCCATTTTGAACCTTGGTGGAGACCTCCAAGTTACTCATGCCTATGGAAAGGAAGGGAAAACACAGCCTGATTTACGTATTCCGCGTATGGCATGAAATACATGGAGAGCAGTAGACATAGTCCTCGACTTACGACCACAAATGAGCCCAAGGTTTCTGTTGTTAAAGTGAGATACTTATTCAATGAGTTCTGCCTCCTTTTACGACCTTCGTGCCGCAGTTGCTAAGTGAATCAATCAGAGAGGAACAACCCCCATGCCCTGTTTTCAGCCTGGGTGGCTTCCAGCAGCACCCTGCTGGCCAAAATAGGGTGCAGGGGGTCTCTGACCCTCCCCCCACACACACACCATGGTTTGGCTGCCATATTTCAGGCCGGTCCTTTGCTATTTCCAGGTCGGCCCCATGGGCCAGATTTAAGTACCCTGCGGCCTGGATCCGGCCCCTGGGCCTTGAGTTTGACACCCCTGTTCTAAAGGGATCCGGAAGGGAGAAGGCTGATCTATTGAGAGTTTTGCAGTGAAAATTCAGCGCCCGAAAAATAAACACAGATGGCTGATGCTTCCGTTAACATCTTTATAAACATAAGTAGATTTTGCAATACCAGCTGTAGATTTCTCCAGCATGGAGCAAACTCAAACAGAAACACGTTGCAAGTTCAGAGCAGAGCTCCAGTTTTCAGCAAGCAAGCAAGTTAGTTTCATCTTCAACTTTAGTTCAGCAGGCAAGCGAGAGGAGAGAAGCAGTTTCATCTCAATAGACAGACTCAGAGCTCAACATAGCTTCAGAGCTATAGCCATGCCTGGGCTAATTCTAGTTTCAGTTTCCAAACTATCCTCATTGGCTGACTTAGTTGCTATGCCTATTCATTGGCTGACCTTGTTACCAAGCTCTATTCCAGTTCCTGAATATACTCTGACATGGTCCTAAGGATCCCCAAACAAGCTCTGTACTCTTGTCCCCATACCTGGATACGGGTTCTGCCCACGGGTCATGATTTCATACAGGAGGATGCCGAAGGACCACACATCAGATTTGATGGAGTAGCATCCGCAGGAAAGGGCTTCCGGTGCGGTCCACTTGTAAGGAAAGCTCTGTGTGTAAGAGAGGTAAATATCTTCCTGCAAAGACAGAAACAGAGGGTGATCCACTTTGTGCATAGTCTTTGGAAAGCTTGACATTTCTCGATCCCCAAAAAGATTATGTACAGACAAGGTCCAGTCAAGAGACCGAGTGTTGGGGTCATAATCCACACTTTCTGAACATTATAGACGGTCCTCAACTTGCAACATTTCGATTAGTGACCGTTCAAAGTTACAACGGCACTGAAGAAAGTGACTTACAACTGTTTTTCACACTTATAACCATTGCAGCATCCCCAGGGTCAAAGGATCTAATTTTGGATGTTCGGCATCTGGTTCATTTTTATAATGGTTGCAGTGTCTTCGGGTTATGTGATTCTCTCTTGCGACCTTCTGACAAGCAAAATCAATGCGGAAGCCAGATTCACTTAACAACCATGTCAGTAACTTAATTGCAGTGATTCACTTAACCATTGTGATAAGAAAGGTCGTAAAACGGGGCAGCATTCACTTAACGAATGTTTCGCTTAGCAACAGAAATTTTGGGTTCAGTTATGGTTGTTAAGTCGGGAAGTACCTGTAATATCAGGGATATGTTACATTCCTTTTTATTTTTCATATTATTCTTAGTTTGCATTAGTTTGGGGTTTTTTTATCTTTATACTTTTAAACATCACTCAAAGTTATTAAAAAACTGACCAATCCCTAACTTTTCAGCAATAATAATAAAGTATATATTGACAGATCCAAATCTTTCTATATATACATCTATAGAGCAATGCCAAATAAGTTTATGCAGTATAGAGTTCTGAATCTGTCTCTTTCCATCTATAATATCTATCTATCTATCTATCTATCTATCTATCATCTATCTATCTATCTTTTATCTATCATTTATCTACCATCTACCTAGTATTCATAACTATCCATCCATCCATCTATCCATCTATCATCTATCACTTATCTACCACCTACCTATCATCTAGCTAGTATTCATATCTATCTATCTATCTATCTATCTATCTATCTATCTATCTATCTTTTATCTATCATTTATCTACCATCTACCTAGTATTCATAACCATCCATCCATCTATCCATCTATCATCTATCACTTATCTACCATCTACCTATCATCTATCTAGTATTCATATCTATCTATCTATCTATCTATCTATCTATCTATCTATCTATATCTCCCTCTCTATATCTATCTACCCATCTATCATTTATCTACCATCTACCTATCATATCTACCTAATATTCATATCTATCCATCCATCCATCCATTTATATATCTATCTATCATCTATCTATATCTCCCTCCCTCCCTATATCTATCTATCATTTATCTACCATCTACCTACCATATCTACCTAGTATTCATATAAATCTATCCATACATACATACATCTATCTACATCTCTCCCTCCCTCCCTATATCTATCTATCTATCCATCTATCTATCTAACTATCTGTCTCTATCTACTTCTATCGTAAGTAGAGGATTAATCCTTGATTACCGGTCTTAAACAGAAATAAAGTTTGACTGGACGTATTCATCCTGCCATTTGGCCTTTCTGGATTAAATCCTATTTTTCTGGATGCTTTTGAGTCTCAGAAGGATTGAAAAGTACCTCAATCAGCCTGGCCATCCCAAAGTCTCCCACTTTGCAAATATAGTTTTCTCCCACCAGGACATTCCTGGCAGCCAAATCCCGATGTATGAAATTCTGCGATTCCAGGTAGCTCATCCCTTTGGCCACCTGCAAAGCCAAGCAGACCAGTTCCACCAGCTTCATCTGTTTCCCCTCTGGACCTGGGAAGAAATGGACAGTGACATCAGAACCTCCCAGACCATGAGCTTTCCCCCCCCCCAAAAAAAAGTTTCACTTCTTTTTTGGATGGAGATATCAAGAGGAGGCGTCTTACAGATGGAGCTCAGAAAAAGACAGATTAACAGAACTGGAAGGGACCTTATTGGTCATCTAGTGCAACCCTAATGTAGGTCATTAGACAACCTGGTGCCCATGGGCACCAAAAGGCATCTCCCACTACGGGGACCACACACTAGTGGGCCAGAGGTTTCTAGGTGGATGGTGGGGAATGGAATTCTTCAGTCAGAGCTGAAGAAGCTTCTTGGATTAGAAGCGAAACGTCTTCAAAGAAAAACCAGAAAGTCCAGTGGTCTCTTGAGGGGGAAAAGCACCTTTGGGACAACCATGACCTGGAGGACTGAGCATCTCCATAGACATCTTGGAAAGAGGAGAAAAGACTAGAGAAGGACTTAGAATAGAATAACAGAGTTAGAAGGGACCTTGGAGGTCTTCTAGTCCAACCCACTGCCTAGACAGGAAACCCTACGTCATTTCAGACAAACGGCTATCCAACATCTTTTTAAAAACTTCCGGTGTTGGAGAACCCACAACTCCTGGAAGCAAGTTGTTCCACTGATTAATTATTCTAACTGTCAGGAAATTCTTCCTTAGTTCTAGGTTGCTTCTCTCCTTGATGAGTTTCCACCCATTGCTTCTTGTCCTGCCCTCAGGTGCTTTGGAGAATAGCTTGACTCCCTCTTCTTTGTGGCAGCCCCTCAATCACCATCGAGCTCCAATCGCCCAGTACTCTCCCACCGGCAGGGCCTCCTTGGGGTGCCGTCAACCAGACTGTTATGTATGTAGGTTTGAAGTCATTGGTTTAGTTTGAACTGTTCTTGTAAAATGTTGGAAATGATTGGTTTAAAAAGTGCGGGAAAACCCTGCACTCTGATTGGCTGGCAACTGCGGCTGCTGGCTATAAGTAGCAGCCGCAGCCCAGCCAAATCGGGTCCGTTCTGAGCTGTAGTCAATAATAAACTAAGAGCTTGAAGCACTCCGCGTCTGTCTCTTCATGCAAACTTAACACAGACAACGTTGGTTGGCGGCACCCCGGGGGAGGGCCTTCTCAGTGGGAGAGCCCACCCTGTGGAACCAGCTGCCCCTGGGGCTGCGGTTGGCTCCTGACCTGCGTGCCTTCTGCCGCGATCTAAAGACCTGTTTTTACAGGCCGGCCTGGCTTGAGAGTGGTTGGAGTTTTAATTTGGCTATTTTAGTGGGTAATTTTAGGTTTTGTTTGGATTGGATTAACAAATTTTTAATAATTGTATATGTGTTTGTGTTCGTGTGTGAGCCGCCCCGAGTCCCCCCAGAGATGGGGCGGCATATAAATCCAAATAAACGAACAAACAAACAAATATTGGAGCCCTACTACCATGTTTCCCCTAGTCCTTCTTTTCTTTAGACTAGCCAAGCCCAATTCCTGCAACGGTTCTTCATATGTTTTAGCCTCCAGTCCCCCAATCATCTTTGTTGCTCTTCTCTGCACTCTTTCTGGAGTCTCAACATCTTTTTTGCATCGTGGCAACTAAAACTGAATGGAGTATTCCAAGGGTGGCCTTACCAAGGGGCATTAACACTTCCCGTGATCTTGATTCTATCCCTCCATTTATGCAGCCTAGGACTGTGTTGGCTTTTTTGGCAGCTGCCGCACACTTTTGGTCACCAAGGAGGATGCAACTGACCACAACCCTATTTTGTGAACAGGTCATCTTCTGGTGAGCTTCTGTGGGGTGGGTTGCTGATGTTCTTGCAATGCACTTTTGTTCTCATTTTGGCAAAATCCAGGCTTGGCTACAGATACTTTTGGATGAAGGGGTGGAACCGGGAAAAAGGCAATGGTCTTACCCAGAGGTCTCCAAACTTGGCGACTTGAAGACTTGTGGACTTCAACTCCCAGAATCCCTCAGCCAGCATGGCTGGTTGAGACTTGTGGACTTGAAGACTTGTGGACTTCAACTCCCAGAATCCCTCAGCCAGCATGGCTGGTTGAGACTTGTGGACTTGAAGACTTGTGGACTTCAACTCCCAGAATCCCTTAGCCAGCATAGCTGGTTGAGACTTGTGGACTTGAGACTTGTGGACTTCAACTCCCAGAATCCCTCAGCCAGCATGGCTGGTTGAGACTTGTGGACTTGAGACTTGTGGACTTCAACTCCCAAAATCCCTCAGCCAGCATAGCTGGTTGAGACTTGTGGACTTGAAGACTTGTGGACTTCAACTCCCAGAATCCCTTAGCCAGCATAGCTGGTTGAGACTTGTGGACTTGAGACTTGTGGACTTCAACTCCCAGAATCCCTCAGCCAGCATGGCTGGTTGAGACTTGTGGACTTGAGACTTGTGGACTTCAACTCCCAAAATCCCTCAGCCAGCATAGCTGGTTGAGACTTGTGGACTTCAAGGGCCTTAGTGGCTCAGGCTGTTAATTGCCTGCACTTAAGTTCCAGCTGCCTATAATTACTGTAGGCTCGAATCCCACCAGGCTCAAGGTTGACTCAGCCTTCCATCCTCTCGGGGTAGGTAAATTGAGGACCCAAGATTGTTGGGGGTAATAAGCTGACTTTGTAAAAATGCCGCTTAGTAATAAGCAGGCATATATAATGGAATGAAGGCTATTGCTGAGCACACTGGGTTGTATCCCAAACATTGTAAGCCGCCCTGAGTCTTCGGAGAAGGGCGGCATATAAATGTAATTAAAAAAAAAAAACTTGAAGACTTGTGGACTTCAACTCCCAGAATCCCTCAGCCAGCATGGCTGGTTGAGACTTGTGGACTTGAGACTTGTGGACTTCAACTCCCAGAATCCCTCAGCCAGCATGGCTGGTTGAGACTTGTGGACTTGAGACTTGTGGACTTCAACTCCCAGAATCCCTCAGCCAGCATAGCATGGCTGAGGGATTCTGGGAGTTGAAGTCCACAAGTCTTCAAGGTGCCAAGTTTGGAGACCTTTGGTTTTTACCTTTCTGGTCTTACCTCTTAGGAACGCAAGCAGGTTCCCTTTGCTCATGATTTCGGTGATGATGTAGACGGGATCCCCGGCCGAGCAGATGGCATAGAGGGAAAGAATGTTTTTGTGCTTCAGCAGCCTCAGGGCCTCGATCTCATTTCTGAAGGTGTCCTGGCACGTCAGATCAGCTGGGATGGGAGGAAAAGCAATGGTAAATTTCTCCTTTCTGGTACAGCTCAGCTCTGGACTAGTTTTCCGGACCACAAGTGAGGCCTATTGTAACTTCGAACAGCCACTAAGTGAGTGGTCATAAGTTGAGGATGACCTGTATTTAAAAAGGGTGGGTGGGTGGGGCTTCATTTGCCTGAAAAGCCCCAGCAGATGGATCTCATCATCAGAGAGAGTATCTTAACTTACTGCACCTCTGTATGGTTTGCCAATTGCACAGAGGTAGATAGGACAGGAATCCAGACGGTTAACGTCATTGCCCAGAAGATCATTGGTTGCCCTCTCCCCTCTTTGGAAGAGCTTTATAGCTCCCGCTGCCTTAAGAAAGCTCAAAACATTCTCAAAGATCCATCTCATCCTGGGCACCCCTTTTTTTGAACTATTACCATCTGGCAGACGGTACAGGATAATAAAAACAAGGACAAACAGTCTGAAAAACAGCTTCTATCCCAGGGCAGTAGCTCTTTTGAATTCTACTGTATAGTGCAACATTAATGCAACATCTAGGGTTTTCAATTCAATGTTTAGAACCGTGATGGCGAACCTATGGCACGTGTGCCACAGGTGGCATGCAGAGCCATTTGTGCAGGCACACAAGCACAGGCAAACTTACCTCACTGTTGATTTTCGGCCTGTTTCAGGCCTTTTTCGGCCTCCCAAAGGCTTGAGGAAGGCTTCTGCAGGCTTTGCAGGCCGAAAACTAGACCCGTTTCATCACTTCCTGTTTTTCTGAAAATACTGGAAGTGACGAAACGGGGCTAGTTTTTGGCCTGCAAAGCCTGCAGAAGCCTTCCTCAAGCCTGGGAGGCCAAAAAAGGCCTCAAACCAGCCACAAATCAGCTGTGCGATGTAGTGCCGGTAACGGGGTAGCGGGGGTTGGTGGGTGGAGATTGCATGCGCATGTGTAGGGGGCGTGGGGGGGGCATGCATTGCCTTCTGGGTGCTGGCACGTGAGCGTGAGCGTGCAAGCGCATGCACAATTTTTGGCACAGGAGCCTAAAAAGGTT
Source organism: Naja naja (assembly GCA_009733165.1). Classification (NCBI taxonomy): domain Eukaryota; kingdom Metazoa; phylum Chordata; class Lepidosauria; order Squamata; family Elapidae; genus Naja; species Naja naja. The sequence goes on along the minus strand of CM019150.1, from coordinate 9,372,651 downwards.
AGCCACCACTGGTGTAGCATGTGTGTTTGTGTTTATTTTCATAGTCATAATGTACACTGAAGATGGTGTTTAATTTTGTTGCACGAGGTGCAGTGACAGTAAACTAAACTAAACTAAATCACCTGACTCTTTCATTTCCACGGCTCGACTTTACCTCTCTGTAACACCTTGATAGCAACTTTCACTTTCTCTTTCCAAAGTCCCTCGTAGACTTGTCCAAAGTAGCCGGAGTCCAACTTCCGGATCAGACGGAATTCGTCTTTGGGCCTCTCCCAATCGTCCCAGTGGGGCATGGCCTTTGGCTCCGGCTTGGGTCAGAAAGAAAGTCAAAATGGGGGGTTAAATTTTCTCCAAGATTTATTTTGTGCATCACTGGCAACTTTTCTTCTCCCAATTTCAAGTAGTCCTCGACTTACGACCATTCATTTAGTGACCATTCAAAGGTTACGGCACTAAAAAGAAGTGACATAGGGCCGTTTTTCACATTTACAACCATTGCTCATCATCCCCATGGTCACGTGATCAAAATTCAGCCGCTTGGCAACCGACTCATATTTACGACGGTCACAGTGTCCCTGGGGGGGGGTTCACGAGATTCCCCTTTTTACGGCCTTCTGACAAGCCAAGTCAATGGGGGAAGCCAGATTCGCTTTACAACGGTGCTACTAACTTTTAACAGCGGCAGTGCTTCGCTTAACGACTGTGGCAAGGCGGGGTTGTAAAGTGGGGCCAAACTCACTTAACAACAGTCTTGCTTAGCAACAGAAATATTGGGCTCAGCTAATCTAAGCCAGGGACTAGACATATCTCTTGCCCTGTTTTTTTTGTTTTGCCAAAAAAAACGGGAAAAAGAGGAAGAACAGCTGCAAACCTTCATTTCTGCAGGTAGTTTCAGGATGCTGAATGCTGACATTGCTTGACCTGAAATGCAAAGCTTCTTTTTAAACAGGACTTTCTCTTTGTTCTTGGGGGGGGGGGAGAGAGAGCATGGCAGGTCCCTACCAGAAGGCTGCCACTCTAAAGGGGTGGGGTGGGGGCTGAATCTTGGGCTGAATCCCTGCTTGAGTTTCCACTTCTCCTTTCTTTTAGGGGAATTTTCCTTCCCCTTTCAGATTTTAAAATTTCTTTTCTTTTCCTAGGAGAACAGTGAATCATAACTTCCAACAGTTTGCATGCTTTCCCTTTTGCTGTAACCACTTGGGGAACTAGGGGAGGGGGAGGAGGGGGCCAGCAGGATGCCTCCTCTCCCCGCCGATTCCAGCCTGTTATCACCATCCTTTTCATCACACCTTTGTGCCATCGGATTGGCTAATTGTGGACACGGGGTGCCAGGTGGGGGCCGAACAGAGGAACTTAGCTTAACGTGGGAACTTTCAGACTCTGCTCGACTTCTCTGCAATTCCTTCTCCCAGTAAAAGTCCCTTTTGGAATGCTTCCAAAAGTCATCCTTTCCAGAGTCATCCTTTCCTGAAAAGGTAGATGGGGCAGGTCCTTACATTAGGCAGAATTTGCAAAACGAAAGGCCAACCCAGAGAGGAAGCTGCCATACCCTACGGAATCGTGTGAACGATGTCTACTCAAGGCAGGGACCAGGAGGAAGCTGAATGCTGGTGGAAAGACTCCACCAAAGCCCGCCCAGGAAAAAACCCTGCCAGATGGACAGAGGAAGCTGTGAGCCTGCAGGACTCAGCTAAGCCTAGGTGGGCCATAGGTGTTGGAAAGAAGAACGATGGGGATGGGAGGACAAAAGGAGTCAACCTCGCCTGATGCAATCATTGACGCGGGTGGAAAGAGGTGCTGGAGGCCGAAGAGGAGGAAGGGGATGGAACCTGGTCTCCTCATGAAGCAAGCCATGCGATGCATGATGGATGCCTTCCAGAACATGAAGACACAGGAGGCTCTGGCCTGGATGTCGGCAGATAACAGCCATCAGAGCCGACCAGAGGATGGAGATGGGAGAGCTTCACCCTTGGACACCACTGCAGGAGTAGCTGGCACCCCAGCTTGGGCAGCAATAGTGGCAGAAACTCCACAGGTGGGCACAAGGGGGGGCCAACATCCAGAGACCAGATGACAGGGCAGTTCCTTGAAGACAGAAGAACCCCCCCACTTGGTGTGAAATTCGATGGAGACCCTCAACAACTAGGCTTCTTCCTGGTCCACGTTCTCATCTACATGCAGGAGTACAGCCACGAGATCCCCACCAAAGGAGCCAAGGTGGGGGTTGTCATGCTGGAACTAGAGGGGGCCGCGACCAGTTGGATGGTCACCCTCCACAACGTGAACGCCCCTGAGTTGAGAAACTTCAACCAATTCATGACGGCTCTATGGTGGCGATTCAAAGACCCCCTGGCCAACTGCAAAGCCCAAGACTGCATAAAAACTGTGCAGCAGGGGCGCCGGCGGGCGGCTGAGTACACTGAGGAATTTTGAGACCTAGCCTGTCGTCTCGAATGATCAGAAGACATCCTAGTGAGTCAAAGATGGGCTAAACAACGACCTGTACACTGCTTGCATCATGAGAGGAGACCCATCTCATCTCCACAACTGGTATGTTCTAGCCGAAGAAGTAGGGATCGACCAAGCTTGTAAAAGATACCACTCGGGCAAAGTGTGGAAGGGATCGCCTCCGGAGAGGAAGAGAGAGGCAGCCAAAGCCCAAGTCCAGCTGATGCGCTCCACCGCCTGCTTCAAGTGCCGCACAGAGGGACACCGAGCAGCGGAGTGCCAAGCTAAGCACCCTGCTAAGAACAGGGACCAAACGCCGGGGAGAAAAGCCACAAAGCAGCAACCACACGTGAAGCAGGCGGCCCTGAAGAGCTGGAAGGTCATGGAGGTCACCCACTCGCTTAAACAAGAGGAGGGAACTGCCACCCCACCGGAGGGAGACCAGTGGTTGACCAATACCGATACTGACTACGACCCTTTGGTAAGTGGCCCAATCTAATCTCTAGTACTCCCGTGACCCCTAGTGATTAGATTAAGATTAGATTAACAGAGTTGGAAGGGACCTTGTAGGTCATCTAGTCCAGGTGTCTCCAACCTTGGCAACTTTAGGACTTGTGGACTTCAATTCCCAGAGTTCCTCAGCCAGCTTTGCTCTGGGAGTTGAAGTCCACAAGTCTTAAAGTTGCCAAGGTTGGAAACCCCTGATCTAGTCCAACCCCCCACCCAAGTAGGAGACCCTACACCATTTCTGACAGATGGCAGTCTGGTCTCCTTGAAAGCTTCCAGTGATGAAGCTCCCACAACTTCTGAAGGCAACTTCTGTTCCATGGGTTGATTGTTCCCACTGTCAGGAAATTTCTCCTTGTTTCCAGATTGAATCTCTCCTTGTTCAGTTTCCATCCATTGTTCCTTGTCTGGCCTTCAGGTGCTTTGGAAAATAGCTTGACCCCTTCCTCCTCTCTGTGGCAGCCCCTCAAATATTGGAAGACTGCTATCCTGTCTCCCCTGGTCCTTCTCTTCCCTAGACTAGCCAGGCCCAGTTCTTGCAACTATTCATCGTATATTTTAATTTTTAGTCTCCAGTCCCCTAATCATCTTGGTTATTGTCTTCTTCACTTTTTCTAGAGTCTCGACCTCTTTTTTATGGACTGGTTATTTTTTGAAAGACTAGTGCTGGCCCATCTGAAAACCATCACAGACCCGCTGTTAGACTCCTTGCAATTGGCCTACCGAGCAAATAGATGATGCTGTTAATATGACTCCGCACTACATCCTACAACATCTTGAAACTCCAAAGACCTACGCAAGGGTCCTCTTTGTAGACTTCAGCTCAGCATTCAGTACCATCATTCCAGACATTCTTCTAATTAAACTAAACCAGCTAGCGGTACCTGAACACACTTGTAAGTGGATCATAAGCTTCCTAGCAGACAGGAAGCATCAGGTGAAGCTAGGCAGAATCACATCTGATACCTGTACAATTAGCACAGGAGCCCCCCAGGGGCTGTGTGCTCTCTTCACTTCTCTTCTCTCTATATACCAATGACTGCATCTCAAAGGATCCCTCTGTTAGAGTACTTAAGTTTGCAGATGATACAACAGAGATTGGTCTCATTCGAGACAACGATGAATCTACATACAGACTAGAGGTTTGTGCAACTAGAACAATCTTGAACTAAATACACTCAAAACTGTAGAAATGGTGGTAGAATTTAGGAAAAACCCTCCTATACTACCACCTCTTACAACACTAAACAACACAGTATCAACAGTAGAGACCTTCAAGCTTCTAGGTTCTATCATATCACAAGACCTCAAATGGACACCTAACATCAAAAACGTCATCAAAAAAGCACAGCAAAGAATGTTCTTTCTGCGCCAACTCAGAAAGCTCAAACTGCCCAAGGAGCTGCTGATCCAGTTCTACAGAGGAATTATTGAGTCTGTCATCTGCGCCTCTATCACTGTCTGGTTTGGTTCTGCAACCCAGCAGGACAGACACAGACTTCAGAGGATAATTAGGACTGCAGAAAAAACAATGGCTACCAACCTGCCTTCCATGGAGGACCTGTATGCTGCATGAGTCAAAAAGAGGGCTGTGAAAATATCTACAGACCCCTCACATAAACTGTTTCAGCTCCTATCCTCAAAATGACGCTATAGAGCACTGCACACCAGATTAACTAGACACAAGGACAGTTTTTTCCCCAAATGCCATCACTCTGCTAAACAAATAATCCCCACAACACTATCAACTTATTTACTAAGACTGTATTACTATTATTCCTCTGCTACTAGATTATAAAAACACTTCCTAGTACCAATCTCTTCCCACTTATGACTATAACTGTGTTGCTTGTATCTTTACATTTTATATTGTTTTATTTGTTTCCTAGTATGATTTGATTGCTTATTAATAACCTATGACTATCACTAAGTGTTGTATCTTATGATTCTCGATGAATGTATTTTATTTTTTCTTTATGTACACTGAGATCTTATGCACCAAAGACAAATTCCTTGTGTGTGCAATCACACTTGGCCAATAAAGAATTCTAATTCTAATTCTAATTCTAATTCTAATTCTAATTCTAAATCTAATTCTTATCTATAGTGTGGTGACCAAAACTGGATGCAGTATTCTAGGTGTGCTCTTACTATAGAGTGGTATTAGTACCTCACTTGATCTTGATTGTATCCCTCTGTTAAAAAAAAATTCTAATTCTAATTCTAATTCTAATTCTTACCTATATTGTGGTGACCAAAACTGGATGCAGTATTCTAGGTGTGCTCTTACTATAGAGTGGTATTAGTACCTCACTTGATCTTGATTGTATCTGTTATGTATGTAGGTTTGAATGTCATTGGTTTAGTTTGAATTGTTCTTGTAAAATGTCAAATAGGATGGGTTTAAAAAGTGCGGGAAAACCCTGCACTCTGATTGGCTGGCAACTACGGCTGCTGGCTATAAGTAGCAGCCGTAGCCCAGCCAAGTTGGGTCCATTCGAGCTGTAGTCACTAATAAACTCTTCACTGAAGCTCTTCGTGTCTGACTCTTCATGCAAACTTAACAGTATCCCTCTGTTAAAAAAAAATGCTAATTCTAATTCTAATTATTATCTATAGTGTGGTGACCAAAACTGGATGCAGTATTCTAGGTGTGCTCCTACTATAGAGTGGTATTAGTACCTCACTTGATCTTGATTGTATCCTACTGTTTAAAAAAAAGAGCCTTGGTGGTGCAGGCTGTTAAATGCCTAGCACTTAAGTTCCAGCTGCCTGCAATTAGTGCAGGCTCAAATCCCACCAGGCTCAAGGTTGACTCAGCCTTCCATCCCCTCGGGGTAGGTTAATTGAGGACCCAAGATTGTTGGGGGCAATAAGCTGACTTTGTAAAAATGCCGCTTAGTAATAAGCAGGCATATACAATGGAATGAACGCTATTGCTGAGTGCATTGGGTTGTATCCCAAAAATTGTAAGCCGCCCGGAGTCTTCGGAGAAGGGCGGCATATAAATGTAATTTTTAAAAAATGCAATTTAGGATTGCATTGGCTTTTCATTTTAGAGATATGACTGCCGGAGAGAGGGCAGAGAATGTCCTTAAAGGTGCTTCCAGATTGGGGTGCACCAGATGCTTAGTGAGCCCTGCCCTGGTAGAGAATTTGGGGATCTGCCCGAGAAGGCTAAAAACCCCAATCGCCTTTTGCCAGCTGGACGGGCTCAGTTGCTGGAGGCCTCCTGGCCACTTTCGCCACTGGGAGTCCAAATGGGGCCCCACTGAGAGACTCTAGACTTCATAGTAGCCTCCAGGATGGAGAGACCCCCCCCCTCGTCCTGGGGATGGCCTAGCTGAAAAAAAGGAACCCAGTAATGGACTGGAGAAAGGAGCGATCGAAATTCCTGCCCGAGGGACAAACCTCCAGGCAGCAGAGGGCGTTCGGCTAAGGACTGCCTGCATTTCAAAAGGAATTTTTTACTATGATTGAAGAGAAGTCCAGTGGAGTCTGAAAGTTCCCGTGGGAAATGTTAAGCTAATTCCTCTATTTGGCCCCCACCTGGTACCCCATGTCCGCAATTAATTTAATTTAATTTAATTTAATTTAATTTAATTTAATAATGGGATTTCTATGCCTCCCTATCTCTCGAAGGACTCAGGGCGGCTGACAAAAATAAAAACAGAAATACAAAATTTAAAAAGCCATTAAACAGGAAACCCCAATTACACATTAAAACATTAAAACCAACCAACAAATCTAAAAACAATTAAAATCCCCTTCAGTCCAGGTTGGCTGATCGAAAAAGCCATGTCTTCAGGTCGCGACGGAAGGAACGAAGGCCAGAGCCACCCGAAGCTCCACGGGAGCCAATCCGATGGCACAAAGCTGTGATGAAAAGGATGGTGATAACAGGCTGGAACTGGCTGGGAGAGGAGGCATCCTGCTGGCCCATTCCTCCCCCTCCCTTAATTCCCCAAGCAGTTATACAGCAAAAGGGAAAGCATGCAACCCCCAAGATGCAGCCCCCTCCCCTTTAGAATGGCAGCCTTCCAGCAGGGACCTGACAGATTGCTGTATTATTTTCAGAGCTGTATCCTGCCTAACAACCAGGGAAACATTTACTTCTGAGCCTTGTTTAAGGATGTGATTAGGATCAGTGGTGGGATTCAAAAATATTTACTACCGGTTCTGTGGGCGTGGCTTGGTGGGCATGGCATGGCTTGGTGGGCGTGGCTTGGTGGGTGTGGCAGGGGAAGGATACCCTCCCTACCCCCACTAACCTGCTTTCCAGCTCCGTTCTCCTGTGCAGGGCAACCAAAGAAGACCCAGCCGATCAGCTGGGACTCAATGGGAAGCACAGAATAGTTGGGGGCAGGGCCAGTCAGAGGTGGGATTTGCTGGTTCTCCGAACTACTCAAAATTTCCACTACCAGTTCTCCAGAACTGGTCAGAACCTGCTGAATCCCACCTCTGGTTAGGTTTCTTAAATTCCTAAATCATCCCATGATAGCCCACAGAGATCCTGTTTTCCTCTGACATCTCTGATTGGTTGCTGCCTCCATCAAAGGAGATCCAGTCGCTAAGACAGTGTTTTCCAAAGGTGGCAACTTTAAGAGATGTGGACTTCGACTCCCAGAAGTCCACAGCCAGCATGGCTGGGCTGAAGAATTCTGGGCATTGAAGTCCAGACATTATAGAGTGGCCAAGGGAGAGAGGCTGTGCTAAGGTGAGCAGAGTGCCACCTGGTGGAGATATCGGTCAGCTCACTTCAAAGGCAGTACCGTAGCAACGCTGGTTTGAGGAGGCAGATTGGGGGGAGGTGGGAAAGGGTGGGTGAAGATCCCGAGGCACAAAAATAAATTTGAAATATCAACATTAAAAAACAATAAAAAATAGAAAGGCCTCCAAATATTCCTCTCCACTTATTCTGAAGGAGGAATTAAACAAAAAATACTAGAAATGACTCCCTGGTTGTATTTTTATATACATACCAGTAAATCCATGCCAGTTCCCAAGCACCTGGATTTTGATCATGTGACCTCCAGTGGTTGTAAGTACGAGGACGAGCCATAGGTCACTTTTTTCAGTGCCATTGCAACTTTGAACGGTCGCTAAACGAATGCTTGTAAATCAAGGACTACCTTTATCCCTACCCATCTCATCATAAAGTTGCTAAGGTTGAGACTGGCCTACACACAGGGGTGGGATTCAAATTTTTAACAACTGGTTCTGTGGGCATCGCTTAGGTGGTGGGAGTGGCTTGGTAGTCATGTGACTGGGTGGGCGTGGCTTGGTGGTCATGTTATTGGCTGGGTGTGGCCAACTCAATATCACTCACTTCGAGGCACGCATCTCCTCGCCTGGCCTCTCATGACTGTGGGGATGCTGCAACAGTCGTAAGTGTGAAAAATGGTCATAAGTCACTTTTTTCAGTGCCATTGTAACTTTGAAGGGTCACTCCAGACAAGCAAAGGAGGGGAAAAAAACTCCAGAGAAGTTCCAGAGACAGGAAGTCTAGTCCTGCCAAGAATGTAATCAGGGTTAACGGAGAGGCAGTTTCTGTAAGCAACACCAGAATGTTTCCTTCCTGCCTTCCTTACAGGATTAGGCCAGTAATTTCTTCTAACAACCAGTTCTCTGAACTGCTTAGAATGTTAACAACCGGTTCTAGTGAATAGGTGCGAACTGGTAGAATCCCACCCTGCCTACACATATATAAACAATAGCAATAGCACTTAAGACTTATATACACAGTGCTTTTACAGCCCTTTCTGAGCGGTTATACAAGTCAGCATCTTGCCCCAAACAATCTGGGTCCTCATTTTACCAACCTCAAAAGGATGGAAGGCTGAGTCAACCTTGAGCCGGTGAGAATCGAACTGCTGGCATTTGGCAGAATTGGCCTGCAATACTGCCTTCTAACCACTGCGCCACCACGGCTCAAACAATGCAGACAATATGCAATAAATGTGTGCAATTTGATGTAGGCTACACATTCATGCAAAAGGTGCATGCCATGCACAGGTGCGTGCCACGTACAACTGAGTGTGCCAGTTGGACACTTGAAAACCAGTCTCTCCTCGTCCCCAGATGAAGATCAGAAGCTGTAGATCAGGGGTGTCCAATCTTGGCAACTTTAAGACTTGTGGACTTCAACTCCCAGAATTCCCCAGCTTAGCCATGCTTGGGCAACTTGCTAGCTGGGGAATTCTGGGAATTGAAGTCCGCACGTCTTAAAGTTGCCAAGCTGCAAGGCATTCAGTCTCCAGCCCTCTCTCACCTTGTAGCAGGGAGCCAGAAGTTTCAAGCCGTGAGTAAGAACTTTTTCCTTGTAACACGTCACCAGGGTGAGCAGGTCAGGGAACGTCCTCGTCCCGTTCATGTAGAACCTCCCCTTGCTGTCTCGCAAGATCTTGTAATGTCTGGTCAGGTTGCCATCACGGACTGTCAAATTCAGGAAAGCAAATTTAAAACAAGGCAAGGGAAGACTATTATGGGGTGGGGGATTCAGAACCCCCCCTCTCTTTAAAGGTTTTGGTTGCTTCCGTCCCTGTAAGGAAGAAGCAGAGCTGGCATTCAGCAGGTTCTGACCAATTCTGGAGAATCGATAGCGGAAATTTTGAGTAGTTTGGAATACGACTTCTGACTGGCCCCGCCCCCATTTGTTCTCTGCCTCCCAAGTCCCAGCTGATTGGCTGGGTCTTCTTTTGTTGCCCTGCACAGGAGAATGGAACTGGAAAGCAGGTTAGTGTGGTGGGGAGGGACTGGAGATTTTGCAGTATCCTTCCCCTGCCATGCCTACCAAGCCACGCCCACCAAGCTACACCCACAGAACCAGTAGTAAAAATTTTTGAATCCCACCAATGGGAAGAAAGGATAAGATGCTGGCTTGCTGGGGGCTGCATTGTGGAAAAGAGCAAATAAGGTGATTTGCAGATTTTTTTTTTGCAATGGGTAAGGAAAGAAGACAGGATTTCAGGGGTTAAGAGATAAAGGGGATCCTGGAATAAAAGAGGATTGTTTTAGGATCTGTGCATTTATGGCAACATCTAGCCAGCCCTGACTGATCGTAAATCAAATGAAGCCAGGTCAGATCTGGTTAATATTTGGATGGGAGACCATGAGGAAATCTTCTAGGCAGGGTTGCAAAATCAAAATGTGATGTTTGAAGAAAGAGATGGCAAACCACTCCAATCCTATTGCCCAAGGAAACAAGGGCGTGTGTGCACGAAGCCATCTTGTGCCTTTGTTTACCTTTGGGAAATTGGCAAGGAGATCCAGAAATACCTGTTGAAAATGCTTCCAATTCTTGCTCAGTTTGAATTGGCTTGTAGAATAGGAATGGAAAGAAAGAAAGAAAGAAAGAAAGAAAGAAAGAAAAAAGAGAAAAAGAGAAGAAGGAGAGAGGAGGAAGGAAGGAAGGAAAAGGAAAAAGAAGAAGGAAGGAAAGGAAAAAGGAAGGAAGGAAGGAAGGAAGGAAAGGAAGGAAAAGATGGGAGGGAGGGAGGAAGTAAGGAAGTAAGAAGGAGCAAGGAAATATTTGGCATTTATTTTAATGAAGTCTTTAGATCTGTGTTTGTCCATTTCAGCAACTTTAAGATGAAGGAACACCTAGAATTCTGGGAACTGAAGTCCACACATCCTAAAGTTGCCTTAATTTAACTCTGACCATGCCACAGAATGCCCTGCCCTCTTTTTACGCTTACCAGTGTACAATGCACATTAAAAAGAGGAGTGGGCTCAATTAATATAGTTGAGGTCATTATCCTGACTCTTTTAATCCTGCAGCCCCACTTAAAAGTTTTGCAAATTCTGGCCCAAAGAGATAGGTAGCCCTTTTTTTTAATCCTTCCTTTTAATTTTCTTTCTCTTCTTAAGAGTCATTTTAGTGGGTGAGTCAGATCTCCTGTTTCTATTCTAAGCTACTCTGAGAGGCCGCTCCTCAACTTATGACCACAATTAAATGACTCATGACTGATTTTACAACCTTTTCTGCCGCATTCTTATGTGAATCAGTGCAGTTGTTAAGTGAATCATGCGGCCATTAAGCAAATCTGGATTCCCCCCATTCCGACTTCGCTTGCGGAAGCCAGTGTGATGACCCGGGGCGTAGCACAAAGGCAACACAGTCAGATAATCAGTAGGAGCCCCTTTTTTTTGCTCCAACGTTGCCCCCAATGTCCTGGTTACCTTCTGGCTGGAGAAAAACCCTCCCAGGAACAGCCTTTGGCTGCAGAGAATCAAGTCCAAAATGTAGTCAACAAAAACTGTAACTATAAGTCCAATCAAGGCAAAATGAGGTAATTAGTCCAGCAGGGCAAGAGCAAGAATTCCAGAATTGAAGGCACGGCAAAACTCACACAGTTGGGAAGATGCCAGGAACACAGATAATCAAAGTCAACACACGATAAATTCACATTAGCTCCTGGCAGCTGCTGCACTCAGCTTGCATCTCTTTTAAACTCTCTTCCCAGGTGTGCCTAATGAAGGGAATCAGGGCCCTCTCCTCCCCCATAAGCCACGCAATCCACGCTGCTCTCCTTTCCATTCCTTCCTGCGTGCTCTAGGATGAAGAGGGTGGGTGGGTCTGGGTCTTCCTCTGAACTCCCTCTTGTTCTATCTCTCCCCTGCTCTGGCCAGCCAGACTTTGCCCTTCCCAGATTCCTCCACAGCCGATGGAGCCACACTCCCACTCCCTGTCAGCTGTTCATCTTCCTCCTTGGATTCAGACTCCGACAGGGGCATGACAGCCAGCTGGGAAAGTCACACATGGCGATCATGTGACCCTTGAGGCTTTGCAACCGTCGTAAGTACACGCCAGTTGCCAAGTGTCTGGATTTTGATATTGTGACCAGGGGGAGCCTGCGAAGATTGTAAATGAGAGGGCTGGTTGTCATTTTTTTCCCAGTGCTGTTGTAACTTTGGATGGTCACTAAACCAAGGGTGTCAAACTCATGGCCCGTGGGGTGCTTAGATCCAGCCCATGGGGCCAGCCCGGAAACAGCAAAAAACTGGCCCATAGTGCCTCTGCCAGTGAAAATGCCCCCCCAGCTCCATTTTTGCTGGCAGAGGGCCAGGGGTGGGATTCAAAAATGAAGAAAGCGCTTTGCGCACTATTTATGTGCTTTTGTTTTGTGTATTTAAACGTTGTATGTTTTTAACATTTTGTAAATAAAGTTGCTTTAAAAAATTTTAAAAAATCTCAACAACCCTTTCTCTGCCTGGTTGCTGAGTGGGCATGGCCATGGTGGATGGAACTTCCGGAAGGGCCGTTTTTCGTCTTCCCCAGCATCCAGAGGCTTCCCTGGACACCTGGGAGGAGAAAATGGCCTCTCCTGGGCTCCAGAGGCCCTCCAGAAGCCGGAAACAGGCCTGTTTCCGGACTTCTGAAACTTCTGGGAGGGCCGTTTTTCATCCTCCCAGAGCCTCCATGGATCCTGCACTTACCTGCATCCAAAACAGGCTGGGTGGAGATTCCTGGGAGGGGAGGGGCAGGGTAGGCTGGGCCAGCCAGTCAGTTCAACTACCTGTTTGGTGAACCAGATGTAAATTTAACATCCGGTTCGCCTGAACCGACCTGAACCGGCTGAATCCCACCCTTGTAGAGGGCTATCAAAACAAATTAGAAACAAAAGAGAAATGTTTCCCCTTTGCATTTGAGCATGCAAGAAAGGACAGGAAAGGAAAAAGGGAAAGAGGAAAGAAATAGAAGGGAACACGGGAAGAGAGCAAGGAAGGAAAAAGAATGAAAGAGGGGAAGGAAGAAGAAAGGAGAAGGAAGAGGGAAGACCACCTGGAGGCTTCAACTTGTCCAGAATGCAGCGGCACGGGTTGTGATGGGAGTGTCCCGATACTCCCATGTTGCACCCCTCCTGTGTGAGCTGCACTGGTTACGGTTGCCCTCCGGGTGAGATTTAAGGTGCTGGTGTTAACCTACAAAGCCCTTCATGGCTTAGGACCGGGATATTTACGGGAGAACCTGCTGCCAGCGACTGTTTCCCATCGTCCTGTGCGCTCTCACAGAGTGGGCCTCCTTGGGGTTCCGTCAGCCAGACAGTGTCAGCTGGCGACCCCTAGGGGTAGGCCCTTCTCTGTGGGAGCACCCACCCTGTGGAACCAGCTCCCCCTGGAGCTTCGGGTGGCCCCTGACCTCCGCTCCCTCCGCCAGGGCCTCAAAACCTGGTTGTTCCAACGTGCTGACCTGGGCTGAGGGTGGGGAGGGGAGTTTTTTAGACGATGGTTTTATTATTTTTAGCTTTTAATTGGGTTTCTTATTTAATATTTTTTTAATTGTATATTTTTATTGTTTTATGATTGTACGCTGCCCCGAGTCCTTCAGGAGATGGGACAGGTTAGAAATGCAATCAATCAATCAATCAATCAATCAATCAATAATAAAAGAAGGAAGGAAGGAGATGATAATGAGAACGGGGGAGGGTCACAGAGAAGTCCTGTATTAGCACTTGGACACCACAGGTGCTCCCGACACGAGTCCCACCTGCCATGGCCACTCCCATCCCAACCACACCTGCCATGGCCACACCCGCCATGGCCACGCCCATCCCCTGGCTCTCCAAGGTCAAGCACAACCCTGATGCAGCCCTCAATGAACTCGAGTTTGACACCCCTGCACTAAACAGACAGTTCTAAGTGGAGGATTACCTGTGAGGAATTCAGAAAACAAGAATCCGGTATGTTTTTTGCAGCACAAAGGTCTTACCTGAAAGTACAAAATCCGCTCCAATTTTCTCACTGATCCGAACCAGGAAAGCACCGGATTTGTTTTTTTCCGACATCAACCGAAGCACCGCTTCTGAGCGAGAGATTTGCCCAAAGAACCATCTATATGGGGACGGAGAGGGAAGAAAAAGAAGAAATAGGCCAGTTGTATCAGACCCACGTCCATCTATTCTAACAATCATTTTCACAAGGGAAGGAGGCGGGATGAGCAGGGGACGATGGACTGGAGAACCGTGTATTCCTGTTCGTCTCCACTTTCTATGACATGGTTGCTGTGTCTGCAGCTTCCACCTCTATACAGCTTGGCTGGCTGACTTGAGCCATCTGCAGCCTGGTTTCTATGTGCGGCAGCGATGTGAAGCGTGGGATGGATTTCCTAGTGGGCTAGTTGTGAGGCTGGGAGGGGAAACTGGGGGAACTGGTGTGTTTGGGGAATGCTTCTTGGAAAACAAGCTGAATTGGAACTGTTGTCCTTTCCATGACAAAATGTCCAGGGAAAGATGTTGGTTATCTTCAGGAGCTGGAAGAAGATTCATATGATGATGAGGGGTGTGTGAAATTTTGATGACCTAATCTAGTGCTTCTCAACCTTGGCTGCTTTAAGATGCCTGGACTTCAACTCCCAGAATTCCCCAGCCGGCTGGCTGGGGAATTCTGGGAGTTGAAGTCCAGATATCTTAAATGTGCTAAAGTTGAGAAGCTCTTCTCTAGCCTCTTTGGCTACCTTGCCTGTCAGTGATGGGTGGACTTCAACTCCCAGCATTCCCCAGTCAGCCATGGTAGCTGGGGAATTCTGGGAGTTGAAGTCCAGACATCTTCAAGTTGTAAGATTGATAAACACTGCTCTGGCCTCTCTGGATGCCCCTATTCCTTGTCAATGATGTGTGCACTTCAACTCCCAGAATTTCCTCCCCCATTTAAAAGTAGTTAAGACTGCTGTAGTCTCTCTGGGTGCCCCATTTCCCTGCCAGTTATGATTCAAACAGTCTGAAAATACATCTGGATTTCAAGTTCTCCTTTCAGCCATTGTTTACTTTCACAAAACTGCATCAAGGCCCCAATATCAATAGCACTTAGACTAGACTTATATACCATCTCACAGTACTTTATAGCATCCTCTGGGCAATTTATGTCAATGTATTGACCCCAACAATCTGTGTCCTCATTTTAATGATCTCGGAAGGATAGAAGGCTGAGTCAACCTTGAACTGGTCAGGATTGAACTGCTGGCAGTGGGCAGAGTTTGCCTGCAGTACTACAATCTAACCACTGTGCCACCATGGCAATGGAATGCAATGGAATGCAATGGAATCCAATGGAATAGAATAGAATAGGGGTAGGGGTAGGATAGGATAGGATAGGATAGGATAGAATACTTAGTCTTATATACCACTTCACAGTGCTTTACAGCCCTCTCTAAATGGTTTACAGAGTCAGCGTGTTGCCCTCAAACAAACTGGGTCCTCATTTTACCAACCTCAGAAGGATGGAAGGCTGAGTCAACCTTGAGCTGGTCAGGATCAAACTGCTGGCAGTGTGCAGAGTTTGCCTGCAATATTATATTCTAACGAATGTGCCACCAGGGTTCCTTAAACTTCGCCACCAAAACCCACTCAAGATTTTTTCGCAGCAAAGCTAATGCTTCGAGTTGTAACCTACTAGTACTTACGGCTCCGTCTCTACTGTCTCTTTCTTGGCGAGATAGTTGTAGGGAACGTAGCCTTCCTCGCTTCTTCCCCCCTGAGCATCCACCTGCTTGGCCCAGCACCATTCCCCGGTCTTCTGAATCACCTCAAACAAGTCCCCTGCTTGGAAAGTCAACTCCGTTTCGGTTCGGGCTTGAAAATCCCACAAGCTGGTGTAAAGAGAACAATTGGCTCCGGGCACCGGATCTGTTTTGCAGGCCATGGTCGAGCGCAGGATTGAAAACAGGGAACGAATCAACCAGTTGGTTTGTCTGCCTTTCTGTCTTCCCCAGCTGCAAGTCCTGTTCACGTTAACATAGTTTTGCACTCCTTCTGGAATGCAGCAAAGGGATTTCTCGTAAACCTACGGAGGCGTTCCCCGGAGCAGGTAAGCCCTACCAGCAGCAAGGTGTACAAACTGGAAAAGCAGAGAGGGAGGGAAAGAAGGAACAGGGGAAAATCCCTTTCTGTCTTCTATTGCTAAATGAACTTTCGTGATGCATTTCAGCCCAGCCCTTTCTGACTTGTACAATGGCCTT
Organism: Naja naja; assembly: GCA_009733165.1. NCBI lineage: Eukaryota > Metazoa > Chordata > Lepidosauria > Squamata > Elapidae > Naja > Naja naja. The sequence continues at coordinate 9,356,741 of CM019150.1, read as the reverse complement.
CTTTTTTAAATTTTCTTTTTCAAAAATACAAAAGGTTTTTCTAGTGTGTGTGGGTAAGGAATTTATAAGTGGGTTATATACAGAGTAATACAGAATAATAGAGTTAGAAGGGCCCTTGGAGGTCTTCTAGTCCAAACCCCTGCTCAGGCAGGAAACCCTATACCCGTGATGGCGAACCTATGGCACTGCGCATGCACGCCCCTCACAGCTGATATTTCGGGCTGGTTTGAGGCCTTTTTCGGCCTCCTACAGGCTTGAAAAAAGCCTCTGCAGGCTTTGCAGGCTGAATAATAGGCCCGTTTTGTCACTTCCTGTAATACCGGAAGGGACGAAACAGGCCTATTATTCGTCCTGCAAAGCCTGCAGAGGCTTTTCTCAAGCCTCTGGGAGGCCAAAAAATGCCTCAAACTGGCCGAAAATCAGCTGTGAGGTGCAGTACAGGTAAGGGGGCAGCGTGGAGGGGGGAGTGCTCACACATGCGCAGGGGGCGTGGAGGATGCCACATGCATTGCTTTCTGGGTGCTGGCATGCGAGTGCGCATGCACAAGCGCACAAACAATTTTTGGCAAAGGAGCCCAAAAGGGTTAGCCACCACTGCCCTATATCATTTCAGATAAACGGTTGTGCAAAATAATATCTGGTATTGGAGCACCCATAACATCCAAAGGTAAACTGTACCACTAATTGTTCTGTCAAGAAATGTCTCGTTAATTATAAAATAATTTAATCATATTTATTTATTTATTTATCAATTGCTTACAAGATAATAGGTATAAGTATAAACATAGTTATGAATACCTGATGGATACATATAAGAAAAATAAAAAGAAACAATAGGACAGGGACAGTAGGCATGATGGTGCGCTTATGCATGCCCCCTACAGACCTCTTAGGAAAGGGGTGAGGTCAATAGTAGACAGTCTAAGGTTAAAGTTTTTGGGGTTTGGGGAAGAAACTACAGAGTCAGGTAGAGTATTCCAGACATTGACCACAATGTATGATTTTATATACTATACTTAGATCGGACCGAAGGCGGCACAGTTCTAGATTTTCTAGGTCTAGAATTTCAAGTCTGGTGGCATAAGGTATTCTGCAACGAGTAGAGGAGTGTAGAACTCTTCTTGTGAAATATTTCTGGACTTTCTCAACTGTATTAATATCAGATACATAATGTGGGTTCCAGACTGATGAGCTGTATTCAATTATTGGTCTAGCAAATGTTTTGTATGCTCTAGTTAGTAGTGTGATATTACCAGAGAAAAAGCTACGTAGGATTAGGTTAACAACTCTTAATGCCTTTTTGGCTATGTAGTTACAGTGGGCTCTAGCACTTAGATCATTAGAGATATGTACTCTAAGGTTCTTGACAGAATTTGGATCATCAACCAATATATATTATTATATTATTATATTTTATTAGACTTGTATGCCGCCCTCTCTCCCTAAGGACTCAGGGTGGCGAACAATAAAAGACCCCAATACAAATTACAATAAAAAAACCATTAAACAAATACAAGCCTAATCAGTGTTATAAAATTTAAAAAGAATTAAAACAAAGACTAAAAACCAACCCACACCCCCGAGGTCAGTCCAGACCGGCCTGTTGAAACAACCAGGTCTTCAGGTCCCGGCGGAAGGAGTGGAGATCAGGGGCCAAACGGAGGTCTACGGGGAGTTGGTTCCATAGGGCGGGTGGTCGCACAGAGAAGGCCCTACCCCTGGGCACCGCCAGTCGACAATGCCTAACCGACGGTACCCCAAGGAGGCCCCGCCTATGGGAGCGGACCGGGCGATCGGAATGTGATGCTGTAAAAGTACCCTGGACCCAAGCCATGTAGGACTTTGTAAGTTGTTACTAACACCTTGAATATAATATGAATTATAGTTATATTCTTAAGGAAACTGGTTGCACCCTTCCATAAATGGTGTTATGGTTTTATTGCATTTAATGCTTTGGGTTGTTGTGATTTATTTTTCAGTTGATTTATTATGCTGTTCTTTTAAAACTTCGTTTGTCACCCAAAGACACGTACTGTACATGAGACGGACAATTATATAAATTGATAAGTAATTAAGTGATTACTAATAAGTCAGTACTTTATCAATAATAAATCGGTAATTAAAAAAAACAAGAAATTCCAAAATTAAAGGCAATCAAACCAGAAAAATAAAAACAACAAAACTAAAATTAAATTAAAAATCCAAAAAAATGGATATTTCGTGTATTAGAAATTAAGACTGAGAAATTTTGAAATATTTGTTTGATTTTTGAAAACCCCAGAGCCCAGGTCACCCTTGGAAATGCACTGGTCTAGATGACCTTGTAATGTCCTCTAACCCCATAATTCTGTGCTTCACATTTGTAAAGTGATTTGCATTTGGCCGAGATCCTCTTTCTCCTTTCAAAGAAACTCAAGAAAGCAAATTGTCTCCCATTTGCTTTAGAGGAATTTGTAAATAAGATCAAAGCATGGAGAACTCACCCTCAAAAGATCAGTTGGTCTAAGTAAGTGAAGGTTCAGTCTGGAATTAACCCCTCCCATCCTGACTGAGAAAGTGACCTCATTCTCCCCAGCCACTTGCTGATGAAGACACCTATTTGGGGGCGTGGGGGTATAAGAAAATCCCTTTGTAGCTTTGTGGAATTAGCCGCAGGGAATATCGCAGGCAATAAGATTGAATTGGAAGAGTCTTGTCTCCCTGCAACCCACAACCTGCCTTGTAATCCTCAACATTTTCGCTCTGTTCTGCCAATCTGTTTTTGCAACCTCCAAAGGTGTTTTGGGGTGGATTTCAGCAAAAAGCCCCTTTTCACTATTATCTGGATCAGTGGTGGGATTCAAAATTTTTTACTACTGGTTCTGTGGGTGTGGCATGGTGTGGTGGGCGTGGTGTGGCTTGGTGGGCGTGGCAGGGGAAGGATACTGTAAAATCTCCATTCTCTCCCCACTTCTGGGGTAAAGGATACTGTAAAATCCCAGTCCCTCCCCACCCAACTAACCTGCTTTCCAGCTCCGTTTTCCTGTGCAGGGCAACAAAAGAAGACCCAGCCAATCAGCTGGGACTTGGGAGGCAGAGAAGAGATGGGGGTGGGGCCAGTCAGAGGTGGCATTTGCTGGTTCTCCGAACTACTCAAAATTTCCGCTACCGGTTCTCCAGACCTGGTGAGAACCTGCTGAATACCACCTCTGATCTGGATCAATGCTTCCCATCCTCAGGAATTAAGATGTGTGGACTTCCAACTCCCAGAATTCAGGGAGTTGAATTCCACACGTCTTCCAGTGACTGAGGTTGGGAAACCCTGCTGTACAATAAGAAGAAGAAGAATGCAATGGTTAAAAAGATGCTTGCACAGGGAAACATCCTGGGCCTGGCTTTGATTATGGCTCAGCCTGTGTTTATTTATTTATATATAATTAGATTTGTTTGCCATTTGTTTTGCCTTATTTAAAAAAAGATATTTATTTTATACAACAGTTATAAATACATTATTAATCAAGAAATTCACAATTGATCAATAAAATAAATAATGAATTTCCTGATTAACCAAATTTATTTTTGATCAATTACATATTTGTTTATTAAACAAATTTATTTCCTTGATAAATTTCAATTTTACTTTTTATTAAACGAAAGGTATATATTTTATTGATACATTATACCAGAGGTCTCTAAACTTGGCAACTTTAAGACTTGTGGACTTCAACTCCCAGAATTCTCCAGCCAGCATAGCTACTACATCCATGATGTCTGTCCATTGTGTCCGAAGGGGACCTTGACATCTAATGGGTTGTGGGCTGTCCACGGTGCGCCCACAGGTGGCTGGTAAGGCCTATATGGGCATGGAATGCTCTGCCACAGGTTGGGCAGACATGTGTGGGCACCATTGTTGCAGCATTTGCAGCTCTGGCTTTGCGGAGTGCTTGCTTCTCTTGTGCTATGGTTGTTCTTGTGTCTTCACATGTCCGGCAGCCTTGGTGGATCAATGTGCGCCATGTCGATAGATCTTGTGCCAGGGTTCCCCAGGAGAGGTGATGTCGATGTCCAGGGACTGTTTCCTTTCTCCCTGTCATGCCCCTGTTGGAATCTGATTCTGAGGGGAGGTCCAACAGCTGACAGGGAGTGGGAGTGTGGTTCTGGTGGCTGTGGAAGAAACTGGGGAAGGGCACAGTCTGGCTGGGCATTCAGAGGAAGACCCAGGCCCACCCCCTCTTCATCCTAGGGCACGCAGGGAGGAACGGATAAGGGAGCAACGGGTTACGGGGAGAAAAGGCCCTGATTCCCTTCATTAGCTGCAGCTGGGAAAACAGGATTTAAAAGGGTGTATGCACAGCACCTTGCTGGAAGCAAAGCGTGAATTATTTTGGTGTGTCAAGTCTTATCTGGGTTCTGGTGTCCTCCCAACTGTGTGTGTTTCGTTATCTTTTGAAGTCTGCAATTCCTTATCCTGCCCTGTCTCGTTAATTCCTGCAGTGTGGTTTGTGTTGGTTTTTATTTATAATTTATATGTACTTTGGGGTTGAACTGAATTTCTTCCCTTTAAAAAGTGTTCTTGGGAGAGTTTTCTCTCCAGCCAATGATAACTGGACATTGGGGGCCAAGTTGGAGGATTTAAAGGGACTTTACCTACTTTTGTGACTTTGTTGCTTTTGTGCCATGCCCCAGGTCATCACAGTCCCCCACGGGATCGCTTTCCTTGAGACAGCTCACCATAGAGGAGCTACTTAGGGATGCGGTGCAGTGGTGGGATTCATTTTTTTTACTACCGGTTCTGTGGGCTGGTTTGGTGAGCGTGGCAGAGGAAGGATACTGTAAAATCTCCAGTCGGAGGTGGTACCGTGTTTCCCCAAAAATAAGACACTGTCTTATATTTTTGGCTCCCAAAAACACACTAGGTCTTATTTTCGGGGTAGGTCTTATATATTTATGGTGCCAAATAGTGGGTGTGAGTGTGTAGGGGGTGTTTCATGGGTGCACGGTTGCTCCCTGAAAAGTCTTCCTGGAACTGGAGATTTACACTAGGTCTTACTTTCGAGGTAGGTCTTATTTTCGGGGAAACATGGTATTTGCCATAACCTGCTGAATACCACCTCTGAGGTGGTGGTCTAGCATCCTTGCAACATAGGCCTGCTCTGGAGAGGACTTCTGTGTCTATCTAGCACCTTGTCCTGCCATCCATACTACACACAGCAAACGAAAGTCACCACAGCGCTGCTGTAACACAGGAATAAGGGAGCAACGTCACATCAAAGCGTTGTTGCACGGCTCTTCAAACTTGGCAAGATTTAAGATTTGTGGACTTCAACTCCCAGCATTCCTGAGCTAATATGACTGGAGTAGGAATTCTGGGAGTTGAAGTCCATAAGTCTTAAAGCTGTCAAGTTTGAAGACTCCTCTGCTTTAGTCATTCCTAATTGAACCCTCATATTGTTTAGATAAAAATGCTTCAGAGTTGGGTCCCTCCTCAACTACAGCCTGACACATCTTTGACAGCAGAGGTGGGGAATCACTAGTGGCCTCCAACGCCACATGACTCTTGGTCCTGCATAAGTGTCACTAGGATAGGCTCACTTAACCCATTCTCTTGTGATAGAACAAGGGTCTTCAAACTTGGCAAGTTTAAGACGTGTGGACTTCAACTCCCAGGATTCCTGAGCTAACATGACTGGAGGAGGAATTCTGGGAGTGGAAGTCCACAAGTCTTAAAGCTGTCGGGTTTGAAGACTCCTGCGTTATTGCATGCCACTTAATCAAGAATGCTATGACAATAAGCCTCCTACAGGGGGAACCCTTTCTGCGTTCAAACAGCACAAGACACTCACTCTCAATCCTAGGTTAATAACACAACGACAAAGAACAACACTCTGCAGTTTCAAATTCTATTTTTGAACCACGTAAAGGTAGCCCTGCCGAAGCAAGGCCTCAAAAAATTAATACGAAACTCATAAATGTTCCTCTCCACGGAAATCTTTAGTAAAAGGCGAAAGATTTATACGATCTGAAGAGAAACCAGAGTATACCTGATCGTGCTTCGAGAGAGCAATCCCTGCAACGATGCCTATTCACTACATTATGATGACCCTCCCGATGAACAAATAAGTTACATTATGAGCATGTGTATCGTTACGAAAATAAACAAAGGCGAAGCTGGAATGGAAAATATATTTTACAAATTGCAGAAACGACGGCAAAATTGCGTCTTCTTGCTGTGCAATGCATCATGGGTGCGGCCGAAGGGAAATGAGGCTTCTCGGGGCCGCTGTAGGTTCCGCCCCGGCTGCATGTGGGCGCTCGTAACTTGAGCGCGACTGGGGATAAGGAGTTAGATTTTGCTCACACTTTCGCCAATAATTGGCCGAATCTCAGAGACTTCAGTAAGGGAAGTAATGGTAAGATATGTTGCTTAGCTTCCTCAGCTATTAGTCTACTTTGTAGGTAGCATAGAAATTCAGCAAAGGAGGGAGGGAGGGAAGGAAGGAGGAGGGGGAAAGGAAAGTAAGGGGAGAAGGAGAGGAGGGGTGGGAGGAGAAGAAGGAGAGAGGGGAAGGAAGGAGGGAAGGAGAGAAAGGGAGGGAAGGGAGGGAGGGAGAAGGAAGGACCAAAGAAAGGAGGGAAGGAGAAGGAAAGGAGGGCAAGAGGGAAGAGCAGGAAGGAAATTGGTTGAATGTAACCTAAAATTCATGGGTCAAAGCTCATTCGAGGTTGTCCTCATCTTACGACCGGTTGGTTAGTGACTGTTCAAAGTTACAACCTACCTAAAAGGGGACTTAGGACTCAGGTCCAAAGTTCCAACAGACAGACAGACAGACACACACACACACACACACACACACACGTCATGTGAGTGCACTTTCGGGCACGTGGCAACACGATCAACATTGGCTGCCATTAGCAGCATCCCACGCTCACATGACCCGTGTTTATGACAGTTTGGCTGAAAACTGGCACGTGCTTCTGGTTTTCCAGCAAGACGGCACCCGTAATGAAGCACCGGTTTGATTAACGACCATTGCAGAACACATCATGGAACGACTATTATGACAGGCTCCATTATGGTCGTAAACTCGAGGAGTACCTGTACTTTTAGCCAAAATGTATTGGAAAGGGGTAGGAAAAAGAAAGAAGGGAAGAGAAAGAATAGGGAGGTGGTCTCTCTCCCTCCCTCTCTTCCCCTCATACAGGTGGGGGGGTCTGTGACAATTCTCTGCACCCAACTGACTGCAGGGCAACTTGCTGCAGTATAAGAATTACACGAATATCAAAGAAATAGTGGAATACAGGTAGCCCTCGACTTAACAACAGTTCATTGAGTGACCGTTCAAAGTTACAATGGCACTGAAAAAAGTAACTTATGACCGTTTTTCACAGTTACGACCTTTGCAGTATCCCCACAGTCACATGGTCAAAATTCAGCCGCTTGGCATGTCAAGCCCGAAATTGACATATGTGTAGCCATTTTAGTTAGACTTAGTATACTTTTTCTTACGTTCTCTGTGGCAGTCATGGGGGGGGGGAAGGGTTTTGGGCTTGCCACATTGCTAAGCGGGGAGGAGTGGAGATAGAGTTGTTTTGGCTAGGTGGTTCTTCTTCCCGTGGGAAAACGAGCTGTCTGTGCTCAGGCCCCTTGAGGTGGAGATTTATGACATCAAGCAACGTTGAATTACTTCTATTGGAGAATGTGACTTTTGGGGGTTGTTTCTAACTTTTAATATTGTGGGGTAATTCCGGGTTGTGTCAGATGCGGAATTACCATGGACTTTGCCAATTTGATGCTTTCCTAAATAAAATAATTTGTCTTGGAAGATGGACTTTGCGCTTTTCTTTTTAAATGGATTTCATCACTTGGAAGCCTGACATGGCAACTGGCTCGTACTTATGACCGTTGCAGCATCCCAGAGTCACATGATCCCTTTTTTTGCGACCTTCTGACAAGCAAAGTCAACGGAGAAGCCAGATTCACTTAACAACCAGATTACTAACTTAATAAGTGGTTCACTTAACGATCGTGGCGAGAAAGGTAGTAAAATGGGACAAAACTCACGTAAGAAATTCTCACTTAACCACAGAGATGTTGGGCTCAATTGTGGTCGTAAGTTGAGGACTACCTGCAGAATCTTTGAAGGAAGGATGCAAAAGGAGGGAACAGAATGAATTGTGAATGACCTAAATTCAAAATATTTTTTAAATGATTTTAAAATAATGAAATGGAATTGCTAAATTGTCCCACAGCGAGTTGTCCGTGGCGAGTTGGCAGCTGCAAATTGGCCTGTGGCGAGTTGGTCCCCTTCCATCCTCACCCATAGAGACAAACATAATAAAGCTGCATCTCTCTTTCCACATGGATTTCTTTTTTTTTGTCTCACGGGTGGGATTCCATTTTTCTTCAGGCCATTTTTGACCGAACAAATTGCTTCCAATCGATGCACCAGGAACACCCAGAATGTAAGAAATCAGGTGGCTACATTTGTACACGTTTATTAACTAAAGGAAGCCATTTGGGGCCTACAGCAAGAAGAGTCCATAACTTGCACGGGGAAGGAAATGTTGCATTTCTTGTTTCTCTCCACGGGGAACCCTTGGCTGTACGGTATCTCTTACCGCGAGCTATTTTCGGACCAGTAAAGCCCATAACTCCACCTCTGCTCCACCTGCTGAGGTTGAAGAGCTGACATAGTCCACCTTCAAAGGCACAAATGTTCTTGCAGGCTGAAGAGACTCTGAGAAGCAGAAAGGTCTGCAAGACTTCTACTAGCCTGTTGAGCACGAAGGGCTGACGGTTGTTGCAGAAGGTGCCCCCCCCCCACTTTCAGGAAAAGGAATGACGCGCCCATTTGTAAATGGAAAAGAGTGCATCCCTCAAGTTGAGAAAAGTTGGGCGATCTTCGGGATGGGCCTTCCAGCATTCCAGCATGATGCTATAGATCTCAGGGGAGCAACTGTTGGGGCGAGGGAGACGGTAGCCGCGAGTAATCTGCTGGATGGTCTCCTGATTGGTCATCCCTAGAAGAAGACAGAGGAGAGAAATGGTCAGGTTCACAAGGAATAGAGAGATGGGACAGGTAAGGGAGGACTCTCCTTACGCAGAGATGGGGTTCCTTGCCAATGTAAGGGTGACCAAACCATTCTGGATGATTTCCCACATCCCAAACCTCTCAAAAGGGACTGTAAGGCTCCAATTTCTCACTTTTTTAAAAAATTCATATTTATATGCGCCTTCTCCGAGACTCAGGGTGCTTACAATTTTGGGATGCAACCCAATGCGCTCAACAATAGCCTTCATTCCATTGTATATGCCTGTTTATTATTAAGCGGCATTTTTACAAAGTCAGCTTATTGCCCCCAACAATCTTGGGTCCTCAATTTACCTACCTCGAGAGGATGGAAGGCTGAGTCAACCTTGAGCCTGGTGGGATTCGAGCCTGCAATAATTACAGGCAGCTGGAACTAAGTGCTAGGCATTTAACAGCCTGCACCACCAGCTCTTCTAGCTGGAGTGTTGACTTACCCCAACCCTTCTTGTTAGAGCTTCTGAAATTGGAAGTATCTGCTTGGACGTGCTAAGAAAAGGAAGGATGGTCAGGCCTGGCACAGGAGATGGAGTTGTGGTGGAGAACTAACATATCTCCAGTATGATTGGGCATATTACAGTGTGTGTGTGTCTGTGTGAGTGTGTGTGTGAGAGAGAGAGATGTTGTGGCCCACCGGTGACTGATGGAGTTGGCAGCAGAGTTGGACACCAAGGAGGTTGGGGAGGAACCCAGGTCAGTCCTGGAGGCTGAGGAAGGCTCAGACGAGGACCCTGCATAAGAGGCAGAGATGGGGCCAGGGTAGGCTGGCAGTCACCAGCTGCCTTCGGGCTCGGACAGCAGTGAGGCGGGGGAGCTGCTGGAACAGGTTCCCCAAAAGAAAGGAACAATTAAGTACTCAGGGTTGACATGGGAGCAAGGCCACAGGTGGACGTTGAATGGCCCCTCCCATCAGGATTAAAAGAGGAGCAAAAGGGGAGGGGGCTTTTGCAGGAAACGTTTTTTGTTCGTTCCAGCCTCGTGAAACTTTGTCTGTGTAGCCTAGAGACTCTGTGCCCAGCCCTTCCCTGTCAGCAGCATGTGGAAATATTTACGGGGCAGCTTTCAAAGATAGATAAGATCCGAGCTAATAATTATACCTGTTTACCAGGCCGTTGGCTGAATGGGAAGGCAGTAAATTCAAATTCATTTAATAAAAGAGGTTTTGCCTAGTGCTTTTGCTCAGAGTTTGCTTAGTGCTTTTGGGGGAAGCCAAGGACAGAACAAAAGAGAGAGAGAGAGAGATGCCCTCTTCCCTCCCAAGGGCTTTCCGTTGTCATGATCATCTGTACGGCATCCATTGAAATGAAATCGTACCATCATAGGGGCACTGCCCGTAGCTAAAAACCTCATAGAGTAGGACTCCGTAGGACCAAATGTCCGATTTGGGGGAGTACGTCTGGTAGATGGCAGCTTCTGGTGCCGTCCACTTAACCGGGATCATGGCGCTGCCGGTGGTGGAGTAGATGTCATCCTGAAGGAAAGGCAAGAAGAGGTGCTCAGCCAAAGGCAAGGGAGATGCTTTTACCCGGACACTCAAGGAAGAGAAGGTGAAATTGGCTTGTTCAGAATGGAATACAGAACAATAGAGTTGGAAGGGACCTTGGAGTCTTCTAGTCCAACCCCCTGCTCAAGGAGGAGATGTTATGCATTCCGGATAAGTGGCTGTCCAATCTCCCTTTGAAAACCTCCAGTGATGAAACACCCACAACTTCTGGGGGCCAGCTGTTCCATTGATTAAATGTTTTCACTATCAGGGAATTTCTTCTTAGTTCTAAGTTGGATCTCTCCTTCATAATTCTCCATCTATTGCTCCGTGTCTTGGCCTCAGATGCTTTCAAGAATGGGTTGCCTCCCTCTTCTTTGTGACAGCCTCTCAAAGATGGGACGACTGCTATCCCTAGTTTTTGTCTTTATTAGACTAAACATACCCAGTTCCCCCAATCGTCCATCATACATACCTGTTCAGTTCTACCTTTATAGGACTGCTCCGTCATCTTTAGTACCCTCCAGATGTGCTAGCTCAGAAACTCCCTGAACACATCTGGAGGATATCAAAGCCATTTATGGGTTTTGTCTGAGAGTTGAGCACCTAACCCTAAAGAAGTTAAGAGTTGGATCTACACCCATTTCCTCCCTTCCTTCCTTCCTTCCTTCCTTCCTTCCTTCCTTCCTTCCTTCCTTCCTTCCTTCCTTCCTTCCTTCCTTCCCTTCCTTCCTTCCTTTTATATTTTGCTTGTTTGTTTTATATTTGTTCCAGTTAGATTGGCAAACAGGTAGTCCTTGACTTAACGACTGCCACTGGGGCCAGAACTTCCATTGCTAAGCAAGATGGTTATTAAGTGAATCATGGCGCTTAAGCAAATCACCACAGTTGTTAAATGAATCTTGTGAACGTTATCAAGCTTTCCCCATTGATTTTGCTTGTGGGAAGTTAGCTGTGAAAGTAATCCCAGGTATGCTAAGAGGATGGCTGGTATGTCGGCTTTTAAGCGGGCTCATTCGGATGTTTATATTTTTGGAGTCAAGAAAAGAACTGTAAATGTTGGATGGACAGATCTGGGCTCTGTCCTGCTTTTTGGAAAAAGTGCAGAGAAGAGCCACTAAGATGATGAAAGGCCTGGAGATTAAAACATATGAAGAACGGTTGCAGGAACTGGGTATGGTTAGTCTGGAGAAACGGACTAGGGGTGACATGATAGCAGTCTTCCATTATTTGAGGAGCTGCCACAAAGAAGAGGGGATCAACCGATTCTCCAAAGCGCCAGAAGTTAAGACAAGAAACAATGAATGGAAACCACTCAAGGAGAGAAACAACCTGGAATTAAGAAGAAACTCCTAACAGTGAGACAATTAACGTGTGGAACAGCTTGCCTTCAGAAGTTGTGGGTGCTTCATTACTGGAGGTTTTTAAGAAGAGACTGGACAGCCACTTGTCGGAAATGATGGGGGGTCTCCTGTTTGAACAGGGGTTGGACTAGAAGACCTCCAAGGTCCCTTCCAGCTCTGCTTTGATTGGGAACAGCTAAATGACGGAGTGTGTGTATGTGTGTGGGGGTGTCAAAGCTTCCTTGGATGCACCTTGAGGAGTCTGGCAAGGCCGAAGTCAGCTATTTTGCAAGCAAGGTCATCTCCCACCAGGATGTTCCTCGCTGCGAGGTCTCGATGGATGATACGTTGTTCCTCCAAGTAGGTCATCCCATCAGCCACCTGGCAAGAGATGCTGAGCAGGTGGTGTGTGGTCAATTCCTTTCCTGCAGCACCTGAAAAATCAACAAGGCGCCATGGTTAGAAGGCAGTATTGCAGGCTAACTTACTGCCCACTGCCAGGAGTTCAATCCTGACCGGCTCAAGGTTGAATCGGCCTTCCATTCTTCCAAGGCAGGTAAAATGAGAACCCAGATTGTTGGGGAGCAATAGGCTGATTCTGTAAACTGCTTACAGAGGACTGCAAAGTGCTATAAATCAGTATATAAATCTAAGTGCTTTATTCTATTTCTATTTCTATTCTATTCTGTATTCTACTTTATTCCTATTTGATTTGATTCTATTTTCCGTCCCATCCCATGCAGTATTGCAGGCAAGCTCTGCCCACAGTCTGGAGTTCGATCCTGACCGACTCAAGGTTGACTCAGCCTTCCATCCTTCCGAGGTGAGTAAAATGAGGACCCAGATTGTTAGGGGCAATATGCTGACATTGTAAACCTCTCAGAGAGTGCTATAAAGCGGTATATAAGTCTTAAGTGCTATTGCTATTAACTTTTGGCCCTTTGCTAAAAACTCACTTTTATTTACAGGTAATCCTTGCTTTACAACCATTCACTTAGTGACCATTTGAAGTTACAACAGTACTTGTTTTCAAAATTTATCACCATTGCAGCCTCTCTGTGTGATTCAAAATTCAAACACTTGGCAACTGGCTCATATTTAGCATGGTTTGCAGTGTCCTGGGATCTTGTGATCATCTTTTGTGACCTTCTGACAAACAAAGTCAATGGGGAAGCCAGATTTGCTTAACAACCATGTTTACTAACATATTAACAACGGCAGTGATTCACTTAAAACCGCTGCAAGAAAATTCGTAAAACTCACTTAACAGTAGAAATTTTGAGCTCAGTTGTGTTCATGTCAGTGACTATGCTTTTTTGGCAAGAGAGGGCAGTGTTGTGTCAGAAGTTAGTCAAAGGAGATAAAAAACAGCATCTGCTGGTGTATTCTGAGGTGCTTTTGCAATACTAACATTAGGGGAATTCTCTAGCACCCTTGCTTAAGCACAATCCAATCCTTTCTAGGTAATTTCACCACAAAATATTACCTGAAGCAAACTTAAACCCACAAGTCTCGCTTTCTGGATTAGCAGCTTAATTTTGAAGCAAAACCTTAACTGCCGTCTTCTAAGCTTCTTTCCACCCATTGTAGCAGTAGGGTGGAATTTTTCTTTCCTGAGTCAATCTAATCGTGATTCTTAGAGAATTAACATCTGGGTTTGACTGACGCATCCTACAAGGGCCTGGATTCCCTCAAAGTGGGAATTCAGACTTTCAACCCTCAGCAGAAAACCAGTTTGACGGTTCCATCTCTGTCCACAGGACTCAGCCATCTGTGGCTCTGGAGCCGCATGTGGCTCTTTCATCCCTCTGCTGTAGCTCCCTGTTGCCGGTCAGCTGCACAATTGATAGGGCTTTTGGTTAGGACAGTTAGAGGAAAAAGGACACCGTGCTAGGAGGAGACTCTATGGTGGGGGAATTGCCATAGAGTCTGGCCAGCTCTAGAATTGAATGGGGGCTTCCGTTATGATCTTTGTGGCTCTTTGAGTGTTTAAGGTTGCCAACCCCTGTCTTAGAAGAAGAGGAGATCAGACTACACTTTGTAAACACAATGCACCGTGCAAAGCTATTTTGCTCTGGGGTGACGCAAGAAAAAAAAACTCATTAGCAGGCAAAAGCATTTAGGCTCTTGGAAACCAAGAACGTTGGCTCCAGACTCGTTCTCCTAGGGAGTTGCCCCATCTTAGGTAACAAACCAGATCTGGAAAGGAGGTCAGGTCCTTCAGCGCAGGAAACTTCTCATGGGAAGGAGCCAAACTGGCTTCTCTTGGACAAGAGATTTCTCAGCTGAGAAGAATCTCCCTAGAAAAGGGTGGCGTGTTGGGGATGGCGAAATGGCATTGGGAATTCGTCACCTTTGGCTGAAATTGGAGCTGCCTCAGATGGCATCCGAAGCCAAGGAAGCTGCCCAATTGCCCGGTGGGGAGGAAATTTGGGAAAGTAATAGCAATTTCCCCAGGGGGATTTATAAACTTAAGTTTGAGAAGGAACCAGTTCTTGGGTGGTTTCTCAGCTGGTAGGGTAGCCTTTAGCAAACCATGAAAGGCTTTTGACTCAGTCTGTCTCTCTGCCTGCCTCTCTGCCTGCCTGCCTGCCCCCCCACCCCCAAACTCTGTGTGTGTATATGTGTGTGTGTGTGTTTAGTTTAGTTTATTTGGACTTATAAGCCGCCCTCTCTCCCGAAAGACTCAGGGCGGCGTACATAAAAGACAGAAAGTACAAAAGTTAAAAGAAATTAAAAAGATATTAAATTATGCCAAATAAACAATCAAATTAAAAACCCCGATCCCCCGTCAGTCCAGGCCGGATTGCAAAAATAGCCATGTTTTGAGGTCACAGCGGAAGGAGCAGAGATCAGGGGCCAAGCGCAACTCAAGGGGTAGTTGATTCCAGAGGGTGGCGCCCCATAGAGAAGGCCCTACTCCTAGGGGCCGCCAGCCTACACTGTTTAGCTGATGGTATCCCCAGGAGGCCACGTCTGTGGGAGCACACAGGGCGATTGGTGCGTGAAAACAGAAGACTAGTATGGGTAGATCTTGGCTTACAACCATTCACTTAGTGACTCTTTGCAGTTACAACGGCACTGAAAAAAGTGACTTATGACCATTTTTCACACATAGGACCGTTGCAGCATCCCCACGGTCATGTGATCAAAATTCAGACGCTTAGCAACTGACTCATACTTATGACCATTGCAGTGCCCTGGGGTCACGTGATCCCCTTTTGCGACCTTCTGACAGGCCAAGTCAATGGGGAAGCCAGATTCCCTTAAGCGCCGTGTTCCTAACATAACAGCTGCAGTGATTCACTTAACAACTGTTGCAAGAGAGGTCATAACAGGGAGCAAAACTCATTTAACCACCGTTTTGCTTAACAACAGAAAGTTTGGGTACAACTGTGGTTGTAGGTGAGGACTGCTTGTAAGTGTGTGTATGTGTGTGTGAAGGGCACCCATGAGGCGGAGTCATACCGATCCAGCAGGTAGCCACAGCCATAAGATAAAACCTCTACCGTGTTGTGTGACTTACAATTATTCATTTAGTGACCGAATTTGGGGCTCAATGGCTGTAAGTTGAGAACGACCCGTAATCCAGATGTCTGAAGAATGTTACCGTGTTTCCCCGAAAATAAGACCTACCCCGAAAGTAAGACCTAGCACTATTTTCTAAACCTGCCCTAATATAAGACCTACCCCGAAAATAAGACCTAGTGTAAATCTCCAGTTCCAGGAAGACTTTTCAGGGAGCAACCGTGCACCCGCGAAACACCCCCCCACACACACACACTCACACCCACTATTTGGCACCATAAATATATAAGACCTACCCCGAAAATAAGACCTAGTGTGTTTTTGGGAGCCAAAAAAAATATAAGACAGTGTCTTATTTTCGGGGAAACACGGTAGATTGCTGCAGGCTGTGTTGTAGCCTATCCTGGGTTTTAGCCATTTGTTGTGCCCACCATCTTCACCTTGGGCTGGTCAACCATAGATTCCAGATTGAGTCTGGAAGCATCCGCCAAGAGCGGTAATACTCACTGTTGAGGTAACTGTGGAGGTTACCCTTCCTCATCAACTCAGTGACGATGTAAACCGGCTCCCCCACAGAACAGACCGCCAGTAGTTTGATGAGCCTCGTGTGTTTCAGGCTTTTCAAGTTCCGGATCTCCTTGACAAAGTCGTCCCTCATGTCAGCTGTGAAGGAGATGAAGAAGACATTTGCAAGGTGTATTGCTTTGCGTGGACAACGTCTGGGCCTGTTCTCTCATTCCAGCACATCTGGAAGCCCTGGGTCACGTTTTTCTCCACCTTGGGAATTTCCTGGAGGGTGAACTTCAACTCCCAGAATTCGACAGCCAGTGTGATTATTGATGAGCATTCTGGGAGTTGAAGTCAATCAATCAATCAGAATAGAGCTGGAAGGGACCTTGGAGGTCTAGTCTCATTGGCTTTAAGACTCCTCCCAGAGTTCCTCAGCCACCTGGCTGAGGAACTCTGGGAGTTGAAGTCCACAAGTCTTAAAGTTGCCAAGGTTAGAGACCCCTGTTCTAGTCCAACCCCCTGCTCAGGCAAGGAAACCTTAAGTCCACCCACCTGGAAATGGCCAAGGCTGGGAAACAGAATAACAGAATTGGAAGGGGGACCTTGGAGGTCTTCTAGTCCAACCCCCTGCTCAGGCAGGAAACCTTATAACTTTTCAGAAAAATGGTTGTCCAATCTCTTCTTTAAAATCTCCAGTGTTGGAGCACCCACAACTTCTGAAGGCAAGTGGTTCCACTGGTTGATTGTCTTCCCTGTTAGGAAGTTTCTCCTTAATTCTAGGTTGCTTCTCTCCTTGATTAGTTTCCACCCATTGTTTCTTGCCCTGCCTTCAGGTCCTTTGGAGAATAGCTTGACTCCCTCTTCTTTGGGGCGGCCCCTGAGATAATGGAAGACTGATACCATGTCAAGGAAAAAGATTCTCGTAGTTTCTCAAGCAATGGGTTCCTGAATTGCTAGACTCAGCTCACAGGCACTCATACCCTAGTCGCCTTCAGATTGACTACTGCTAGGCACTCTTCATAAGGGCTGCCCTTGAAGAGTATCTGGAAGCCTCAGCTGGAACAGAATACAATAGAGCAGGCAGCTATGTGCGTTCCTAGAACAATGCACATTATACCTCTGCTCCCCAAGCTTCCTTGGTTGCCAGTTTGCTTCTCGGTCCAATTCAAAGTGGTTTTTTTTAAAAATATCAGTGGTTTTTATATAGGGTTTTACCTGTTTGCAGCGCAGTTCCTAGATTCGCCTTGGGTCATAGCGGTGGCTACTTAAATTTGATTAATAAATACAATAAATAAATAAATTCCCAGGGAGTAGAGATTTCTGGAGTCATGCCCCTTATGGAGACTGGCTCTGAGGGAGAGGAGGAACAGCTGACAGGAAGTGGAAGTGTGGCTCTGGGGGTTGTGGAGGAGGCTGGGGAAGGGCAGAGGACAGCTGAGCAGTCAGAGGAGGACCCAGGCCCATCCCCTATCCATCCTAGGGCATGCAGGGAGAAGAAGATAAGGGAGAGATGTGGTCTACTTGGGAGGAGGGGGCCCTGATCCTCTTTATGGGCTGCAGCTGTGACAACTGAATAAGAGGTAGGACATGCGTACAGGCGAACGCTGGAAACAAAGCGTGAAAATATCTCTAGTTATGGTTCCTCTCTGTTTGGCGTCCTTCCCAGTGTGTGTTCTGATATCTGTGGACATCTTCCAGCCCTTATCTTTGTGTTGTTTTTTACTCTTTATAATTTAAATGGCATTTCCTCCTTCTTGTAACTGCTTGTGTGGGAGTTCCAGTCAAGGATATTTGGAGCAAAGTGAAGGAATAAAAGGGGCTTCATCTATTTTCTGTGACTGTGTTTGTTTTGTATCCCACCCTGGATCATCACAGATCCAGAAACCTACAAACCAACTAAGGGCAGAATATCACCTAGTATCAGAGTTTAACATAGCACCAAATTAAAAACGTGTTTAGCATTCATCTGAACTTTGCTCCCTTCCGCATGTCTTTTCATTTATGAGGATGGAATGACCCAAGATGTCAATTGACCTGGTTTATTAACAACAATTGGGACTTGGATTAACTGCTGTGGGAACAATTGTTATTATTACTTCTGATAACAACAGTGTCCTTAGGGAGGGTGCAAGACAACTATAGGGCAAAAACTGTGCCAGTTTTGTGATGCTAATCCTGTGATTATGTGCTTGCAACAGGTGCCAAGATGCAAGGATGTTAGGGCGGGGTTTAAATTGTGATTCCCCCAGTGCCTGTTCTATTGTTCCCCTATTATCATGGCTTATCATTTCTCCATCTAATTTCCAGCTGGGGGAAGTCATTCTCATTTCCTTGTTTAGCTGGTGGATTCAATCTAAGACCCCGTCGTACAGCTCTGGTCTACTCATGGAGGATTGACTAATTCACCTCTTAAGAAACAGGCAGACAAGACACATTGCACAAGAGAGGATACGTTCTCCACAAACCTTGTTTCATAATTTTGATGGCCACAGGCACTGTGTTCTTCCACATTCCTTCCCAAACTTCTCCAAAACATCCTTCACCCATCTTCCTCCAGAGCTGGAATTCAGATCGGGGACGTTCCCACTGATCCATCTCAGAAGTCCTCTGTAGAAGGGGTAAGATGAGAGACAAACGATCCAGGTCACAGAATAACAGAGTTGGAAGGGGAATTTAGAGACCTTCTAATCTAGCCCCAATCTGCTCAAGAAGGAAACTATATCGTTCCAGACAAATGGCTGTCCAATCCCCTCTTAAAAACTTCCAGTGTTGGGGCATTCACAACTTCTGGAGGCAAGTTGTTCCGCTGAGGAATTGTTCTGTCAGGAAATTTCTCCTTAGTTCCGGGTTGTTTCTCTCCTTCATTAGTTTCCACCCATTGTTTCTTGTCCTGCCCTCAGGAGCTTTGGAGAATAGCTTGACTCCCTCTTCTTTGGGGCAGCCCCTCAGATATTGGAAGACTGATATCATGTCACCCGTAGTCCTTCTTTTCATTAAACTAGACGTGCCCAAATCCTGAAACTGTTCTTCGTATTTTTTAGCCTCTAGTTCCCTAATCATCTTTTTTGTTCTTCTCTATACTCTTTCCAGAGATTTTTTTTACATTGTGATGACCATAACAGGCCAGGCCTGGATAAAGGAAAGAATAAAGAAATCTCGAACAAAAAGGATGCCGGACCACTGAGATCATTAACTCCAATTCAGTATTGTTTTATTTTTCTAGTATACCAACCCTGGAATCCCCTAGTGGTGGAGAGCTTCTGGCCTTTTAGGATCAACCATCAACAGTCAAGGAAGAAGGAGACAAGATTTAAGCTGCAGACTAGCCCTTGGCAGAGCAGCCGTGAAGGCCTTGGAAAAGATCATTCAGATTACAAATATCAAAACCATGGAAACCATGCTATTCTTTGTGACACCCTATACCATTTCAGACAGGTGGCTGTCCAGTCTCTTCTTAAAAACCTCCAGTGATGGACTACCCACAACTTCTGGAGGCCACTGGTTAATTGCCCTCACTAATGGGAAGTTTCTCTTCGGTTCCAGGTTGCTTCTCTTCTTGATTAGTTTCCATCCATTGTTTCTTCTGCTTTCTGGTGCTTTGGAGAATAAGTTGACCCCCCTCTTCTTCTTTGTAGCAGCCCCTCAAATGCTGGAATGCTGCTATCGTGTCTCCCCTAGTCAGTGGTGGGATTTTATTTATTTTTTACTACCGTGTTTCCCCGAAAATAAGACCTACCCCGAAAGTAAGACCTAGCACTATTTTCTAAACCTGCCCTAATATAAGACCTACCCCAAAAATAAGACCTAGTGTAAATCTCCAGTTCCAGGAAGACTTTTCAGGGAGCAACCGTGCACCCAAAACACCCCCTACACACTCACACCCACTATTTGGCACCATAAATATATAAGACCTACCCCGAAAATAAGACCTAGTGTGTTTTTGGGAGCCAAAAAATATAAGACAGTGTCTTATTTTCGGGGAAACATGGTACCAGTTCTGTGGGCGTGGTTTGGTGGGCATGGCAGGAAAAGGTTACTGCAATCCCTCCCCACCCCACTAACCTGCTTTTCAGCTCCGTTCTCCTGTGCAGGGCAACCAAAGAAGACCCAGCCGATCAGCTGGGACTCAATGGGAGGCGGAGAAGAGATGGGGGCGGGGCCAGTCAGAGGTGGGATTTGCCGGTGCTTCAAACTACTCAAAATTTCCGCTACTGGTTCTCCAGAACTGGTCAGAACCGGCTGAATACCACCTCTACCTCTAGTCCTTCTTTTCTCTAGACTAGCCAAATTCAAATCCTGCAATCATTCTACATGTGTTTCAGTCTCCAGGCTCTTAATCATCTTAATTGCTCCTCTTTGCACTTTTTCGACATCATTTCTATAATATTGGGACCAAAACTAGATGCAGTATTCCAGGGGTGGCCTTTATAAAGCAGTACTAAACGCGATTTTGATTCTATGGCCCCGTTTATACAACCAAGGATTGTATTAGCTTCTTTGACTGCTGGAGCACACTAGTAAGGTCTGGGTTATAAGTAGTTTACATGAATGAAAGGAAAGACAGTAGACATGTTCCAGCATAGGGTTGCAGGATCCAATCTGTGACATCTTCTGGAGAGAGGGAAATTCCCTGGGGATGGGCTCCAGCATGAGCCCAAACGCTTGGAAGAATAAACCTTTGGTTCTGCTGACCGGCTCAGATGGGATCCAGTCAATTGTTTACTTTGGAAGCGGTTGAATTGAAATTAACTGTTTAACTTTTGAGAAGAAAAGAACATTTCAAAAGACAAACTGCTCCAAAGGCAAAGAAAAACAAACACCCCTCCATTCCCCAATAAAAGCCCCACATCCAGCCCCGGGAAATTTGTCAGGGATGGAGAAAAAAAAATCACACGGGGGGTGCCATGTCCTTCCACTTACCTTCTGGACACAAGGCTGAGACAAAGGGCATTGAATGATTTTCCAGTTGTCTCTGTAATAAGCAAGGAGCTCTTCCAGACTCAGGAAGACATGAGCTTTTTCCAAGTAAAAACTTCCGGCAGGATTCGAGAAGATTCTGAAATGCCGCACTTTGCCATGGTTGCGAACTGAAGATTGAAGGAGAAGAGAACATGATAGGATTTGGGCAGGGGTGGGCTTCAAAAATTTTAGCAAAGGGTTCTCTACCCAGTTGCTGGGTGGGCATGGCCATGGTGGGCATGGCCTAGTTGGCTTCCTGCACCACGGCGGTGGGGAGAGGTGTTTTTGCCCTCTTCGGGCTCCGGTGGCTTTTCTTGAGCTTCCGGGAGGGCAAAAATGGCCTCCCTGGGCTCCAGAGGCTCTCTGGAAGCCGGAAACAGGCCCGTTTCTGGCCTTCCGGAGGCCTGTTTTTCGCCCTCCCCGAGCCTCCGTACGCACCCTGCACTTACCTGCATCCAAAACGGACTGCTTGGGGACTCCTGGGAGGGGAGGGGTGGGTGGGGCCAGCCAGGAGTGGGATTTGGGGGGTTCTCTGAACTGCCCAGAATCTTAGCTAGGGGTTCTCCCGAACCCCTGTGAACCCCCAGCAGCCCAGCCCTGGATTTGGGTCAACTTTGCAATTTCCTTTCCTGTAGTTTAGTAGCCACCAGCATTTGCTTGCCACTCAGCTCTGTGGTTTATTTTTTTAAATTTTTTTTTAAAGAAAAACTTTATTAACTTTTATTACCTTAAAACACACAAATAAACCCACACCAAACCCAAACTGTCGGACACACCAACATAAACCATTAAAACATTAAAAATATTGTGTTCAGAACAACCTGTGGCGATATTTACTTAGCAATCTTTTATATATTCTGTCGAGTATTAACTCCTACTTAAATGTATTATACTCTCTCTATGCCTCTATTGATAATTCCTATTCCTTCTTCTATCTCCTCTCTAGCCATTTGTACCAACGTTCCCACACCATATAGAATATTGAGTCTTCTTTATCTTTAAGACTTAATGATAATTTATCCATTTTTAAAAAAAATTTAATTTAATTTTTTATTTTACTTTATTTTATTTTCCACCTTTAGTATTCTTACCAGTAACTTAAAGTGGCGAACAAATCTAATACCTCTTCCTCCTCCTATTTTCCCCACAACGACAATGCTGTGATATCAGAAGTAATTTGCATTACAGGTGGCATTACTAGGCGTAAGACAATTCGTTTAACAATGGTTCCGTTGCACCAGCCTTGCAAAATATAACTTGGTACTTGCAGTTGCGGCCATCACAACACCCCTGTGGTCATGTCAATCTGGGCACTTGGCAACCGGCTCACATTTACAACTGGTTGCAGCATCCTGCAGTCATGTGATCACGACCACACAATTTGCTTAATGACCAACATTAGATCTTCTCATCCAACCCCCTGCCTCCCAGGAATACCATTCTGGATAAATGGAATAGCTAGCCTCCATACATTGTGGGTGTTCCTACGCTGGAAGTTTTTAAGAAGAGACTGGATAATAGGTTGTCCAGTCTCTTCTTAAAAACCTCCGGTGTTGGAGCACCCACAATGTGTGGAGGCTAGCTATTCCATGGATTAATTGTTCTGACTGTCAGGAAATTTCTCTTTACTGTATTTCTGGTTGGGTCTCTCTTTGATAAGTTTCCACTCGTTACTTCTCACTCTACCCCTTAAGGTACTGTTGACTCCCTGTTCTCTAAGAGCGCCTCAAGATCCTGCTGAGATGTTAAACCCAGAACCAACTCCAAAATTTTATTCTACCTGCTTATGTAGTATTATCACTTACTGTAGCTACCATGTAGATAAGACTTGCTGACATCTTGAATTTTTGCTTATATTTGAACGAAGAGACTGCAACTTACATCCGTTATTTCTGGTCTTAGTTTCAATGACCATGAAAAAAATAATTCCTGACCATCTTCCTTATGGCACCTTTCTACCAGAGGTGGTATTCAGCAGATTCTGACCAGTTCTGGAGAACCAGTAGTGGAAAATTTTGAGTAGTTCGGAGAACCAGCAAATCCCACCTCTGACTGGAGATTTTACAGTATCCTTCCCCTGCCATGCCCACCAAGCGATGCCCACAGAACCGGTAGTAAAAAAAATTGAATCCCACCACTGCTTTCTATGTATCTGAGCACTGATATCATGTCTCTAATTGGTGTTCATTTCTCCAGGCTGACCCTACCAAATTCCTTCAGCCTGTCCTCCTAAGATGTCTCCAAGTCATATTTGTCTTCTGAACTCTCTCCAATCTGTCAATTTTCTGGAAAAGTGTCCAGAATATGCCAAACCCAAATATGGTCTCACCAACCACAAGGAGAGAGGAATAAGGATGCCACACGTGTTTGATGGGAAACTACATTTCCCATGATTCCCTGAGATGAATTAAGAAGGTAGAAATGCCTCTGGGGCAAAATGCTTGGAAATAATCTCTGCATGTTTTGGAATGTACACCAACTTTTGCTTCATGATGGATGTTGACCTAGGTTGGGAAAAACAGGAACAGATGGGGGTTGAGGCCGTGACATTCACGACACTTTTTTTTTTTGCAAGGTATTGCATGCACAGCTGTCATGCAGAAGGTTTTCTTGTGTTTAGCTCAGCCATGCCAGGCAGGTGCCCTCAAGCTGTGTTGCGTTGGCAGCTCTTGGAATTTCTGGCTTGGAATTCCGGGGAATTGCAGTCACCACAATTCACAGCTGCTCAGCTGTGAAAGGATGAGAATTCTAGACGGCCTGTTGCCATTGTTAGTCACTCCTAGTTGTGCAAAGGCTTGGTGTGGCTTGAGGCTAGTTCACCTCTTGCTTCATCCAACGTGTGTAGGCAGAATACCTTTGTTTATTGCATCACAGTGTAATTACACACAAGAGAGGGAATAGGAATGTGATTAGTAATTAACTTTTTCTTTAAGATCCAAATTTTCTGGAATAAATTTACCACACAGATTAGGATGAAGGAGACACTCATTTCTTTTGTGTTGCAAATTGGAAAGATTTCTTTTCAGGGTGCCTAGGGATTCCTTGCATGGCAAATAATTCATCCGGCTTTACTGCTCACTATCCAAAGAAATTATCCAGCTGCCTGTTAGCTGCAACATGTGAGCAACTAAGGCCCTGTTTCCCTTTAATCCTAATAGATATTAACTGCAGCCTTTCCCCCAGTTGGAGTAGACATCTTAGGTCATAGCAGATAATGAAAACATGTTGGCTGAAAAGAAAATAAAAAAAGAGGAAGAGAAAGAGAAAGAAAGAAAAGTTTGAAAGAAAGATCTTGAAGGAAGGAAGGAAGGAAGGAGAGGAATTGAAACACATTATAGGTTGGCTTTTGGATTGAGTTGTGCAAAACACAAGTGTTTGCATTCCAAGAACAACTTTATTTGCACACATTTGCCCTTCCACTCCCCAATCCCTCAAAAGTTGCCTGACTGCAATTCACAATCGATTTAGCTCTTGCTAACCAGAAATGCTGAGCGGTGAAAATAGCTGCCCTGCCTGTAACTGGTCCAAATCCTTTAGCAAAACAATCACCAGCACCACCTAACAAAAGGCAAAATTCTGCATTAAAGAAAAGCAAAATAAATTTATTTATTTATTTATTTATTTATTTATTTATTTATTTATTTATTTTAATTACATTTATATGCCGCCCTTCTCCAAAGACTCAGGGCGGCTTACAATTTTTGGGATACAACCCAGTGTGCTCAGCAATAGCCTTCATTCCATTGTATATGCCTGCTTATTACTAAGCGGCATTTTTACAAAGTCAGCTTATTGCCCCCAACAAACCTGGGTCCTCAATTTACCTACCCCGAGAGGATGGAAGGCTGAGTCAACCTTGAGCCTGGTAGGATTCGAGCCTGCACTAATTGCAGGCAGCTGGAACTTAAGTGCTAGGCATTTAACAGCCTGCACCACCAAGACTCTGTCTTGACTTGAGTCTGCCTCCACCTCCACTCCTACGGCCTCATTTCACCTGGTGTTTATTTGCCTGGCTGCAAAATATCCCAATGGTGTCTATGGGAGGGAGGAGAGAGACGCAAAGCTACCATGCCACCTTTCTTCTTGGAAGACCTGCTTCTGCTGCTAGGAAATATGAGTGGGAGGCCAGGCAAAGCAGGAACTGCAAAAACGAGTAACTGAATTGCCCTACAAGATTTACCAGAGTCTGGTTGTCTCCAAAACAAACTAATTTTACAGTGTTTGATACCACTGACAATTAAGGAGAATGGTGTTGGCTTCACAAGGGCCATCTAATCTAACTTCCCTTGCTCAGTTCAAAATACATTAACCCATTTTTTTTCCTTCCTTGGAAACTTTTTAAGAGGAGTTGGACTCCAAATCCCGAAATCCCCCAGGCAGTCCTAAAGATAGTCCCTTCCCTGCCTCTATTTGAAGCACAGTAAGGGAAATCTTACCACCCAGAGGACCACCCGGAGGCTTCAACTTGTCCAGAATGCAGCGGCACGGGTTGTGATGGGAGTGACCCAATACTCCCATGTTACACCCCTCCTGCGTGCGCTGCACTGGTTACCGGTTGCCCTCTGGGTGAGATTCAAGGTGCTGGTGTTGACCTATAAAACCTTTCATGGCTTAGGACCGGGATACTTACGGGAGACCCTGCTGCCAGCGACCGTTTCCCATCGTCCTGTGCGCTCCCACAGACAGGGCCTCCTCGGGGTTCCGTCACCCAGCCAGTGTCGGCTGGCGACCCCTAGGGGTAGGGCCTTCTCTGTGGGAGCACCCACCCTATGGAACCAGCTGCCCCTGGAGCTTCGGGTGGCCCCTGACCTCCGCTCTTTCCATCGGGGCCTACAAACATGATTGTTCCAACTTGTTGACTTGGACTGAGGGGGCGGGATGGGAGTTTTAATGGTTTGTTTTTATTGTTTTAGACTTCATATTGGGTTTCTTATTTAATTCCTTTTTAATTGTATATTCTGCACTGTTTTTATGATTGTACGCTGCCTCGAGTCCTCAGGGAGATGGGGCGGCTTAGAAATCCAATCGATCGATCAATCAATCAATAAATCCATTTCTGCACAGCGCAGAAAGCTCCAGATAATTCTTAATGTGGGGCCCTTGGTGCTCTCTGAGCTTGGTTGTTTTCTTGCAGATGTTTTCACTATCCAACTAGAGACCAAATTCCACTCCTTTCTGGCATTGATGATGTTACTTAGTTGGGTAATAAAGTATCTGCAGGAAAACAACCAAGAACCCATAGATCTCCTTCCTCTTTTCTCTTTCCTCCTTTCCCCTTCCTCCTCCTCCTAAACTCCACTCCCATCTGGCACTGATAAAGTTACATAGTTGGGTAATGGAACATCTGCAAAAAAAAAAAACCCACCAAGCTCGGATAGCACCAAAGACCCCACAGTCCGACTCTTAAGCATCTCTTCTACCGATTTGAGTTTTACAGCAGGGACCAAATTTTAGCCAAGCTGGTATCCATGATGGCGTGAAACTCTACCTCTTTTTAAGCATGTTAAAAGATATTTGATTGTATTATCAGCCCCACCATCTTGATTTTTTGGGACCGTGGCTTGGTTTGATGGTGCCATCACAATCACCATCTTGACTAGGTTGACCGTGTGAACATCTCTGCTGGCAAGAAATAAGGAGGAAGAATCCAGCTTGATCTTCGACTTGGTAGACCCAAATCCAATTAATCCTAAAAACGATTCACCTTTGCAGGTCGACTATGATCAGAGGTCTACTCGCGGCATGAAGAGTAAGATGTAGTTTACCTGATAGAGAGTATTCTCCCTTGTTACTCTCGCTGTCCCGAATAAGGAAGGAGCCGTGGTGATTTGGGGGGGAGAGAAGTAGCTGGTTGGCTTTATTTCTTGTGATTCCATTTATGTACCAGCTGAGAATAAAAGAGATGAGAGCCGATTAAACTATAAGCCAGCCTTTCCATTGTCTTCAGTACAAGTCATAAGGAAAGAAACACATTTCAAACTCCTAAGTCATGTTCAGGGCAGCCCGGAAGTGTTTTCAGTTGTTCCAGATTTTAAAAAAAATTGTTTGTTTGAATCCTGTTTAAAAATATTTACACAGCGCTGGTACACTGGAACATGCCCGTGAGGTTTGAGACATGATGTTTCCACCATGCTTATCATTTACATAAACAATGAAATCCCATCATCTCTTGTAGAACAGTGATTCATTACTTTGGCTTGTCATGCACTGAAATTTATCTGGAACATTTTCAAGTTCAGGAAAAGACCAGTTCTGCTCATACCATCTCCCTGAGACTTTGTCCAGATATTTCCATATTTTAACCGTGATTAATTTGACGACTATAATTTAAAAGGTATAGCAATTTATTTGCATTTTTTTTCCTGGCCCTCACGTAGGTGAGGGATCCTTGGTTCTCTGAGCTTGGTGGTTTTCTTGCCAACGTTTCATTACTTAAATTAGGTAACATCATCAGTGGTAGGTAACTTCATCAGCACTGATGATGTTACCTAGTTTAGTAATGAAGTGTTGGCAAGAAAACTACCAAGCTCAGAGAGTACCAAGGATCCCTCATTTCAACCCTGAGTTACAAACATTCAATATCTCCTTTTAAAATTGTATAGTATTTATATTTATAGTGTTTTTATTACTGTACGCCGCCCTGAGTCCTTTGGGAGATGGGGCGGCATAGAAATCAATAAATCAAATCAATCAAGTATGTGTCACAAAGCTAGATTTGGTGGGAATTGAATTATACAAGTTTCAGTCTCGGATTTTCTGTTGTAGTTACAATATCACAGCAGAGGTTGGGTGATGTTACAAAAGGCTAAAGACTGTCAGGTCTGACTCCTACTGACTTTCATGGACACATCTTACCTGCAGTCTTAGTATAGCTTTGGAGATCTCCCATCCAAGCTTTAGGTAAGTGTGGCTCCACTAATTCAAGTGTGCAGGTATGTTATAGGTAGTAGCTGGCTCAATACTAGTAATCCTAAGAGGGATCTTGGATTGTCCAGGTGGATAATCACTTAAATAGAGCCAGCAGTGTACAGCAGCTGCCAAAAAAAGCCAATTCAGTCTTACGTTGCATTAACAGAGGGATAGAATCAAGATAATGTGAAGTACTACTCCTGCTTTATAAAACTTTAGTAAGACCACACCTGGAATACTGCATCCAGTTTTGGTCACAACATTATAAAAAAAAGATGTTGAGACTTTGGAAAGAGTGCAGAGAAGAGCAACAACGATGATTAGAGGACTGGAGGTTAAAAGATATCAAGAACACTTGCAGGAATTGGGTATGTCTAGTCTAATGAAAAGAAGGGCTGGAGGGGGAACATGACAGCAGTGTTCCAATATTTGAGGTGCTTCCACAAAGAAGAGGGGGGTCAACCTATTTTGCAAAGCACTAGTAGGCAAGACTAGAAACGAAGGATGGAAACTAACCCAGGACAGAAGCAACCCAGAACTAAGGAGAAACAGAACAATTAAATCAGTGGAATGGCTTGCTTCCAGAAGTTGTAGGTGCTTCACCCCTGGAGGTTTTTAAGAAGAGTTTGGACAACCATTTGTCTGAAATGGTATAGGGTCTCCTGCTTGAGTAGGGGGTTGGACTAGAAGACCTCCAAGGTCCCTTCCAGTTATATTGTCCTGTTCTACCAAATCCACTTGGAAGCTTCTACCATCTTTGATGGGTTAAAGTGACAACATGCTATAAACGCTGTTTCTCCCTATGACAAATTGGGGCAGGTGGGGTCAGAACAAAGCATATTCCAGTGAGCAATTAACAGGCATGGAAAGTTTTAAGCAAGTCTTCTTCATCAAAAGAAAAAGAGCTCCAAGATTGGTGTCTAGTTTCAAAACCTCACTGAAATAATTAGCCTTTTTTTTTTGTTTTAGTTTCCTGCAGGATCAGTCTTGTTTAAAGATTTCGGTTAAGTAAAGGTGTCTTGACATGTGCTGGAAAGAAAGAACCCCTTCAGTGAGGGCTGAGTTTTTTAATTCTTCCAACTTTCTCCGTCTTCCAACTGCTGCTGTTATTGCTTCCCATTCGTGTTTCCAGCAACATTTCACCACAATTGGTTTTCCTATCCCTCCCAGACCCAAGGCTACTATACAACCAGTGGTGGGATTCAGCCAGTTCGCACTGGTTCATGTGAGCCAGTTGTTAAATTACACGCCCCACACACACACTCCACTATCAGAGTGGATCCTGGGTGCTGTGCTGCAATGGAGAAACGGGCCACAGAGCAGCCGGCGTGAGGGAAAGAGGAGACTGCTTTCCCTCTTTCTTCTCCCTGCTCCTCCTTTTTTTTAAAAATTACATTTATATCCCGCCCTTCTCCGAAGACTCAGGCT
The DNA here is from genome assembly GCA_009733165.1 of Naja naja. NCBI lineage: Eukaryota > Metazoa > Chordata > Lepidosauria > Squamata > Elapidae > Naja > Naja naja. The sequence goes on along the minus strand of CM019150.1, from coordinate 9,327,513 downwards.
GCACAATTTTGGGATACAACCCAGTGTGCTCAGCAATAGCCTTCATTCAATTGTATATGCCTGCTTATTACTAAGCGGCATTTTTACAAGGTCAGCTAATTGCCCCCAACAATCTTGGGTCCTCAATTTACCTACCCCGAGAGGATGGAAGGCTGAGTCAACCTTGAGCCTGGTGGGATTCGAGCCTACAGCAGTTGTAGGCAGCTGGAACTTAAGTGCAGGCAATTAACAGCCTGAGCCACCAAGGCTTCTTCCCTTGTGCCAGCTGCTCTGTTTCTTCATTGCAGCTCAGCGCCCAGGATCCACTTTGATAATGGGAGGTGGGTAATTTAACGACCAGTTCACTCAGGGTCAGGCTGGCCATCACAGGAGGCTCATCCCGTATATGTGGAGGAGCTGGAGGACCGGGATGGGCCACGCCTCCCACAACAGCCAACCTGACCCTGGGCAAACCTGTTGTTAAATTACTTGTATCCCACCACTGTATACCACCCATGCTCTGTCCATAGGCAGGGTCCCAAGGGGCAAGATGGAAGCCGTGACTCCCCAAAAGGACAAAGTACTGAAAAAGGTGAAACACTGAGAACAATTCATCCGTGAAATAGCTTTCCTCCTGCAGTTGTGGGTGCCCCACCGGTGGAGGCTTTTAAGAAGAGACTCGACAGCCAATTGTCTGGAATGGTATAGGGTCTCCTGTGCTTGAGCAGGGGGTTGGACTAGAAGATCTCTGAGATCCCTTCCAGCCCTATGGTTCTATGTTTATCTTGACTTTAAAAACAACAACGACAACAGAAGAGCCTTGGTGGTGCAGGCTGTTAAATGCCTAGCACTTAAGTTCCAGCTGCCTGCAATTAGTGCAGGCTCGAATCCCACCAGGCTCAAGGTTGACTCAGCCTTCCATCCTCTCGGGGTAGGTAAATTGAGGACCCAAGATTGTTGGGGGCAATAAGCTGACTTTGTAAAAATGCCACTTAGTAATAAGCAGGCATATACAATGGAAGGAAGGCTATTGCTGAGCGCATTGGGTTGTGCTCCCAAAATTGTAAACCGCGCTGAGTTTCCAGAGAAGGGTGGCATATCAATGCGAATTTTTTTTAAAAAAAATACCCAACAAAAGAAATTGCAAAGTAAATTCTGGTTTATCCTGACCATCATTCTCAAGTGGGAACAGGGAAATAGTACCTAGATCATGTGAAGTGTTAGTACTACTTTATACTGCAGTGGTAAGACCATACTTAGTATCCTGCATCCAGTTCTGGTTGCCGCAATGTAAAAAAGGTGTCAAGACTCTAGAAAGTTTGCAGAGAAGAGCAACAGAGATAAGGGTTCTGAAGGCTTAAGTGTACAATGAACAGTTGCAGGATCTAGGAATGCCTACTGTTATGTATGTAGGTTTGAATGTCATTGGTTTAGTTTGAATTGTTCTTGTAAAATGTCAAATATGATTGGTTTGAAAAGTGCGGGAAAAACCCTGCACTCTGATTGGCTGGCAACTGCAGCTGCTGGCTATAAGTAGCAGCCGTAGCCCAGCCAAGACGGGTCCATTCGAGCTGTAGTCACTAATAAACTCTTCACTGAAGCTCTTCGCGTCTGACTCTTCATGCAAACTTAACACCTACTCTAATGAAGACAAGGGGTGACATGACAGGAGTCTTCCAATATTGCCCCAAAGAAGAGGGGTCAACCTGTTTTCCAAAGCACCAGAAGGCAGGACAAGAAAGAATGGATGGAAACCAGTCGTGGTGTTCAGCCGGTTCGCACCAGATCAGGCGAACCGGTAGCAAGGATTTGGCATGGGTCGCTGAACCGGTAGTAAGTTCTGGCTGGCCACGCCCCTGACGCGGTCACCCTCCCGCCCAATGGTCGCTTCACCCCGCCTGCCTGACGTTGGCCTGAGGTATTTTTCCCCCCTCCCGACAATCAGCTGTTCATACGATCAGCTGTGCTGGGATTCCCCTGGCTGAGGCCTAGGAAGGGAAAAAATGGAGGGAGGGGCTCAGCCCCCCCTCCATTTTTTGCCTTCCTGAGCCTCAGAGGAGGCTTATGGGAGCAAAAAGCACCCCAGAAGCTCTTCTGAGGCCAGAAAGCCCAAAATGGAGCGTGGAGAGGTGCTGCGTGCCCCTCCCATGCTTTGTTGTTTTCCTTCCTGAGCCTCAGAGGGAGCAACCCCACCCCCCGAGGCTCCTCTGAGGCCCAGAAGGCCCAAAAAATGAGTGGGTGGGGTGGCTGCAAAAAAGTAAAAAAGCCACGCCCACCCGGTCTCATGGCCACGCCCACCAAGCCACACCCACAGAACCGGTAGTTAAAATTTTTGAATCTCACCACTGATGGAAACTAATCAAGAGAGAAGCGACGTGGAACGAAGGAAAATTTCCTAACAGTGAGGACAATTAACCACTGGGACAACTTGCCTCCAGAAGTTATGAATGCTCCAACACTGGACGTTTTTAAAAAGATGTTGGATAACCCTTTGTCTGAAGTGGTGTAAGGTTTCCTGCCTAGGCAGGGGGTTGGACTAGAAGACCTCCAAGGTCCCTTCCAACTCTGTTATCCTGTAGTTTTGTATGTGGCTTATGCAACCTAAAGCAATCTCCTGTTTTGTGTCTATGGAGATTCACAGCCATCCAGGTCATGGTTGTCCCAAAGGTACCCTTTTTTTTCAAGAGGCAACTGGACTTTCTTGATTTTCTGTGAAGACGTTTTGCTTCTCATCCAAGAAGCTTCTTCAGCCCTTGATTGGGTGCTGGGGAAATGGAAGGATTTATACGGAGCCACCAAAAAAAAGCACCTTTGTGACAATTTCCTGCTTTGGTATCCAAGTAAATTTCAACCTCCTATTTGAAGTCCACAAGTCTTAAAGCTGTCAAGGTTGAAAACCCCTGTTCTAAACTCTCTTTGCATATTGGAGAGACTAAAACTCCTGGGAACGGACTCCTCCTGTAGTAAGGGTTGCATCAAGGATACCCTGAAATAATGAAGGTATGTCAGAAGATCCAGACCAAGTGATTCACACCCCTGTGATCTTCTTCCACCTGGTCCATCAACAGAAAATGGTAAAAGCTTCCCCAGAAGTGAAGGTGATGGAATGAAACTTCAAAGGAGGGTTATGGAAGCCCCATCAGATCTCCAGTTTGGAGCTATGAATGTTCTGGAAGAAGGATAGACCTTATAGCAGGGAATGGAAGATGATCTTGAATTGAAGACCTCCTCTTCATTCCATAAATGGGGCAGAGGGATCTGAAAGCACTATAGAACTGCATAAAACACCATTCTGACCCCACATTTTTTCTTTAGGTATGTGGGAAACAAAAAAATATAGGCTATTGAACTATCAGATTCAACAAGGCCTTTGGATGATAGCAGGCCCCAGAATAAAGAGACCTGAACCAAAGTTTAGATAGGATGATTTCAAAATGTACCAGAACTATTTGTAATCCTGCTGAGCCATTGCTAATTGTGAGACATGATTTTGCAAAGTATGTAGTTTTATAAATATATTTGGACATAGAAGGACGATACCACGAGAAATAAGGAACTGAAAGTAGCTGGGGGAAGGAGGTTTGAGATGTACACAAGTATATGTGAAGACTGCCTGTCTGTAAGTAAGAACAAGGAAGTAAGTTGTGAAATGTGTGCAGAAAAGTATTAAAAGAATGTCCTGGGATGTGGTCAGGGCCACTGGCCATGGCTACTCCTTGCCAGGCTCAGCCATGTTAGTTGTTCTGACCCAGGCTTCGTCAAATGTAATTAATCACAAATTTGTTTTAAAAGCAAAACCTATTTTATTGCAACACTGGGAATTGTTTTCATTCCCATCCAGAACTAATCTTAAACAGTCCCCCAAGACAAGCACACATTTTCCAATTCTGTGGAATGCTGCCAAAAATAGAAGTATCCAATTAACTACAAAAGAAACGAACCAAAGTAAAAGAAAAAAAAAACAACTAAATACACAGAGCTTGAGGATGACTCGGAACTGATCGAACTACTTTGCTTCCTGCAAAGATGTCATCATTAAGGTCTAACTTTTATCCCTTAGGGACGGGCAATCACCTCCCAGCCTTATTCCTGAGTTGCCCCTTTTGTTTCAGCTGCTCTGCACACATGCACACTGGGAACAGGGTCCCCTTGTTCCTCGACCTCGCTGCTGCCAGACTCCAAAAGCAGCACCCCACTCCCAGATGGTCCTGGTCCCATCCCTGCATCAGATGCTGGGCCCTCATCCAAGTCCTCTCCAGACTCCCTGACTGGTCCCCTTTCTTCCTCACTGTCCGATTCCGCTGCCGTCTGCACCGGTTGCCGGCGAACCACAACATCAGTGGAACTCATTGCAATGAGTTATTGATGTAAGTTGTGTTATGATGGCTATTCATGTTCCAAATTGCTCATGATATAAAACCTCTGAATCTTAAAGTAAGAATTGTTTTTTGTATTGCTGTTTCCTGTTCCTCTTTAGTGGGATATTTTTTATAACAGGTAGAACAAGCCAAGCCAGCCAGAAGATGTTAGTACCACTTTATAATGCCTCAGTAAGACCGCACTTGGAATATTGCATCCAGTTCTGGTCCCCACAATATTAAAAAAAAAAGATGTTGAGATTCTAGAAAACTACAGAGAAGAGCAACAATGATGATTAGGAGACTGGAGGATGTAACACTACCCTTGGCAGCTTGCAAACAAATAAGTTGGCATTGTTCCTTCCTCAGGTTTCCTTTTTCTGCAATAATTGCCTCATTAGGCCAGTTGAACAGAACAGTGAATCAAGAAAACTATCCAAGAAAGAAAAAAAGAGAAAGAAATATCATGGAGCCAATTCATCACTGATAGTTAGTTAGTTTAGTTTATTGTCATTGCCCCTGGTACAACGAAATCAAACACCATTTTCAGTGGACATCATGACCATGAAAATAAACACAAACACACATCCTTTACACTCCACACATTGAATTGAAAACCCCCACACCACACCAACACTGCACTACACAGTAGAATTCAACAGAGCTACTGCCCTGGGATAGAAGTTGTTTTTCAGCCTATTTGTCCTTGTTTTTATTATTCTGTACCGTCTGCCAGATGGTAATAGTTCAAAAAAAGGGTGCCCAGGATGAGATGGATCTTTGAGAATGTTTTGAGCTTTCTTAAGGCAGCGGGAGCTATAAAGCTCTTCCAAAGAGGGGAGAGGGCAACCAATGATCTTCTGGGCAATGATATTAACCCTCTGGAGTGCTTTCCTATCTGCCATTGTGCAATTGGCAAACCATATAGAGGTGCAGGAAGTTAAGATACTCTCTATGGTGCAGCGGTAGAAGGTCACCAGCAGTTTTTCATTCAGTTGTTGTTTTCGAAGAAGTCTCAGTTAGTATAATCTCTGCTGGGCCCTTTTGACCAGTGTTGCAATGTGAGCACCCCAGGTCAGGTCCTCTTTTATGGTAACACCCAGAAACTTACAACTGGCCACTTGCTCCACTGGGTCTCAAATTTATTGATTTAATTTATATCCTTCCTTTTCATTCAGGATAGCATTCCCTCCTTTTATTGGTCTCCACAACAACCCTGTGAGGTTGGTTGAGCTGAGAGAGAGAAAGAGATTGGCTCAAACCCCTCCAGTATGTGGCCAAGGGAGGATTAGAATCTGGCACTCTCTGGGACCTGTCCAGGACCTTCACCGCTATACCAATCTGGCCTCCAAATTAAATCAGTGTTTTTCTGATTTGAGCTGCAGCTTCTGGATAGGTGAACTTCAACTCCCAGAATTCATGCTGGCTGAAGAATTCTGGGAAATGAAGTCTATACTCCTCCCTCTGGAAATTACCCTGGTGGGAAACCCTTGTTTAAGAAATTTGGAAATGATTTATTAGCTAGTTGGATTAGGGAATCCTGGGCAAAATGCCTGGACTGAAACAACATTTTTGTAGGCTGGAGTATATAACATGTCTGGCATAATTTCACCATCTGGATGTGAATTAAGCCTAAGGCCACTTATGTTTCTCTTCTGTGCCAGTTGGTTGGCAGGCCTAGGGTGAAGGAGCTCTGTGCAAGTCAATGGAGTTAATAAGCTGTTTTGGGGTGAGGTATCATCAATATGCGGATGATACCCAGTTGTATATCTCCACCCCAGACCAGATCAGTGATGCTCTCTCGGTGATGTCCCGGTGCCTGGAGGCGGTGCAGGCCTGAATGGGGAGTAACAGGCTCAGGCTCAACCCGGCCAAGACTGAGTGGCTGTTCTACCGCATCTCGGTGTTCAGTGGATGTGCCATCTTTGGTCATGGGGGAGGTTACCCGTGGATAGGGCGAGGAATCTGGGTGTCCTCCTGGATGCACAGCTCAGTTTGGAGGAGCAGGTGGGAGCTGTGGCCAGGGGGCTTTGCCCAGGTTCGCTGGTTCGCCAGCAGCTTTACCTGAACCGAGATGCCCTTGAACGGTCACCCATGCGCTTGTCACTTCCAGAATCGACTACTGCAATGCTCTCTACATGGGGCTACCCTTTCATGGATTACTCGAGGTTGCAGCTGGTGCAGAATGTGCCAGAGCTGTGATGGGGTATCCCGACTCCCATGTTACACCCCCCTGCGACTTGCATTGGTTGCCGGTTGCCTTCTGGGTTTCCTTCAAGGTGTTAGTAACAACTTATAAAGCCCTAAATGGCTTGGGTGCAGGGTACTTAGGGAACGCCTCCTGCCCGATCACAGTCCAATCGCCTGTGCTCCCATAGGAGGGGCCTCCTGGGAATACCGTCGGTCAGGCATTTTGGCTGGCGGCTCCCAGAGCTAGGGCCTTTTCTGTGGGAGCCTCGCCTATGGAATCAGCTTCCCTGCGGATCTGCTGCTTGGCCCCTGATCTCCACTCCTTTCTGCCGAGACCTGAAGACCTGGCTGTTTCAGCAGGCCGGCCTGGATTGACCACGGGGGTGGGTAGTTTTAAGAGTTTGTTTATTTTGTAATTTTATTGTTTTAGCTGTTTTTGTAATTTGGACTTATTTTTATTTATTTATTTTTATTGTATATGCTTTTGTATGTTCCGCCCTGAGTCCTTTGGGAGAAGGGTGGCATACAAGTCTAAATAAATAATAATAATAATTTTATTTAAAGAGATAAACAAGTCAGAAGTGATAACTTTGCAATCAAGCCAGAGCGTAGTTTCATCTTTAACTCATGGTTTCTCACTGGCTTCTATTTCTGGCTTCTCTGGGACTGATTAAGTGCCTTTAAATGATGGTCTATCTCAGGGGTGGGCAAACTTTTTGACTCGAGGGCCACAATGGGTTCTTAAACTGGACCGGAGGGCCGGATCAAAAGCATGGATGGAGTGTTTGTGTGAACTAATATAAATTCAAAGTTAGATTACTTCACGTAGCCTTCTGGGAGAGCAAGAGAACCCTCCGCTTCTTTTGCTCGTGGGCGGATAGAACAGCCGAATGGGCCGGATCCAGCCCCCGGGCCGTAGTTTGCCCACGGCCGGTCTATCTCTTAGCCACAGCATAGATTTTCTCCATACTGATCCGTTCATAAACTTGTCCTTCAAGTCTTCTGACAGCATCCAAAGCACCAGAAGGAAGGATCAAGGAACAATGGATGGAAACTAATCAAGAAGAGAAGCAACCTGGAATTAAAGAAACTGCCTAACAGTGGGGACAATTAACCAGTGGAACAGCTCAGCCAGAACTTGTGGGTGCTTCATCACTGGATGGTTTTGAAGAAGAGACTGTATAGTCTGAAATGGTATATAGGATTTCCTGCTTGGGCAGGGGCTGGACTAGAAAACCTCCAAGGTCCCTTCCAGCTCTATTCTGATTCTAATTTGGGTAGCATAGGCACATCATGGCATCTGAACAATTCATCTAAGCATCTTTTAGATGTAAAGAGGCTGCAGAACTTGCATTGTTCCTTCATGTTGTGATGTAGTAAATTGATTTTCACATAATCTGATGTATGCAAGATGCCTCTGGACTGCAACTCCAGAATCGCCAGCCAACGAGAGCCACTTGTAGGGGCCTTCAACATTCCCACTGCATCCAACCTCCAAAACAGGTAGTCTTCAACGTATGACCATAATATAGCCTGCCTATCAGGGTTGTAAGTCATGATGGTCTTAAATAGGCTCACCCATGTGATTGACCCAATCTTATGACCTTTTTTTTGCAGCAGGCGTGAAGCGAACGCCACGGTCATTAAACAAACACTATAATTGTTACACAAACCAATGGTTCACTAATGGGTTAGTTGTGCCAAAAACCAGAAATGAAGGTTGGTTTTCCTACAAAGCTGTTGTAAAACAGTCATGTGACCATAGGAAGCTGCAGACAGCTGTAAATGTGGACTGGTTCAGTACCACAAATGCAGCCACGTGCCTGCAAGTTACTGATTATTGTAACTTCAGAATGGGGTTGTTAGTATCCCGGGAGATCCATCGTAATTTCAAGTGGTCGCTAAATGGTCGTAAGTCAAGCACTAACTATGCAGAAAACAAGGTAACGTTTCCTTGGAGAAGCATTTGACAGTGATTAATGAACAAATGAATGAATTCTTTATTGGCCAAGTATGATTGGACAGGAATTTGTCTTGGTGCAAATGCTCTCAGTGTACATAAAAGATACATTTGTCAAGAGTCAATCATCAGGTGCAACGCTTAATAATAGTCATAGGGTACAATAAGCAATCAAATCATACTAGGAAACAGCCAATATAAATCGTGAAGGATACAAGCGACGTTATAGTCATACAGTCACAAGTGGGAGGGGATGGGTGATAAGGAATGATGAGGATTAATAGTAATAGTAGTGCAGACTTTGTAAATAGTTGGACAGTGTTGAGGGAATTATTTGTTTAGCAGAGTGATGGCTTTCAGGAAAAAACTGTCCTTGTGTCTAGTTGTTCTGGTGTGCAGTGCTCTATAGCATCGTTTTGAAGGAAGGAGTTGAAACAGTTTATGGCCCAGGATGTGGTTCTGTAAATATTTTCACAGCTCTTTTGACTCGTGCAGTATACACGTCCCCATGGAAGGCAGGTTGGTAGCAATTGTTTTTTGCAGTCCTAATTATCCTCTGAAGTCTGTGTCTGTCCTGTTGGGTTGCAGAACCAAACCAGACAGTGATAGAGGTGCAGATGACAGACTCAATACCTCTGTAGAACTGAATCAGCAGCTCCTTGGGCAGTTTGAGCTTGAGTTGGCAGAAAGAACATTGTGCTAAGGAGGCTAAATCATATGATGAATAGTTAAAGGAAGCCAGGTATATCTAGCCTACAAAGAGAAGATTAGAGGGACGTGACAGTAGTGCTCCAGTATCTCAGGGCTGCCACAAAGAAGAGGAGTCAAGCACCAAAGCACCTGAGGGCAGGACAAGAAGCAACAGACAGAAACTAATCAAGGAGAGAAGCAACAAGTAAAAACAAGCCTGAGAACTATGGCAAAAGAGCATCACTAGATTGTAGTCAAAAGCAGCCAAAACTTTGTTGTTTATATATCTCGAATGTGCAGTTGGTCCTCAATGTACAACCACAATTGAGCCCAACATTTTGTTGCTAAGCCGACGTTGTGGTACTCCAACACTGGAAGTTTTAAGAAGAGATTGGACAACCATTTGTCTGAAAAAGTATAGGATTTCCTGCCTGAGCAGGGGTTGGACTAGAAGACTCCAAGGTCCCT
>CM019150.1:9278050-9316868 GCA_009733165.1 Naja naja | reverse complement strand
CTATTTGAAGTCCACAAGTCTTAAAGCTGTCAAGGTTGAAAACCCCTGTTCTAAACTCTCTTTGCATATTGGAGAGACTAAAACTCCTGGGAACGGACTCCTCCCTGTAGTAAGGGTTGCATCAAGGATACCCTGAAATAATGAAGGTATGTCAGAAGATCCAGACCAAGTGATTCACACCCCTGTGATCTTCTTCCACCTGGTCCATCAACAGAAAATGGTAAAAGCTTCCCCGGAAGTGAAGGTGATGGAATGAAACTTCAAAGGAGGGTTATGGAAGCCCCATCAGATCTCCAGTTTGGAGCTATGAATGTTCTGGAAGAAGGATAGACCTTATAGCAGGGAATGGAAGATGATCTTGAATTGAAGACCTCCTCTTCATTCCATAAATGGGGCAGAGGGATCTGAAAGCACTATAGAACTGCATAAAGCACCATTCTGACCCCACATTTTTTCTTTAGGTATGGGAAACAAAAAATATAGGCTATTGAACTATCAGATTCAACAAGGCCTTTGGATGATAGTAGGCCCCAGAATAAAGAGACATGAACCAAAGTTTTAGATAGGATGATTTCAAAATGTACCAGAACTATTTGTAATCCTGCTGAGCTGTTGCTAATTGTGAGACATGATTTTGCAAAGTATGTAGTTTTATAATTATATGTGGACCTAGAAGGACAAAACCACGAGAAATAAGGAACTGAAAGTAGCTGGGGGAAGGAGGTTTGAGATGTACACAAGTATATGTGAAGACTGCCTGTCTGTAAGTAAGAACAAGGAAGTAAGTTGTGAAATGTGTGCAGAAAAGTATAAAAAGAATGTCTTTGGATGTGTTCAGGGCCACTGGGCTACTCCTTGCCAGGCTCAGCCATGTTAGTTGTTCTGACCCAGGCTTCGTCAAATGTAATTAATCACAAATTTGTTTTAAAAGCAAAACCTATTTTATTGCAACACTGGGAATTGTTTTCATTCCCATCCAGAACTAATCTTAAACAGTCCCCAAGACAAGCACACATTTTCCAATTCTGTGGAATGCTGCCAAAAATAGAAGTATCCAATTAACTACAAAAGAAACGAACCAAAGTAAAAGAAAAAAAAAACAACTAAATACACAGAGCTTGAGGATGACTCGGAACTGATCGAACTACTTTGCTTCCTGCAAAGATGTCATCATTAAGGTCTAACTTTTATCCCTTATGGGACGGGCAATCACCTCCCAGCCTTATTCCCGAGTTGCCCCTTTTGTTTCAGCTGCTCTGCACACATGCACACTGGGAACAGGCTTCCCTTGTTCCTCGACCTCGCTGCTGCCAGACTCCGAAAGCAGCACCCCACTCCCAGATGGTCCTGGTCCCATCCCTGCATCAGATGCTGGGCCCTCATCCAAGTCCTCTCCAGACTCCCTGACTGGTCCCCTTTCTTCCTCACTGTCCGATTCCGCTGCCGTCTGCACCGGTTGCCGGCGAACCACAACATCAGTGGAACTCATTGCAATGAGTTATTGATGTAAGTTGTGTTATGATGGCTATTCATGTTCCAAATTGCTCATGATACAAAACCTCTGAATCTTAAAGTAAGAATTGTTTTTTTGTATTGCTGTTTCCTGTTCCTCTTTAGTGGGATATTTTTATAACAGGTAGAACAAGCCAAGCCAGCCAGAAGATGTTAGTACCACTTTATAATGCCTCAGTAAGACCGCACTTGGAATATTGCATCCAGTTCTGGTCCCCACAATATTAAAAAAAAAAGATGTTGAGATTCTAGAAAAACTACAGAGAAGAGCAACAATGATGATTAGGAGACTGGAGGATGTAACACTACCCTTGGCAGCTTGCAAACAAATAAGTTGGCATTGTTCCTTCCTCAGGTTTCCTTTTTCTCTGCAATAATTGCCTCATTAGGCCAGTTGAACAGAACAGTGAATCAAGAAAACTATCCAAGAAAGAAAAAAAGAGAAAGAAATATCATGGAGTCAATTCATCACTGATATTTAGTTAGTTTAGTTTATTGTCATTGCCCCTGGTACAACGAAATCAAACACCATTTTCAGTGGACATCATGACCATGAAAATAAACACAAACACACATCCTTTACACTCCACACATTGAATTGAAAACCCCCACACCACACCAACACTGCACTACGCAGTAGAATTCAACAGAGCTACTGCCCTGGGATAGAAGTTGTTTTTCAGCCTATTTGTCCTTGTTTTTATTATTCTGTACCGTCTGCCAGATGGTAATAGTTCAAAAAAAGGGTGCCCAGGATGAGATGGATCTTTGAGGTTTTGAACTTTCTTAAGGCAGCAGAAGCTATAAACCTCTTCCAAAGAGGGGAGAGGGCAACCAATGATCTTCTGGGCAATGATATTAACCCTCTGGAGTGCTTTCCTATCTGCCATTGTGCAATTGGCAAACCATATAGAGGTGCAGGAAGTTAAGATACTCTCTATGGTGCAGCGGTAGAAGGTCACCAGCAGTTTTCCATTCAGTTGTTGTTTTCTAAGAAGTCTCAGGTAGTATAATCTCTGCTGGGCCCTTTTTACCAGTGTTGCAATGTGAGCACCCCAGGTCAGGTCCTCTTTTATGGTAACACCCAGAAACTTATAACCGGCCACTGGGTCTCAAATTTATTGATTTAATTTACATCCTTCCTTTTCATTCAGGATAGCATTCCCTCCTTTTATTGGTCTCCACAACAACTCTGTGAGGTTGGTTGAGCTGAGAGAGAGAAAGAGATTGGCTCAAACCCCTCCAGTCTGTGGCCAAGGGAGGATTAGAATCTGGCACTCTCTGGGACCTGTCCAGGACCTTCACCGCTATACCAATCTGGCCTCCAAATTAAATCAGTGTTTTTCTGATTTGAGCTGCAGCTTCCGGATAGGTGAACTTCAACTCCCAGAATTCTCCTCAGTGGCCATGCTGGCTGAAGAATTCTGGGAAATGAAGTCTATACTCCTCCCTCTGGAAATTACCCTGGTGGGAAACCCTTGTTTAAGAAATGATTTATTAGCTAGTTGGATTAGGGAATCCTGGGCAAAATGCCTGGACTGAAACAACATTTTTGTAGGCTGGAGTTTATAACATGTCTGGCATAATTTCACCATCTGGATGTGAATTAAGCCTAAGGCCACTTATGTTTCTCTTCAGTGCCAGTTGGTTGGCAGGCCTAGGGTGAAGGAGCTCTGTGCAATTCAATGGAGTTAATAAGCTGCTCATTTTATTTAAAGAGATAAACAAGTCAGAAGTGATAACTTTGCAATCAAGCCAGGATCGTAAGCCATCTTTAACTCATGGTTTCTCACTGGCTTCTATTTCTTTCTGGGACTGATTAAGTGCCTTTAAATGATGGTCTATCTCAGGGGTGGGCAAACTTTTTGACTCGAGGGCCACAATGGGTTCTTAAACTGGACCGGAGGGCCGGAACAAAAGCATGGATGGAGTGTTTGTGTGAACTAATATAAATTCAAAGTTAGATTACTTCACGTAGCCTTCTGGGAGAGCAAGAGAACCCTCCCTTTCGGCTCTGTGGGCGGATAGAACAGCCGAATGGGCCGGATCCAGCCCCCGGCCGAGTTTGCCCACGGCCGGTCATCTCTTAGCCACAGCATAGATTTTCTCCATACTGATCCGTTCATAAACTTGTCCTTCAAGTCTTCTGACAGCATCCAAAGCACCAGAAGGAAGGACAAGGAACAATGGATGGAAACTAATCAAGAAGAGAAGCAACCTGGAATTAAAGAAACTGCCTAACAGTGGGGACAATTAACCAGTGGAACAGCTCGCCTTCAGAACTTGTGGGTGCTTCATCACTGGATGGTTTTGAAGAAGAGACTGTATAGTCTGAAATGGTATATAGGATTTCCTGCTTGGGCAGGGGGCTGGACTAGAAAACCTCCAAGGTCCCTTCCAGCTCTATTCTGATTCTAATTTGGGAGCATAGGCACATCATGGCATCTGAACAATTCATCTAAGCATCTTTTAGATGTAAAGAGGCTGCAGAACTTGCATTGTTCCTTCATGTTGTGATGTAGTAAATTGATTTTCACATAATCTGATGTATGCAAGATGCCTCTGGACTGCAACTCCAGAATCGCCAGCCAACGAGAGCCACTTGTAGGGGCCTTCAACATTCCCACTGCATCCAACTCCAAAACAGGTAGTCTTCAACGTATGACCATAATATAGCCTGCCTATCAGGGTTGTAAGTCATGATGGTCTTAAGTAGGCTCACCCATGTGATTGACCCAATCTTATGACCTTTTTGCAGCAGGTGTGAAGCGAACGCCACGGTCATTAAACAAACACTATAATTGTTACACAAACCAATGGTTCACTAATGGGTTAGTTGTGCCAAAAACCGGAAATGAAGGTTGGTTTTCCTACAAAGCTGTTGTAAAACAGTCATGTGACCATAGGAAGCTGCAGACAGCTGTAAATGTGGACTGGTTCCCCAGTACCACAAATGCAGCCACGTGCCTGCAAGTTACTGATTATTGTAACTTCAGAATGGGGTTGTTAGTATCCCTGCGGAGATCCATCATAATTTCAAGTGGTCGCTAAATGGTCGTAAGTCAAGCACTAACTATGCAGAAAACAAGGTAACGTTTCCTTGGAGAAGCATTTGACAGTGATTAATGAACAAATGAATGAATTCTTTATTGGCCAAGTATGATTGGACACACAAGGAATTTGTCTTGGTGCAAATGCTCTAAGCAATCAAATCATACTAGGAAACAGCCAATATAAATCGTAAGGATACAAGCGACAACGTTATAGTCATACAGTCACAAGTGGGAGGGGATGGGTGATAAGGAATGATGAGGATTAATAGTAATAGTAGTGCAGACTTTGTAAATAGTTGGACAGTGTTGAGGGAATTATTTGTTTAGCAGAGTGATGGCTTTCAGGAAAAAACTGTCCTTGTGTCTAGTTGTTCTGGTGTGCAGTGCTCTATAGCATCGTTTTGAAGGAAGGAGTTGAAACAGTTTATGGCCAGGATGTGAGGGTTCTGTAAATATTTTCACAGCCCTCTTTTTGACTCGTGCAGTATACACGTCCCCCATGGAAGGCAGGTTGGTAGCAATTGTTTTTTCTGCAGTCCTAATTATCCTCTGAAGTCTGTGTCTGTCCTGTTGGGTTGCAGAACCAAACCAGACAGTGATAGAGGTGCAGATGACAGACTCAATAATTCCTCTGTAGAACTGAATCAGCAGCTCCTTGGGCAGTTTGAGCTCTGAGTTGGCGCAGAAAGAACATTGTGCTAAGGAGGCTAAATCATATGATGAATAGTTAAAGGAAGCCAGGTATATCTAGCCTACAAAGAGAAGATTAGAGGGACGTGTGACAGTAGTGCTCCAGTATCTCAGGGGCTGCCACAAAGAAGAGGGAGTCAAGCACCAAAGCACCTGAGGGCAGGACAAGAAGCAACAGACGAAAACTCATCAAGGAGAGAAGCAACAAATAAAAACAAGCCTGAGAACTATGGCAAAAGAGCATCACTAGATTGTAGTCAAAAAGCAGCCAAAACTTTGTTTATATATCTATGAATGTGCAGTTGGTCCTCAATGTACAACCACAATTGAGCCCAACATTTTTGTTGCTAAGCGACGTTGTGGGTACTCCAACACTGGAAGTTTTTAAGAAGAGATTGGACAACCATTTGTCTGAAAAGGTATAGGATTTCCTGCCTGAGCAGGGGGTTGGACTAGAAGACCTCCAAGGTCCCTTCCAATTCTGAAGCAACCTGGAACCAAGGAGAAATTTCCGGACTGTTAGAACAATTCATCAGTGGAACAACTTGCCTCCAGAAGTTGCGAATGCTCCAACACTGGAAGCTTTTAAGAAGAGATTGGACAGGCCCTTGTCCAGAATGGTATAAGAACTCCTGCCGTGAGCAGAGAGCTGGATTAGGAGACCTCGAAAGTCCTTTCCAGCACTATCATTCTATGTTCCTCTGGGTCAGTTTTAGAAGATCCCCAGCTTGGCATTTCCTAGTGGTTTACATCCAAATGCCATTCTAATCCTAACGAGCAGTTTTCAGATCAGCCAAGCTGAAATGCCTATTGCCACCAGCTATGATTCAATGGACCAGGATGCCAAAAATGCCATCTTAGTCAGCGTCCTTCTCCTGAGCTCTCACCAATTGTACGATCTCTTCATCCAGTGCTCCATACACAAAGAAAACAAATTACAATTTCCTTCCTGGACTCATGTTTTCCAGCACACTCATTGGTAAGTGTTGTCTGAAAACCACCAAGTTCAGAGAACACCAAGGATCTCACAGTCCTCCTCCTCCTCCTCCTCCTCCTCCTCCTCCTCCTCCTCCTCCTCCCAAACCCCACTCCCTTCTAATACTGATGATATTACCTAGTTGGGTAATGAAACGTTTGCAAGAAAACGTTTCCAAGTTTGAAAAGCACCACGTTCAGAGAGCACCAAGGACTCCACAGTTCAACCCTGAGCTGCATATATTCTCTTCTACTGGTACTTTCTGGTCTTTTTGACCTCACATCGAAAAGACCTACTGATCTGCTCCTCTACAAAGCAGTTGCTCATCCAGCAAGTCGGAAAAATCCCACAATATTCATCATAATTGCATAACATTAGCCTGCAGCTTCAACCTCAAGCTGTTGACTTCATGTCTCAAAGTACTTTAGGCCCGATGGTGGAAATATGACTATTTAGCATATATTTCTTGTTTGTTGAAGCTGCAATGCATTCATTTCCTTCTTCCTTGTTATTGCGAGCTACAATTAACCAGATAGTTGGAACTATTTTAGGAGGTCCTGAAACTAGTATGGATTCATCGCTGCAGTGGAAACATGTTATGTGCCAGGGAATCTTTGGGATCCAGTGGGATCCATGCACAACCCCAGGATGCCACTTTAGGGAACTTTTCTGAGGTTAGAAAAAAAAAAGTCACCCAAACAATGTCTAGGGTGTGAACAGGTTTTCTCATGAGGTCCTTAGTGCTCTCTGGGTTTGATTATTTTCTTCCAAACATTTCATTACTCAACTAGATAGCATCATCATGCGGACTCCGCTCCTTTCTACAACTGATGATATTACTTAGTTTTATTTTATTTTATTTTATTTTATTGGACTTATATGCCGCCCCATCTCCGAAGACTCGGGGCGGCTCACAATTAAAATGTACAATACAATAAATATTTTAAAAAGGATTAAACAATTATAAAGCCCAATAAAACCAAATTAAGATACTTAAAATTATCCCATACCCCTGGTGAGGTAGTCACAGCCCGATTTGGTCAAACAACCAGGTCTTTAAATCGCGGCAGAAGGTGCGGAGGTCAGGGGCCAGACGGAGGTCCAGAGGCAGTTCGTTCCATAAGTCGGGACCGCTACAGAATAGGCTCGCTGCCGGGGACCGCCAGCCAACACTGACTCGCCGACGGACTCGAGGAGTCCTTGCCTATGTGCCCACAGGGCGGGTGGCGCTCGATATCGGCAGGAGACGCCCTTAAATATTGTGGACCCATGCGTGTAGGACTTTGAATGTTAAAGTCAGAACCTTGAATCTCACCCAGAGTGCAACCGGCAACCAATGCAGGCCGCGAGGAGGGGGTAATATGGGAGAACGGGTAACTCCCATCACCACCCGCCGCGCATTCTGCACCAGCTGCAATCTCCGGATGGTATGCAAGGGCAGTCCTAAATAGAGAGCGTTGCAGTAGTCGAGTCGTGAGGTGACAAGGGCATGGGTGACTGTATGCAGGGCATCTCGGTCCAGAAACTGGCGAAGCTGGTGAACCAGCCGGACCTGGGCAAAGGCCCTCCTGGCGACGGCCCCCACCTGTTCCTCCAATTGGAGCCGCATTGAGTAATGAAACGTCTGGAAGAAGACAACCAAGCTCAGAGAACACCAAGGACCCGACAATCCTCCTCCTCTTCCTCTTTTCCTTCTCTCCGCAAACCCAGCTCCTTCTAGCATTGATGATGTTACCTAGCTGGGTCTGCAAGAAAACCACCAAACTCAGAGGACGACTCCACAGTTCATGCCTGAGCAACAAATATCCTCTTCCAAAGCTTTCCTCGACCAGGTATGTCCTGTCCATGATAAGAGCTATGCCTGATTTTGGACAGGAGAATCCGCCTACGCACCATAGCATTAAAAACCGATTGGAAAAAAACAAAACAACAGGAAATGAAGTAACGAGTAGAACCAGTGGAAATACATTTTAGTAGAGGAAACCTCCTCCAACATGGATGACAGGGTAACATTTTGCAGATAGTAAGTGATGAAGTGGATCAGAGCTGCGCGAGCTGTGATGAGGCTCCATGGAAATGAAAGCCATCGAATACTAACCGCCCTGTGCGAAGTCATAGACAGGGACTCCTTGGGGTCCCATCAGCCAGGCAATGCTGGCGGTCCCCGACGACGTGCCTACTCTGTCGCGGTCCCCGACCTCTGGAATCAACTTCCCTTGGGGCTCCGCCTGGCCCCTGACCTCCGCACCTTCCGCCATGACCTGAAGACCTGGTTATTTGACCAATCCGGCTGTGACCCTCGGGAGGGGTGGTTTTAGATTTTTGATTGATTTTAAGTTTCGTATTTGGTAATTGTAATTGGGACTGTTAGTTTAATTCTTTTTTAAGTATTTATTGTTGTTGTTTTATTGTAAGCCTTGAGTCTTCGGAGATGGGGCGGCATATAAGTCCCACAAATAAATAAATAAAGAAAGAAAGAAAGAAAGAAAGAAAGAAAGAAAGAAAGAAAGAAAGAAAGAAAGAAAGAAAGAAAGCTGGACTTTGAAGAGGCAGAAGAATGGCTTTGAATTGCTCTTAGACCAGGGGTGGTCAAACTTGGTGGACTTCAACTCCCAGCACAGCTGGCTGGAGAATCCTGGGAGTTAAAAGTCCACAAGTCTTAAAGTTGCCAAGTTTGGAGACCTCTGCCACAGACAGCCAAGAAAATAACAAGAGCTGGAAGGGACACTTGAGATCTTCTAGTCTAGCCCCCTGCACCAGCAGGAGACCCTATACCATTTTGGTCAAATGTTTGTCCGATCTTTTCTTGAAAACCTCCAGTGTTGGAGCACCCACAACTTCTGGAGGCAAGCCGTTCCACTAATTACCTGTTTGTCCTCACAGCCAGGAAAGTTCTAGATTGCTTCTCCCCTCCATTAGTTTCCATCCATTGTTTCTTGTCCTGCCTTCTGATGCAAGTTTGGACAATCGGTTGAGCCCCTCAAATATTGGAACCCTGTTATTATGTCACTCCTAATCCTTCTATTTAGTAGACTGGACATACCCAAATCCTGCACCCGTTCTTCGTATGTTTTAGCCTCCAGTCCCCTAACCATCTTGGTTGCTCTTCTCTGCACTCTTTCCAGAGCCTCAAGATCTAATAACAAACAAACCATCGTTAAACAAATCAACCAGAGTTCTTAATCAAGGCACAAATGACCAGGCTCAAGTGATCCTTCTTCGGAAAAATTATGAGAAGACCCAGCTCTGTGGGGAAGGCTTTTGATGTTGGGAAAGCTGGAAGGAAAAAGAAGAGGATGACCAACAGCCAGATGGAACAATTCAGTTATGGTGATAAAGAGGGCACCATTATAAGTCCATCGTGTCATCAGGTCATCATGGAGACTATGTCAGTGATGACTAACCTTTTGTTGTCGCTGCGTGTGCGCGGTGCATGTGTGTGTACACACATGCCTCCACCCATAATGTAATGCACGTGTGACCCCCGCGCTTCCCCTGTGCATGCATGTGCAACCCCCGCACTCCCCCTCCCCAGTTTACATTGAGTTTGTATCTGCTGTATGCTCTTGCATTGTTGCAGCTGAAGCTGAAGTGGTCATTGATGGGTAGGACATTGTAGCAGATAATTTTATGTACTACACTTAAGTCCAACTGTAGGCAGCATAGTTCTAGGTTGTTCAAGCCCAAAATCTCAAGCCTGATGATATAGGGTATTCTGTTGCGAGCAGAGGAGTGTGGTACTCTTCTCATGAAATACTTCTGGACTCGCTCAATTGTATTAATGTCCAATATGAAACTGAATGAATTTGTCCGGCTTTTCCAGCCTGAAAATTGATTTGGGCAGGCCAATCAACTTTGTCCATTAAGTCGCTGTTCCAGGCCATTAACTCTACTTTCACCTTCATTTTAGCCACGGTGTGTTTTATTTTAAGCCACTTAAAATAACTATAATTTTCAGGGAGGAGGCCTGTGAGTCCCTGATAAATATTAGCCTACTTTGACAGCTGGCTGAAAAATAATTTCCTTTGCTTGGATAGGATGAGGGAAGGATTGTTTCAACACAAACACCCCCCCAAAAAATAACATCTTAAAGAAAACACAATAGGAAGAGCCACAAATACTTTCAGGGTGTTTCATATAGATCATCCTGTCAAAACAGGATTTGAGCTGAGCATTTTCTCACATTTTCTCTCTCCATTCAGAGCATATTATTATTCAGCCAAACTATTTCCCCAGGAGTGGTGTTACAAGGTTGGGTAAAAAAAGTCAATATGACAGCACAATGGTATGATGGAAACTAGGCCTTTTCTTTTACAGGGAGTCCTTGATTTATGACCATAATGGGGACTGGAATTTCTGTTGCTAGCAAGGTGGTTATGTGAGTCACGACTCATCTGATAACCTTTTTTTTTTGCCCTATTCAGCAAATCACTGAGGTTGTTGAGTGAACCATGTGGTTGTTAAGTTAATCCAGTTCCCCCCCTGCTGGCTTTGATCATCGGGAACCAGCTGGGAAGGTAGAAAATGGTGATCACATGACCCCCAGGATTCTGCAACCATCATAAATATATACCAGTTGCCAAAAGTCCATGGAGATTCTCAGCTCATGGTTGCCCCAAAGGTGCTTTTTTCAAGAGGCAACTGGACTTTCTGTTTTTTCCTTTTGAAGACGTTTCCCTTCTCCTCCAAGAAGCTTCTGTTCTGACCCAGGCTTCATCAAACTTAATAAAACACAAACTGAATTTAAAAGTAAAACCTTTTTAATGCAACGCTGGGAATTACTTGCATTCCCAGCCAAAACTAATTAGACACAGTTCCTCTAGATAAGAGCATGTTTTCAGTGCTGTAGATTGCTTGCCAAGAATTAAGTCCAATTAAGGCTTAACATAAACCAACCCCAAAACCCAGAAAAAACCGACCAGAGTACAGAGCTTCAAGAAGAACTTGGAAATTACTGAACTGCTTTGCTTCCTGCAAAGCTTTTTGTCATTGAGGTCTGACTTTTATCCCTGATGGGAGGGGCAATCACCTCCCCGCCTTACTCCCAAGTCGCCCCTGCTGCTTCAGCTGCTCTCGCCTTCTAGCAGCTCTGCGCACATGCGCACTGGGAATAGGCTCCCTGGGATCCTCTGCTTCACTGCTGCCAGACTCCGAAGGCAGCACCCCACTCCCAGATGGTCCTGGCCCCATCCCTGCATTGGATGCAGGACCCTCGTTCAAGTCCTTGCCAGATTCCCTGACTGGTTCCCTTTTGTCCTCACTGCCCGATATGTCTGCTGTCTGCACCGGCTGCCGGTGAACCACAACAGCTTCTTCAGCTCTGGCAGGATGGTGGGGAATGGAAGGATTTATACTCCTTGCAGACAGCTGGTCATTTGCATCCACTTTAGAGAGTCATTGAGGCCATTTGGAGGTTTGTGTCTTCAGAGATCACTTGAGTGGTGCAAATGGGTATGGAGCCATCTTGGAACTGCTGAAAGGACTGTGCTGTGGAGCTGTGCTTTCTGCAGGATGTTTTTCTGCCCTGTGTCCCTTGACCATTGAAGACAGGTGCAGGAGGCTGTTGGGATGAGTCTGTGCCGTCTGCATCTCAGACTGAAGTGCAAATGGTGCCTGTAGTCTGCGATTTTTCTGGAAATCCATTCACACCCCTGCACCATTAGAAGGGGGTTCATCCCAAAGTGAATAGCTAAATGTCTATGGAGATTCTCAGTCATTCAGGTCATGGTTATCCCAAAGGTGCTTGCTGGTTGACAAGCGCCCAAGTATTGATCACATGACCATGGGGATGCTGTGATGGTCATAAGTGCGAGGAACAGGAGTAAGTCACTTTGTTCAGTGCCGTTTTACAGGTTGTCCTTAACTTACTGTCATGCCCTTGTTGGGGTCTGATTCTGAGGGGGAGATTGAGCAGCTGACAGGGAGTGGGGGTGTGGCTCTGGTGGCTGTGGAAGAAATGGGGGAAGGGCACAGTCTGGCTGGGCATTCAGAGGAAGACCCAGGGCCATCCCCTCTTCATCCTAGGGCATGCAGGGAGGAACGGAGAAGGGAGCAATGTGGCTTATGAGAGAGGAAAAGGCCCTGATCCCTTTCATTGGTTGCAGCTGGGAGAACAGGATATAAGTGGGGCGTTTGCACATGGCTCCTTGCTAGAAGCAAAGCATGCATTATCTTGCAGGAGGTTTATCTGGTTTTGGCATCTTCCCAACTGTGGGTGCTGTGTTATCCTTTGAAAGTCTGCATTTATTTATTTATTTATTTTATTTATTTATTTTATTTTGTCAAGCGATTATAAGATAACAGGTATAAGTATAAACATAGTTATGAATACATGAAATGGATACATATAAGAAAAATAAAAAGAAACAATAGGACAGGGATGGTAGGCACATTGGTGCTTTATGCACGCCTCTACAGACCTCTTAGGAAAGGGGTGAGGTCAATAGTAGACAGTCTAAGGTTAAAGTTTTTGGGGTTTGGGGAAGAAACCACTGAGTCAAGTAGAGTATCATCTTGGCCTGCCGTGTTAATTACTTCAGTGTGGCTTGTGTTGGGTTTTTTTATTTCTAATTATCTTTACTTTGGGTTTGGACTGCATTTCTGCCCTTCATAGACTGTTTCTTGAAGAATTTGTTATCCAGCCGAGGATAATTGGACATTGGGGCCAAGTTGGAGGCATTAAAGGGAATTTATTCTTCTTTTGTGACTTCATTATTTTTGTGCCATGCCCCAGGTCATCACACTTACAACCATTTGTTTAGTAACCCTTCATAGCTACAACAGCACTGAAAAAAGTGACTTATGACCATTTTTCACACTTATGACCTTTGCAACAATCCCACGGTCAAATTATCGAAATTCAGGCGCATAGCAACTGATTCGCATTTATGATGGTCGCAGTGTCCCGGGGTCATGTGATCCCCTTTTGCCATCTTCTGACAAGCAAAGTCAACGGGAAGCCAGATTCACTTAATAACCATGTTACTAACTCAACAACTGCAGTGATTCACTTAAGAACAGCAGCAAGAAAGATGTAAAATGGGACAATAGTCACTTAATAACTGTCTTGCTCAGCAACTTAGATTTTGGGCCCAGTTGTGGTCGTATGTCAAGGAGTAACTGCAAGTTCGAATGGTCACTAAATGAATTACCTCTATGTGTGTTTCACACATTTGTTTGTACCGTCCTGGCTTTTTTTGACCACACCTGATGAACATCCCTAATTCCAGAATATGATCTCTGAAAAAGCACAATTTTCTTATGGAAGAGAAATGTCAGAAGGAGAATAGGTATAGGAGGAAGATGGAGGAGGAGGGGGAAGAAGGGAGAGAGGGAAGGAAGGGGAGGGGGAGGGAAGGGGAGGGGAGGGGGAAGAGGAAGAGGAGGGGGAGGGGAGGAGGAGGAAGAAGAAGAAAGAAAGAAAGAAAGAAAGAAAGAAAGAAAGAAAGAAAGAAAGAAAGAAAGAAAGAAAAGAAAGAAAAAGAAAAGAGGAAGAAATCTTTTTAAAAAGTCGTGGACACTGATTGTGGCCTCAGGTGACCCAACAGATTCATTTGCAAAAGAGTTCACCTTAGCTGGTTTTGTGTATATCTCTTGTGTGTCTGCCTGAGGTGTAACATGTTGTACAACTTTAGCCCATTTGGTTAATGCATGATTCAGTTTATTGTGCGGAGCCAGAAAAAGGGTTAATTCAGCAACCGGATGAAGTGTGACACACAAACACAGCCCATTTCTCGGGTTTCTGCAGCAGTGAGCAAAACACAACAAACAAAAGGTAAATAGAAACCCTATTATGGGTCACCATAGTAAAGGGTCTGAGCGGAATTAAGTCAAGAGAAATAGTAAGCCATCTAGATAAAAGGTGACACAAGTTAAAAAAGAGGCGGGACTTCGGTGGCCCATTGCAAAAAAATGTTCACCAATGCACCAAATCCCATGACCTCCTCTTACCTCTTGTGACTTATGTCCCTCTTCAATCAGAATAGAGCTGGAAGGGACCTTGGGGGGTCTTCTAGTCCAGCCCCCTGCTCAAGTAAGAGACCCTATACCCGTGATAGTGAACCTATGGCACATGTGCCAGACGTGGCATGCAGAATTATCTCTCTGGGCATGCCAGCCATCACCCGTTGCTCTTCCATGTTCCAGCACACGCTGGCCAGCTGGTCTTCGTGCATATGGGAGCACCAGAAACTGGAAGAACAGCATGCATGTGCGAAGGCCAGCTGGCCAGCGTGCATGCACGTTAGAAACTGGCCGGCCACCTGGTCTTCTGGTTTCTAACACGCATGTGCGCATGAAGACCAGCTGGCTGGCACGCATGCACATTAGAAACCGGCTGAGTAGCTCGTCTTCGTGCATGTATGTGCATTAGAAGCCAAAAACCCAGGCAGCTGATGCGCATGTGCACTCCAGGAGCTGCTCTTCTGGTTTTTGGTGCACACGTGCGCACGCATTTCAGCACTTGGTTCCTTTTCGATGCGCGCACGCTCCCATTTCAGGTAGTCCTCAACCTACAACAGTTTGTTTAGTGACTGTTCAGTTACAGCGGCTCTGAAAAATGTGACTTATGACCATTTTTCACAGTTAGAGCCTTTGCAGCTTTCCATGGTCACGTGATCAATATTCAGCTGCTTGACAACTGGTTCATATTTATGACAGTTGCAGTGTCCCTGGGGTCACACGATCCTCTTTTGCGACCTTCTCACAAGCAAAGTCAATGCGGAAACAGGATTCCCTTAACAACCATGTTACTAACTTAACAACTGCAGTGATTCACTTAACAACTGCATCAAGAAAGGCCGTAAACTGGGACAAAACTCACTTAACGAATGTCTCATCTAACAACATAAATTTTTGAGCTCAATTGTAGTCATAAGTTGAGGACTACCTATATTGAAACAGGTAATCCTTGACTTACAACTGTTGCTTAGCAATTGTTTGAAATTACAATGAATTCCCCCCAAAAGTACTTAATAGTCCAGATTCGAAGTTCTGATAGCTGCCCCCAGCAGTAGTCAAGTAACCACATCCGGGGTTATTGCTAACTGACTCAAATGTATGGTCATTTCAGAGTCCCACATTCAACTGAGCGTGACTTACAATGTTTTTGCCAGAAATGGATTTGGACAGAACTTCTGAGAAAAATATTAAAATCACACAGGGCAAAATGCCAAACATTTCCTTTGATGTGATGGACAGTTTAGGGCTGGTTGATATGGCAATTCAAGAGTGTATACCTACTTTTCCGACAGGCACAGATTCTTTTCAAGAGCAGACTTGATTTGGACTTCAAAGAAGTTGGCTATTAAAGAAGAAGAATTAAAGAAATTCCCAGAGAAGATGAGTATTGCTCAACAAATTAAAGCTTTTAGAAAGCAATTATAAATGAATTATGTAAAGATAGAAAAACTGAGTTTGTGAATAAACCAGGGAAGCAGACAGCACATAAAACATAAAAAGAGAAGAAATGCTATTGCAATTACAAGAAGGAGATATTGTATTAATCGTCAATGCAGCCCTACAAAAAGCATTTTCATCAATATTATTTCAATTTATATAAAGGAAGTGACATTGCTCTAGAGAAAATAGATGAAGATCTAAAGAAATAAAATCTACAAAGGAACAGAGTAAATTATAGAGCAACAGAGAGAGATTATGAAAGGGCCTATAACAATAAGGAAACTTTTTGAAGTTGTATTAAATTAGGAAAGATTCCTGAGCCAGAACGATGATCAGTTTTTTATCCCAATGGTGCTTTTTCAAAAGGCCACTGGACTTGAAAACATTTAGCTTCTCATCCGGGAAAATTCTTCAGTCACCAAGAACTGAAGAAGCTTCTAGTATGAGAAGCAAAACATCTTCAAAGAAAATCAAAGAAAGTCCAGTTGCCTTTTGAAAAAAGCATCTTTGGGATGACCATGAACCTGGATAAGTGAGAATCTCCATAGATACTTATTAGTTTCTTTTATTATTATGAACTTTTACAATCTTTACAAAACAGGACAAACCCTGTCTTACAGGGCGGAAGGATTCTAGAAAGTTGGAAAGAAATCAATAGCATTAATAACTACAAAGGGATAAATTTTGACTTTAACAAAAAAAATACAGTACAGCTGATATCCTTATGGCTACAGGTTGTTCATAATGATCATCGCTAATAGACGAAAGTACTTTTGCAAGAATTTATTTATGAAGATCAATATCAGGTTTTAACTAAATTACGGTTAAAATGTGTTAGCCATTTTGGAAGGTTTTAAGCAATATAACGGAAAACTAGCTGTGTTAATCTTAGATGCAGAAAACTCCTTTAACAATTTGTTCTGGGCCTTCTTGTTAAAGGTTTTAAAAGATGTGAATTTTGGGGAGAACTTTATAAAATGCGTAGGATCGTTTTACATTTTAGAGAAAGCAGAAACAATTGTTAAAGGAGACCTAACAAAAAAGCATGTGAAATACAAAAAGGAACAGGACTCATTGTCTACTTTCTTGTTTATTTAGGTCCTTGAAATTCTTATAAGATGAGAGAATTGTGGCAATAGAGAATTAAAAAATAGACTTATAAGTTAGGAGCAGAATACTTGAAGTTCTGGAAAATCCTTCAAAGGGAATTTTTTTAAAAAATTCATATTTATATCCCGCCCTTCTCCAGAGAGTCAGGGTGGCTTACAATTTTTGGGATACAACCCAATGTGCTCAGCAATAGCCTTCCTTCCATTGTATATGCCCGCTTATTACTAAGCGGCATTTTTACAAAGTCAGCTTATTGCCCCCAACAATCTTGGGTCCTCAGTTTACCTACCCCGAGAGGATGGAAGGCTGAGTCAACCTTGAGCCTGGTGGGATTCGAGCCTGCAATAATTACAGGCAGCTGGAACTAAGTGCTAGGCATTTAACAGCCTGCACCACCAATTAATATTTCAAGAATTGAAATATCAATGAGCAAACTAAAATGTCTATGGAGATTCTCAGTCACCCAGGTCATGGTTGTCCCAAAAGTGTTTTTCCCCGCATCTTTTTCAAAAGGCAACTGGTCTTTCTTTGTTTTTCCTGGAGGACATTTTGCTTCTCATCCAAGAAGCTTCTTCAGTTCAGAAGAAAAAAAACACCTTTGGGGCAAATTAAAAGAATTTGATGCATTAACAAGTTTCATGACAAACAACATGAAGACAATAATAATAATAATTTATTAGACTTGTATGCCGCCCTCTCTCCCTAAGGACTCAAGGCGGCTCACAATATAAAAACGCAATACAATAATTTACTTAAAAAATAATTAAACAATACAAGTCCAATAATACACTAAAACTAATTAAAATTACTTTAAAGAGAACCCCCCCTTGGTGACAACGTTAACAAAAATATGAAAATAGAAGATCAAGCAGAATTGAGGACTAGAACGGGTTTTAAGATTGAGAAGAAGACAAAGTGAGTATCACTATGACAAATACGAGTGGCATATTATTTCAAAATAAGACATGGATTGGAATTTAAAAAAAAGATGTTAAGATGAGAAAAACTGCAACTCATTGCTGGGGAGAATTTCAGTGACAAAAATAAATGACATGCCTAGAATGAAGTTTTTGTTGTTAGATAAAATCTGTTTTGACAACTGATGCATCATTTATAGCAGGGGTGTCAAAACTGGATTTCTTTGAGGGCCGGATCTGCATTGTAGTTGTCCTCCGTGAGCCGGCCTTGGGGGGGAGAAAACAGTATGGACGGCCTCCTGCAGCACTTTGCCGGTCAAATGGGGCATGTAGGGGCCTGTAGGTGGCACCCCCACTCCCCGTTTTGGCTGGCAGTGTGCTGTAGGAGGCCATCCAGGCTGAAAGGTTGCAGAGGAGGCCACATGTGGGCCCCACTGGGCCCCATTTTGGCTGCCAGAGGCACTGTGGGTTGATCCTTTGCTATCTTCAGACTGAGCCGGCGGGCCTGATTGAAGCACTACAAGGCCTACCTGCCTCGACTAAAAAAACATGAGTTAAATATAAGGTGTTAGAAGTTGTGAAGGAAAGCGGAGGATTGAGTACCTGATTTGAAATTGCATTTTGCAGCTTGTTGTTTGGTTTGGTTGAAAGAGTAGGTGTTGCTGTGAAATAGAAGGCTTTGGGTGTTAGAAGGACATGACCTGAGATTTGGGCGGCATGGATATTTGTGGAACGACAAGGATTAGGTCAATGTGGATTTGGAAAATCAAGACAGCTGTGACTCATTGGGTCATCATTTCAGAGACATTTCCTTACCGGATTCCTTAACGCCTGCAATAATGGCAGAGGTTCTAAATGTGCTGAAAAAGTTCTTAAGCAATTCTGGAGATATTCAGAGATAACAGATAACAGATCATCAGAGTTGGAAGGGACCTTATAGGTCATCTAGTCTAACCCCCCACCCAAGCGGGAGACCCTACACCATTTCTTAAAAATGGCAGTCCAATCTCTTCTTGAAAGTCTCAAGTGATGATGCTTCCACAACTTCTGAGGGCAAGCAGTTCCATGGGTTGATTGTTCTCACTGTCAGAAAGTTTGCACCAAGACAAATTCCTTGTGTGTCCAATCACACTTGGCAAATAAAATAATTCTAATTCTAATTTCCAGGTTGAATTTCTCCTTGTTCAGTTTCCATCCATTGTTCCTTGTCTGGCCTTCAGGTGCTTTAGAAAGTAGCTTGACCCCCTCCTCTCTGTGGCAACCCCTTAAATATTTTGAACACTGCCATCATATCTCCCCTGGTCCTTCTCTTCACTAGACTAGCCAGGCTCAGTTCCTGTAACCATTCTTCATATGTTTTAGTCTCTAGTCTCCTAATCATCCTGGT
Organism: Naja naja; assembly: GCA_009733165.1. Lineage (NCBI taxonomy): Eukaryota > Metazoa > Chordata > Lepidosauria > Squamata > Elapidae > Naja > Naja naja. Next base: position 9,297,824 of record CM019150.1, on the reverse strand, counting down.
TGCTCTTCTCTGTACTTTTTCTAGAGTCTCAACATCTGTTAACGCAATTTAGGATTGCATTAGCTTTTTTGGCTGCTGCTGCACACTGCTGACACATTTAGCTGGTTGTCCACTAAGACTCCGAGATCCCTCTCACAGTTCCTGCTATTGAGCCTGGTTTCACCCAGTCTATATGTGTACTTTTGGTTTTTCTTGCCTAAGTGTAGGATTTTTACTTTTCTCTACATTGAATTTCATTTTGTTAGATACAGCCCAGTGTTCTAGTCTGTCAAGATCCCTCTGGATCTTGATCCTATCTTCTTGAGTGTTAGCTATTCCTGTCAGCTTAGTATCATCTGCAAATTTGATAAGTTCCCCTTCTATTCCCTCATCTAAGTCATTAATGAAGATATTGAAGAGTACTGGGCCTAAGACAGAACCTTGTGACACCCCACTGCTTACTTCCCTCCATGTAGACTCATTAAGGACTACTCATTGAGTGCGCTTTGTCAGCCAGTTGCAAGTCCATCTAGTGGTGGTGCTATCTATTCCACTTTTTTCTAGCTTACTAAGAAATAGGTTGTGGTCTACTTTGTTGAATGCCTTGCTGAGATCTATCTGTTTGGAAAGTAGCCGATGTTGACCAGAATTGCAGGAGGTATACACTCTTGCCCCCCCTCCAGGCCATCGTAGGAGAACTACAATGCTGATCCGAAGAAGAAATCCAGTTTGACACCCGTGATACAGACCATCCATAGGTCTGATAAAGGAATTTAGAGCATAGAATAATAGGGTTGAAAGAGTCTTTGGAAGTCTTCTAGTCCAGGGGTCTCCAACCTTGGCCACTTTAAGACCTGTGGAACAACTCCTAGAACTCTGGGAGTTGAAGTCCACAAGTCTTAAAGTGGCCAAGGTTGGAGACCCCTGTTCTACTCCAATCCCCTGCTCAAGCAGAAGACCCTATTTTAAAAGGTTTAAGTGTTATCTATAAAGAGAAACTTTATCATTCCAGAGTTCAGTTTTGGAGGTACCCCACTTCCAGGTATTAGATGTATAGAACAATAGAATGTAAATGTGGAATGGAAGCTTTAAAATTATCTGGTTCAATACTCTATTACTACACAGAATTTCAACACACTTTACCCATGCTGTTTAGTACAGAGGTCTCTGAAGCTAGAAACTTTTAAGACTTATGGTAGTGGTGGGATTCAAGTTTTTTTACTACTGGTTCTGTGGGTGTGGCTTGGTGGGCATGGCTTGGTGGGCGTGGCTGGGAAAGGTTACTGCAAAATCCCCATTCCTTTCCCCGCCCCACTAACCTGCTTTCCAGCTCCGTTCTCCTGTGCAGGGCAACCAAAGGAGGCCCAGCTGATCAGCTGGGACTTGGGAGGCAGAGAATAGATGGGGGCGGGGCCAGTCAGAGGTGGTTTTTGCCAGTTCTCCGAACTACTCAAAAGTTCCACTACCAGTTCTCCAGAACTGGTCAGAACCTGCTGAATACCACCTCTGACTTGTGGGCTTCAACTACCAGAATTCCCCAGCCAGCTGGCTGGGGAATTCTGAAAGCTGAAATCCACAGGTCTTAAAGTTGCTAGGTTCGGAGACCCCTGGTTTACTACATTAAAAAAAAGGGAGGCTTACGTGATTAAAAATGGCCAATGAGCCAGTTTCAGATTACATTAGGCATAAACATTCCATAAACAAGTCCAGAACCCGGCTAGAGATAGATCATCACGGAGAATATCAATCATGATTAACTAGGAGTCAAAAATGACTTGGTAGCGTATCATCAATCAACTGAGCCACCATTTTATTTTTGATTAGACTTTCCATTCGTCAATGCTGAGCTCAAACGTCAAACTTGGATTTAATAGAATAACAGAGTTGGAAGGGACCTTGGAGGTCTTCTAGTCTAACCTCAAGCAGAAACCCTATACCATTTCAGACAAATGGTTGTCCAGTTTTTTCTTAAACACCCCCAATGTTGGAGCACCCACAACTTCTGGAGGCAAGACTAATTGTTCTGTCAGGAAATTCCTCAGTTCTACGTTGCTTCTCTCCTTGATAAATTTCAATCTAGGATGATTTTATGTAACCCACTGAGGTCTCCAAGTGGATGCAACTGGCTGCACCATCTGGGATTCTAACTCATCTTGCAGAGATTCTATTTTCACCCATCAGGATGGTTTGTTTTGTTGGTTTGTTTTGTTTTGGTTATTTATTTATTTATTTCCCACCTTTATTATTTTAATGACTCAAGGTAATGAACATATCCAACACACCTCCCTCCTCCTATTTTCCCCACAACAGCAACCCAGTGAGGTGGGTTGGGCTGAGCCACGGTGACTGGCCCCAAGTCACCCAGCTGGTTTTCATCCCTAAGGTGGACTAGAACTCACCATCTCTTGGTGATGGGCCCAAAGCCACCCAGCTGGCTTTCATACATAAGGCAAGACTTGAACTCACGGTCTCCTGCTTTCTGGGCTCATGTCTTAACCACTAGACAAACTGGCTCTCTAGGATGGGAACGAATGTCACAACAAGATCCATCACTAAGCAGCTTTAATTTATATGAGGTGATTTACACCCTGTTTCCTAATTTAGAAAAAGATACTGCTGAATGCATCCTTCTCATAGGACCATAGGTTAAGCTGTTAGATGCTGCATAATTTGAATTTGGGCTCTAAACTTTTTCAAGGAACTCACCAATTGACCAGCTTTCTCCAAGATGATGCCCTCAAGTTGTCCTAGTGACTACAAGTCCCAGAATTCTCTGCTTGTTCTTTGTCCCTTACTGGGTAGACATTCTGAGCCTTGAAAGGTGCAAATTGTAGGGAGACTGTTTTAAATAAATAATATTCCCCAGGATTGGTCACATTTGCTTTCAGCCTGCCTTAGGAAAAATGATTAACTTCCTCGAAGATTTATCCTGCCTGGAAAACAATCAGTTTAATGTATGCCGACTGTTGTACATTTAAAGTGACAATAAAGTTATTCTAAGTCTAAGTTCTATGTCTAATCCTAACTTCCTCTGATACATGTGAGGACACCAAGATATTTCCATAAGTATCCATCAAAAGGCCTTGGAGTTAGGAAATGCAGGTAGTCCTCAACTTACAATTGAGCCCCAAGCTTCTGTTCTTAAGTGAGACATTGGTTAAGTGAGTTTTGTCCAATTTTGTGACCTTTCTTGCCACAGTCATTAAATGAATCACCACAGTTGTTAAGTTAATACCACGGATATTAAGTGAATGTGGCTTCCCTGTTTGCTTGTCAGAAGATCGCAAAAGGGGACCATATGACCCTGGGATGAGGCAACCGTCATAACTATGAATCAGTTGCCAAGCATCTGAATTTTGATCAGTGATCATAGGGATGCTACAATGATCATAAATGTGAAAAACAGTTGTTTTTTCAGTGGCCTTGTAAGTGGTCACAAAATGAACTGTTGTAAGTTGAGGACTAGCTGTACTGTACCTCTAGCAAGATCTGGGGAACTAAAGAATCTAGGGCAGATAAATAGAAATAGTAAACATACACACACCTTTTTTCTGATATGCCCATTGCTTAGCAAGCATTGTCCTACTCTAAATAGCAATTTATAACTCAGCTTAATTGACTCTGCAGTGCATCACATACAAAGAAACTCAATCAAGCAATTGTAAAGAAAAAATATATGTTCTCTCTTTTCCAATGGGAGCTACTTAGCACATCCACCTGAACCTCTGCTAATTATGGATAAAATTTTGTAGCCTATTGTTGATGCTCTTTCTGCTGCTGCTGCTCATCAGATTTCTTTATTATATTTATTTGTTAAATTTATTTGCTGCCCATCTCACCATTGGGCTACTCTGGGTGGTTTACAACAGTAAAGTGAAAAATAATGATAAAAATGCAAACATAACGCTAGCAAAGCAATGAAACAAAAATAAACAATAAAAGTACAATAACACGAATTAAATGATGGGTGGAGAGGGAGCAGGCAGCACAGGGGAATGATAGGGAAGACTATCTAATATCGCTATAAGGCTACAATATCTGGGCTTCAAGCTTCAGGACAACCACTAGACAGCAGTAAAGAGATAGGAAAAATCTCTCTTAGAAGCCCTCTAGTGGCCATTTTGATGTTTCCACCCTTAAGATTGCTGTGTAATAAGTAGCTTTGCCTGTTTGGAAAGATTCCACAGCTCCCCAAACCTTCCTTCCTAAATGTTGCATCACGCTTCTCATTTTAGAAGTTTTTTGAGGGATAGGGATGACAGTCCCAAGTTTTAGGTACTTACGATTGATGGCTGGCTGGTTCCTCACTGCCCTTGCTGATGTAGCTGGCTGGAACATAGCCCACCACTCTGTCTCCAGAGAAGCGCCTTGCTAGGACATAACCCCCCTCTTCTTTGAGGACATAAAGTTTGTCCCCTCTAGTGACACTCAGCTCCTCGGCATTCCTGGCAGTGTAGTTGTACAGCACCCCACGGAGGGAAGCTTTGTCTTCAGCAGGGTCAGGATCCAGGGTGGGATGTAAATATCCTGGGTTCGGTTCCCAGGACTCGAAAGAATGGTTACTGGAGGCTCCGTTGGGCACACACTTGTTCCAAAATGTATGAAAGAAATGTAAATGTTTTCGGATGAAATTGTCCATCCCTTTCTTGGGAAGTTTCTCCAAGGAGAGTTAGCTCTGCCCTTCCAACAAGCTGCTTGGAGTGAAGAAGGAAAGCCTGGTCACCTTCATAGCTTCTTCTTTCATTGCTTGTTGATCAATGAGTCAAGGTTGCCTTCCCGTCTTCCCTCTCCCAGAGCCAGCAGAAGTGAAGTGAGATGCTTCCTGGGTCCTTGGATACCTGAATGTGTTTGTAGGCCACAGGAACTCCTTGCTTCCCAAAGTGAGACTTGACGTTCAGGTGTAACTTGTTTGCTGCGGGCTGAGCTCATAAGTTTAGGCTTGTCACCACATCCGTCTCAGCTGGATGTTTGTTTATTACCCAATCAACTCACTCACCTCTCCGGCTACGCTCTAAATTAGCACTCATTTGCACATCGTCTCTTAAAGAGTTTTTCCATTCACTTTTCGTGGCTATCAAGTAGTCTCTTCTGGGGAACGTCAATGGAGATTCTCAATCGTCCAGGTCACGGCTGTCCCAAAGGTGCTTTTTCCGAAAGGCAATTGGACTTTCTTGGTATCTTCTTTGAAAATGTTTTGCTTCTCATCCAAGAAGCTTCTGAACTGAAGGAGCTTCTTGGATGAAAAGCACAATATTCTCAAAAAAGAAACCAAGAAAGTCCAGCTGCTTTTTGGAAAGAGCACCTTTGGGATAATCTTGAGAATGCAGCATTTGCAAAGCATTTAAAAACACTCTTGCAAAATAACGCTGATAAATTTGTTCATATGATCCTGTGTTTGGGAAATAGCAGTTGGGAACTACTTTCTTGCCTTTTTAATCAATTCTCCCAGCTGTTATTTTTAATCTTAAGTTTATACACATTAATAGTGGCTCTTCAAAGCCTACCACTGCACCTAGGTAATGTGTTAGATCAGTGTTTCTCAGTCTCAACCACTTTAAGATGCATGGACTTCAACTCCCATAAGTCCCTAGACAGCATGGAATCTTGGGAGTTGAAGTCCACACGGCTTAAGGTGGCTGAGATTGAGAAATGTGCCAGATTGTAAAATTGGTGATTTCCAATTTGAATTCCAAGCAAAGCATACAAATTATGTCTATCCTGTTTCTGTTTGCTCTTGTGATTGCAATCTCTCCTTTATGGGTGATTGCAAAACTCACCTACCATCCCGTTTCTCCACCTGTGTTATGTTAAGTTCCCCAGTGATGAAAACCCTTGATTTGTTTATTTATTTATTAGATTTTTATCCAGCCTTTATTATTTTTACAAGTAACTCAAGGTGGAGAACATATCCAACACACTTCCACCTCCTATTTTCCCCAGAATAACAACTCAGTGAGGTAGGTTGGGCTAAGAGAGAGTGACTGGCCCAAAGTCACCCAGCCAGCTCTCATGCCTAAGGTGGGACTAGAACTCATAGTCTCCTGCTGATTGGCCCAAAGTCACCTAATTGACATTCATACCTAAGGAGGGGTGAGGAATTCACAGTCTTTTACTTTCTAACCTGATGCCTTAACCACTAGACCAGAAAAACTTGCCTTAACTACTGGCCCAAATCCCTCCTTTTTGGCAGCAATATAGACTTTGGGAACTGTACCCTCTAATACTATTACTGTACTATGGTATTAATAATAGTGCTATTACTACATCTTTTAATACTATTACTACAACTATTGTTTATATTATTATGCTACTACTGCTGTTTTTTCTACTTCCTCTTTTACACTGGAATTGCTAGGAGACCCAATTTTTACATCAATGCTAGATGTGGGTAATTAAATAAATAGGGACTGCCTTCTTGAAGGGTTTATATAGATATGATCTCTCTCTTTTACATGTTACGTCAGCCTGACCAAATCTTGCCTGCTACTTTAAACAAAGGGCCCTGAGCAGTGTAAAATTATACATGTTCACCCAAAAGTAATTCATATACTGCCAGTAGGACATACATCTTATTAAAATGTATGTTCCTTTTTTTTAAGGTATGCCCTTTAGACATGTTTTGACTCCAACAAAGAGTAAAACAGAAGAATCAGGGAGCAGAATCTATGTAGGTAGTGACAATAAAGAACTAAATGATGAACAAGTGGCATTATAATTATTCTTTGCAGCAAAAAGAATGAGAGAAAAGGAATGGGATAGGAGGGAAAAGGAGAAGAGGACACTTTTTTTTTTTTTAATTACATTTATATGCCGCCCTTCTCCGAAGACTCAGGGCGGCTTACAATTTTTGGAGCACAACCCAATGTGCTCAGCAATGTGAGCAATGTGCTCACTTTTGACAGTTTGACACTTAAAATCCTGAATGTGAAGCTTTGATGGCCACCCTCTTCAGCCATAGAGCAAGTATGATACGGATAGTCCTTGAGCTACAACAATTCATTTAGTGACCATTTGAAGTTACAAGGACACTGAAAAAAGGGACTTGTGTCCGTTTTCCATACTTATGACCATTGCAGCATCCCCATGGTCATGTGACCAAAATTCAAATGCTTGGCAACTGATTCATATTTGTGACGGTTGCAATGTCCTGGAGTCATGTGATCCCCTTTTGCATCCTTCTGACAAGCAAAGTCAGAGGGGAAGCCAGATTCGCTTAACAACTGTGTTATTAACAACTGCAGTGATTTACTTAACAACAATGGAAGGAAATGTCATAAAATGGGGCAAAACTCACTTAAAAACTGTCTTGTTTAGCAACAGAATTTTTGTGGTTGTAAGTTGAGAACTACCTGTATTGAAAGACAAACTTCAGACTGAAGGAAATAAAATGAAAAAAATTATTGGGGTCTTTCACCAGCACAGGTTGAAGCAAAGTAAGAAGAAAGCAGCAGGTTTAGTCATCTGGGGTGGTCAAAAAAGTCAAGATGGCGATCCCAATAGTGTAACAAAGATCCGCCTGTGGAGCAGAAATACGTGGTTTCTGTGTGCAATACATGCTATCTATCTATCTATCTATCTATCTATCTATCTATCTATTCACCCCAATTTGTCAACTTTTCTTTGTTAACTCAAAGGTGCTTTTTAAAAGGCAACTGCACTTTATGTTTTTTCTTTGAATATACATTTTGCTTTTCATCCAAGAAGCAGATTCTTCAGCTCTGACTGGATGAAGGGGAATGGAAGGATTTATAAATTCATGGTCGTGGTTGTCTCAAAGGTGCTTTTTTCAAGAGGCAACTGGAATTTATGTTTTTTCTTTGAATATATCTTTCCCTTCTCATCCAATATGCTTGGAAGCATTTATAAATAATAGCCCCAATCCTCATCCAGTCAGAACTGACGAAGCTTCTTAGATGAGAAGCGAAACATATATTCAAAGAAAAAACAGAAAGCCCAGTTGCCTCTCGGAAAAAAAGCACCTTTGAGACAACCATGACGTGGATGCCGACAGTCTCCGCACACATGATTTCTTTTTTAAGCAAATCCTTGCAGTTTTTAAAGGAGTCACTCAGCTGTTAAGCGAACCCACTTTTCCCTGTGGCTTTCGCTTGGCTGGGAGGCGCTCAGATCACGTGACTCGGGGACGTTGCAGCCTTCATGAATAATGCATATCGGTTGCCGAGCGCCCGGATTTGAATAAAGTGGCTGGGAGGATATTGCGAGGCGTAAGTGCGAGGACCGGACGGAGGCTCCAGGCTGGCGGACGCCCGATGCAGGTAGGGCGCAGGGAGCGCTTTAAGACTCCCGGGCAGGGAAGGAGGGAGGGAGGCTGACGGGGAGCCGAGGCCCGGCCTGAAAGGCGAGACGAAAGGATTTGTCATCCTCCAGCCTGCCTGAAAGGCCTGTGAGAGGCGGGGGCTTCGGCCTTCCTCCCGGGGCGGGCTTGGGACTTCTCTCGGCGGGAAAAGGGACGAAGCCCTGACGCTCCTCTCTTCCCCCTCCTTCGCTCATTCAGGAGGACAAACGAGCCCGGCGGAGGAAGAAAGCGCCGCTGGAGAGGAAAGGAGCGGCTTCGCGGAACAGCCCACCTGCCCACCTCAGACGCGGCTTCCCCGGGAGGCGGCGGGGGGGAAGAAAATCCCGGGTGCTGCGGAAGAGCCGTCCGCAAACGAGATGAGCCAGAGCCGAAAGGGACCCCGTGAAAGGGCTATGCCCGGAGGGAGAAGCGGAGAGAAGGAGAGGAAGGAGGGGACAAGCGGAGCCTCCGAGACGCTCCCTGAGCGCGGAGAGTCCTTCAGCACAGACGGAAAACGCGGGAATCCCCGAAGAAGAAGAACCCAAAACCAGGAAGAAAAGAAACACGAATGTACAGAATGTGGAAAACCCTTCAAAACAAATCAGCAGCTTCAAAACCATCTGAGAACCCATTCAGGAGAAAAACCATATCAGTGCCTGGAGTGTGGAAGGAGCTTCGCTGTGAGGGGAACTCTTGATAATCATCAAAGAATTCACACAGGAGAAAAACCTTACAAATGCCTGGAGTGTGGAAAGAGCTTTAGTCAGAGTGGAAGCCTCCATCAACATCAAAGAATTCACACAGGAGAAAAACCATATCAATGTCTGGAATGTGGAAAGAGCTTCATTGAGAGGAGAACTCTTGATACTCATCAAAGAATTCACACAGGAGAAAAACGTTACAAATGCCTAGAGTGTGGAAAGAGCTTTAGTCAGAGTGGAAGCCTCCGTCAACATCAAAGAATTCACACAGGGGAAAAACCATATCAATGTCCGGAATGTGGAAAGAGCTTCACTGAGAGGAGAACTCTTGATACTCATCAAAGAATTCACACAGGAGAAAAACGTTACAAATGCCTAGAGTGTGGAAAGAGCTTTAGTCAGAGTGGAAACCTCCATCAACATCAAAGAATTCACACTGGAGAAAAACCTTATAAATGCATGGTGTGTGGAAGGAGCTTTAGTCAGGGTGGACACCTCAGTTATCATCAAAGAATTCACACTGAAGAAAAACCATATCAATGTCTGGAATGTGGAAAGAGCTTCATTGAGAGGAGAACTCTTGATAATCATCAAAGAATTCACACAGGAGAAAAACCATATCAATGTCTGGAATGTGGAAAGAGCTTCACTGAGAGGAGAACTCTTGATAATCATCAAAGGATTCACACAGGAGAAAAACCTTATAAATGCCTGGAGTGTGGAAAGAGCTTTAGTCAAAGTGGAAGCCTCCGTCAACATCAAAGAATTCACACAGGAGAAAAACCATATCAATGTCTGGAATGTGGAAAGAGCTTTACTGTGAGAAGAAGTCTTGATAATCATCAAAGAATTCACACAGGACAAAAATCTTATAAATGCCTGGAGTGTGGAAAGAGCTTTAGGCAAGGTGGAAACTTCTGTCAACATCAAAGAATTCACATTGGAGAAAAACCTTATAAATGCATGGAGTGTGGAAAGAGCTTTAGTCAAGGTGGACACCTCCATTATCATCAAAGAATTCACACAGGAGAAAAACCATATCAATGTCTGGAATGTGGAAAGAGCTTCGCTGAGAGGAGAACTCTTGATAATCATCAAAGGATTCACACTGGAGAAAAACCTTATAAATGCCTGGAGTGTGGAAAGAGCTTTAGTCAAAGTGGAAGCCTCCGTCAACATCAAAGAATTCACACAGGAGAAAAACCATATCAATGTCTGGAATGTGGAAAGAGCTTTGCTGTGAGAAGAACTCTTGATAATCATCAAAGAATTCACACAGGACAAAAATCTTATAAATGCCTGGAGTGTGGAAAGAGCTTTAGGCAAGGTGGAAACTTCCGTCAACATCAAAGAATTCACATTGGAGAAAAACCTTATAAATGCATGGAGTGTGGAAAGAGCTTTAGTCAAGGTGGACACCTCCATTATCATCAAAGAATTCACACAGGAGAAAAACCATATCAATGTCTGGAATGTGGAAAGAGCTTCGCTGAGAGGAGAACTCTTGATAATCATCAAAGAATTCATACTGGAGAAAAACGTTACAAATGCCTGGAGTGTGGAAAGAACTTTAGTCAGGGTGGAAGCCTCTGTTATCATCAAAGAATTCACACTGGAGAAAAATCATATCAATGTCTGGAATGTGGAAAGAGCTTCCCTGAGAGGAAAACTCTTGATAATCATCAAAGAATTCACACAAGAGAAAAACATTACAAATGCCTGGAGTGTGGAAAGAGCTTTAGTCAAGGTGGAAACCTCCGTCAACATCAAAGAATTCACACAGGAGAAAAACCATATCAATGTCAGGAATGTGGAAAGTGCTTCGCTGTGATGAGAGGTCTTGATAACCATCAAAGAATTCACACTGGAGAAAAACCTTATAAATGCATGGAGTGTGGAAAGAGCTTTAGTCAGGGTGGAAACCTCCATCACCATCAAAGAATTCACATTGGAGAAAAACCATATCAATGTCTGGAATGTGGAAAGAGCTTTGCTGTGAGGGGAACTCTTTATTATCATCAAAGAATTCACACAAGAGAAAAACCTTACAAATGCCTGGAGTGTGGAAAGAGCTTTAGTCAGGATGGAAACCTCCGTCAACATCAAAGAATTCACATTGGAGAAAAACCTTATAAATGCATGGAGTGTGGAAAGAGCTTTACTCAGGGTGGACACCTCAGTTATCATCAAAGAATTCACACTGGAGAAAAACCATATCAATGTCTGGAATGTGGAAAGAGCTTCACTCAGAGGAGAACTCTTGATAATCATCAAAGAATTCACACTGGAGAAAAACCTTATAAATGCCTGGAGTGTGGAAAGAGCTTTACTCAGGGTGGATACCTCCATCTACATCAAAGAATTCACACTGGAGAAAGACCAAATAAATGTCTGGAAAGTGGAAAGAGCTTTGGTCACATGAGCGGTCTTTATATACATCAAAGAATCCACTGAGGAGAAAAATCTTACAGATGCCTGGAGTGTGGAAAGAGCTTTACTCTGGGTGGACACCTGCGTCCACATCAAAGAATTCACACTGGAGAAAAACCTTACAAATGCATGGAGTGCAGAAAGAGCTTTAGTCAAGGTGGAAACCTCCGTCAACATCAAAGAATTCACACAGGAGAAAAACCATATCAATGGGAATGTGAAAGTGCTTTGCTGTGATGAGAGGTCTGATAACCATCAAAGAATTCACACTGGAAAAAACCTTATAAATGCATGGAGTGTGGAAAGAGCTTTAGTCAGGTGGAAACCTCCATCACCATCAAAGAATTCACATTGGAGAAAAACCATATCAATGTCTGGAATGTGGAAAGAGCTTTGCTGAGGGGAACTCTTTATTATCATCAAAGAATTCACACAAGAGAAAAACCATACAAATGGGTGTGGAAAGAGCTTTAGTGGATGGAAACCTCCGATAACATCAAAGAATTCATTGGAGAAAACCTTATAAATGCATGGAGTGTGGAAAGAGCTTTACTCAGGGTGGACACCTCAGTTATCATCAAAGAATTCACACTGGAGAAAAACCATATCAATGTCTGGAATGTGGAAAGAGCTTCACTCAGAGGAGAACTCTTGATAATCATCAAAGAATTCACACTGGAGAAAAACCTTATAAATGCCTGGAGTGTGGAAAGAGCTTTACTCAGGGGATACCTCCATCATCAAAGAATTCACACTGGAGAAAGACCAAATAAATGTCTGGAAAGTGGAAAGAGCTTTGGTCACATGGTCTTTATATACATCAAAGAATCCACTGAGGAAAATCTTACAATCCTGGAGTGTGGAAAGAGCTTTCTGGGAGGACACCTGATAACATCAAAGATTCACTGGAGAAAAACCTTACAAATGCATGGAGTGCAGAAAGAGCTTTAGTCAAGGTGGAAACCTCCGTCAACATCAAAGAATTCACACAGGAGAAAAACCATATCAATGTCAGGAATGTGGAAAGTGCTTCGCTGTGATGAGAGGTCTTGATAACCATCAAAGAATTCACACTGGAGAAAAACCTTATAAATGCATGGAGTGTGGAAAGAGCTTTAGTCAGGGTGGAAACCTCCATCACCATCAAAGAATTCACATTGGAGAAAAACCATATCAATGTCTGGAATGTGGAAAGAGCTTTGCTGTGAGGGCTCTTTATTATCATCAAAGAATTCACACAGAAAAACCTTACAAATGCCTGGAGTGTGGAAAGAGCTTTAGTCAGGATGGAAACCTCCGTCAACATCAAAGAATTCACATTGGAGAAAAACCTTATAAATGCATGGAGTGTGGAAAGAGCTTTACTCAGGGTGGACACCTCAGTTATCATCAAAGAATTCACACTGGAGAAAAACCATATCAATGTCTGGAATGTGGAAAGAGCTTCACTCAGAGGAGGACTCTTGATAATCATCAAAGAATTCACACTGGAAAAACCCTATAAATGCCTGGGTGTGGAAAGAGCTTTACTCAGGGTGGATACCTCCATCTACATCAAAGAATTCACACTGGAGAAAGACCAAATAAATGTCTGGAAAGTGGAAAGAGCTTTGGTCACATGAGCAGTCTTTATATACATCAAAGAATCACTGAGGAGAAAATCTTACAGATGCCTGGAGTGTGGAAAGAGCTACTCTGGGTGGGACACCTAAAATCACATCAAAGAATTCACACTGGAGAAAAACCTTACAAATGCATGGAGTGCAGAAAGAGCTTTAGTCATAGTGGACACCTCCGTCAATATCAAAGAATTCACACAGGAGAAAAACCATATAAATGCCTGGAGTGTGGAAAGATCTTCAGTGTGAGTGGTAATCTTTATAATCATCAAAGAATTCACACAGGAGAAAAACCATATAAATCCCTGGAGTGTGGAAACAGCTTTACTACCAGAAGAAATATTTATAAACATCAAAGAAACCATTCAAATACTTAAGTATATTCCCAAGTATTTAACTTTCTTAACAGACAGATGTGCAATGATGATGAAAGACAATTATATAAAACTACTTAAGCAAATAAAATTATATTTGGAAAAACCTACATCAGTGCTGGGAAAGATTGCTACCAACATTGCTGTTTCTGTTCTAAACAGCACCTATAAAATTGAAAAAATTCTTTGATGATTTGAATAAATTGATTTTGATATTGGCAAGGGAAAAAAGTGAGAATAAAATTGAAAATGTTAGAAGACTCTATGGTAAAGACAATGGAGGGTTTGGACTACCAGATTGGTTATTATATTACCAAGTATGTGATAACATGGCTAAAAGATGGATAAATCAGGCACAAGAGACTTATACTTAGTGTGGAAAGAGCTTTACTCAGAGTGGACACCTCCATGAACATCAAACAATCCACTCTGGAGAAAAACGTTATAAATGCCAGGGTGTGGAAATAGGTTCAGTTGGCGAGAAACCTTTATACATCAAAGAATCCTAGGAAATCCTCTGTAAATGTAGGTGTGGAAAGACCAGTCGGAAAAACAGCCTTAATAGCATCAACTCATTCATTCTGAGGAAAACTCCGATAAATGCCTGGAATGGAAAGAGAGTTTTATTGACAGTGGAAGCCTCTACCGACATCAAAGGATCAATCATGATTCACTAGGATTCAATCTGTCATAGAGAAGGAAATTTAGAAATGTATGGAGTGGGAAAAATCCTTTAGAACAAATGGAAATCTCCAAAACTACAATGGAACCTCGGGTACAAATGCTTCTGTTTGCGACCAAATCGGGTGATGAACAAAATTTTGGGAAAATTGTTGCTTCTGGTGGCGAACAGATCCTCTGGTGCCGATCAAACACAACCGTGGTGATTTTCCCTGCCGTGGCGATTTCCGCTTCCACGCATGCACAGAATTGTAGGTGCATGTGCAGTCAGCCTCACTTCTGTTTGTGACCAAATCAGGTTGCAACCAAAGTCCTGGAACGGATCATCACTGTCACCTGAGGTTCAATCAATCAAACATTTATTGTCAATGTACAATGTGTATAATGAAATTGAAAATTATAAGAAACTACATGGGAGAGGAACCTTATAAATGGATAGAGCATGGCTAACATGTTTTAGTAACAGCAAAATCAGTTTATCTCTGGGTGAAATGCTCCAAGGTTTCTCAAGGTATGAGAAACTCCTTGAATATTTATTACTGACCTAATTACATCTAAAAAGGCAGGTGTATGGATTCTTACACTTCATTGCCATCTCAAATTATATGTGAATGTGAGCAAGGACTATATCATTAATTCAAATATTCCAGGTCATATAAACTTCTGAAACATTTTACTATTTTTTCCATTACTAGTCAGTAAATAGTAACCACAGTTAACATTGGTTCAGTTTTACTATTCTTTTATTATTGTTAAATAAAGGAACATTTTACTATCTCCTTTATTCTTATGCTTTGTTTAGCAGTTTTGCTGTTCTGTATTACCTCATAGTTTAATTTGAATTATATTACAAATTATTTAGTGTTTTGCATGATCACATTTTTCCTATAAACGAGTCCATATCTTGCAAATTGTGCAAGGAATATGAGAGCAACAGTATTAAATTGTACATTCTTATAATCATCGCAAATTTAATTCAGTCAATCAATGGTGCTGTAGTTTAATATATTACTTAGGAAGGTGGACCAGAATCGGTCTTTCCTTTCAGTAGTAGAAGTTCATGCTGAAGCCAATCATCAACAGCAACACCCCTTTTATCTTCTCTTCCTGGCTCTGTAAATATACCCAAGTATGAACTACTTTCATCTCAGCCTTTCCATCTTGGCTGGGACATATCTCTCTGAAACAGGTGATGGGCAGCAAGCAGAGAAAGCCAGATACATGCCACAGTATCCAAAGCTGCTTCCTTTCAGGTATCTGCTCAGTGTCAGATGCAACCCTCTCTAAAGTAGCTTTGTCATCCAGCTTTAGAGACTTTGCTAAGTTTTGCCAATTACTATTTTTAATGCAACAGAAGGGGAATGTTTGAACACATGACATAAGATAATCTTACTACCTGTAATTGACTTGTAATCACTTAGTAAGCCAGACAAATCTTACTTCATTCTTGAGTTAGACAACTTCATTGCCAGATGGATTCATAACAGACAGACAAACCACGCTCAACAATGAGTCCTTGGTGGCTCAGGCTGTTAAATGCCTGCTCTTAAGATCCAGCTGTCTACAATTACTGTAGGCTCGAATCCCACCAGGCTCAAGGTTGACTCAGCCTTCCATCCTCTGGGGTAGAGTAAATTGAGGACCCAAGATTGTTGGGGCAATAAGCTGACTTTGTAAAAGCCGCTTAATAAGCAGGCATGTACAATGGAATGAAGGCTATTGCTGGCGCATTGGGTTGTGCTCCAAAAATTGTAAGCTGCCCTGAGTCTTGGAGAAGGCATATAAATGTAATTAAAAAACATGCAGTCCTTAATGAAATTATACCTATCTGAAGGAAATATAAGTAGTGGGGTTCCCCACAGTTCTTCCTTAGCCCAGTACATTTCAATATCTTCAGAAATATTTTAGATGGGATTTATGGAGAACTCATCAGATTTGCAGATGACACCAAGCTGGCAGCAAAGTAGAAACAAAAAGTACCCCTCCCAAAATTGAGAAGGAGAATCTGCTGGATCCAGAGCCATCTGTGGACTGTGATGGTGCATGATGATTGAATGATCAAATGCAGACCCTGCTTTTGAGGAGCAATGTGACAGAGGAATTAAAAGGCTGTCCAGAGATTGATGAAGATTTCAATGAAACACACCAAGCCATTTTATGTCTGCTGTGAAAAAATTAATTCCCTTCTTGAGATGATCTCAAAATAAACTGAAAATAAGTCTGCAATAAGGTGGGTTTTTCTTCCAATTACTGTGATCACCCCTAGAATAGTGTGTACTTTTCCAAATCCCAGATATCAAAAACTAGAGTGGAAAATGGAAAGCATATAAAAAAGAGAGGGACAAAATGATAAGTGTGGTGGGTTGATAACCACCTCCCTATTTGGGATTCAAATTTCTTAACAACTGGTTCTGTGGGCGTGGCCTAATTTGTGGGTGCGGCTTGGTGGTCATGCGATGGGTGAGAGTGGCTTGCTGACTGGGAGTGGCTAGGTGGTCATATGACGGGTGGGCATGGCTAGGTAGCCATGTGGCTGGCAACCCAAATTTAAGCGGTCCTCACTTAATGACCAGGTCCTCGCTTAGTGGCCAGTTGCTTAGCAAGTGTTTTGCCAGTTTCCAGGCCTGGGGAGGCCGGGCAAGGCCTGGGCAGGTGACCATGTGGCTGGCAACCCAAATTTAAGTGGTCCTTGCTTAATGGCTAGATCCTCGCTTAATGGCCAGTTGCTTAGTAAGTGTTTTGCCAGTTTCAAGGCCTGGGAACCCTGGGAGGGCAGGGCAGGTGGCCATGTGAATAAACCAAATTTAAGTGGTCCTCTAATGGCCAGATCCTCACTTAGTGGCCAGTTGCTTAGTAAGTGTTTTGCCAGTTTCCAAGGCCTGGGGAACCCTGGAGAGGCAAAGGCTTGAGCAGCTACGAGGAGCTCTGAAGAGGCTGGGCGAGGCCTGGGAGCTATGAGGAGGGCTGCAGAGGCCAGGAACTCAACATCACTTCTTTGCCCTGATGATTATTAAAAAGATATACCAAAAAAAAGGTAGTTTTATTATGTCTTTAATGCTTAAATAATAAAAAGGTACACACTATAGTTACAACATTTTAAAATATTAATCAAAAACTATTACATAATAAAACTTCAAAAACAATAAAACTTATTTAAAGTACTCCCAAATTGCTTTTCTATTATTGTCCCAGTTACAGTTTTCTTGTGTTTAACACAAGCATCATCAGCTGTGTGGTGATGCCCGTAACCACTTCTTTACTAGGAACAGGGTCCCATTCTTGCACAGGTAAGCCAATTAGACTGATGGTCAGGAGGTTTGTAATGTTGAAACTGTAAGGCGACTTCTGCCCTCTGAACATATTATGTTCATCTGTGAGACCCCTTTCTGCTCTGCTGACTGACTGTAGTTTTAATATCTCTAGCCTTTTTAATGCTGAAAGGAATTGTATGATTTTCAGAATCTTTTAGTACATTTTCTATGAAAT
The DNA here is from genome assembly GCA_009733165.1 of Naja naja. NCBI lineage: Eukaryota > Metazoa > Chordata > Lepidosauria > Squamata > Elapidae > Naja > Naja naja. The sequence goes on along the minus strand of CM019150.1, from coordinate 9,280,258 downwards.
CACGATAATTAATATTGATTTCATAATTGAAAATTTGACCAAATGCAACCAATTGTCCTTCAGCTGCTCTCCATGCAACCACCACTTCTTCAGTGTTCCAATAATCTGGCTCCAAATAATTTAGAAATTTTAATTGATCAATGTCTTTAAATTGGCAGCCTGTTTTTAAATGTTCACAATCCATCAATCTTTTCTTCAAATTAGTTACAATGCTTTGTGTAAGTTTTTCACAAGGAAGTCCCACAAATGGATGATTTTGTATAACTTTATATTTTTAAAGGTTTCTGAAGTAATTAATTCATCCACCTTATTTTCATATGCACCCTTTTCCTCTGTAAGCGTTTCAAATGATCTAATTGATCTTATCACAAGTTTTTCAGCCTTTATAATGTCTATGTTTCTCGCTTGCAATGCATTAGAAAGGAGAGATATTTCAGTTAGGACATCAATCATCAAGGCCAAATCAGTGAGAAAATATGAGTTTTCAAGACGGGCAGCCATACCGGAGTATTTTTTATTTGAACAGAAAAACTGATGTAGCGCTGGATAAGCCCGCCACACAGCTAGGGTTGATCTAAAACTACAGGCAGCCCATCTCAGCCCAAAAACTCTACCAATTTTTATAATTTCAATCTCAAGTTGTTCGGAAATTTTGTTAAGTTCAATTAGGTTCTTATTCAATTGATGGAAAATAGAATATATTTTATCAATAAAAATTTGAAAATGATTGATTTGCTTTATTTCCCTAACAGAATCATCTAAAACAAGTTGCAGATGATGGTTTAAATGGTGCCATATTATAATATTTGGAAACTCTTTGGCTATCCTAGTGCTTACCCCAGATTTTCTCCCAAGCACAACACTGGCTCGCTCAGAGCAAAAACCAATTAAATGTTTCTCCAGATAGTTTCTATTAAACCCAACTTTATTCAAACTTTCTATAACCGAACAAAATATCGTCTCTGCATCTTGTTTATCTAATTCTACTGGTTCAAGGAAAATTGTTGGTGAGAAAGCTGGACCCTCAACTTTTAAGTACAGTATAAGAACTGGTTTGGAAGATATTGTTGAGGCTTCGTCAATTATCAAACAGATTTTGTGAATTTTCTCAATAATTTTGGTAAATAAATGTTTCCTGATGTCTTTTGCAATGAAATCTACTATTGCAACTGCAGTTTTATGTGAATGCAACCCTGTTCCCAAATCTAAACCATTTGTTATTTGTAATTCAGTCAGATCTTCTATATATGAAAATGGTCTGGACTTGTGCCAGACTATACACTGTAATAACACTCTACATGTACTGAGATATTTCTCAGTCATCGTCTCCAGTCCTTTGCTTATGATATCCTGCTCACATTGCTTCAACTTCTGTACAGATGTTGTGAGCCTTAGATGAAAAATATTCCTTCAATTTCTTTCTGAGGGAAGCTTGTTGGATTTCTTTACTCTTTCCTGATGGTTCAGTTTGGTAATTCTTCCTCCTAGCTCAGTGGACACTTTTTCTTTGCTCGAAATTTCAAATCTTCTGCAATGCTTGCAACCTAATTTTTCTGGGCGTCCAGTCCATCATATTTTCCCTAAAATTATTGTACTGCTGCAGTGACCAGCAGTCAGGAAGGTTCCTTCAATGTATGATTCAGTTCTTCCAGTACCTGATGATGTGCTGGCTCTTGGTTGATATGTGGATGATGTGCTGGCTGATTTTCTGGTGGTGGTGTGGATGATGTGCTGGCTCGGCTTTCTTGATGGATGATGTGCTGGCTTGCTTTCCTCAGACTCCAGTGGTGACTCTTTTGGATCTCCTTTTGTTTCTTGCCGAAGAAAGCAGACAAACCCATTTGCCTTTTCATCTTGGCAATATGCTGCAAAAAAAAAATCAACAATGTAGTGGTTTGGACTCTGTTGTTGTAAGTTGAGTGAAGGCAGTGGCAAGAAGAAAGCAGGAGGAATGGAGATCAGTAATATTCAGTTACTTTTAAGAGTCCCTGACACTATAGCTAGTTAGTGTTTAAAAGATGTTATGGAAGAGGAACAAGTTTCACCAGTATCTGTTTCATAAAAACAAAACAGATACTAAATAAATAAATAAATATATAAATTTTTAAAAGCAACTTACCAAAAATGAGGCAGACTTCTTGTTACATTGTTATTGTTATACATTATCTGTTTCTGCTTAAATCAATGTATAGCAACATCAATGTAAAT
>CM019150.1:9227988-9277050 GCA_009733165.1 Naja naja | reverse complement strand
TCATCAAAGAATTCACACAGGAGAAAAATCTTATAAATGCCTGGAGTGTGGAAAGAGCTTTTAGGCAAGGTGGAAACTTCTGGTCAACATCAAAGAATTCACACTGGAGAAAAACCTTATAAATGCATGGAGTGTGGAAAGAGCTTTAGTCAAGGGGTGGACACCTCCATTATCATCAAAGAATTCACACAGGAAAAACCATATCAATGTCTGGAATGTGGAAAGAGCTTCACTGAGGAGAACTCTTGATAATCATCAAAGAATTCACACAGGAGAAAAACCTTATAAATGCCTGGAGTGTGGAAAGAGCTTTAGTCAAAGTGGAAGCCTCCGCCAACATCAAAGAATTCACACAGGAGAAAACCATATCAATGTCTGGAATGTGGAAAGAGCTTTGCTGTGGGAAGAACTCTTGATAATCATCAAAGAATTCACACAGGACAAAAATCTTATAAATGCCTGGAGTGTGGAAAGAGCTTTAGGCAAGGTGGAAACTTCCGTCAACATCAAAGAATTCACATTGGAGAAAAACCTTATAAATGCATGGAGTGGAAAGAGCTTTAGTCAAGGTGGACACCTCCATTATCATCAAAGAATTCACACAGGAGAAAACCATATCAATGTCTGAATGTGGAAAGAGCTGCTGAGAGGAGAACTCTTGATAATCATCAAAGAATTCACACTGGAGAAAACCTTATAAATGCCTGGAGTGTGGAAAGAGCTTTAGTCAAGGTGGAAGCCTCTGTCATCATCAAAGAATTCACACTGGAGAAAATCATATCAATGTCTGGAATGTGGAAAGAGCTTCCTGAGAGAGGAAAACTCTGATAATCATCAAAGAATTCACACAAGAGAAAAACATTACAAATGCCTGGAGTGTGGAAAGAGCTTTAGTCAAGGTGGAAACCTCCGTCAACATCAAAGAATCACACTGGAGAAAACCTTATAAATGCATGGAGTGTGGAAAGAGCTTTAGTCAGGGTGGAAGCCTCTGTTATCATCAAAGAATTCACACTGGAGAAAAACCATATCAATGTCTGGAATGTGGAAAGAGCTTCCTGAGAGGAAAACTCTTGATAATCATCAAAGAATTCACACAAGAGAAAAACCATTACAAATGCCTGGAGTGTGGAAAGAGCTTTAGTCAAGGTGGAAACCTCCGTCAACATCAAAGAATTCACACAGGAGAAAAACCATATCAATGTCTGGAATGTGGAAAGAGCTTGCTGTGATGAGAGGTCTTGATAATCATCAAAGAATTCACACTGGAGAAAAACCTTATAAATGCCTGGAGTGTGGAAAGAGCTTTAGTCAGGGTGGAAACCTCCATCACCATCAAAGAATTCACATTGGAGAAAAACCATATCAATGTCTGGAATGTGGAAAGAGCTTTGCTGTGAGGGAACTCTTTATTATCATCAAAGAATTCACACAAGAGAAAAACCTTACAAATGCCTGGAGTGTGGAAAGAGCTTTAGTCAGGATGGAAACCTCCATCAACATCAAAGAATTCACATTGGAGAAAACCTTATAAATGCATGGAGTGTGGAAAGAGCTTTACTCAGGGTGGACACCTCAGTTATCATCAAAGAATTCACACTGGAGAAAAACCATATCAATGTCTGGAATGTGGAAAGAGCTTCACTCAGAGGAGAACTCTTGATAATCATCAAAGAATTCACACTGGAGAAAAACCTTATAAATGCCTGGAGTGTGGAAAGAGCTTTACTCAGGGTGGATACCTCCATCTACATCAAAGAATTCACACTGGAGAAAAACCAATAAATGTCTGGAAAGTGGAAAGAGCTTTGGTCACATGAGGTCTTTATATACATCAAAGAATCCACTGAGGAGAAAAATCTTACAGATGCCTGGAGTGCACCTGCGTCCACATCAAAGAATTCACACTGGAGAAAAACCTTACAAATGCATGGAGTGCAGAAAGAGCTTTAGTCATAGTGGACACCTCCGTCAATATCAAAGAATTCACACAGGAGAAAAACCATATAAATGCCTGGAGTGTGGAAAGATCTTCAGTGTGAGTGGTAATCTTTATAATCATCAAAGAATTCACACAGGAGAAAAACCATATAAATCCCTGGAGTGTGGAAACAGCTTTACTACCAGAAGAAATATTTATAAACATCAAAGAAACCATTCAAATACTTAAGTATATTCCCAAGTATTTAACTTTCTTAACAGACAGATGTGCAATGATGAAAGAAGACAATTATATAAAACTACTTAAGCAAATAAAATTATATTTGGAAAAACCTACATCAGTGCTGGGAAAGATTGCTACCAACATTGCTGTTTCTGTTCTAAACAGCACCTATAAAAATTGAAAAGAAATTCTTTGATGATTTGAATAAATTGATTTTGATATTTATTTGGCAAGGGAAAAAAGTGAGAATAAAATTGAAAATGTTAGAAGACTCTATGGTAAAGACAATGGAGGATTTGGACTACCAGATTGGTTATTATATTACCAAGTATGTGATAACATGGCTAAAAGGATGGATAAATCTCAGGCACAAGAGACTTATACTTAGTGTGGAAAGAGCTTTACTCAGAGTGGACACCTCCGTGAACATCAAACAATCCACTCCGGAGAAAAACGTTATAAATGCCAGGGGTGTGGAAATAGGTTCAGTTGGCCGAGAAACCTTTATATACATCGAAGAATCCACTCGGGAGAAATCCTCTGTAAATGCCTGGAGTGTGGAAAGACCTTCAGTCGGAAAAACAGCCTTAATACGCATCAACTCATTCATTCTGAGGAAAACTCCGATAAATGCCTGGAATATGGAAAGAGTTTTATTGACAGTGGAAGCCTCTACCGACATCAAAGGATCAATCATGATTCACTAGGATTCAATCTGTCATAGAGAAGGAAATTTAGAAATGTATGGAGTGGGAAAAATCCTTTAGAACAAATGGAAATCTCCAAAACTACAATGGAACCTCGGGTACAAATGCTTCTGTTTGCGACCAAATCGGGTGATGAACAAAATTTTGGGAAAATTGTTGCTTCTGGTGGCGAACAGATCCTCTGGTGCCGATCAAACACAACCGTGGTGATTTTCCCTGCCGTGATTTCCGCTTCCGCATGCACAGAATTGTAGGTGCATGTGCAGTCAGCCTCACTTCTGTTTGTGACCAAATCAGGTTGCAACCAAAGTCCTGGAATGGATCATCACTGTCACCTGAGGTTCAATCAATCAAACATTTATTGTCAATGTACAACGTGTATAATGAAATTGAAAATTATAAGAAACTACATGGGAGAGGAACCTTATAAATGGATAGAGCATGGCTAACATGTTTTAGTAACAGCAAAATCAGCTTAGCTCTGGATGAAATGCTCCAAGGTTTCTCAAGGTATGAGAAACTCCTTGAATATTTATTACTGACCTAATTACATCTAAAAAGGCAGGTGTATGGATTCTTACACTTCATTGCCATCTCAAATTATATGTGAATGTGAGCAAGGACTATATCATTAATTCAAATATTCCAGGTCATATAAACTTCTGAAACATTTTACTATTTTTTCCATTACTAGTCAGTAAATAGTAACCACAGTTAACATTGGTTCAGTTTTACTATTCTTTTATTATTGTTAAATAAAGGAACATTTTACTATCTCCTTTATTCTTATGCTTTGTTTAGCAGTTTTGCTGTTCTGTATTACCTCATAGTTTAATTTGAATTATATTACAAATTATTTAGTGTTTTGCATGATCACATTTTTCCTATAAACGAGTCCATATCTTGCAAATTGTGCAAGGAATATGAGAGCAACAGTATTAAATTGTACATTCTTATGTAATCATCGCAAATTTAATTCAGTCAATCAATGGTGCTGTAGTTTAATATATTACTTAGGAAGGTGGACCAGAATCGGTCTTTCCCTTTCAGTAGTAGAAGTTCATGCTGAAGCCAATCATCAACAGCAACACCCCTTTTATCTTCTCTTCCTGGCTCTGTAAATATACCCCAAGTATGAACTACTTTCATCTCAGCCTTTCCATCTTGGCTGGGACATATCTCTCTGAAACAGGTGATGGGCAGCAAGCAGAGAAAGCCAGATACATGCCACAGTATCCAAAGCTGCTTCCTTTCAGGTATCTGCTCAGTGTCAGATGCAACCCTCTCTCTAAAGTAGCTTTGTCATCCAGCTTTAGAGACTTTGCTAAGTTTTGCCAATTACTATTTTTAATGCAACAGAAGGGGGAATGTTTGAACACATGACATAAGATAATCTTACTACCTGTAATTGACTTGTAATCACTTAGTAAGCCAGACAAATCTTACTTCATTCTTGAGTTAGACAACTTCATTGCCAGATGGATTCATAACAGACAGACAAACCACGCTCAACAATGAGTCCTTGGTGGCTCAGGCTGTTAAATGCCTGCTCTTAAGATCCAGCTGTCTACAATTACTGTAGGCTCGAATCCCACCAGGCTCAAGGTTGACTCAGCCTTCCATCCTCTGGGGGTAGGTAAATTGAGGACCCAAGATTGTTGGGGGCAATAAGCTGACTTTGTAAAAATGCCGCTTAGTAATAAGCAGGCATGTACAATGGAATGAAGGCTATTGCTGAGCGCATTGGGTTGTGCTCCAAAAATTGTAAGCCCTGAGTCTTCGGAGAAGGGCGGCATATAAATGTAATTAAAAAAAAAACATGCAGTCCTTAATGAAATTATACCTATCTGAAGGGAAATAAGTAGTGGGGTTCCCCACAGTTCTGCCTTAGTCCAGTACATTTCAACATCTTCATAAATAATTTAGATGGCATATAAGGAGAACTCATCAGATTTGCAGGTGACACCAAGCTGGCAGCAAAAAATAGAAACGAAAAGAGTACCCCCCCTCCCAAAATTGAGAAGGAGAATCTGCTGGATCCAGAGCCATCTGTGGACTGTGATGGTGCATGATGACCAGTTTATTGAATGATCAAATGCAGACCCTGCTTTTTTGAGGAGCAATGTGACAGAGGAATTAAAAAGGCTGTCCAGAGATTGATGAAGATTTCAATGAAACACACCAAGCCATTTTATGTCTGCTGTGAAAAAAATTAATTCCCTTCTTGAGATGATCTCAAAATAAACTGAAAATAAGTCTGCAATAAGGGAGTGGGTTTTTTCTTCCAATTACTGTGATCACCCCCTAGAATAGTGTGTACTTTTCCAAATCCCAGATATCAAAAACTAGAGTGGAAAATGGAAAGCATATAAAAAAGAGAGGGACAAAATGATAAGTGTGGTGGGTTGATAACCACCTCCCTATTTGGGATTCAAATTTCTTAACAACTGGTTCTGTGGGCGTGGCCTAATTTGTGGGTGCGGCTTGGTGGTCATGTGATGGGTGAGAGTGGCTTGCTGACTGGGAGTGGCTAGGTGGTCATGTGACGGGTGGGCATGGCTAGGTGGCCATGTGGCTGGCAACCCAAATTTAAGCGGTCCTCACTTAATGACCAGGTCCTCGCTTAGTGGCCAGTTGCTTAGCAAGTGTTTTTGCCAGTTTCCAAGGCCTGGGGAGGCCCGGGCAAGGCCTGGGCAGGTGACCATGTGGCTGGCAACCCAAATTTAAGTGGTCCTTGCTTAATGGCTAGATCCTCGCTTAATGGCCAGTTGCTTAGTAAGTGTTTTTTGCCAGTTTCCAAGGCCTGGGGAACCCTGGGGAGGGCAGGGCAGGTGGCCATGTGAATGGCAAACCAAATTTAAGTGGTCCTCTAATGGCCAGATCCTCACTTAGTGGCCAGTTGCTTAGTAAGTGTTTTTTGCCAGTTTCCAAGGCCTGGGGAACCCTGGAGAGGGCAAGGCGAGGCTTGGGCAGCTACGAGGAGCTACGAAGAGGGCTGGGCGAGGCCTGGGGAGCTATGAGGAGGGCTGCAGAGGGCTGGGCGAGGCCAACTCAACATCACTTCTTTGCCCTGATGATTAAGTATTAAAAAAGATATACCAAAACAAAAGGTAGTTTATTATGTCATGTCTTTAATGCTTAAATAATAAAAAGGTACACACTATATAGTTACAACATTTTAAAATATTAATCAAAAACTATTACATAATAAAACTTTACCAAAAACAATAAAACTTATTTAAAGTACTCCCAAATTGCTTTTCTATTATTGTTCCAAGTTACAGTTTTCTTGTGTTTAACACAAGCATCATCAGCTGTGTGGTGATGTGCCCGTAACCACTTCTTTACTATAGGAACAGGGTCCCATTCTTGCACAGGTAAGCCAATTAGACTGATGGTCAGGAGGTTTGTAATGTTGGAAACTGTAAGGCGACTTCTGCCCTCTGAACATATTATGTTCATCTGTGAGAAGCCCCTTTCTGCCTCTGCTGAACTGACTGTAATTGTTTTAATAATATCTCTAGCCTTTTTAATGCTGAAAGGAATTGTATGATTTTCAGAATCTTTTAGTACATTTTCTATGAAATCACGATAATATTGATTTCATAATTGAAAATTTGACCAAATGCAACCAATTGTCCTTCAGCTGCTCTCCATGCAACCACCACTTCTTCAGTGTTCCAATAATCTGGCTCCAAATAATTTAGAAATTTTAATTGATCAATGTCTTTAAATTGGCAGCCTGTTTTTAAATGTTCACAATCCATCAATCTTTTCTTCAAATTAGTTACAATGCTTTGTGTAAGTTTTTCACAAGGAAGTCCCACAAATGGATGATTTTGTATAAATTTATATTTTTAAAGGTTTCTGAAGTAATTAATTCATCACCTTATTTTCATATGCACCCTTTTCCTCTATAAGCATTTCAAATGATCTAATTGATCTTATCACAAGTTTTTCAGCCTTTATAATGTCTATGTTTCTCGCTTGCAATGCATTAGAAAGGAGAGATATTTCAGTTAGACATCAATCATCAAGGCCAAATCAGTGAGAAAATATGAGTTTTCAAGACGGGCAGCCATACCGAGTATTTTTATTTGAACAGAAAAACTGATGTAGCTGGATAAGCCCGCCACACAGCTAGGGTTGATCTTAAACTACAGGCAGCCCAAAAACTCTACCAATTTTTATAATTTCAATCTCAAGTTGTTCGGAAATTTTGTTAAGTTCAATTAGGTTCTTATTCAATTGATGGAAAATAGAATATATTTTATCAATAAAAATTTGAAAATGATTGATTTGCTTTATTTCCCTAATAGAATCATCTAAAACAAGTTGCAGATGATGGTTTAAACAGTGCCATATTATAATATTTGGAAACTCTTTGGCTATCCTAGTGCTTACCCCAGATTTTCTCCCAAGCACAACACTGGCTCCATCAGAGCAAAAACCAATTAAATGTTTCTCCAGATAGTTTCTATTAAACCCAACTTTATTCAAACTTTCTATAACCTGAACAAAATATCGTCTCTGCATCTTGTTTATCTAATTCTACTAGTTCAAGGAAAATTGTTGGTGAGAAAGCTGGATCCTCAACTTTTAAGTACAGTATAAGAACTGGTTTGGAAGATATTGTTGAGGCTTCGTCAATTATCAAACAGATTTTGTGAATTTTCTCAATAATTTTGGTAAATAAATGTTTCCTGATGTCTTTTGCAATGAAATCTACTATTGCAACTGCAGTTTTATGTGAATGCAACCCTGTTCCCAAATCTAAACCATTTGTTATTTGTAATTCAGTCAGATCTTCTATATATGAAAATGGTCTGGACGCTTGTGCCAGACTATACACTGTAGTAAACACTCTACATGTACTACCCAGATATTTCTCAGTCATCGTCTCCAGTCCTTTGCTTATGATATCCTGCTCACATTGCTTCAACTTCTCTGTACAGATGTTGTGAGCCTTAGATGAAAAATATTCCTTCAATTTCTTTCTGAGGGAAGCTTGTTGGATTTCTTTACTCTTTCCTGATGGTTCAGTTTGGTAATTCTTCCACTCCTTAGCTCAGTGGACACTTTTTTCTTTGCTCGAAATTTCAAATCTTCTGCAATGCTTGCAACCTAATTTTTTCTGGGAAACGTCCAGTCCATCATATTTTTCCCTAAAATTATTGTACTGCTGCAGTGACCAGCAGTCAGGAAGGTTCCCTTCAATGTATGATTCAGTTCTTCCAGTACCTGATGATGTGCTGGCTCTTTCCCCTGGTTGATATGTGGATGATGTGCTGGCTGATTTTTCTGGTGGTGGTGTGGATGATGTGCTGGCTCCGCTTTCTTCGATGGATGATGTGCTGGCTTGGCTTTCCTCAGACTCCAGTGGTGACTCTTTTGGATCTCCTTTTGTTTTCTTGCCGAAAAAGCAGACAAACTCATTTGCCTTTTCATCTTGGCAATATGCTGCAAAAAAAAAATCAACAATGTAGTGGTTTGGACTCTGTTGTTGTAAGTTGAGTGAAGGCAGTGGCAAGCGAAGAAAGCAGGCGAGGAATGGAGATCAGTAATATTCAGTTACTTTTAAGAGTCCCTGACACTACAGCTAGTTAGTGTTTAAAAGATGTTATGGAAGAGGAACAAGTTTCACCAGTATCTGTTTCATAAAAACAAAACAGATACTAAATAAATAAATAAATATATAAATTTTAAAAAGCAACTTACCAAAAATGAGGCAGGCAACTTCTTGTTACATTGTTATTGTTATACATTATCTGTTTCTGCTTAAATCAATGTATAGCAACATCAATGTAACAAGAAGTTGCCTGCCTCATTTTTGGTAAGTTGGTTTTTTTTATTTATGTATTTATTTATTTCTTTAGTATCTGTTTTGTTTTTATGTTTTTATGAGGCAGGCAACTTGGCTAGCCAGCTACACCAGGGTCCTCCTCAGTTTTCAAGCTTGCTGCGGCGAGGATGGACGGCCCGGGGATCAGCACTCGACCGTGCTGGCGGCGGTGGCAGGAGAAGGTAGGTGACCGTGGGGCTTGTTACTTTGCCTCCTCACTCACCAATTGGTGGTGGGAAGGCAGCAACCCTTGGGCTGCGGCAGACGAAGGGAAGGTGGTGGCCGGCCTAGCCAAGATGGCGGCCACCGGATGGGCAAGACAGCAGCAGCCAGCTTGGGAGTCGGCACTCGACCGGGGCTGGCAGCAGCGGTGGCGGCAGGAGGAGGTAGGGGACCGGTAGGGGACCGGTGCCGGTGGGGCTTGCTGCTTTGCCTCCTCACTCACCAATCGATGGTGGGAAGGCAAGGCAGCAACAATGGAGGCCAAGGGAAGATGGCGGCGGGTGAGGCAGGGAGCGTCAGTGGGTGTCCTGGGAGTCGGCACTCGACTGGGGCTGGCGGTGGCAGGTAGGTGAATGAGTCGTACTTACCAATCTGCGTCTTCGGAGGCCGGGGTAGGCAGCCCAGGCAGGCGAGGACGGCTAGCAGCAGTGGCGGTGGCGGCTGGGGCTTGTGTCTTCTTTAATGGCATCTGCCGTGGGAGACAGTCCAGGAAAGGCAGGCAGGCAGTCCTGGGAGGCAGGCCGGCCAGGCGAGGATGGTTAGCGGAGGTGGCGACGGGGGATTGAGGCTTGCCCCAGCAGGGCAGCAGAAGACAGGCACATATCTTAATCTGAAATCAGATTCAAAACAGTTCTAGCTGAAGCGATGGAATAATTCTGCAGTAGAAACTTCTATCAAGATCTTACTGCTTCGGCTGGCACTTCAAATATAGGTCCTTGGAGTGATTCTGAATCAAGAACTCATCTTCACCTTCACATCATCATGGAAACTATCCTTGAAATAAAATTTAGGGATCCTGAGATCTCTGGAAGAACCACAATCCTAAGCTATGATAAATCACAACAGCTATGCTAGGTGAAATCCAGCTGGACATCTGGCATTTAGTCTGCACATATATTGGCTAACCCTTTGCAATTTTAATCTTATTTTTAGATTTTTATCCCTTCCATGTCTAATCACACTTGGTCAATAATTTTATTCCATTTCTATTCTACTCTACTCTACCCATTCCTTCCTCTTATTTTTATAAATTAGCTCAAGGTCACCCAGCTGGCTTTCATGGCTAAGGTGGTACTAAAACTCACAGTCTCCTGGTTACTAGCCTGGTGCTTTGACTACTAAAATAACCACTAGACAATACTGCAATCATGTGGAATTTCTCAAACCACATCTGGTATTCTTAGTCCAATATTTCTCAACTGGCTTCTTCATCTGACAGAGGGATTCTGAGAGTTGAAGTCCACACACAATGTAGTTAAAATTGCCTTAACTTTTCTAGGAATAAACCGAGAAATGCACTGATTATGCAAAAAATATTCAGAGGATGAGCTTTTAAAAAGAGTCCATTAAATCTTAGCTACATAAGTGTAAGAAGAAGAACCTGACAAAGATACCTTGGTTGTCCTAAGATGGCCTTGGATGGATTTTCTTCTGGATAGCTGAAGTTGGATGATCCTTTGCTTCGGAATTGCTGCGAGAGAGCCCTTAACTGACCCCTTGTGTTGCAATCTAGGGCAAGAAGAAGAATTTGACAACCTTTGAAAACTCATAAGTGCCCATATCTGTTGTCTGTCTTCATTCTCCCTGCATGTAGAAGATACAGGGAAACCAGCTAAATAGGTTTTATATAAACGGACAGGTTCACTTTCTCTTTCCAAAAAGCTAATCTCAGATCAGTAACACCCCTTGACATTTTTTGTTGGACAAAACGAGTAAGAAACGGCCACAAATTTGATATCTGAAAGGACTACATCCAAACATCAATGGAGGAATATTTATGTTCTCCAAGACATTCTCTTCTTTAGGATGCTAGTGAGGCCGCACTTGGAATACTACATCCATTTCTGGTCACCTTGATGCAAAAAAAGATGTTGAGACTCTAGAAAATGTGCAGAGAAGAGCAACAAAAATGATAAAAGGTCTGGAGGGCAGGAGAAGAATTAACAGGTGGAAGATCATTAAAGAGAGATCCAACTTAGAACTTGGGAGAAGTTTCCTAACAGTGAAAACAATCAATCTGGAACAGCTTGCCTCCAGAACTTGTGGGTGCTCCATCGCTGGAGGTTTTGAAGAACAGACTGGACAGCCGTTTGTCCAGACTGTTATAGGGTCTCCTGCTTGAATAGGGGGTTAGATCAGAAGACCTCCAAAGTCCCTACCAATCCTATTATTCTGTGTTCTGTGCAATCCTTGAAAAGAGATGCCTCAAAAATACCGTTCTCTGGGAGACAGCTGAATTTAAATTCATCAGGTGATTCCCCTCCATGTGTCCTGAAGAATGAACTTTCTTAACACACATATATCAACTCGCATTTTCCTTAGGATTATACTCCAGGAATGTTCATCGCCACCTTCTAAAATTAGTTTAAAATAAAATATCTGTAACTCAGGGTTGAATTACAAACCAGGAATTGAATTGCATTCAGAAATCCAATAAAAGAGACTATATATAACTCAGGGTTCAATTGGTCTCTCAGCTTTTTTCATTTTTTTACAGACATTTCATTACCCAACTAAGCAACATCATCAGTGCTGGAAGAGTCTGTAACAGCTGCTATGTAGGAGAGACAGGCAGGAGACTAGCATTTTATTTCTTTTTTATCCTTTCATTTTATTTGTTTTGCTGGTTTCTCTTCTGTTTAACTCCTTCTCCTGCATTTCTTGTTTTCCTTCTGTAGCTTGCATCTCCATTTCTAGGTTTTCTTTCATGCTCTGTATTTTATTCACAATGTCTTTAAGGCATTTCTTTTATCATTTCTTTTATGGCTTGAAGTTCCAACACCACTTCACTTCTCTTTTTTTATTTTTTATGTCCAATTATCCAATTCTCCCACAGTCTTTGTTTGAACCAGTGTTCTTTTTCAATCTATAAGTCCAATATCCTGAAATCTTTATGTCCCAAAGTCAATCAGTCTATTCCTTTTCAATAATCCAAGGGGTATCTTTGTACATTCCTCCACCAATTTAAGTTTAATGTTCCGGCTTTCTGGAGTCTTAACAATACAGTTCCTTTTATTTTTCTTTTAAGTTCTTCTTTAAATAGGTCACGCAAGGCTTTAGGGATCTACAGGATTTTTCTTTAAACAGCAGGTGGCGATCTTGTGTCAGTTTTCACTTTCTACCTTTTTTTGGTTCCTTTAGTCTTTCATCAAATTTGCCAATATTTCCAAATATATATATTCTTTTTTTTCTCAGTCAGATGCAGCATTTTAAATAATGCCTATTCAGTGCCAAATCCTGTGCAATCACTAGTTCCAATTTTCAAATATTCTTTTAAGAAATTGTCTTCCTTTAATTTATTTCCCTTCCATTTGTTTTTTTAGTTCTTTGTAATTATAGGTCACCGCCAATTCCCAATCCTTGTGAATTCTCTTTCCTGATATTTTAATTGGTGTTATCTTTTGCAGTTCAGAAGTATTTTCACCCAGTTCACACACTATTCACCGACTCTTCGCTCCTGCACAGTCTTAGGTTTCAGACTGACCCTGTCTTCATGGCAGCCGTTTTGACTGCCGCTACAGCTCGTCTTTGGATGAGGGGGCTTTCCATGCCAGGGAGGAGACATGCAGCTCTCTCTACCTGTCAGGCACTCCCCTTTCTTCACACCCCTTTAGAGTGGTTCTGGCCCCGATTGTGGCCCTCCGAAGAGGAGAGCTCGAAGCAAAGCGTGGACTATCACAGACCTCCCCCAAAGGTGGAGGAAGTTCAGCTGGAAGTCCATTCTTGTTTTTTTCTTATGAAGCCCATGGCTGAGCAACCAGTACTATATATCATCAGACCTTTCTTCTCCACGTAGAAGCAGGCCATCGCTTCCATCCTCTGGATGAACATATATGAATTGCTTCCCACTTTTAAGAGATCAAGGGCACAGCTCCAGAAACAGTGGATGTTGGTAACAGATCATTCTTTGTGTAACAATCTCTGCACCATGTATCTCCCAAGCTAATTAGGGAATAAAATGTCTGCAAGAAAACAGTTAAAACTTAAAGAACATCAAGGAACCCACAGTCCTTCCCCTCCCCACAAACCCTCCTCCCTTGCAGCCCTGATGATGTTATCTAGTTGGGTAATGTAAGGTCTGCAAAAAAATAACCAAACTCAGAGAGCACCCAGGACCCCACAAAAGGGCCTTGGTGGTGCAGGCTGTTAATAGCCTAGTACTTAGCTCCAGCTGCCTGTAATTATTGCAGGCTCGAATCCCACCAGGCTCAAGGTTGACTCAGCCTTCCATCCTCTCAGGGGTAGGTAAAGTGAGGACCCAAGATTGTTGGGGGCAATAAGCTGACTTTGTAAAAAAATGCCGCTTAGTAATAAGCAGGCATATAGAATGGAATGAAGGCTATTGCTGAGCGCATTGGGTTGTATCCCAAAAACTGTAAGCCGCCCTGAGTCTCCGGAGAAGGGCAGGATATAAATATGAATAAAAAATTTTTAAAAAAATTAAAATTAGCTTTTTAAAAAAAGGTTTTAGCTTGAAAAGGCACTTTTTGGACCTATTCCAGCAAAGTGTCACCTTGCTGGAATTTCTTCACCTTCGCAGCGGTCTTTCCAGAAGTGCAGATCCACCTGAGGAATTTCACTGCAGTCCACCATGCCTTGAGGGTAGGAGGCCACCTGAAGATATCCCTCTGGAGATGCTGGATGTGATCACTATTGTCGCAGATGATGCGGGCCAGGTTGATTTGCTTGATTTGTGTGAGCTGGGCTGAAGTGAACATGCCTGGGTTTTCATAGCAAATCTAGTGGAGAGAAGCAAAAAGGAGAGGATATGGAACATCTGGAGAACTTCAGGCCAAGTTTGAAATAACAGAGAGAGAGGAAACATTTCCCCCTATTTGCCAGTGATAGTTAAAATCCCTAGAGGGGGCTGAGCTAAAATGTTTAAAAAGAATTTGAATCAGCTATAAGATGTGACTATCTCTTCTCCATCAGCCTTCACCTATTTGGATAGATAGCAATGCCTGCCTTTTAATTTTCTTTAAATGCTCCCTGTCCTGCAGGGGCCCTGAAGTACTATAATCTATTTTGCCCCTTATCACAAGTATGGTGAGCCACCTATTGGGTAACATCTTTATTTTGAGGGTTTATTTACTAAGAACAAGATAATACAATGTCAAAATTCTGATCTTGAATAGTTCTGGAGGTCATAGATGGGGGTGGGGTTTCTGTAGTCACAAAGGAGAGAGGGTGTCTATCCTGGGACAGGTGATGGTCACCTGGAAATCTTTTAGGTTGCTTTTTTGTAAATTTATGCTACATTTATTTTAGTGTAGAAAATAAGAAGTAATTTCAATGGGTGAATGACAGACCATATTCCAAATGGGTGCTGTTCAAACTTGGAAAATTGAAGATGTATGGACCTCAACTCCTAAAATTCTGGGAATTGAAGTCCACACATCTTAAACTTGCCAAGTTTAAAGAATGAGAGAGAGAGATTTTGGTTTTGCCATTTGCGGTCACAACAGAGTATTCTTCAAGGCTTCCACTTCACAAGCTTGGCAGTTGATACCCAAATGAGAGAGATGGGTAGTTGAATTATGAGTGTGAACCAACCAGCCAGCTAGTCAACCAGCTAGCCAACAACCAACCAGCCAGCTAGTTAATCAAGCAACCAACTAGCTAATAACCAACCAACCAAATCAACCAACCAAACAATCAACCCATCACATTTCCAGATTTTTGCAGTACTGAATATGAAAGGGAGCTTAGGATCCACAAGAAACTCAAAGACAGAAATTTAATTTTGGGCCTAAAGGAGCACCATTTTTCCCCTCTAGATATGCTAGGCTATATCTCGCCAAGAACAAATGGAAACTCATCAAATAGGAGATGATTAATGCAAAACACGCTCTTTGCCAGGGCTGGTGAGCCTCGATCAAAGCAACAGACTTCCCAAGGAAATGGGAGAAAGACAATCTGGTATATGGGATTTAACAATAAATAAAACCATCAAATACTGTGTTTTATTTATAATTGTTACTCTGGATTGAAAGCCCTGCTTTCCTGCAAAGTATATGATAACTATAAAATTATGATAAATCATCTCAACAGCAAATTGCTTGGATGAAAGGATGAAGAGCAAAATTCTCCAATCTGGCACCCTCCAGATGTATCGTTGGAGGTCAACTAGCATGATCTTTCTGGCAAGGTTGATGGAGACTGACTTCTAGTTCATCTGCTCCCTGCAAGACTGAAGAAGCTGGCAGAGAGACTTGCTTCTGAGGAAAAATTGGGAATTACCTGTCTTCATCTTGGAGTCTTCTGAACTGGGTCACCAATAGACAAACCAGAGTTGGCCCTACTCTGGTTCCCAGGATAAGATCTTCTACCATCAAGGCTGGAAAGAGGTTGATATTCTTTGTAATTCCATGTAAGCTGCAGGAGTGGAGGAGGAAATGGATTAAGAGACGTGGTGCAGATTCAGTGGAGAACAGCAAGGATTTTCATGGGGGTGAAATTTGTGTCTTTCAAGAAGAGACAAGAGAAGGGAAGGTTTCAGCTTTAGGAAGTAGTAACAGGCAAACCTAGACCAAAAAACGTGCTTTAACCACTGGCCCAAATCCCTCCATTTTGGCAGCAATATAGACTTTGGGGAACTGTACCATCTAATACTACTACTACTATACTACGGAATTAATAATGGTGCTATTTGTGGGAAAAAGATTGTCAGGCTGGCAGTTTAAGATTGTCAGGCTAGCAGTTTAGCAAAAGTGATTCAGCAATAGCAAGCATGAGAATAGGGATGTGGTTTTATCTGCTACATGTTATAATAATATTATGCTTGCTTAAGCACAAGATGAATTTGTTTTTACCTTCATGTGACTAATTGTGTAAGATGTAGGAAGGAGCTAATAAAAGAGTGGTCTCAAAATGAAGTGGGGGTCACTCATCCCGAGAACCTGGTCTCTGTCTATTTATTTCATGAGTGTCCGGCATCGCTACAAGTGGTGACCCCGACGTGATCTGATTACGGTCAGGTACATGTATCCCTCTTCTATATTGCTCCGGGAAGGTATATGAGCTCTCATCAGTTCTGCTGGTCAGAACTGGTCACAGTGCAGTATGGGAGGAAAACTCTCTAGGGTGCAGGAACAGCATATCCAGGAATTAGAGAAGTTAGTGGACTCTGTTAAAAGTGTTGGGATTAAGATCCACAGAAATGACATTAGAAAGTTACTAATATATCTATGGCAACAATTCCCAAGCTACCCTCGAGGCAGGTAGTCTTCAGGTATCAACATGGAAGAAAATTGGGAAAGCCATGCATCAAGCCCAGGGCTCCAGCAGAGCAGTTGGTGGCGTGGCGAAATTGATGGAGATTTTAATTACACATGAAAACTATGGAATTGACATCTTTAATAGGGAAGAGTTTACATCAATCCTATAGGAGGAAGAGAGAGTCACGTCACAGTGTGGTGGGCTGCCTCAGTCATTAGATCACCCATCAGCACCAGAGTTTCCCCCCCCCCACTGAACATCAACTCCGACAAATGGAAGAATTGGGGGGAAAGGGATTAGCATCGCCCATCCAGCAAACTATCTTGGAAGGGTTAGAAAAGGGAGAGTTTGGGTTAGAAGATGTGGAAGGATTGGAAGCGTTCCCTGTTCAAGTACACATGGATGCACAACTGAATCCTCAAAGGATTTGGAAGCCGGTCCCTTTGAGTGCATTAAAACAGATAAAACAGGCAACTGCTGATTATGGCATACATAGTCATTATACCAAGGCTTTGTTAGAAGCTTTGGGATTGGGGAATCTTATGATACCCGCAGATTGGAAGGCT
The DNA here is from genome assembly GCA_009733165.1 of Naja naja. NCBI lineage: Eukaryota > Metazoa > Chordata > Lepidosauria > Squamata > Elapidae > Naja > Naja naja. Next base: position 9,260,331 of record CM019150.1, on the reverse strand, counting down.
TTATTTAAAATGCTACTTACTCCCTCCCAATATGTAGTATTTGACTTTCACTATAAGCAACAAGCCCTTGCCAGAGGGACAGCACAAATTATTCCAGATCAAATCTATGGGTCAGGGCAATTCACTGCAGTAGATCAACAGAAAGATTTGCCTGAAGAAGCTTATCCAATTATTATTTTGGCCGTTTTGCGGCATTAAGTAAAGTGGAAGGAAAAGAAGGAGGAAAGAGTTTTGCTAACATTAAGCAACAAAATGGGGAAAATTATGGGACTTTTATTGATAGGTTAAAACTAGCCATTGAGCGACAAATTAATAACCCACAAGCCCAAGAGGAGTTGCTTTTGAAACTAGCAGTTGAAAATGCAAATGTGGACTGTAAGCGACTGTTAACACCATTGGTGGCATCCGGGTCAGCATTAGATTTAGCTCAACTTCTAGAGGCAGCTGCGAAAGCAGGTAGTAATGTTTACAATATGGAGTGTATGGCAACAGCGTTTAGGGATGGAAACAAAAAGACAGGCAACTGCTTTAATTGTGGCAAGCCTGGGCATTTTAAAGCACAATGTAGAGCACCGGGTGGTGGTGCAAAGCAAAATGGGGGCAAGGATCGACAACCAAGCCTAAACAACCTTGTCCTAAATGCAAAAAGGGGTTCCATTGGGCTAACCAATGTAGATCGGCGGGAAAGCAAGGCTTCCAGAAAGGAAAAACTAGAAAAGGGGAGTTGATAGGGCCCCCGAACAATCCGGAACAGAATGGTGTGATTTGGGAAAATATCCGAACCTTATCCAGATTCGGACTTTGCAGTAACCAGTCCGTTTCATATTAATGACCTCAAGCTCGTCCGGCAACTCAAGGTTCAGCCGAATTGATTTACCTTTAGCAGGAAATTATAATTTAGATTTGCCAGGAGTAGTACAAATTTGTGATACACAGTTACAAGAACCGTTACTGGAAGGTACTGTGGGGTTGGTCCTTCCTCGATCGTCCTACATCTAAACGAGGGATTCAAATTATTCCAGGAGTTATAGATTCAGATTATGAGGGTATTGTAAAGATACAAGTTATATCAAATGTTATACAACAAGTAGTAAAGGAGAGAAATTGGCTCAACTAATTCTGCTTCCTTATAGGAAGACCATAAAAGGCCAGGGAAAGATCAGAGGTAGCGGCGGTTTTGGATCTACAGATCCTCTTCCCAAGAAACCTTTAACCAGCAGGTATTGTTACTTACTAAACAGATAGTGGAGGAGAAACCCTGTGCTACTTTTATTCTTAATGGGAAATCCATCACAGGACTTTTAGATACTGGGGCAGATGTGTCAGTTATTTCTGAAAAGGATTGGCCATCGGCATGGGAAACATTCACAGGGCAGCGGTGAGAGGAATTGGTGGGATACAGCATGCCAGGATGAGCAAGGAAGGATGAGCAAAGAAGTTGCTTATATTCAGCCTGTAATTACTCAGTTGCATTGTAATCTGTGGGGCCGGATCTGTCGCAGCTAACACAAGATTAATAGTAGAAGATTAGAAATGGTGCTCTTAAAATTGACTTTATATCATGAGAAACCCATATGGGTGGATCAATGGCCGCTTACCCGAGAAACTGAATTCGCTAAACATATTGGTGAAGGAACAATTGGAACTTGGTCATATAGAACCATCTACTAGCCCATATAATAGCCCTGTATTTGTGATAAAAAAGAAGAGTGGAGCTGGGAGGTTCCTTACCGATTTAAGAAAAGTAAACGAGGTTATTATGCCTATGGGGCCCCTACAATGCGGCTTACCAAATCCGAATTTGATACCAGAGAATTACGATTTATTAATTATAGATTTAAAAGACTGTTTTTTTTCCATTCCATTACACCCGCAAGATAGGAAGTTATTTGCATTCACAGTTCCTGTTGTGAATAACCAGGCACCTACTTCTCGTTTTCAATGGAAAGTCCTGCCTCAAGGCATGTTGAATAGTCCTACAATATGTCAGAAATTTGTTGACAATGCTTTACAACCATTTAGAAATTTGCATCCGGGATGGTTAGTTTACCATTACATGGATGACATCTTAGTTGCTGCTCCAGGTCCAAAAGGAACGGTGCGACAACAATTAAAAGAGTTATCAACCATATTAACAAAGGCTGGACTAAAAATAGCTCCTGATAAGGTGCAATTCACAGCTCCTTGGAAGTATTTGGGGTTTAAAATGACACAAGCAATGATAATACCAGTCACGGCGAGAGCAAATTTAGGATCATCTCCGACGCTATTGCAATTACAAACTGGCTTGGTAATATTAACTGGACTAGGCCGTATACTAAATTGACCACAGAGGAACTGAAACCCTTATTTGAAGGGCTAAAGGGAGGGTAGAGCCTACAGACATAATTTTATTAACTAAACAGCAGCAAGAGGTAGTGAAATTAGTGGAAGAACGTTTCAATATCATTGGACTAATAAGCGTGCAGAGAATGTTCCTGTAGTATTGGAAATTCTGGCAGGGCGACTACCCACAGCAGTGTTGGCCCAGGAGACTGCTCCGTAATTTTGGAATGGATACATCTAAGACACACCCCCGGGAAATCTGTGTTGTCTCAAGGAGAGGCTTACAAGGCGATAATAATGAAGGGAAGAAATAGGTGTCTTTGCTTAACAGGACTAGATCCGGGAAAAATTATAGTTCCAATGAGTTTGCAGGATTGGGAATGGTTGCTTGGGAGTAATGAACACTTGCAGTTAGCCATGGAAAATTACGTAGGCAAAGTGGTATATCATGGTCTTAAAGATCCAAGATTACAGATGATAGTTAACTCAGTACTTCAAATTGTCCCATGCCAACAATTAACTCCCATTCCTGAGGCCCTAACGGTGTTTGCAGATGGGGGAAGGACATATGGCGCTTGTGTTTGGCGGGAGGCAGATGGTTGGAAAACAAAAATCACAGGGCCTCAGCAGTCTGCTCAGCGTGCTGAATTAGCAGCAACAATTGAGGCTTTCAAGTATCATCAGAACCGGAGATGAATTTAATAGTAGATAGCCAATATGTATATAAGCTTTGTCATATGTTAAGAAATGCATATTTGTCCCCTTCTATTACTCCAGATTTGTCATGCCTATTTTTAGCTTTGCAAAAGTTGTTAGAGGATCGAAAGTATAGGTATTTTATTGGTCATATGAGAAGTCATCAATCTTTTCCTGGTGCTCTAGGGAGGGAATAGGAGAGCTGATGAAGCAGCATCAGGTTACCATGTTCATTTTGCTACTGCATGGGACAGTCATGATTTTTATCATCAAAATGCAAAAGCTTTAATGAAACAATTTGGGCTCTCTGCTACAGAGGCCGGGCTGTCATCCAATCATGTCCTACCTGCAGCCAAATGGTAACCACAGGAGGATTGCCTGGGGTTAATCCAAGAGGGCTTGTTCAGTAATCAAATTTGGCAAATGGATGTTACTCACTATGCATCCCTTCAGTCCCTATAAGTATCTTCATGTATCCATTGACACCTATTCGATTTTTATGGCTACTCCTCAACAAGGAGAAGCTACCAAACATGTCATTAATCACTGCATAAAAACTTTTGCATATATGGGAAAACCAGTAGAATTAAAAACGGACAATGCACCAGCATATTGCTCATCAGCATTTTCTGAATTTTGCACAAAATGGGATATCACTCATAAATTTGGGATCCCTTACAACTCTCAGGGTCAAGCAATTGTGGAACGAGCGAACCGATCCTTAAAAGCAAAATTGGACAAAATAAAAAAGGGGGAAAACCCTCTGGGTCTTCCAAATATACAAAATTGGTTAAATAAAGCGCTTTTGTATTAAATTGGATGGATCAAACCGGGGAGGGGGAGCGCGTGTTATCGGCGGCGGACCGCCACTTTTCTTCTCTCTCCTATGCAGAACCTAAATTGGCAGAAGCGGCAAAACCCAGAGTGTGGATAAGAGAATTACCGGACAAACAGTGGAAGGGTCCTTTTCGACTCTTGACTTGGGGAAGAGGCTACGCAGCAGTGGAGAAGGATGGGTCTCCATTATGGGTTCCTGGTCGGTGTGTGCGTCCTTATGTATGTCGTGACGGAGGAGAGAAGGAAGCCAGAAATAAGTTCTGAAAACAATCCGGATATGGGGGTTTGGGAAAAGAATACTTTAATGAAAGATATGGCTGACGTTGCAACATTGTTGAATAAAACTAAGTGCTGGGTCTGTATGCATATGCCCACTACTGGGAGTTCTGGATTGGTGTTTGCAGGTGTTCCTTTAACCAGAAAACAAATAGCAGAACATCCCGGAGTTTTCCGGGACTTTTCAAGCTTGCTGACTGATAAAAGAATAAACCCATTTTGGCACTCAGTCACCGACTGCAAATGGAAGCGGAGATTTGTTTTGAAATTACCAACCAGACAGGCAACGGAACTTTTCTTGGACGTTATCCACACTGCAAACAAACTATAGTCATAGATGCAAAAATCTTACTTGGAGTGGGAAAAATGAGCAGGGTAATGATGTGGAATTTGGTTGGGATAGCATGGGCTCAGAATATCAATGCAAAGCTGCAATTTTTAATTGTACTGGATTGTGAATGTATACAGCATAACCTGACCTGTACAAAAGGTGATATAATCACAGGAACAAAAACAACATCCTGTAGGCTGACAACAGGGAAGTTTCTTAATGCACACATGTGCCAGGTAATAGGAATGATAATCACACAGGCTAATGCTACATGGGCGGTGAACAAATTATTGCCTTTGTATTTAGGAGAAGTGTGGTGGCTATGTGGACATAACGCATACCCTGAGATCCCTGGAGGGTGGTTTGGGACATGTGCTTTAGGATGGGTTTCACCGGCAGTTTGGGTGAATCAAAGTTTGCCTAGGGGATTACGACTGCGTAACAAGAGAGAAGTTCCATCTTTGGACTCGGGTTAACTCTGGGAGGGAGTTGGTCTACTCAGTTAGCTAGAGGATTACAACCTAATCTAGGGGCAGCCATGAATTACCGGGATCTACATAAACTTAACAATTGGACAACTCATATGTTCAATTTTACAATAAAACCCTTAAGGCCATCAATCAAGAAATGCAGGAGATTAGAACAGTCGTACTGCAAAATAGATATGCTTTGGATTATCTTTTGGCCGCTAAAGGAGGGGTTTGTGCATTGCTAGGCTATGTGTTGTACTTATATCCATGACAACGGCCCCAATATCACTCATACTATTCAGCATATGGAGGATATGATAAAACATAATCCGCTGGTGACGCCTCGGAGGAAAATGCTATGGACATATGGGGAGCCTTGTGGTCATGGCTACCTAGCGGGTGGATAGCAGGATTTGTAAAAATATTGATCCTAGTGGCTGGATTATTAGTGGGGGTATGTTGTTGCCTGCAATGTTTTCCAAATTTAATCAGTATGGTAGCTACTTGTTTAAAGAAAAGTTTAAAGAAACCGGCTTTGCAGGAAAAACTTTACCAAGATATCAATATGTTCGAGGATGTTTATGTGGAACCCCGTAAAGCATTGCAAGTCAGTGAGGAGGAGGACAGACGGTCCACAGTGGTGCTGGAGGAAAATGAAGAATATTTAGATTTAACCGTTCTGCAGTAATAAATAAAAAAGGGGGAGATGTGGGAAAAAGATTGACAGGCTAGCAGTTTAGCAATAGTAATTTAGCAATAGCAAGCATGGGAATAGGGATGTGGTTTTATCTGCTACATGTTACAATAATATTATGCTTGCTTAAGCACAAGATGAACTTGTTTGTACATTCATGTGACTAATTGTGTAAGATGTAGGAAGGAGCTAATAAAAGAGTGGTCTCAGCATGAAGTGGGGGTCACTCATCCCGAGAACCTGGTCTCTGCCTATTTATTTCATGAGTGTCCGGCATCGCTACAACGTTTTCCAAGATCTCGCACACGAGGAAAGCAAAGAGGACGCTCTTCGAAGTTCAAGAATCAAAGCCTCCCTGCCGTTTGTGACTCTTTGTACCATTTTTCTCCGGATGATGAAAAGACATTTTGGAAGCGGAGGAGGAGTTGAACACAGCATTGATGAGTGAAGCCAAGACGCCATCTGACATGTCCCTTCAGACCTCTCCTCTGGTGGCGCGACAAGCGAGGACCTGCCGCAGGTCATTCTGGGTTTCAGCCCTCACTGAAGAGGAAACGCTTGGCTTGCCCGATTGGAACGTTTTCCAAGATCTCGCACACGAGGAAAGCAAAGAGGACGTTCCCTTCGAGTTCAAGAATCAAAGCCTCCCTGCCGCTTGTGACTCTTTGTACCATTTTTCTCCGGATGATGAAAAGACATTTTGGAAGCGGAGGAGGAGTTGAACACAGCATTTATGAGTGAAGCCAAGACGCCATCTGACATGTCCTTCAGACCGCCTCTGGTGGCGACAAGCGAGGACCTGCCGCAGGTCATTCTGGGTTTCAGCCCCTCACTGAAGAGGAAACGCTTGGCTTGCCCGGATTGGAACGTTTCCAAGATCTCGCACACGAGGAAAGCAAAGAGGACGTTCTTCGAAGTTCAAGAATCAAAGCCTCCCTGCCGCTTGTGACTCTTTGTACCATTTTTCTCCGGATGATGAAAAAGACATTTTGGAAGCGGAGGAGGAGTTGAACACAGCATTTATGAGTGAAGCCAAGACGCCATCTGACATGTCCCTTCAGACCGCTCCTCTGGTGGCGCGACAAGCGAGGACCTGCCGCAGGTCATTCTGGGTTTCAGCCCCTCACTGAAGAGGAAACGCTTGGCTTGCCCGGATTGGAACGTTTTCCAAGATCTCGCACACGAGGAAAGCAAAGAGGACGTTCCCTTCGAAGTTCAAGAATCAAAGCCTCCCTGCCGCTTGTGACTCTTTGTACCATTTTTCTCCGGATGATGAAAAGACATTTTGGAAGCGGAGGAGGAGTTGAACACAGCATTTATGAGTGAAGCCAAGACGCCATCTGACATGTCCCTTCAGACCGCTCCTCTGGTGGACAGGTCAGGTTTCAGCACTGAAGAGGACAGGTCATTCTGGGTTTGCTCACTGAAGAGGAAACGCTTGGCTTGCCCGGATTGGAACGCTTCCAAGATCTCGCACACGAGGAAAGCAAAGAGGACGTTCCTTCGAAGTTCAAGAATCAAAGCCTCCTGCCGCTTGTGACTCTTTGTACCATTTTTCTCCGGATGATGAAAAAGACATTTTGGAAGCAGAGGAGGAGTTGAACACAGCATTTATGAGTGAAGCCAAGACGCCATCTGACATGTCCCTTCAGACCGCTCCTCTGGTGGCACAAGCGAGGACCTGCCGCAGGTCATTCTGGGTTTCAGCCCCTCACTGAAGAGGAAACGCTTGGCTTGCCCGGATTGGAACGTTTTCCAAGATCTCGCACACGAGGAAAGCAAAGAGGACGCTCCCTTCGAAGTTCAAGAATCAAAGCCTCCCTGCCGCTTGTGACTCTTTGTACCATTTTTCTCCGGATGATGAAAAGACATTTTGGAAGCGGAGGAGGAGTTGAACACAGCATTTATGAGTGAAGCCAAGACGCCATCTGACATGTCCCTTCAGACCGCTCCTCTGGTGGGCGACCGAGACCTGCCGCAGGTCATTCTGGGTTTCAGCCCCTCACTGAAGAGGAAACGCTTTTGCCCGGATTGGAACGTTTTTCCAAGATCTCGCACACGAGGAAAGCAAAGAGGACGCTCTTCGAGTTCAAGAATCAAAGCCTCCCTGCCGTTTGTGACTCTTTGTACCATTTTTCTCCGGATGATGAAAAGACATTTTGGAAGCGGAGGAGGAGTTGAACACAGCATTTATGAGTGAAGCCAAGACGCCATCTGACATGTCCCTTCAGACCGCTCCTCTGGTGGCCGCGACAAGCTGAGACCTGCCGCAGGTCATTCTGGGTTTCAGCCCCTCACTGAAGAGGAAACGCTTGGCTTGCCCGGATTGGAACGTTTTCCAAGATCTCGCACACGAGGAAAGCAAAGAGGACGTTCCCTTCGAGTTCAAGAATCAAAGCCTCCCTGCCGTTTGTGACTCTTTGTACCATTTTTCTCCGGATGATGAAAAACATTTTGGAAGCGGGAGGAGTTGAACACAGCATTTATGAGTGAAGCCAAGACGCCATCTGACATGTCCCTTCAGACCGCTCCCCTGGTGGCCGCGCAAGCGAGGACCTGCCGCAGGTCATTCTGGGTTTCAGCCCCACACTGAAGAGGAAACGCTTGGCTTGCCCGATTGGAACGTTTTCCAAGATCTCGCACACGAGGAAAGCAAAGAGGACGTTCCCTTCGAGTTCAAGAATCAAAGCCTCCCTGCCGTTTGTGACTCTTTGTACCATTTTTCTCCGGATGATGAAAAAGACATTTTGGAAGCGGAGGAGTTGTTGAACACAGCATTTATGAGTGAAGCCAAGACGCCATCTGACATGTCCTTCAGACCGCTCCTCTGGAGGTTCCGCATCGCTTGGAACGTTTCAAGATCTCGCACACGAGGAAAGCAAAGAGGACGTTCCTTCGAAGTTCAAGAATCAAAGCCTCCCTGCCGCTTGTGACTTTTTGTACCATTTTTCTCCGATGATGAAAAGACATTTGGAAGCGGAGGAGGAGTTGAACACAGCATTTATGAGTGAAGCCAAGACGCCATCTGACATGTCCCTTCAGACCGCCTTCTGGTGGCCGCGACATGGAGAACCTGCCGGGTCATTCTGGGTTTCAGCCCCTCACTGAAGAGGAAACGCTTGGCTTGCCCGGATTGGATTGGAACGTTTTCCAAGATTCGCACACAGGAAAGCAAAGAGGACCTCCTCGAGTTCAAGAATCAAAGCCTCCTGCCGTTTGTGACTTTTGTACCATTTTTCTCCGGATGATGAAAAAGACATTTTGGAAGCGGAGGAGGAGTTGAACACAGCATTTATGAGTGAAGCCAAGACGCCATCTGACATGTCCTTCAGACCGCTCCTCTGGTGGCCGCGACAAGCGAGGACCTGCCGCAGGTCATTCTGGGTTTCAGCCCCTCACTGAAGAGGAAACGCTTGGCTTGCCGGATTGAACGTTTCCAAGATCTCGCACACGAGGAAAGCAAAGAGGACGCTCCCTTCGAAGTTCAAGAATCAAAGCCTCCCTGCCGTTTGTGACTTTTGTACCATTTTCTCCGGATGATGAAAAAGACATTTTGGAAGCGAGAGGAGGAGTTGAACACAGCATTTATGAGTGAAGCCAAGACGCCATCTGACATGTCCCTTCAGACCGCCTTCTGGTGGCAGCGAAGCGAGGACCTGCCGCAGGTCATTCTTTTCAGCCCCCTCACTGAAGAGGAAACGCTTTTTTGCCCGGATTGGAACGTTTTGTGGGAAAAAGATTGACAGGCTAGCAGTTTAGCAATAGTAATTTAGCAATAGCAAGCATGGGAATAGGGATGGTTTTATCTGCTACACGGATAATAATATTATGTTGTTAAGCACAAGATGAACTTGTTTGTACATTCATGTGACTAATTGTGTAAGATGTAGGAAGGAGCTAATAAAAGAGTGGTCTCAGCATGAAGCGGGGGTCACTCATCCCGGTGAACCTGGTTCTGCCTATTATTTCATGAGTGTCCGCATCGCTATTAACGTTTTCCAAGATTCTGACACGAGGAAAGCAAAGAGGACGCTTCCCTTCGAAGTTCAAGAATCAAAGCCTCCCTGCCGTTTGTGACTTTTGTACCATTTTTCTCCGATGATGAAAAAGACATTTTGGAAGCGGAGGAGGAGTTGAACACAGCATTTATGAGTGAAGCCAAGACGCCATCTGACATGTCCCTTCAGACCGCCTCCTCGGTGGCCGCAGCGAAGCGAGGACCTGCCGCAGGTCATTCTGGGTTTCAGCCCTCACTGAAGAGGAAACGCTTGGCTTGCCCGGATTGGAACGTTTTCCAAGATCTCGCACACGAGGAAAGCAAAGAGGACGCTCCCTTCGAGTTCAAGAATCAAAGCCTCCCTGCCGTTTGTGACTCTTTGTACCATTTTTCTCCGATGATGAAAAGACATTTTGGAAGGAGGAGGAGTTGAACACAGCATTTATGAGTGAAGCCAAGACGCCATCTGACATGTCCCTTCAGACCGCTCCTCTGGTGGCGCGACAAGCGAGGACCTGCCGCAGGTCATTCTGGGTTTCAGCCCCTCACTGAAGAGGAAACGCTTGTTGCCCGATTGGAACGTTTTCCAAGATCTCGCACACGAGGAAAGCAAAGAGGACGCCTTCGAGTTCAAGAATCAAAGCCTCCCTGCCGTTTGTGACTTTTGTACCATTTTTCTCCGGATGATGAAAAAGACATTTTGGAAGCGGAGGAGGAGTTGAACACAGCATTTATGAGTGAAGCCAAGACGCCATCTGACATGTCCCTTCAGACCGCTCCTCTGGTGGCCGCGACAAGCGAGGACCTGCCGCAGGTCATTCTGGGTTTCAGCCCCTCACTGAAGAGGAAACGCCTTTTGCCCGGATTGGAACGCTTCCAAGATCTCGCACGAGGAAAGCAAAGAGGACGTTCCCTTCGAGTTCAAGAATCAAAGCCTCCCTGCCGTTTGTGACTCTTGTGGGAAAAGATTGACAGGCTAGCAGTTTAGCAATAGTAATTTAGCAATAGCAAGCATGGGAATAGGGATGTGGTTTTATCTGCTACACGTTACAATAATATTATGCTTGCTTAAGCACAAGATGAACTTGTTTGTACATTCATGTGACTAATTGTGTAAGATGTAGGAAGGAGCTAATAAAAGAGTGGTCTCAGCATGAAGTGGGGGTCACTCATCCCGAGAACCTGGTCTCTGCCTATTTATTTCATGAGTGTCCGGCATCGCTACAACGTTTTCCAAGATCTCGCACACGAGGAAAGCAAAGAGGACGTTCCCTTCGAGTTCAAGAATCAAAGCCTCCCTGCCGTTTGTGACTCTTTGTACCATTTTTCTCCGGATGTGGGAAAAAGACATTTTGGAAGCGGAGGAGGAGTTGAACACAGCATTTATGAGTGAAGCCAAGACGCCATCTGACATGTCCCTTCAGACCGCTCCTCTGGTGCAGCCGCGACAAGCGAGGACCTGCCGCAGGTCATTCTGGGTTTCAGCCCCTCACTGAAGAGGAAACGCTGGCTTGCCCGGATTGGAACGTTTCCAAGATCTCGCACACGAGGAAAGCAAAGAGGACGTTCCCTTCGAGTTCAAGAATCAAAGCCTCCCTGCCGTTTGTGACTCTTTGTACCATTTTTCTCCGGATGATGAAAAAGACATTTTGGAAGCGGAGGAGGAGTTGAACACAGCATTTATGAGTGAAGCCAAGACGCCATCTGACATGTCCTTCAGACCGCTCCTCTGGTGGCCGCGACAAGCGAGGACCTGCCGCAGGTCATTCTGGGTTTCAGCCCTCACTGAAGAGGAAACGCTTGGCTTGCCCGGATTGGAACGTTTCCAAGATCTCGCACACGAGGAAAGCAAAGAGGACGTTCCCTCGAGTTCAAGAATCAAAGCCTCCCTGCCGTTTGTGACTCTTTGTACCATTTTTCTCCGGATGATGAAAAAGACATTTTGGAAGCGGAGGAGGAGTTGAACACAGCATTTATGAGTGAAGCCAAGACGCCATCTGACATGTCCCTTCAGACCGCTCCTCTGGTGGCCGCGACAAGCGAGGACCTGCCGCAGGTCATTCTGGGTTTCAGCCCCTCACTGAAGAGGAAACGCTTGGCTTGCCCGGATTGGAACGTTTCCAAGATCTCGCACACGAGGAAAGCAAAGAGGACGTTCCCTTCGAGTTCAAGAATCAAAGCCTCCCTGCCGTTTGTGACTCTTTGTACCATTTTTCTCCGGATGATGAAAAAGACATTTTGGAAGCGGAGGAGGAGTTGAACACAGCATTTATGAGTGAAGCCAAGACGCCATCTGACATGTCCCTTCAGACCGCTCCTCTGGTGGCCGCGACAAGCGAGGACCTGCCGCAGGTCATTCTGGGTTTCAGCCCCTCACTGAAGAGGAAACGCTTGGCTTGCCCGGATTGGAACGTTTCCAAGATCTCGCACGAGGAAAGCAAAGAGGACGTCCTTCGAGTTCAAGAATCAAAGCCTCCCTGCCGTTTGTGACTCTTTGTACCATTTTTCTCCGGATGATGAAAAAGACATTTTGGAAGCGGAGGAGGAGTTGAACACAGCATTTATGAGTGAAGCCAAGACGCCATCTGACATGTCCCTTCAGACCGCTCCTCTGGTGGCCGCGACAAGCGAGGACCTGCCGCAGGTCATTCTGGGTTTCAGCCCCTCACTGAAGAGGAAACGCTTGGCTTGCCCGGATTGGAACGTTTTCCAAGATCTCGCACACGAGGAAAGCAAAGAGGACGTTCCTTCGAGTTCAAGAATCAAAGCCTCCCTGCCGTTTGTGACTCTTTGTACCATTTTTCTCCGGATGATGAAAAGACATTTTGGAAGCGGAGGAGGAGTTGAACACAGCATTTATGAGTGAAGCCAAGACGCCATCTGACATGTCCTTCAGACCGCTCCTCTGGTGGCCGCGACAAGCGAGGACCTGCCGCAGGTCATTCTGGGTTTCAGCCCCTCACTGAAGAGGAAACGCTTGGCTTGCCCGGATTGGAACGTTTTCCAAGATCTCGCACACGAGGAAAGCAAAGAGGACGTTCCCTTCGAGTTCAAGAATCAAAGCCTCCCTGCCGTTTGTGACTCTTTGTACCATTTTTCTCCGGATGATGAAAAAGACATTTTGGAAGCGGAGGAGGAGTTGAACACAGCATTTATGAGTGAAGCCAAGACGCCATCTGACATGTCCCTTCAGACCGCTCCTCTGGTGGCCGCGACAAGCGAGGACCTGCCGCAGGTCATTCTGGGTTTCAGCCCCTCACTGAAGAGGAAACGCTTGGCTTGCCGGATTGGAACGTTTCCAAGATCTCGCACACGAGGAAAGCAAAGAGGACGTTCCCTTCGAGTTCAAGAATCAAAGCCTCCCTGCCGTTTGTGACTCTTTGTACCATTTTTCTCCGGATGATGAAAAAGACATTTTGGAAGCGGAGGAGGAGTTGAACACAGCATTTATGAGTGAAGCCAAGACGCCATCTGACATGTCCCTTCAGACCGCTCCTCTGGTGGCCGCGACAAGCGAGGACCTGCCGCAGGTCATTCTGGGTTTCAGCCCCTCACTGAAGAGGAAACGCTTGGCTTGCCCGGATTGGAACGTTTTCCAAGATCTCGCACACGAGGAAAGCAAAGAGGACGTTCCTTCGAGTTCAAGAATCAAAGCCTCCCTGCCGTTTGTGACTCTTTGTACCATTTTTCTCCGGATGATGAAAAAGACATTTGGAAGCGGAGGAGGAGTTGAACACAGCATTTATGAGTGAAGCCAAGACGCCATCTGACATGTCCTTCAGACCGCCTCCTCTGGTGGCCGCGACAAGCGAGGACCTGCCGCAGGTCATTCTGGGTTTCAGCCCCTCACTGAAGAGGAAACGCTTGGCTTGCCCGGATTGGAACGTTTTCCAAGATCTCGCACACGAGGAAAGCAAAGAGGACGTTCCCTTCGAGTTCAAGAATCAAAGCCTCCCTGCCGTTTGTGACTCTTTGTACCATTTTTCTCCGGATGATGAAAAAGACATTTTGGAAGCGGAGGAGTTGTTGAACACAGCATTTATGAGTGAAGCCAAGACGCCATCTGACATGTCCCTTCAGACCGCTCCTCTGGTGGCCGCGACAAGCGAGGACCTGCCGCAGGTCATTCTGGGTTTCAGCCCCTCACTGAAGAGGAAACGCTTGGCTTGCCCGGATTGGAACGTTTTCCAAGATCTCGCACACGAGGAAAGCAAAGAGGACGTTCCCTTCGAGTTCAAGAATCAAAGCCTCCCTGCCGTTTGTGACTCTTTGTACCATTTTTCTCCGGATGATGAAAAAGACATTTTGGAAGCGGAGGAGGAGTTGAACACAGCATTTATGAGTGAAGCCAAGACGCCATCTGACATGTCCCTTCAGACCGCTCCTCTGGTGGCCGCGACAAGCGAGGACCTGCCGCAGGTCATTCTGGGTTTCAGCCCCTCACTGAAGAGGAAACGCTTGGCTTGCCCGGATTGGAACGTTTTCCAAGATCTCGCACCGAGGAAAGCAAAGAGGACGTTCCTTCGAGTTCAAGAATCAAAGCCTCCCTGCCGTTTGTGACTCTTTGTACCATTTTTCTCCGGATGATGAAAAGACATTTTGGAAGCGGAGGAGGAGTTGAACACAGCATTTATGAGTGAAGCCAAGACGCCATCTGACATGTCCCTTCAGACCGCTCCTCTGGTGGCCGCGACAAGCGAGGACCTGCCGCAGGTCATTCTGGGTTTCAGCCCCTCACTGAAGAGGAAACGCTTGGCTTGCCGGATTGGAACGTTTTCCAAGATCTCGCACACGAGGAAAGCAAAGAGGACGTTCCTTCGAGTTCAAGAATCAAAGCCTCCCTGCCGTTTGTGACTCTTTGTACCATTTTTCTCCGGATGATGAAAAAGACATTTTGGAAGCGGAGGAGGAGTTGAACACAGCATTTATGAGTGAAGCCAAGACGCCATCTGACATGTCCTTCAGACCGCTCCTCTGGTGGCAGCGACAAGCGAGGACCTGCCGCAGGTCATTCTGGGTTTCAGCCCTCACTGAAGAGGAAACGCTGGCTTGCCCGGATTGGAACGTTTCAAGATCTCGCACGAGGAAAGCAAAGAGGACGCTTCGAGTTCAAGAATCAAAGCCTCCTGCCGTTTGTGACTCTTTGTACCATTTTCTCCGGATGATGAAAAGACATTTTGGAAGCGGAGGAGGAGTTGAACACAGCATTTATGAGTGAAGCCAAGACGCCATCTGACATGTCCCTTCAGACCGCTCTCTGGTGGCGCGAAGCGAGGACCTGCCGCAGGTCATTCTGGTTTCAGCCCTCACTGAAGAGGAAACGCTTGGCTTGCCCGGATTGGAACGTTTTCCAAGATCTCGCACACGAGGAAAGCAAAGAGGACGTTCCCTTCGAGTTCAAGAATCAAAGCCTCCCTGCCGTTTGTGACTCTTTGTACCATTTTTCTCCGGATGATGAAAAAGACATTTTGGAAGCGGAGGAGGAGTTGAACACAGCATTTATGAGTGAAGCCAAGACGCCATCTGACATGTCCCTTCAGACCGCTCCTCTGGTGGCCGCGACAAGCGAGGACCTGCCGCAGGTCATTCTGGGTTTCAGCCCCTCACTGAAGAGGAAACGCTTGGCTTGCCCGGATTGGAACGTTTTCCAAGATCTCGCACACGAGGAAAGCAAAGAGGACGTTCCTTCGAGTTCAAGAATCAAAGCCTCCCTGCCGTTTGTGACTCTTTGTACCATTTTTCTCCGGATGATGAAAAAGACATTTTGGAAGCGGAGGAGGAGTTGAACACAGCATTTATGAGTGAAGCCAAGACGCCATCTGACATGTCCCTTCAGACCGCTCCTCTGGTGGCCGCGACAAGCGAGGACCTGCCGCAGGTCATTCTGGGTTTCACCCCTCACTGAAGAGGAAACGCTTGGCTTGCCCGGATTGGAACGTTTTCCAAGATCTCGCACACGAGGAAAGCAAAGAGGACGTTCCCTTCGAGTTCAAGAATCAAAGCCTCCCTGCCGTTTGTGACTCTTTGTACCATTTTTCTCCGGATGATGAAAAAGACATTTTGGAAGCGGAGGAGGAGTTGAACACAGCATTTATGAGTGAAGCCAAGACGCCATCTGACATGTCCCTTCAGACCGCTCCTCTGGTGGCCGCGACAAGCGAGGACCTGCCGCAGGTCATTCTGGGTTTCAGCCCTCACTGAAGAGGAAACGCTTGGCTTGCCGGATTGGAACGTTTTCCAAGATCTCGCACACGAGGAAAGCAAAGAGGACGTTCCCTTCGAGTTCAAGAATCAAAGCCTCCCTGCCGTTTGTGACTCTTTGTACCATTTTTCTCCGGATGATGAAAAAGACATTTTGGAAGCGGAGGAGGAGTTGAACACAGCATTTATGAGTGAAGCCAAGACGCCATCTGACATGTCCCTTCAGACCGCTCCTCTGGTGGCCGCGACAAGCGAGGACCTGCCGCAGGTCATTCTGGGTTTCAGCCCCTCACTGAAGAGGAAACGCTTGGCTTGCCCGGATTGGAACGTTTTCCAAGATCTCGCACACGAGGAAAGCAAAGAGGACGTTCCCTTCGAGTTCAAGAATCAAAGCCTCCCTGCCGTTTGTGACTCTTTGTACCATTTTTCTCCGGATGATGAAAAAGACATTTTGGAAGCGGAGGAGGAGTTGAACACAGCATTTATGAGTGAAGCCAAGACGCCATCTGACATGTCCCTTCAGACCGCTCCTCTGGTGGCCGCGACAAGCGAGGACCTGCCGCAGGTCATTCTGGGTTTCAGCCCCTCACTGAAGAGGAAACGCTTGGCTTGCCCGGATTGGAACGTTTTCCAAGATCTCGCACACGAGGAAAGCAAAGAGGACGTTCCCTTCGAGTTCAAGAATCAAAGCCTCCCTGCCGTTTGTGACTCTTTGTACCATTTTTCTCCGGATGATGAAAAGACATTTTGGAAGCGGAGGAGGAGTTGAACACAGCATTTATGAGTGAAGCCAAGACGCCATCTGACATGTCCTTCAGACCGCTCCTCTGGTGGCCGCGACAAGCGAGGACCTGCCGCAGGTCATTCTGGGTTTCAGCCCCTCACTGAAGAGGAAACGCTTGGCTTGCCCGGATTGGAACGTTTTCCAAGATCTCGCACACGAGGAAAGCAAAGAGGACGTTCCTTCGAGTTCAAGAATCAAAGCCTCCCTGCCGTTTGTGACTCTTTGTACCATTTTTCTCCGGATGATGAAAAAGACATTTTGGAAGCGGAGGAGGAGTTGAACACAGCATTTATGAGTGAAGCCAAGACGCCATCTGACATGTCCCTTCAGACCGCTCCTCTGGTGGCCGCGACAAGCGAGGACCTGCCGCAGGTCATTCTGGGTTTCAGCCCCTCACTGAAGAGGAAACGCTTGGCTTGCCCGGATTGGAACGTTTTCCAAGATCTCGCACACGAGGAAAGCAAAGAGGACGTTCCTTCGAGTTCAAGAATCAAAGCCTCCTGCCGTTTGTGACTCTTTGTACCATTTTTCTCCGGATGATGAAAAAGACATTTTGGAAGCGGAGGAGGAGTTGAACACAGCATTTATGAGTGAAGCCAAGACGCCATCTGACATGTCCCTTCAGACCGCTCCTCTGGTGGCCGCGACAAGCGAGGACCTGCCGCAGGTCATTCTGGGTTTCAGCCCCTCACTGAAGAGGAAACGCTTGGCTTGCCCGGATTGGAACGTTTTCCAAGATCTCGCACACGAGGAAAGCAAAGAGGACGTTCCCTTCGAGTTCAAGAATCAAAGCCTCCCTGCCGTTTGTGACTCTTTGTACCATTTTTCTCCGGATGATGAAAAAGACATTTTGGAAGCGGAGGAGGAGTTGAACACAGCATTTATGAGTGAAGCCAAGACGCCATCTGACATGTCCCTTCAGACCGCTCCTCTGGTGGCCGCGACAAGCGAGGACCTGCCGCAGGTCATTCTGGGTTTCAGCCCTCACTGAAGAGGAAACGCTTGGCTTGCCCGGATTGGAACGTTTCCAAGATCTCGCACACGAGGAAAGCAAAGAGGACGTTCCCTTCGAGTTCAAGAATCAAAGCCTCCCTGCCGTTTGTGACTCTTTGTACCATTTTTCTCCGGATGATGAAAAAGACATTTTGGAAGCGGAGGAGGAGTTGAACACAGCATTTATGAGTGAAGCCAAGACGCCATCTGACATGTCCCTTCAGACCGCTCCTCTGGTGGCCGCGACAAGCGAGGACCTGCCGCAGGTCATTCTGGGTTTCAGCCCCTCACTGAAGAGGAAACGCTTGGCTTGCCGGATTGGAACGTTTTCCAAGATCTCGCACACGAGGAAAGCAAAGAGGACGTTCCCTTCGAGTTCAAGAATCAAAGCCTCCCTGCCGTTTGTGACTCTTTGTACCATTTTTCTCCGGATGATGAAAAGACATTTTGGAAGCGGAGGAGGAGTTGAACACAGCATTTATGAGTGAAGCCAAGACGCCATCTGACATGTCCCTTCAGACCGCTCCTCTGGTGGCCGCGACAAGCGAGGACCTGCCGCAGGTCATTCTGGGTTTCAGCCCCTCACTGAAGAGGAAACGCTTGGCTTGCCCGGATTGGAACGTTTTCCAAGATCTCGCACACGAGGAAAGCAAAGAGGACGTTCCCTTCGAGTTCAAGAATCAAAGCCTCCCTGCCGTTTGTGACTCTTTGTACCATTTTTCTCCGGATGATGAAAAAGACATTTTGGAAGCGGAGGAGGAGTTGAACACAGCATTTATGAGTGAAGCCAAGACGCCATCTGACATGTCCCTTCAGACCGCTCCTCTGGTGCCGCGACAAGCGAGGACCTGCCGCAGGTCATTCTGGGTTTCAGCCCCTCACTGAAGAGGAAACGCTGGCTTGCCCGGATTGGAACGTTTTCCAAGATCTCGCACACGAGGAAAGCAAAGAGGACGTTCCCTTCGAGTTCAAGAATCAAAGCCTCCCTGCCGTTTGTGACTCTTTGTACCATTTTTCTCCGGATGATGAAAAAGACATTTTGGAAGCGGAGGAGGAGTTGAACACAGCATTTATGAGTGAAGCCAAGACGCCATCTGACATGTCCCTTCAGACCGCTCCTCTGGTGGCCGCGACAAGCGAGGACCTGCCGCAGGTCATTCTGGGTTTCAGCCCCTCACTGAAGAGGAAACGCTTGGCTTGCCGGATTGGAACGTTTTCAAGATCTCGCACACGAGGAAAGCAAAGAGGACGTTCCTTCGAGTTCAAGAATCAAAGCCTCCCTGCCGTTTGTGACTCTTTGTACCATTTTTCTCCGGATGATGAAAAAGACATTTTGGAAGCGGAGGAGGAGTTGAACACAGCATTTATGAGTGAAGCCAAGACGCCATCTGACATGTCCCTTCAGACCGCTCCTCTGGTGGCCGCGACAAGCGAGGACCTGCCGCAGGTCATTCTGGGTTTCAGCCCCTCACTGAAGAGGAAACGCTTGGCTTGCCCGGATTGGAACGTTTTCCAAGATCTCGCACACGAGGAAAGCAAAGAGGACGTTCCCTTCGAGTTCAAGAATCAAAGCCTCCCTGCCGTTTGTGACTCTTTGTACCATTTTTCTCCGGATGATGAAAAAGACATTTTGGAAGCGGAGGAGGAGTTGAACACAGCATTTATGAGTGAAGCCAAGACGCCATCTGACATGTCCCTTCAGACCGCTCCTCTGGTGGCCGCGACAAGCGAGGACCTGCCGCAGGTCATTCTGGGTTTCAGCCCCTCACTGAAGAGGAAACGCTTGGCTTGCCCGGATTGGAACGTTTTCCAAGATCTCGCACACGAGGAAAGCAAAGAGGACGTTCCCTTCGAGTTCAAGAATCAAAGCCTCCCTGCCGTTTGTGACTCTTTGTACCATTTTTCTCCGGATGATGAAAAGACATTTTGGAAGCGGAGGAGGAGTTGAACACAGCATTTATGAGTGAAGCCAAGACGCCATCTGACATGTCCCTTCAGACCGCTCCTCTGGTGGCGCGACAAGCGAGGACCTGCCGCAGGTCATTCTGGGTTTCAGCCCCTCACTGAAGAGGAAACGCTTGGCTTGCCCGGATTGGAACGTTTTCCAAGATCTCGCACACGAGGAAAGCAAAGAGGACGTTCCCTTCGAGTTCAAGAATCAAAGCCTCCCTGCCGTTTGTGACTCTTTGTACCATTTTTCTCCGGATGATGAAAAAGACATTTTGGAAGCGGAGGAGGAGTTGAACACAGCATTTATGAGTGAAGCCAAGACGCCATCTGACATGTCCCTTCAGACCGCTCCTCTGGTGGCCGCGACAAGCGAGGACCTGCCGCAGGTCATTCTGGGTTTCAGCCCCTCACTGAAGAGGAAACGCTTGGCTTGCCGGATTGGAACGTTTTCCAAGATCTCGCACACGAGGAAAGCAAAGAGGACGTTCCCTTCGAAGTTCAAGAATCAAAGCCTCCCTGCCGTTTGTGACTCTTTGTACCATTTTTCTCCGGATGATGAAAAAGACATTTTGGAAGCGGAGGAGGAGTTGAACACAGCATTTATGAGTGAAGCCAAGACGCCATCTGACATGTCCCTTCAGACCGCTCCTCTGGTGGCCGCGACAAGCGAGGACCTGCCGCAGGTCATTCTGGGTTTCAGCCCCTCACTGAAGAGGAAACGCTTGGCTTGCCCGGATTGGAACGTTTTCCAAGATCTCGCACAGAGGAAAGCAAAGAGGACGTTCCCTTCGAGTTCAAGAATCAAAGCCTCCCTGCCGTTTGTGACTCTTTGTACCATTTTTCTCCGGATGATGAAAAGACATTTTGGAAGCGGAGGAGGAGTTGAACACAGCATTTATGAGTGAAGCCAAGACGCCATCTGACATGTCCCTTCAGACCGCTCCTCTGGTGGCCGCGACAAGCGAGGACCGCGCAGGTCATTCTGGGTTTCAGCCCCTCACTGAAGAGGAAACGCTTGGCTTGCCCGGATTGGAACGTTTTCCAAGATCTCGCACACGAGGAAAGCAAAGAGGACGTTCCCTTGAGTTCAAGAATCAAAGCCTCCTGCCGTTTGTGACTCTTTGTACCATTTTTCTCCGGATGATGAAAAAGACATTTTGGAAGCGGAGGAGGAGTTGAACACAGCATTTATGAGTGAAGCCAAGACGCCATCTGACATGTCCCTTCAGACCGCTCCTCTGGTGGCCGCGACAAGCGAGGACCTGCCGCAGGTCATTCTGGGTTTCAGCCCCTCACTGAAGAGGAAACGCTTGGCTTGCCCGGATTGGAACGTTTTCCAAGATCTCGCACACGAGGAAAGCAAAGAGGACGTTCCCTTCGAGTTCAAGAATCAAAGCCTCCCTGCCGTTTGTGACTCTTTGTACCATTTTTCTCCGGATGATGAAAAAGACATTTTGGAAGCGGAGGAGGAGTTGAACACAGCATTTATGAGTGAAGCCAAGACGCCATCTGACATGTCCCTTCAGACCGCTCCTCTGGTGGCCGCGACAAGCGAGGACCTGCCGCAGGTCATTCTGGGTTTCAGCCCCTCACTGAAGAGGAAACGCTTGGCTTGCCCGGATTGGAACGTTTTGTGGGAAAAAGATTGACAGGCTAGCAGTTTAGCAATAGTAATTTAGCAATAGCAAGCATGGGAATAGGGAGTGGTTTATGCTACCGTTACAATAATATTATGCTTGCTTAAGCACAAGATGAACTTGTTTGTACATTCATGTGACTAATTGTGTAAGATGTAGGAAGGAGCTAATAAAAGAGTGGTCTCAGCATGAAGTGGGGGTCACTCATCCCGAGAACCTGGTCTCTGCCTATTTATTTCATGAGTGTCCGGCATCGCTACAACGTTTTCCAAGATCTCGCACACGAGGAAAGCAAAGAGGACGTTCCCTTCGAGTTCAAGAATCAAAGCCTCCCTGCCGTTTGTGACTCTTTGTACCATTTTTCTCCGGATGATGAAAAAGACATTTTGGAAGCGGAGGAGGAGTTGAACACAGCATTTATGAGTGAAGCCAAGACGCCATCTGACATGTCCCTTCAGACCGCTCCTCTGGTGGCCGCGACAAGCGAGGACCTGCCGCAGGTCATTCTGGGTTTCAGCCCCTCACTGAAGAGGAAACGCTTGGCTTGCCCGGATTGGAACGTTTTCAAGATCTCGAACGAGAAAGAAGCCTTGGTTTGCCCGGATTGTGACGTTTTGGGAAAAGGAGGAGTTGAACACAGCATTTATGAGTGAAGCCAAGACGCCATCTGACATGTCCCTTCAGACCGCTCCTCTGGTGGCCCGACAAGCGGACCTGCCGCAGGTCATTCTGGGTTTCAGCCCCTCACTGAAGAGAAACGCTTGGCTTGCCCGGATGGAACGTTTTCCAAGATCTCGCACACGAGGAAAGCAAAGAGGACGTTCCTTCGAGTTCAAGAATCAAAGCCTCCCTGCCGTTTGTGACTCTTTGTACCATTTTTCTCCGGATGATGAAAAAGACATTTTGGAAGCGGAGGAGGAGTTGAACACAGCATTTATGAGTGAAGCCAAGACGCCATCTGACATGTCCCTTCAGACCGCTCCTCTGGTGGCCGCGACAAGCGAGGACCTGCCGCAGGTCATTCTGGGTTTCAGCCCCTCACTGAAGAGGAAACGCTTGGCTTGCCCGGATTGGAACGTTTCCAAGATCTCGCACGAGGAAAGCAAAGAGGACGTTCCCTCGAGTTCAAGAATCAAAGCCTCCCTGCCGTTTGTGACTCTTTGTACCATTTTTCTCCGGATGATGAAAAAGACATTTTGGAAGCGGAGGAGGAGTTGAACACAGCATTTATGAGTGAAGCCAAGACGCCATCTGACATGTCCCTTCAGACCGCTCCTCTGGTGGCCGCGACAAGCGAGGACCTGCCGCAGGTCATTCTGGGTTTCAGCCCCTCACTGAAGAGGAAACGCTTGGCTTGCCCGGATTGGAACGTTTTGTGGAAAAAGAGACGCTGAGTTAGCAAAGTATTGTACCAATATAAAGCAGGAAAGGGATGTGGTTTTATCTGCTACACGTTACAATAATATTATGCTTGCTTAAGCACAAGATGAACTTGTTTGTACATTCATGTGACTAATTGTGTAAGATGTAGGAAGGAGCTAATAAAAGAGTGGTCTCAGCATGAAGTGGGGGTCACTCATCCCGAGAACCTGGTCTCTGCCTATTTATTTCATGAGTGTCCGGCATCGCTACAACGTTTTCCAAGATCTCGCACACGAGGAAAGCAAAGAGGACGTTCCCTTCGAGTTCAAGAATCAAAGCCTCCCTGCCGTTTGTGACTCTTTGTACCATTTTTCTCCGGATGATGAAAAAGACATTTTGGAAGCGGAGGAGGAGTTGAACACAGCATTTATGAGTGAAGCCAAGACGCCATCTGACATGTCCTTCAGACCGCTCCTCTGGTGGCCGCGACAAGCGAGGACCTGCCGCAGGTCATTCTGGGTTTCAGCCCCTCACTGAAGAGGAAACGCTTGGCTTGCCCGATTGGAACGTTTTCCAAGATCTCGCACACGAGGAAAGCAAAGAGGACGTTCCCTTCGAGTTCAAGAATCAAAGCCTCCCTGCCGTTTGTGACTCTTTGTACCATTTTTCTCCGGATGATGAAAAAGACATTTTGGAAGCGGAGGAGGAGTTGAACACAGCATTTATGAGTGAAGCCAAGACGCCATCTGACATGTCCCTTCAGACCGCTCCTCTGGTGGCGACAAGCGAGGACCTGCCGCAGGTCATTCTGGGTTTCAGCCCCTCACTGAAGAGGAAACGCTTGGCTTGCCCGGATTGGAACGTTTTCCAAGATCTCGCACACGAGGAAAGCAAAGAGGCGTTCCCTTCGAGTTCAAGAATCAAAGCCTCCCTGCCGTTTGTGACTCTTTGTACCATTTTTCTCCGGATGATGAAAAGACATTTTGGAAGCGGAGGAGGAGTTGAACACAGCATTTATGAGTGAAGCCAAGCGCCATCTGACATGTCCCTTCAGACCGCTCCTCTGGTGGCGCGACAAGGACCTGCCGCGAGGTCATTCTGGGTTTCAGCCCCTCACTGAAGAGAAGCGCTTGGCTTGCCCGGTTGGAACGTTTTCAAGATCTCGCTGCGAGGAAAGCAAAGGGGCGTTCCCGAGAGTTCAAGAATCAAAGCCTCCCTGCCGTTTGTGACTCTTTGTACCATTTTCTCGGATGATGAAAAGACATTTTGGAAGCGGAGGAGTTGAACACAGCATTTATGAGTGAAGCCAAGGCGCCATCTGACATGTCCCTTCAGACCGCTCCTCTGGTGGCGCGACAAGCGAGGACCTGCCGCAGGTCATTCTGGGTTTCAGCCCCTCACTGAAGAGGCGGCAGCGCGGATTGAACGTTTTCAAGATCTCCACACGAGGAAAGCAAAGAGGACGTTCCCTTGAGTTCAAGAATCAAAGCCTCCCTGCCGTTTGTGACTCTTTGTACCATTTTTCTCCGGATGATGAAAAAGACATTTTGGGCGGAGGAGGAGTTGAACACAGCATTTATGAGTGAAGCCAAGACGCCATCTGACATGTCCCTTCAGACCGCTCCTCTGGTGGCGACAAGCGGGACCTGCAGGTCATTCTGGGTTTCAGCCCCTCACTGAAGAGCGCTTGGCTTGCCCGTTGGAGCGTTTTCCAAGATCTACCACGAGGAAAGCAAAGAGGCGTTCCCCGAGTTCAAGAATCAAAGCCTCCCTGCCGTTTGACTCTTTGTACCATTTTCTCGGATGATGAAAAAGACATTTTGAAGCGGAGGAGGAGTTGAACACAGCATTTATGAGTGAAGCCAAGACGCCATCTGACATGTCCCTTCAGACCGCCTCTGGTGGCAGCGACAAGCGAGGACCTGCCGCAGGTCATTCTGGGTTTCAGCCCCTCACTGAAGAGGAAGCTTGCCGGATTGGAACGTTTTCAAGATCTCGCACACGAGGAAAGCAAAGGGCGTTCCTTGAGTTCAAGAATCAAAGCCTCCCTGCCGTTTGTGACTCTTTACCATTTTTCTCGGATGATGAAAAGACATTTTGGAAGCGGAGGAGGAGTTGAACACAGCATTTATGAGTGAAGCCAAGACGCCATCTGACATGTCCCTTCAGACCGCTCCTCTGGTGGCCGCGACAGCGAGGACCTGCCGCAGGTCATTCTGGGTTTCAGCCCTCACTGAAGAGGAAGCGGCAGCTTGCGGATTGGAACGTTTTCCAAGATCTCGCACACGAGGAAAGCAGGGCGTTCCCTTCGAGTTCAAGAATCAAAGCCTCCTGCCGTTTGTGACTCTTTGTACCATTTTTCTCGGATGATGAAAAAGACATTTTGGAAGCGGAGGAGGAGTTGAACACAGCATTTATGAGTGAAGCCAAGACGCCATCTGACATGTCCCTTCAGACCGCTCCTCTGGTGGCGCGCGACAAGCGAGGACCTGCCGAGGTCATTCTGGGTTTCAGCCCCTCACTGAAGAGGAAACGCTTGCTTGCCCGGATTGGCGTTTTCCAAGATCTCGCACGAGGAAAGCAAAGAGGACGTTCCCGCCGAGTTCAAGAATCAAAGCCTCCCTGCCGTTTGTGACTCTTTGTACCATTTTTCTCCGGATGATGAAAAAGACATTTTGGGCGGAGGAGGAGTTGAACACAGCATTTATGAGTGAAGCCAAGACGCCATCTGACATGTCCCTTCAGACCGCTCCTCTGGTGGCGCGACAAGCGAGGACCTGCGCGCAGTCATTCTGGGTTTCAGCCCCTCACTGAAGAGGAAACGCTTGGCTTGCTTGCCCGGATTGGAACGTTTTCCAAGATCTCGCACGAGGAAAGCAAAGAGGGCGTTCCCTTCGAGTTCAAGAATCAAAGCCTCCCTGCCGTTTGTGACTCTTTGTACCATTTTTCTCCGGATGATGAAAAGACATTTTGGAAGCGGAGGAGGAGTTGAACACAGCATTTATGAGTGAAGCCAAGGCGCCATCTGACATGTCCCTTCAGACCGCTCCTCTGGTGGCGACAAGCGGGACCTGCCGCAGGTCATTCTGGGTTTCAGCCCCTCACTGAAGAGGAAACGCTTGGCTTGCCCGGATTGGAACGTTTTCCAAGATCTCGCACACGAGGAAAGCAAAGGGCGTTCCCGAGTTCAAGAATCAAAGCCTCCCTGCCGTTTGTGACTCTTTGTACCATTTTTCTCCGGATGATGAAAAGACATTTTGGAAGCGGAGGAGGAGTTGAACACAGCATTTATGAGTGAAGCCAAGGCGCCATCTGACATGTCCCTCAGACCGCTCCTCTGGTGGCGGCGACAAGCGAGGACCTGCCGCAGGTCATTCTGGGTTTCAGCCCCTCACTGAAGAGCGCTTGGCTTGCCCGGATTGGAGCGTTTTCCAAGATCGCTTACGAGGAAAGCAAGGGCGTTCCCGAGTTCAAGAATCAAAGCCTCCCTGCCGTTGTGACTCTTTGTACCATTTTTCTCCGGATGATGAAAAGACATTTTGGAAGCGGAGGAGTTGAACACAGCATTTATGAGTGAAGCCAAGCGCCATCTGACATGTCCTTCAGACCGCTCCTCTGGTGGCGCGTGGCGAGGACCTGCCGCAGGTCATTCTGGGTTTCAGCCCCTCACTGAAGAGGCGGCAGCTTGCCCGTTGAACGTTTTCCAAGATCTCGCTGCGAAAGCAAAGGGACGTTCGCCGAGTTCAAGAATCAAAGCCTCCCTGCCGTTTGTGACTCTTTGTACCATTTTTCTCCGGATGATGAAAAAGACATTTTGGAAGCGGAGGAGGAGTTGAACACAGCATTTATGAGTGAAGCCAAGGCGCCATCTGACATGTCCCTTCAGACCGCTCCTCTGGTGGCAGCGACAGCGAGGACCTGCCGCAGAGTCATTCTGGGTTTCAGCCCCTCACTGAAGAGGCAGCTTGCCCGGTTAAGGCGTTTCAAGATCTCGCACGCGAGGAAAGCAAAGAGGGCGTTCCCTCCGAGTTCAAGAATCAAAGCCTCCCCGTTTGTGACTCTTTGTACCATTTTTCTCGGATGATGAAAAAGACATTTTGGAAGCGGGAGGAGTTGAACACAGCATTTATGAGTGAAGCCAAGACGCCATCTGACATGTCCCTTCAGACCGCTCCTCTGGTGGCAGCGACAAGCGAGGACCTGCCGCAGGTCATTCTGGGTTTCAGCCCCTCACTGAAGAGAAGCGGCGGCTTGCCCGGATTGGCGTTTTCCAAGATCTCGCGCACGAGAAAGCAAAGAGGACGTTCCCTTCGAGTTCAAGAATCAAAGCCTCCCTGCCGTTTGTGACTCTTTGTACCATTTTTCTCGGATGATGAAAAAGACATTTTGGAAGCGGAGGAGGAGTTGAACACAGCATTTATGAGTGAAGCCAAGACGCCATCTGACATGTCCCTTCAGACCGCTCCTCTGGTGGCGACAAGCGAGGACCTGCCGCAGGTCATTCTGGTTTCAGCCCCTCACTGAAGAGGAAACGCAGCTTGCCGGTTGGCGTTTTCAAGATCTCGCACGAGGAAAGCAAAGGGCGTTCCCTTGAGTTCAAGAATCAAAGCCTCCCTGCCGTTTGTGACTCTTTGTACCATTTTCTCCGGATGATGAAAAGACATTTTGGAAGCGGAGGAGGAGTTGAACAGCATTTATGAGTGAAGCCAAGCGCCATCTGACATGTCCCTTCAGACCGCTCCTCTGGTGGCGCGACAAGCGAGGACCTGCCGAGGTCATTCTGGGTTTCAGCCCCTCACTGAAGAGGAAGCGCGGCTTGCCGGTTAAGCGTTTTCAAGATCTCGCCACGAGGAAAGCAAAGAGGGCGTTCCCTTCGAGTTCAAGAATCAAAGCCTCCCTGCCGTTTGTGACTCTTTGTACCATTTTTCTCCGGATGATGAAAAGACATTTTGGAAGCGGAGGAGGAGTTGAACACAGCATTTATGAGTGAAGCCAGGCACGCCATCTGACATGTCCCTTCAGACCGCTCCTCTGGTGGCAGCGACAAGCGAGGACCTGCCGCGAGTCATTCTGGGTTTCAGCCCCTCACTGAAGAGGAAGCGCAGCTTGCCGGATTGGAGCGTTTTCAAGATCTGCGCCTGAGGAAAGCAAAGGGCGTTCCCTTGAGTTCAAGAATCAAAGCCTCCCTGCCGTTTGTGACTCTTTGTACCATTTTCTCGGATGATGAAAAGACATTTTGGAAGCGGAGGAGGAGTTGAACACAGCATTTATGAGTGAAGCCAAGGCGCCATCTGACATGTCCCTTCAGACCGCTCCTCTGGTGGCGACAGAGACCCAGGTCATTCTGGGTTTCAGCCCTCACTGAAGAGCGGCGGCTTGCCGGTTGGAGCGTTTGATGCCGAGGAAAGCAAAGGGCGTTCCCTTGAGTTCAAGAATCAAAGCCTCCCCGCGTTTGTGACTCTTTGTACCATTTTTCTCCGGATGATGAAAAAGACATTTTGGAAGCGGAGGAGGAGTTGACAGCATTTATGAGTGAAGCCAAGACGCCATCTGACATGTCCCTTCAGACCTCCTCTGGTGGCGCGACAAGCGGACCTGCCAGGTCATTCTGGGTTTCAGCCCCTCACTGAAGAGAAACGCTTGGCTTGCCCGTTGGAACGTTTCCAAGATCTCGCTGCGAGGAAAGCAAGGGACGTTCCTTCGAGTTCAAGAATCAAAGCCTCCCTGCCGTTTGTGACTCTTTGTACCATTTTTCTCCGGATGATGAAAAAGACATTTTGGAAGCGGAGGAGGAGTTGAACACAGCATTTATGAGTGAAGCCAAGGCGCCATCTGACATGTCCCTTCAGACCGCTCCTCTGGTGGCCCGACGCGAGGACCTGCCGCAGGTCATTCTGGGTTTCAGCCCCTCACTGAAGAGAAAGCGCAGCTTGCCCGGATTGGAACGTTCCAAGATCTCGCACGAGGAAAGCAAAGAGGGCGTTCCCCGAGTTCAAGAATCAAAGCCTCCCTGCCGTTTGTGACTCTTTGTACCATTTTTCTCCGGATGATGAAAAAGACATTTTGGAAGCGGAGGAGTTGAACACAGCATTTATGAGTGAAGCCAAGGCGCCATCTGACATGTCCCTTCAGACCGCTCCTCTGGTGGCGACAAGCGAGGACCTGCCGCGGTCATTCTGGGTTTCAGCCCCTCACTGAAGAGGAAGCGGCTTGGCCGGATTGGAGCGTTTTCCAGATCTCGCACACGAGGAAAGCAAAGGGCGTTCCCTTCGAGTTCAAGAATCAAAGCCTCCCTGCCGTTTGTGACTCTT
Source organism: Naja naja (assembly GCA_009733165.1). Taxonomy (NCBI): domain Eukaryota; kingdom Metazoa; phylum Chordata; class Lepidosauria; order Squamata; family Elapidae; genus Naja; species Naja naja. The sequence continues at coordinate 9,231,467 of CM019150.1, read as the reverse complement.
TGTACCATTTTTCTCGGATGATGAAAAAGACATTTTGGAAGCGGAGGAGGAGTTGAACACAGCATTTATGAGTGAAGCCAAGGCATCTGACATGTCCCTTCAGACCTCCTCTGGTGGCGCGACAAGCGAGGACCTGCCGCAGGTCATTCTGGGTTTCAGCCCCTCACTGAAGAGGCGCTTGGCTTGCCGGATTGGAGCGTTTTCCAAGATCTCGCACGAGGAAAGCAAAGAGGACGTTCCCTTCGAGTTCAAGAATCAAAGCCTCCCTGCCGTTTGTGACTCTTTGTACCATTTTTCTCGGATGATGAAAAAGACATTTTGGAAGCGGAGGAGGAGTTGAACACAGCATTTATGAGTGAAGCCAAGACGCCATCTGACATGTCCCTTCAGACGCTCCTCTGGTGGCGGGACAAGCAGGACCTGCCGCAGGTCATTCTGGGTTTCAGCCCCTCACTGAAGAGCGGCAGCTTGCCCGGATTGGAGCGTTTTCCAAGATCGCACACAAGGAAAGCAAAGAGGACGTTCCCTTCGAGTTCAAGAATCAAAGCCTCCCTGCCGTTTGTGACTCTTTGTACCATTTTTCTCCGGATGATGAAAAAGACATTTTGGAAGCGGAGGAGGAGTTGAACACAGCATTTATGAGTGAAGCCAAGACGCCATCTGACATGTCCCTTCAGACCGCTCCTCTGGTGGCAGCGACAAGCGAGGACCTGCCGCAGGTCATTCTGGGTTTCAGCCCCTCACTGAAGAGGAAGCGGCTTGCCCGGATTGGAACGTTCCAAGATCTCGCACACGAGGAAAGCAAAGAGGACGTTCCCTTCGAGTTCAAGAATCAAAGCCTCCCTGCCGTTTGTGACTCTTTGTACCATTTTTCTCGGATGATGAAAAAGACATTTTGGGCGGAGGAGGAGTTGAACACAGCATTTATGAGTGAAGCCAAGACGCCATCTGACATGTCCCTTCAGACCGCTCCTCTGGTGGCGACAGCGGGACCTGCCGCAGGTCATTCTGGGTTTCACCCCTCACTGAAGAGGAAGCTTGGCTTGCCGGATTGGAGCGTTTTCAAGATCTCGCACACAGGAAAGCAAAGAGGACGTTCCCTTCGAGTTCAAGAATCAAAGCCTCCCTGCCGTTTGTGACTCTTTGTACCATTTTTCTCGGATGATGAAAAAGACATTTTGGAAGCGAAGGAGTTGAACACAGCATTTATGAGTGAAGCCAAGGCATCTGACATGTCCCTTCAGACCGCTCCTCTGGTGGCGCGACAAGCGAGGACCTGCCGCAGGTCATTCTGGGTTTCAGCCCCTCACTGAAGAGGAAACGCTTGGCTTGCCCGGATTGGAACGTTTTCCAAGATCTCACACGAGGAAAGCAAAGAGGGCGTTCCTTGAGTTCAAGAATCAAAGCCTCCCTGCCGTTTGTGACTCTTTGTACGCCATTTATGAGTGAAGCCGACGCCATCTGACATGTCCCTTCAGACCTCTCCTCTGGTGGCAGCGACAAGCGAGGACCTGCCGCTCAGGCTGTAAATGCTGCTCTTAAGATCCGCTGTCTACAATTGCACAGGCTCGAATCCCACCAGGCTCAAGGTTGACTCAGCCTTCCATCCTCAGGGTAGGTAATTGAGTTAAGATTGTTGGGGCAATTAGCTGACCTTGTAAAATGCAGCTTAGTAATAATAATAAGCAGGCATATACAATGGAATAGAGCTATTGCTGAGCACACTGGGTTGCATCCCAAAAATTGTAAGCCTGAGTCTTGGAGAAGAGTGACATATAAATGTTAATTAAAAAAAAGTGGCGTCCTGGTGAAGAAGAAGCTGCTGTAGATGCTTTGACTGCCCAGGCATGCCTGGTGTGATCTCTGGAGAGACTATTGATCCACTTTTCCTCTGCCTTGAGAACATCTTCCAGATCGGAAGGAGCTGCGGTGGAGGCCAATGCTGCAACAGATGCATCAACTGAGAGCACCTGAAGGGTCTTGGTGAGCTCGGGACTGACACTGAAAACCTGGGTCTGAAGACAAGAGATCAGGCCCTGTGGCAGGTGACTCCAGCTGTTTCTGAATGACCTTCAGAAAGATCCTGGGAGATGGGACCAGCTCCTTCCTCACCGCCAGTTCGTTGAAGAGGACATCTGACTCCACAGGAGGCTGAGCAGTTGCTTCCTCATCATCTTCATCCTTCAGGTTGGCTGTATTTCGCTTTGAACAACAAAGGAGTGAATAAGGCATGCTTAAAACAGCCCGTGAACACTGGAATCTCAGGGAAACTTCCTCATCTTCTGACACGTCAGACTCACTCTTGTCTGGTTCACCAACCAAGGAATCATAGGAACCAAGGGCGTAGGCCAAAGCAGAAACATGTTCCTGAATCAAGGAACCCTTTCTGAAAGAAGAGCCTCTCGATCCGGGACCGCTCTCTGAAACTTCAGAAGCTGCTGAAGAATGACAGGCAAACCTCTGAATACCTTCAGAGACACCTTTCCTGATAGCCTTATCAATCAAGAGCTGCAGGTTGACCGGAACATCTGACTCGAAGGCTCAGCTGGTCTAAGGCCAGCTGCAGTAGGAGTAAAAGAGGCTTCCACCCCAGGCCTACTGCACTCACGCCTCCTGCCAAGGTAAAGCCCTGAATCCTCCTCGAGGATCACCATGATGACTTCCTCTCCTGAGAGATGAGGGGAGGCCTCTCTTTCCGGCTGCATCAGGGGACCAAGTCTGGACAATGGCCCTGGAGGAAGGTCCAGGTTCTTGATCCTGAAGGTCCACCTCACTGAGCAGAAGTTTCTCTTTCTGAGATCTGCTTGTAGAGGCCTTTTGTACCTTGGCAATATGCTTCTCTAAGGCCTGATGGCACCTGGAAGCATCCCTCTCCTCTGCTTTAGAGGCATTTTTTAAAAATTACATTTATATGCCAGCCTTCTCCAAAGACTCAGGGCTGCTTACAATTTTGGGATACAACCCAATGCCAGCAATAGCCTTCATTCCACTGTATATGCCTGCTTATTACTAAGCCTGCTTATTACTTGCTGGCTGCTTTCCTTGTTACTTGGAGCAGAAGGAGCTGCCTTGTGAGATCTAGCTGCTCTGGAGGCTCTGCTGTCTCTAGGCGTCCACCATCTTGAGGTGGAAGCCATAAGTGGGATATAAGTGTGACAAAGATAGGGGCGGGAAAAATACTACACAAGGCTCTATGACGTCTTCTATTCGACACAAAAATCAATAGAAGATATGAACCTGAGGGATTGATTTAACTCCTATAAGGATCTCCAAGTCATGATGCAGAACAGCAAGAAGTCATGCTAAAAAATCAAGAAGCCATGTTAAAAAATCATGAAGATTTCAGAAAAGAGATTGGCGTTATAAGGAATGATATAGTACGGTGAACTAAAAGAAAGAATGCAACAGATAGATGGGAAGTTTGAAGCCTTTCAGGTCCAAATTACCAAAAATGAACAAAAACTGGTGGAAATAGAAGA
>CM019150.1:9204097-9226988 GCA_009733165.1 Naja naja | reverse complement strand
CTGTCCTGCAGGGGCCCTGAAGTACTATAATCTATTTTGCCCTTATCACAAGTATGGTGAGTCACCTATTGGGTAACATCTTTATTTTGAGGGTTTATTTACTAAGAACAAGATAATACAATGTCAAAATTCTGATCTTGAATAGTTCTGGAGGTCATAGATGGGGTGGGGTTTCTGTAGTCACAAAGGAGAGAGAGGGTGTCTATCCTGGGACAGGTGATGGTCACCTGGAAATCTTTTAGGTTGTTTTTGTAAATTTATGCTACATTTATTTTAGTGTAGAAAATAAGAAGTAATTTCAATGGGTGAATGACAGACCATATTCCAAATGGGTGTTGTTCAAACTTTGAAAATTGAAGATGTATGGACCTCAACCTAAAATTCTGGGAATTGAAGTCCACACATCTTAAACTTCCAAGTTTAAAGAATGAGAGAGAGAGATTTTGGTTTTGCATTTGAGGTCACAACAGAGTATTCTTCAAGGTTTCCACTTCACAAGCTTGGCAGTTGATACCCAAATGAGAGAGATGGGTAGTTGAATTATGAGGTGAACCAACCAGCCAGCTAGTCAACCAGCTAGCCAACAACCAACCAGCCAGCTAGTTAATCACAACCAACTAGCTAATAACCAACCAACCAAATCAACCAACCAAACAATCAACCCATCACATTTCCAGATTTTTGCAGTACTGAATATGAAAGGAGCTTAGGATCCACAAGAAACTCAAAGACAGAAATTTAATTTGGGCCTAAAGGAGCACCATTTTCCCCTCTAGATATGCTAGGCTATATCTCGCCAAGAACAAATGGAAACTCATCAATAGGAGATGATTAATGCAAAAACACGCTCTTGCCAGGGCTGGTGAGCCTCATCAAAGCAACAGACTTCCCAAGGAAATGGGAGAAAGACAATCTGGTATATGGATTTAACAATAAATAAAACCATCAAATACTGTGTTTTATTTATATTGTTACTCTGGATTGAAAGCCCTGCTTCCTGCAAAGTATATGATAACTATAAAATTATGATAAATCATCTCAAACAGCAAATTGCTTGGATGAAAGGATGAAGAGCAAAATTCTCCAATCTGGCACCCTCCAGATGTATCGCTGGAGGTCAACTAGCATGATCTTTCTGGCAAGGTTGATGGAGACTGACTTCTAGTTCATCTGCTCCCTGCAAGACTGAAGAAGCTGGCAGAGAGACTTGCTCTGAGGAAAAATTGATTACCTGTCTTCATCTTGGAGTCTTCTGAACTGGGTCACTGAATAGACAAACCAGAGTTGGCCCTACTCTGGTTCCCAGGATAAGATCTTTCTACCATCAAGGCTGGAAAAGAGGTTGATATTCTTTGTAATTCCATGTAAGCTGCAGGATGGAGAGAAATGGATTAAGAGACGGTGCAGATTCAGTGGAGAACAGCAAGGATTTTCATGGGGGTGAAATTTGTGTCTTTCAAGAAGAGACAAGAGAAGGGAAGGTTTCATTTTAGGAAGTAGTAACAGGTAAACCTAGACCAAAACTGCTTTAACCACTGGCCCAAATCCCCTCCATTTTGGCAGCATATAGACTTTGGGGAACTGTACCATCTAATACTACTACTACTATAATACGGAATTAATAATGGTGCTATTTGTGGGAAAAAGATTGTCAGGCTGGCAGTTTAAGATTGTCAGGCTAGCAGTTTAGCAAAAGTGATTCAGCAATAGCAAGCATGAGAATAGGGATGTGGTTTTATCTGCTACATGTTATAATAATATTATGCTTGCTTAAGCACAAGATGAATTTGTTTTTACCTTCATGTGACTAATTGTGTAAGATGTAGGAAGGAGCTAATAAAAGAGTGGTCTCAACATGAAGTGGGGTCACTCATCCCGAGAACCTGGTCTCTGCTATTTATTTCATGAGTGTCCGCATCGCTACAAGTGGTGACCCGACGTGATCTGATTACGGTCAGGTACGTATCCCTTCTATATTGCTCACCGGAAGGTATATGAGCTCTCATCAGTTCTGCTGGTCAGAACTGGTCACAGTGCAGTATGGGAGGAAAACTCTCTAGGGTGCAGGAACAGCATATCCAGGAATTAGAGAAGTTAGCGGACTCTGTTAAAAGTGTTGGGATTAAGATCCACAGAAATGACATTAGAAAGTTACTAATATATCTATGGCAACAATTCCCAAGCTACCCCGAGGCAGGTAGTCTTCAGGTATCAACATGGAAGAAAATTGGGAAAGCCATGCATCAAGCCCAGGGCTCCAGCAGAGCAGTTGGTGGCGTGGAGAAAATTGATGGAGATTTTAATTACACATGAAAATCCTATGGAATTGACATCTTTAATAGGGGAAGAGTTACCCCATATTCTCCTCAAGTAGTTCAGCCAAAGGAGGAGAGTAAATCACGGTGTGGTGGGCTGCCTCAGTCATTAGATCACCCATCAGCACCAGAGTTTCCCCCCACTGAACATCAACTCCGACAAATGGAAGAATTGGGGAAAGGGATTAGCATCGCCATCCAGCAAACTATCTTGGAAGGGTTAGAAAAGGGAGAGTTTGGGTTAGAAGATGTGGAAGGATTGGAAGCGTTCCCTGTTCAAGTACACATGGATGCACAACTGAATCCTCAAAGGATTTGGAAGCCGGTCCCTTTGAGTGCATTAAAACAGATAAAACAGGCAACTGCCGATTATGGCATACATAGTCATTATACCAAGGCTTTGTTAGAAGCTTTGGGATTGGGGAATCTTATGATACCCGCAGATTGGAAGGCTTTATTTAAAATGCTACTTACTCCCTCCCAATATGTAGTATTTGACTTTCACTATAAGCAACAAGCCCTTGCCAGAGGGACAGCACAAATTATTCCAGATCAAATCTATGGGTCAGGGCAATTCACTGCAGTAGATCAACAGAAAGATTTGCCTGAAGAAGCTTATCCAATTATTATTTTGGCCGCTTTGCGGCATTAAGTAAAGTGGAAGGAAAAGAAGGAGGAAAGAGTTTTGCTAACATCAAGCAACAAAATGGGGAAAATTATGGGACTTTTATTGATAGGTTAAAACTAGCCATTGAGCGACAAATTAATAACCCACAAGCCCAAGAGGAGTTGCTTTTGAAACTAGCAGTTGAAAATGCAAATGTGGACTGTAAGCGACTGTTAACACCATTGGTGGCATCCGGTCAGCATTAGATTTAGCTCAACTTCTAGAGGCAGCTGCGAAAGCAGGTAGTAATGTTTACAATATGGAGTGTATGGCAACAGCGTTTAGGGATGGAAACAAAAGACAGGCAACTGCTTTAATTGTGGCAAGCCTGGGCATTTTAAAGCACAATGTAGAGCACCGGTGGTGGTGCTGCAAAGCAAAAATGGGGGCAAGGATCGACAACCAAGCCTAAACAACCTTGTCCTAAATGCAAAAGGGGTTCCATTGGGCTAACCAATGTAGATCAGCAGGAAAGCAAGGCTTCCAGAAAGGAAAAACTAGAAAAGGGGAGTTGATAGGGCCCCGAACAATCCGAACAGAATGGTGTGATTTGGGAAAATATCCGAACCTTATCCAGATTCGGACTTTGCAGTAACCGGTCCGTTTCATATTAATGACCCTCAAGCTCGTCCGCAACTCAAGGTTCAGCCGAATTGATTTACCTTTAGCAGGAAATTATAATTTAGATTTGCCAGGAGTAGTACAAATTTGTGATACACAGTTACAAGGACCGTTACGGAAGGTACTGTGGGTTGGTCCTTCCTCGATCGTCCACATCTAAACGAGGGATTCAAATTATTCCAGGAGTTATAGATTCAGATTATGAGGGTATTGTAAAGATACAAGTTATATCAAATGTTATACAACAAGTAGTTAAAGGAGAGAAATTGGCTCAACTAATTCTGCTTCCTTATAGGAAGACCATAAAAGGCCAGGGAAAGATCAGAGGTAGCGGCGGTTTTGGATCTACAGATCCCTCTTCCCAAGAAACCTTTAATCAGCAGGTATTGTTACTTACTAAACAGATAGTGGAGGAGAAACCCTGTGCTACTTTTATTCTTAATGGGAAATCCATCACAGGACTTTTAGATACTGGGGCAGATGTGTCAGTTATTTCTGAAAAGGATTGGCCATCGGCATGGGAAACAATTCACAGGGCAGCGGTGAGAGGAATTGGTGGGATACAGCATGCCAGGATGAGCAAGGAATGGATCACAGTCCATAGCAAAGGAAGTTTGAAAGTTGCTTATATTCAGCCTGTAATTACTCAGTTGCATTGTAATCTGTGGGGCAGGGATCTGTTGTCGCAGCTTAACACAAGATTAATAGTAGAAGATTAGAAATGGTACTCTTAAAATTGACTTTATATCATGAGAAACCCATATGGGTGGATCAATGGCCACTTACCCGGGAGAAACTGAATTCGCTAAACATATTGGTGAAGGAACAATTGGAACTTGGTCATATAGAACCATCTACTAGCCCATATAATAGCCCTGTATTTGTGATAAAAAAGAAAAGTGGAGCTGACAGGTTCCTTACCGATTTGAGAAAAGTGAATGAGGTTATTATGCCTATGGGGCCCCTACAATGCGGATTACCAAATCCGAATTTGATACCAGAGAATTACGATTTATTAATTATAGATTTAAAAGACTGTTTTTTTCTATTCCATTACACCCAAGATAGGAAGTTATTTGCATTCACAGTTCCTGTTGTGAATAACCAGGCACCTACTTCTCGTTTTCAATGGAAAGTCCTGCCTCAAGGCATGTTGAATAGTCCTACAATATGTCAGAAATTTGTTGACAATGCTTTACAACCATTTAGAAATTTGCATCCGGGATGGTTAGTTTACCATTACATGGATGACATCTTAATTGCTGCTCCGGTCCAAAAGGAACGGTGCGACAACAATTAAAAGAGTTATCAACCATATTAACAAATGCTGGACTAAAAATAGCTCCTGATAAGGTGCAATTCACAGCTCCTTGGAAGTATTTGGGGTTTAAAATGACACAAGCAATGATAATACCAGTCATGGCGAGAGCAAATTTAGGATCATCTCCGACGCTATTGCAATTACAAACCTGGCTTGGTAATATTAATTGGACGAGGCCGTATACTAAATTGACCACAGAGGAACTGAAACCCTTATTTGAAGGGCTAAAGGGAGGGTAGAGCCTACAGACATAATTTTATTAACTAAACAGCAGCAAGAGGTAGTGAAATTAGTGGAAGAACGTTTTCAATATCATTGGACTAATAAGTGTGCAGAGAATGTTCCTGTAGTATTGGAAATTCTGACAGGGCGACTACCCACAGCAGTGTTGGCCCAGGAGACTGCTCCGTGCGAATTTTGGAATGGATACATCTAAGACACACCCCGGAAATCTGTGTTGTCTCAAGGAGAGGCTTACAAGGCAATAATAATGAAGGGAAGAAATAGATGTCTTTGCTTAACAGGACTAGATCCGGGAAAAATTATAGTTCCAATGAGTTTGCAGGATTGGGAATGGTTGCTGGGAGTAATGAACACTTGCAGTTAGCCATGGAGAATTACGTAGGCAAAGTGGTATATCATGGTCTTAAAGATCCAAGATTACAGATGATAGTTAACTCAGTACTTCAAATTGTCCCATGCCAACAATTAACTCCCATTCCTGAGGCCCTAACGGTGTTTGCAGATGGGGGAAGGACATATGGCGCTTGTGTTTGGCGGGAGGCAGATGGTTGGAAAACAAAAATCACGGGGCCTCAGCAGTCTGCTCAGCGTGCTGAATTAGCAGCAACAATTGAGGCTTTCAAGTATCATCAGAACCGGAGATGAATTTAATAGTAGATAGCCAATATGTATATAAGCTTTGTCATATGTTAAGAAATGCATATTTGTCCCCTTCTATTACTCCAGATTTGTCATGCCTATTTTTAGCTTTGCAAAAGTTGTTAGAGGATCGAAAGTATAGGTATTTTATTGGTCATATGAGAAGTCATCAATCTTTTCCTGGTGCTCTAGGGAGGGAATAGGAGAGCTGATGAAGCAGCATCAGGTTACCATGTTCATTTTGCTACTGCATGGGACAGTCATGATTTTTATCATCAAAATGCAAAAGCTTTAATGAAACAATTTGGGCTCTCTGCTACAGAGGCCGGGCTGTCATCCAATCATGTCCTACCTGCAGCCAAATGGTAACCACAGGGGATTGCCTGGGGTTAATCCGAGAGGGCTTGTTCGTAATCAAATTTGGCAAATGGACGTTACTCAATATGCATCCTTCAGTCCCTATAAGTATCTTCATGTATCCATTGACACCTATTCGATTTTTATGGCTACTCCTCAACGAGGAGAGGCTACAAAACATGTCATTAATCACTGCATAAAAACTTTTGCATATATGGGAAAACCAATGGAAATAAAAACGGACAATGCACCAGCATATTGCTCATCAGCATTTTCAGAATTTTGCAAAAATGGGATATCGCTCATAAATTTGGGATCCCTTACAACTCTCAGGGTCAAGCAATTGTGGAATGAGCGAACAGATCCTTAAAAGCAAAATTGGATAAAATAAAAAAGGGGGAAAACCCTCTGGGTCTTCCAAATATACAAAATTGGTTAAATAAAGCGCTTTTGTATTAAATTGGATGGATCAAACCGGGAGGGGAGCTGCGTTATCGGCGGCGGACCGCCATTTTTCTTCTCTCTCTGATGCAGAACCTAAATTGGCAGAATCGGCAAAACCCAGAGTGTGGATAAGAGAATTACCGGACAAACAGTGGAAGGGTCCTTTTCGCTCTTGACTTGGGGAAGAGGCTACGCAGCAGTGGAGAAGGATGGGTCTCCATTATGGGTTCCTGGTCGGTGTGTGCGTCCTTATGTATGTCATGACGGAGGAGAAAAGGAAGCCAGAAATAAGTTCTGAAAACAATCCGGATATGGGGTTTGGGAAAAGAATACTTTAATGAAAGATATGGCTGACGTTGCAACATTGCTGAATAAAACTAAGTGCTGGGTCTGTATGCATATGCCCACTACTGGGAGTTCTGGATTGGTGTTTGCAGGTGTTCCTTTAACCAGAAAACAAATAGCAGAACATCCCGGAGTTTTCCGGGACTTTTCAAGCTTGCTGACTGATAAAAAGAATAAACCCATTTTGGCACTCAGTCACCGACTGCAAATGGAAGCGGAGATTTGTTTTGAAATTACCAACCAGACAGGCAACGGAACTTTTCTTGGACGTTATCCACACTGCAAACAAACTATAGTCATAGATGCAAAAAATCTTACTTGGAGTGGGAAAAATGAGCAGGGTAATGATGTGGAATTTGGTTGGGATAGCATGGACTCAGAATATCAATGTAAAGCTGCAATTTTTAATTGTACTGGATTGTGAATGTATACAGCATAACCTGACCTGTACAAAGGGTGATATAATCACAGGAACAAAAACAACATCCTGTAGGCTGACAACAGGGAAGTTTCTTAATGCACACATGTGCCAGGTAATAGGAATGATAATCACACAGGCTAATGCTACATGGGCGGTGAACAAATTATTGCCTTTGTATTTAGGAGAAGTGTGGTGGCTATGTGGACATAACGCATACCCTGAGATCCCTGGAGGGTGGTTTGGGACATGTGCTTTAGGATGGGTTTCACCGGCAGTTTGGGTGAATCAAAGTTTGCCTAGGGATTACGACTGCGTAACAAGAGAGAAGTTCCATCTTTGGACTCCGGGTTAACTCTGGGAGGGAGTTGGTCTACTCAGTTAGCTAGAGGATTACAACCTAATTTAGGGGCAGCCATGAATTACCGGGATCTACATAAACTTAACAATTGGACAACTCATATGTTCAATTTTACAATAAAAACCCTTAAGGCCATCAATCAAGAAATGCAGGAGATTAGAACAGTCGTACTGCAAAATAGATATGCTTTGGATTATCTTTTGGCCGCTAAAGGAGGGGTTTGTGCATTGCTAGGCTATGTGTTGTACTTATATCCATGACAACGGCCCCAATATCACTCATACTATTCAGCATATGGAGGATATGATAAAACATAATCCGCTGGTGACGCCAGAGGAAAATGCTATGGACATATGGGGAGCCTTGTGGTCATGGCTACCTGGCGGTGGATGGCAGGATTTGTAAAAATATTGATCCTAGTGGCTGGATTGTTAGTGGGGTATGTTGTTGCCTGCAATGTTTTCCAAATTTAATCAGTATGGTAGCTACTTGTTTAAAGAAAAGTTTAAAGAAATCGGCTTTGCAGAAAAACTTTACCAAGATATCAATATGTCCGAGGATGTTTATGTGGAACCCCGTAAAGCATTGCAAGTCAGTGAGGAGAAAGACAGACGGTCCACAGTGGTGCTGGAGGAAAATGAAGAATATTTAGATTTAACCGTTCTGCAGTAATAAATAAAAAGGGGAGATGTGGGAAAAAGATTGTCAGGCTGGCAGTTTAAGATTGTCAGGCTAGCAGTTTAGCAAAGTGATTCAGCAATAGCAAGCATGAGAATAGGGATGTGGTTTTATCTGCTACATGTTATAATAATATTATGCTTGCTTAAGCACAAGATGAATTTGTTTTTACCTTCATGTGACTAATTGTGTAAGATGCAGGAAGGAGCTAATAAAAGAGTGGTCTCAAAATGAAGTGGGGGTCACTCATCCCGAGAACCTGGTCTCTGTCTATTTATTTCATGAGTGTCCGGCATCGCTACAGCTATTACTACATCTTTTAATACTATTACTACAACTATTGTTTATACTATTACTACTACTATTTTTTCAACTTCCTTTTTTACACTGGAATTGCTAGCAGACCCAATTTTTACATCAATACTAGATGTGGGTAATCAAATAAATAAGGATTGCCTTCTTGAAGGGTTTATATAGGTATGCTGTCTCTGTTCTTTAAATTACCTGTTATGTCAGTCTGACCAAATCTTGCCTGCTATTTAAGAAAAAGGCCCCTGAGCAGTGTAATACTATATGTGTTCACCCAAAAGTAACACATAGAGTGCCAGTAGGACTTACATCTTATTAAAATGTAGGTTCCTTTTTCTAAAGTATGCCATTTAGGGATTTTGACTACAACTAAGGGTAAATCAAAAGAATCTGGGGACGGAATGTTTGTAGGTAGTGTCAATAAAGAACTAAATGATGAATAAATCCAACTCATTATCTGTTATATGTTAAATAGCATTATAATTATTCTTTGCAGCAAAAAGAATGAGAGAAAAGGAATGGGATAGGAGGGAAAAGGAGAAGAGGACACTTTTGACAGTTTGACACTTAAAATCCTGAATTTGAAGCTTTGATGGCCACCCTCTTCAGTCATAGAGCAAGTATGATACAGATAGTCCTTGAGCTACAACAATTCATTTAGTGACCATTTGAAGTTACAACGGCACTGAAAAAAGGGACTTGTGTCCATTTTTCAGTTATGACCGTTGCATCATCCCCTTGGACATGTGATCAAAATTCAAATGCTTGGCAACTGATTCATATTTATGACAGTTACAATGTCCTGGGGTCCTTCTGACAAGCAGAGGGGAAGCCAGATTCGCTTAACAATTGTGTAATTAGCTTAACAACTGTAGAGATTCACTTAACAGCAGTGGCAGGAAATGTCATAAAATGGGGCAAAACTCACTTAAAAACTGTCTTGTTTAGCAACAGAATTTTTGTGGTTATAAGTTGAGAACTACCTGTATTGAAAGACAAACTTCAGACTGAAGGAAATAAAATGAAAAAAATTATTGGGGTCTTTCACCAGCACAGGTTGAAGCAAAGTAAGAAGAAAGCAGCAGGTTTAGTCATCTGGGGTGGTCAAAAAAGTCAAGATGGTGATCCCAATAGTGTAACAAAAGATCTACCTGTGGAGCAGAAATATGTGGTTTCTGTGTGCAATACATGCTATCTATCTATCTATCTATCTATCTATCTATCTATCTATCTATTCACCCCAATTTCACAAACTTTCATTGTTAACCCAAATGTACTTTTTAAAAGAGGCAACTGGACTTGTACGTTTTTTCTTTGAATATACGTTTTGCTTTGAATCCAAGAAGCAGATTCTTCAGCTCTGACTGGATGAGGGGGAATGGAAGGATTTATAAATTCATGGTCGTGGTTGTCTCAAAGGTGCTTTTTTCAAGAGGCAACTGGACTTTATGTTTTTTCTTTGAATATATCTTTCCCTTCTCATCCAATATGCTTGGAAGCATTTATAAATAATAGCCCCGCCCCAATCCCCATCCAATCAGAGCTGAAGAAGCTTCTTAGTTGAGAAGCGAAACGTAAATTCAAGGAAAAAAGCAGAAAGCCCAGTTGCCTCTTGAAAAAAAGCACCTTTGAGACAACCATGACGTGGATGCCGACAGTCTCCGTACACATGATTTCTTTTTAAGCAAATCCTTGCAGTTTTTAAAGGAGTCACTCAGCGGCTAAGCGAAACTAGCTTTCCCTGTTGATTTCGCTTGGCTGGGTGGCGCTCAGATCACGTGACTCGGAGGACGTTGCAGCCCTCATGAATAATGCATACCGGTTCCTAAGCGCCTGGATTTGAATGACGTGGCTGGAAGGATAATACGAGGCGTAAGTGCGAGGACTGGGCGGAGGGTCGGGGCTGGCGGACGCCCGATGCAGGTAGGGTGCATGTTACGCTTTAAGACTCCCGGGCAGGGAAGGAGGGAGGGAGGCTGACGGGGAGCCGAGGCCCGGCCTGAAAGGCGAGGCGAAAGGATTTGTCGTCCTCCAGCCTTCCTGAAAGGCCTGTGAGAGGCGGAGGCTTCTGCCTTCTTCTCCGGGCGGCCTGGGGACTCCTCTCGGCGGGGAAAGGGACGAATCCCTGACGCTCCTCTCGTCCTCCTCCATTCCACCTTCAGGAGGACGGACGGGCCTGACAGAGGAAGATAGCGCCGCCCGACAGGAGAAGAGCGGCCACGCGGAGCAGCCCGGCCCACAGCCGCGGCTTCCCCGGGAGGCGGCGGGGAAATCCCGGCCGCTGCGTGGCTGCAGAAGAGCAGTCCGCAAACGGGATGAGACGGAGCCGAAAAGGACCCCGTGAAAGGGCGATGCCCGGAGGGAGAAGCGGAGACAAGGAGGGAAAGGCGGGGACGAGGAGAACCCCCGAGACGCTCCCGGAGGGCGGACGGCTCTTCCGCAGAAACGGAAAACGCGGGAATCCCCGAAGAAGAATCCAAAACCAGGGAGAAAAGAAACACGAATGTACAGAATGTGGAAGATCCTTTAAAAGAAATCAGCAGCTTCAAAACCATCTGAGAATCCACTCAGGAGAAAAACCATATCAGTGTCTGGAATGTGGAAAGAGCTTCAGTTTGAGGGCAAATCTTTGTAGACATCAAATAATTCACACTGGAGAGAAACCATATCAATGTTGGAATGTGGAAAGAGCTTCGCTGTGAGGGCAACTCTTGATAATCATCAAAGAATTCACACTGGAGAAAAACCTTATACATGCCTGGAGTGTGGAAAGAGCTTTACTCAGGGTGGAAACCTCCGTCAACATCAAAGAATTCACACAGGAGAGAAACCATATCAGTGTCTGGAATGTGGAAAGAGCTTCGCTGTGAGGGGAACTCTTGATAATCATCAAAGAATTCACACTGGAGAAAAACCTTATAAATGCCTGGAATGTGGAAAGAGCTTCGCTGAGAAGAGAACTCTTGATACTCATCAAAGAATTCACACAGGAGAAAAACCTTATAAATGCCTGGAGTGTGGAAAGAGCTTTACTCGGAGTGGAAGTCTCCGTCATCATCAAAGAATTCACACAGGGGAGAAACCATATCAATGTCTGGAATGTGGAAAGAGCTTCACTGTGAGGAGAGGTCTTGATAATCATCAGAGAATTCACACAGGAGAAAAACCTTATAAATGCCTGGAATGTGGAAAGAGCTTTATTCAGGGTGGACACCTCCGTTATCATCAAAGAATTCACTCTGGAGAAAAACCATATCAATGTCTGGAATGTGGAAAGAGCTTCACTGAGAGGAGAACTCTTGATATTCATCAAAGAATTCACACAGGAGAAAAACCTTACAAATGCCTGGAGTGTGGAAAGAGCTTTAGTCAAAGTGGAAACCTCCGTCAACATCAAAGAATTCACATTGGAGACAAAACATATCAATATCTGGAATGTGGAAAGAGCTTCACTGTGAAGAGAGGTCTTGATAATCATCAAAGAATTCATTCTGGAGAAAAACCTTATAAATGCCTGGAGTGTGGAAAGAGATTTAATCAGGGTGGAAACCTCCGTCAACATCAAAGAATTCACACAGGAGAAAAACCATATAAATGTCTGGAATGTGGAAAGAGCTTCGCTGTGAGGGGAACTCTTGATAATCATCAAAGAATTCACACAGGAGAAAAACCTTACAAATGCCTGGAGTGTGGAAAGAGCTTTACTCAGGGTGGACACCTCCGTCAACATCAAAGAATTCACATTGGGGAAAAACCATATCAGTATCTGGAATGCAGAAAGAGCTTTGCTGTGAGGGAAAGTCATGATAATCATCAAAAAATTCACAAAGTAGAAAAACCTTAAAAATGCGTGGAGTGTGGAAAGATCTTTATTCTGGGTGGACACTTCTGTTTACATCAAAGAATTCATACAGGAGAAAAACCATATAAATGTCTTGAATGTGGAAAGAGATTTGCTGTGAGGAGAACTCTTGATAATCATCAAAGAAGTCACACATGAGAAAAATCATACAACAGCCTGGAATGTGGAAAGAGCTTGAATGAGAGGGGAAATTTTAATAGTAATCAAAGAATTCACACCAGATCACCTCCGTCAACATCAAAGAATTTACACCAGAGAAAAACCATATAAATGCATGGAGTCTGGAAAGAGCTTTACTCAGAGTGGACACCTCTGTGAACATCAAAGAATCCACTCCGGAGAAAAACCTTATAAATGCCAGGGGTGTGGAAAGAGGTTCAGTTGGCTGAGAAACCTTTATACACATCAAAGAACCCACTCGGGAGAAATCCTCTGTAAATGTCTGGACTGTGGAAAGACCATCAGTCGGAAAAACAGCCTTAATAGACATCAACTCATCCATTCTGAGGAAAACTATAAATGCCTGGAATGAGAAAGAGTTTTATTGACAGTGGAAGCCTCTACTGACATCAAAGGATCAATCATGATTCACTAGGATTCAATCTGTCATAGAGAAGAAAATTTAGAAATGTACAGAATGGGAAAAATCCTTTAGAACAAATGGAAATCTCCAAAACTACAATGGAACCTCGGGTACAAATGCTTCTGACCAAAACGGGTGACAACCAAAATTTTGGGAAAATTGTTGCTTCTGGTGGCGAACAGATCCTCTGCTGCCGATCAAATACAGCCGTGGTGATTTTGCCTGCCGCGCGATTTCCGCTTCTACACATGCACAGAATTGTAGGCGCATGTGCAGTCAGTCTCACTTCTGTTTGTGACCAAATCGGGTTGCAACCGAAGTCCTGGAACGGATCATCATTGTCACCCGAGGTTCAAACAATCAAACGTTTATTGTCAATGTACAACATGTGTATAATGAAATTGAAAATTATAAGAATCTACATGGGAGGGGAACCTTATAAATGGATAGAGCATGGCTAACATGTTTTAGTAACAGCAAAATCAGCTTAGCTCTGGATGAAATGCTCCAAGGTTTCTCAAGGTATGAGAAACTCCTTGAATATTTATTACTGACCTAATTACACCTAAAAAGGCAGGTGTGTGGATTCTTACACTTCATTGCCATCTCAAATTGTATGTGTCAGCGTGAGCAAGGACAGTATCATCAATTCAAATTTTCCAGGGTATACAAACTTCTGAAATATTTTACTATTCTTTTCATTACTAGTCAGTAAATATTAACCACAGTTAACATTGGTTCAGTTTTACTATTGTTTTATTATTGTTAAATAAAGGAACATTTTACTATCTCCTTTATTCTTATGCTTTGTTTAGCAGTTTTGCTACTGTGTATTACCTCATAGTTTAATTTGAATTATATTACAAATTAAGTGTTTTGCATGATCACATTTTTCCTATAAACAAGTCCATATCTTTCAAATTGTGCAAGGAATATGAGAGCAACAGTATTCAATTGTACATTCTTATATAATCATCGCAAATTAGTCATTCAATGGTGCTGTAGTTAAATATATTACTTAGGAAGCTGGGCCAGAACCAGTCTTTCCCTTTCAATAGTAGAAGTTCATGATGAAGCCACCAACATTCTACAGCAACCCCCTTTTTATCTTCTCTTCCTGGCTCTGTAAATATACCCCAAGTATGAACTACTTTCATCTCAGCCTTTCCATCTTGGCTGGGACATATCTCTCTGAAACAGGTGATGGGCAGCAAGCAGAGAAAGCCAGATACATGCCACAGTATCCAAAGCTGCTTCCTTTCAGGTATCTGCTCAGTGTCAGATGCAACCCTCTCTCTAAAGTAGCTTTGTCATCCAGCTTTAGAGACCTTGCTAAGTTTTGCTAATTACTATTTTTAATGCAACAGAACGGGGAATGTTTGAACACATGACATAAGATAATCTTACTACCTGTAATTGACTTGTAATCACTTAGTAAGCCAGACAAATCTTACTTCATTCTTGAGTTAGACAGCTTCATTGCCAGATGGATTCATAACTGACAGACAAACCACACTCAACATGCGGTCTTTAATGAAATTATACCTATCTGGAGGGAAATAAGTAGTGGGGTTCCCCACAGTTCTGCCTTAGGCCAGTACATTTCAATATCTTCAGAAATATTTTAGATGGCATGTAAGGAGAACTCATCAGATTTGCAGATGACACCAAGCTGGCAGCAAAAAGAAACGAAAAGAGTACCCCCCCTCCCAAAATTGAGGAGAATCTGCTGGATCCAGAGCCATCTGTGGACTGTGGTTTTGCATGACCAGTTTATTGCATGATCACAATGCAAACCCTGGTTTTTTTGAGGAGTAATGTGACAGAAGAATTAAAAAGGCTGTCCAGAGTTCGATGAAGATTTCAATGAAACACAATGAGCCAGTGTATGTCTGCTGTGATCTCAAAATAAACTGAAAATAAGTCTGCAATAAGGGAGTGGGGTTTTTCTTCGAATTATTGTGATCACCCCCTAGAATAGTGTACTTTTCCAAATCCCAGATTTCAAAAACTAGAGTGGAAAATGGAAAGCATATAAAAAGGAGGGACAAAATGATAAGTGTGGTGGGTTGATAACCACCTCCCTTCACAGTATCTTTCAAACTGAGCAACTCATAATTCCCCAGCCAGCATTACTCAGTGGGGAATTTTGAGAATTGAAGTCCACACACCTTAAACATTCCTGAGTTTGAAAGACACTGCTCTACTAGAAAGGAAGCTTGAGGCTTTTTACCACAGAAAAAGGGGAAAAATAGGAAAATGCATGAAGAGCTATAAAATTATCCCCACAAATCCACATTTAAACTCCTTGTTGAGAAAAAAGGGAAGTTTTAAATGGAATATCTGCAAGATTGTTACAGTTGATCAAAACCCTGTCTGTGTTGTAGACAATATAGCTGAGGAGTCTTTGAATTTGAAGATTTAGCTACAGACAATTGATCTCTACCTATAAATGGTTTTTCTGTGAATTCTCTTTTCAATAATCCTAAATATCTGGTAACAGAGAAGAATTTTTGCAGGTTCTTGGGCTTCCTTAAATTCTTGAAAATATTACAGGAAAATTTGTTTTGGAAAGAAGTGTAATGATCATATTCAAGGTTTTTAGCACCAACTGTCTTTGGAGATCTCCTTCTTGCAAGAGCCAATATATTATATTGGCCACTATAATCTACAACAGAATTCATGTCCTCACTTAATGATGCTAAGAACAGAAATTCCATTGTTAAGCAACTCACACATAAGTTTAAAACCATGTGACTATGCCACTTACGGTTGCCACTTAGGGTTGTCAGTTGTGGCAGTCCCAGTGAGGACTGTGAGTTATTAACCTTATGTGACCATAACTTCCAATTTCCTGCTGGCTTCCCCATTGACTTTGCTTGTTGGAAGCCTAACAGGGAAGGCTGTGAATCAGAATCCCATGACAATGGGATGCTGCAATGGTCAGAAGTGTGAGCTGGTTGCTGAGTGTCTGAAACTGAAACGTGGTTGCATCAGACTTCCTGCTGATTTCCCCATTGATTTTGCTTGTTGGAAGCCAACAGGGAAAGCTGAAAATTATGATCGCATGACAACTTGAAACTGACAGAAGTGTGGGCGGATCACTGAGCTTCTGAAGCACAATTATGTGGTTGCAGAGGTACTGCGATGGCCATGACTTTGAGGATCAGTTTTAAGTACCACTCCTTCAGTGCCATTATCACTGAATGAGTGGTCATGAAGCAAGGACTACCTATATAGCATAGCACCACTGAATTTTCTGAAGCTTCTCAATGCAATGAGAGAGCATCAGATATCTTAATTTGAAATCAGATTCAAAACAGTGTCAGCTAAAGCGATGGAATAATTCTGCAGTAGAAGCTACTATAAAGATCTTATTGCTTCGGCTGGCACTTCAAATATAGGTCCTTGGAGTGATTCTGAATCAAGAACTCATCTTCACCTTCACATCATCATGTAAACTATCTTTGAAATGAAAATTAGGGATCCTGAGCTCTCTGGAACAACTACAATCCTAAGCTTTGATAAAACACAATAGCTATGCTGAATCAATTCCAGCTGGACACGTGGCATTTAGTCCGGACATGTATGAGAACATCTTCCCAGCCTCAGATATTTCTCCAGCCTCACCTCCTAATTGTCTCATCTCAGCAGCAACAGGCTGTAAGTGATAAGGCATGACATACAGGAAGGCAGGTGAGAACCTGGAGAAGTATCCAATGGATAAATGTTCTGATGTCAATCTCCCAAATGTTGCAGTAGTATGTTGTTGTAGTAGTATGCTTCATCTTAGAAACTTCCTGGAGTTAAAGAAATTATAAATGTCATTTGTGAAAGAGTTTAAGCAGCTGGAGAGATTTCAAGCAGCTTTTGAGGTCATAGCTAGCTTAATGTAACAAAGAGAAGTTTCCAACCAGCCTGGTATTTATCTCTGACGTGTTCACAATTAAAGAATGACTGGTCAAAAACAACCGAAGGGAATGTTGTGATTTAGTCCATGTTCCCAGCATGTTTTTTCTAATACATGCTTGTTTCTAGCTAATTATGTCCTTGCTTGAGTCTTCAGCCATGGTGCCTTACTGGTTAAATACCTGTTGAAGCTTTTCTTGAATTGATTGGTTGATTATTTGGATTTTGTCATTTGTTGACTTTGCTTAATTGTCCTTTAGGTGGACCCTAAAGGACAATTTGAAGCTAAGAAGCTGTGAGGTCTTTGAACCAGGCATTTTGCAGAAGAGAAAGTATATAGCTGCTTGAGATGGCAACATCGCTACTTGTGAGTTGACTGCTAAAATAGATTAAAGGCAGTGTTTTTTTGACCTGACCTATTGATAAATGTCTATGGAGATTCTCAGTCCTCCAGGTCATGGTTGTCCCAAAGGTGCTTTTTCAAGAGGCCACAAGATTTTCTGGTTTTTCTTTGAAGACGTTTCGCTTCTCATCCAAGAAGCTTCTTCTGCTTGGATGAGAAGTGAAACGTCTTCAGAGAAAATTAGAAAGTTCAGTGGCCTTTTGAAATGCATTTTGGGATGACCTATTGACAGTTTAATATTTTGTCCTTTTGTGTATAAAGGAGGAATAAGGGAATATCTTCTGTCTTTCCCTCTAAGGGCTTGTGTCTCTTCCAGATGTAGCTTAGGAAGAAACAAGGCCTAACTTTTACTTCAATATCATGAATGTCCACTAGAATTCACTGCTAGCTGGGCTAAGCCTATAATTCCATATGAGAACTGGGGCGACATGATAGCAATGTTCCAATGTTTGAGGGGCTGCCATTTTCCAAAGCAGCAGAAAGCAAGAAAAAAAAGCAATAGATGGAAACTAACCAAGGAGAAAAGCAACCTAGAACCAACCAACCAGTGGAACAGCTTGTCTTCAAAAGTTGTGGCTGCTCCACTGGAGTCTTTTAAGAAGATACCCATTTGTCCAGATTAGAATAGAATCTTCTGCTTGGACGGGCTGGATTAGAAGACCTCCAAGGTCCCAACTCGATGTTCTGTATTCTGCACTTGATCACTATGTTATGAATATTTTTACTTTTTCCAGTGGGATACTCTGTTTCTTAAATACTCAATATGTTTTCAATGCTCTGCTCATCTTTTGGAACAGGTGTTCCATCCAGGGCTCCAGCTGAATTCAAACCTTCAAACTTTAGAGTCCATTATTCTGGGTCCAAAGTTGTTAATATGATTTATAATCCTTGTCACCGAGAAAATAACATGGAAGAATCCATGAATCTACCAGGGATCAAGCTTCAGTTGAAGTTATCTCAGAAGGTGGAAATCTTTAGATTGACTTTGGCTGATATTGAAACGCTACACAGGGTTAGATATTTTGGACACTTTGATATGACACCATCAAGAAATCCCAGATCTACAAACTAAACAGGAAAGCTGGAAAAAATGTCCCAAGAGGCCATAGCAAACCACCTCTGTTGTGACATGTCCATTAAGTCATTAAGGATCAAGATTCACTTGTACATGGCTTAAGAAGGATCAGCTGCTCAGAAATGAGTCTTGAAATCCAAGTAGTACTCTTAAGAACTGATGTCTTTTATAAGCCACAATGACATCAACATGGCAGTACAGGAATCCTGATGTCATGCCATCAATGAAGAGATTATGTCTATTGCATCACTGGGTGTTAGAAGTGGAGAAGTTGAGTCATTTGATCCCTGGGTCCCCATTTGTCCCATCTATGGACACAAATGCTCTTGGCCCTGCTCCAGAAAACATTCCGCAAAACGGCCTTCCTTCTTTCACCCACAGATTGTTCTCTCATTCAAGCAGCACCTAAATGTGGCCATCTTATTTTCTCCTTTGCTCCATTCTCTTGATGCCAGCTATATTTGGTAGCAAGGATTCTTTGGTGTCTTCTCAGTTGACCTTCCAAGCCACTGACCTGGCAGCAAAGAAAATCAGGAGAGCGATTAATACATAAGTACCAGGTGGGAAGCAATGAACATGGCAGCGATTCTTAATTTAGTGTCCTTCAAAGATGCTAGACCAGGGTGTTAAACTCGCCTGCTGGCCAGATGCATCACATGCTGGCCTTGCCCACCCTCAGTTTAGCAAAAGTTGTGATAGGTCATGTGACGAAGACACGACGATGTGAGTTTGACACCCTTGTGCTAGACTGTTGCCACAATGGCCTCCCTGATAGTATGATGGAAAGTGCAGTTTAAGACACCTAGAGAGTAAAAGATTGAGAAAGGTTCAGTAGACATGACCTGATGGATTGATTTGATCACTAGAGTTCCACATATATAATAGTTTATGTTATTGTGATTTGGAAAATCATCATTGGCAAGCTTTTTCTTTAGTCCTAATCACAAGGTGAGCAAAGCCAGTAATATAAAATACCATTCATAAATAATGCTACTAACTTTATTTATTTATTAAATTTATATGCTGCCCATCTCCTTGATAGAGCAACTCTGACCGGCTTACAGAAACTTCAGATGCCATAAGAAGTTTGGATAAACAACAACAACAGCCCCTTACAAATGTCAAGGGCATTGAAACAGCAGATGATATAACCCAGATCCCCCCACCCAGGTACCTTTTTCCGAAGAAAAAAAATAGTTTGTTCAAGTTTCTTCACTAAATATCTGAGCTCTTCTTCTGGGTTGAAAGGTGATTCTTACACCCTAACAAGAAGTGAATAAAAGCAAGAGTAGAACTTTGCTGGAGTGCACAGGTGTGTGTGAGTGAGTGTTCATGTGGGAATTTCAGATAAACTTAGGGGAGAAATATCCTGCTTAGAGCAACCAAAGGACTATTAGGTGGAAGTAAGGGGTTGAAGAAAATGCTAACCCTTTGCAATTTTAATCTTATTTTTAGATTTTATCCCTTATCTGTCTAATCACACTTGGTCAATAATTCTATTCCATTCCTATTCTATTCCATTCTATTCTATTCTACTCTCTCTACTCTACTCACCTTTCTTATTTTTATAAATAGCTCAAGGCAGCCAACATTCAGAAAATTCTACTTCCTCATTCTAAAAAAAAACAAAAAAACAACCTGTAAAGTGGGTTGGGTTGAGAGAGAAGGATTAGCTCAAGGTCACCCAGCTGGCTTTCATGCCTAAGGTGGTACTAGAACTCACAGTCTCCTGGTTACTAGCCTGGTGCTTTGACTACAAAAATAACCACTAGACTATACTGCAATCATGTGGAATTTCTCAAACCACATCTGGTATTCTTAGTCCAATATTTCTCAATTGGCTTCTTCATCTGACAGAGGGATTCTGAGAGTTGAAGTCCACACACAATGTAGTTAAATTTGCCTTAACTTTTCTAGGAATAAACCGAGAAATGCACTGATTATGCAAAAAATATTCAGAGGATGAGCTTTTAAAAAGAGTCCATTAAATCTTAGCTACGTAAGTGTAAGAAGAAGAACCTGAGAAAGATACCTTGGTTGTCCTAAGATGGCCTTGGATGGATTTTCTTCTGGATAGCTGAAGTTGGATGATCTTTTGCTTCGAATTGCTGCTAGAGAGCCCTTAACTGACCCCTTGTGTTGCAATCTAGGGCAAGAAGAAGAATTTGACAACCTTTGAAAACTCATAAAGTGCCCATATCTGTTGTCTGTCTTCATTCTCTCTGCATGTAACAGATAAAGGGAACCAGCTAAATGGGTTTTATAAAAGCACAAGCGTGCTAGTGAGGCCACACTTGGATTCAACTCCCAGATTAAGAGAAAACAAATATTAACTAAATCAACTAAACAAAACGCTGACATTAAATGCCTACAGGAGTTACATATCCAAAACAGCACAAAAATATTTAGAATACCCCAAGTTAAGTGTATAATTTACAGCATTGGCAGAAAAGGGGGTTTGCCATTTATGTAAAAAAAGGGATAAATGCAAAACAAATCTATGCAGATGAACAAGACAGAATTTTAATGATACAAATCAATTTACATCAAAACAATTACTATTGGTGGGGATATATGCCCTTAACGATAACCAAAAGAAGTTCTATAAGGTATTATATGATAAAATAATTAGTGTAGGTGAAGGAAGTATTTGTTTAATAGGGGACTTCAATGCCATTGTTGATGTTAAAAAAGATTATGTTAGTACGGAAGAGATTAGGAAGGGAAAAAAGAGAATTCTACCAAAAACTTTCTTTGATTCAACGGAAGAGACCAACCTGAAAGACATATGAAGGAAGAGAAATCCAAATGAGAAGAAATTCACATTCTATTCTAGTCTGCATAAATCCTGGTCCAGAATCGATATGGTGTGGGTGAACGGGGCAATTGAGAAAGACATCAGTGAAGTAGAAATAATGCCCAATATATGGGCCGACCACAGCCTGATGAAAATTACATGGAAAGGACAAAACAAAAGGAAAAGGAGATGGATACTAAACCCACAGATAACAAAAGAAAAAGAATATATTCAAAGAATTAAAGATGAATTAGAAATATTTTTAAGGTTAACTTAAAACAACATACTAGTTTACAAAATTTATGGGACACCACAAAGGCTTTCATGAGAGGTATATCAATAGCCTATATAGCTAAGAAAAATAAAGAAAAATGGAAGAAAGAACGAATTACAAGAAAGGATTAAAAAAATTGAATATGAGCTCCAAAAAGATCCAAAAAATATGGACGCTAAGAAAGAAATAGGGATGATTAGACATGAATTAAATTTGATAGACACTGAGGAAACTGCACGTAACTTTAAAAATGTCAAACACATTTTTTTTGAATCATCAAATAACCCAGGAAGGAGGTTGTCCCATAAATTAAAAATAGAGAAAGAAAAAAGATTAATTCAGCAACTTAAGGATGAGGAAGGGACAGTGTATTATCAGATGGAGGAGAAAATGAGAATTGTGCAAAGGTATTTTGGCGAGCTTTATAAACAAGAAGAAGTTATGGAAGAAAACATTAGACACTAGTTGGAGGGAAACGGTCTGAGCCCAATCTCTGAAGAAAATAGAGAAATACTTAATAAAGAAATAACATTAGTAGAGCTACAAAAGGCGAATTATATAAAAATTTCTCAAATATTTGAACCAATGCTATTAGAATTATATAACGAGGCATTAATGGAAGCTAGACTTCAAAATGGAAGAGAAACAGTCAAAGGTAGAAAGATTGCATGGGCACAGAATTTCGGATACATTATAGAATTAGGCAAGTGGGATTCAATTTTTTAACAACCGGTTCTGTGGGCATGGCTTAGTTGGTGGGCGTGACTTGCTGATCATGTGACTGGGTGGGCATGGCCAACTCGGCGTTACTCACATCAAGGGCTCCTCTGGCTCTCATGACAGTGGGGATGCTGCAATGTTCATAAGTGTGAAAAATGGTCATAAGTCACTTTTTTCAGTGACATTGTAACTTTGAATGGTCACCAGTTTTAGACCAAAACTCAAAAAGGGTATGTAAGCTCATGTTTGAATGTCAATCTTTCTAGCTAGCCAAGAAGCCTTGCTGAATGTCACTCATCTTGGTTCCTTGTCATTAAAAGCTTCTTTCTAGCAGCTCTGCTTCATTATTATTATATTTTTCAAAGTGCTAACTCCAACAGGGAGTATTTCATCCCAACAGCAGTGTAAAAGCTTAAAACAACCCTTCCCTTAAGAAAGTACCAAGAAGAAAACCTCCTTTGGAAACAGTAAGTCTAGGCATACTACCAAGAATGCAAGAATGGGTGGAAAAACTAAAGGACATTTCTTCCAACAACCGGTTCTCGAACTG
>CM019150.1:9181811-9203097 GCA_009733165.1 Naja naja | reverse complement strand
AATGTCTGGAATGTGGAAAGAGCTGGCTGTGAGGGAAACCCTTGATAATCATCAAAGAATTCAACACACAGAGAAAACCTTATAAATGCCTGGAGTGTGGAAAGAGCTTTACTCAGGGTGGACACCTCCCACAACATCAAAGAATTCACATTGGGGAAAACCATATCAGTATCTTGGAATGCAGAAAGAGCTTTGCTGTGAGGGAAAGTCATGATAATCATCAAAGAATTCACAAAGTAGAAAAAACCTTAAAATGCTGCAGAGTTGGAAGATCTATTCTGGTGATTCTGTTTACATCAAAGAATTCATACAGGAGAAAACCATATAAATGTCTTGAATGTGGAAAGAGATTTGCTGTGAGGAGAACTCTTGATAATCATCAAAGAAGTCACACAGGAGAAAATCATACAACAGCCTGGAATGTGGAAAGAGCTTGAATGAGAGGGAAATTTTAATAGTAATCAAAGAATTCACACCAGATCACCTCAACATCAAAGAATTTACACCAGAGAAAACCATATAAATGCATGGAGTCTGGAAAGAGCTTTACTCAGAGTGGACACCTCTGTGAACATCAAAGAATCCACTCGAGAAAAACCTTATAAATGCCAGGGGTGTGGAAAGAGGTTCAGTTGGCTGAGAAACCTTTATACACATCAAAGAACCCACTCGGGAGAAATCCTCTGTAAATGTCTGGACTGTGGAAAGACCATCAGTCGGAAAAACAGCCTTAATAGACATCAACTCATCCATTCTGAGGAAAACTATAAATGCCTGGCATGCAGAAAGAGTTTTATTGACAGTGGAAGCCTCTACTGACATCAAAGGATCAATCATGATTCACTAGGATTCAATCTGTCATAGAGAAGAAAATTTAGAAATGTACAGAATGGGAAAAATCCTTTAGAACAAATGGAAATCTCCAAAACTACAATGGAACCTCGGGTACAAATGCTTCTGACCAAAACGGGTGACAACCAAAATTTTGGGAAAATTGTTGCTTCTGGTGGCGAACAGATCCTCTGCTGCCGATCAAATACAGCCCTGGTGATTTTGCCTGCCGCTGATTTCGCTTCTACACATGCACAGAATTGTAGGCTCATGTGCAGTCAGTCTCACTTCTGTTTGTGACCAAATCGGGTTGCAACCAAGTCCTGGAATGGATCATCATTGTCACCCGAGGTTCAATCAATCAAACATTTATTGTCAATGCACAACATGTGTATAATGAAATTGAAAATTATAAGAATCTACATGGGAGGGAACCTTATAAATGGATAGAGCATGGCTAACATGTTTTAGTAACAGCAAAATCAGCTTAGCTCTGGATGAAATGCTCCAAGGTTTCTCAAGGTATGAGAAACTCCTTGAATATTTATTACTGACCTAATTACACCTAAAAAGGGAGGTGTGTGGATTCTTACACTTCATTGCCATCTCAAATTGTATGTGTCAGAGCAAGACAATATCATCAATTCAAATATTCCAGGGTATATAAACTTCTGAAATATTTTACTATTCTTTTCATTACTAGTCAGTAAATATTAACCACAGTTAACATTGGTTCAGTTTTACTATTGTTTTATTATTGTTAAATAAAGGAACATTTTACTATCTCCTTTATTCTTATGCTTTGTTTAGCAGTTTTGCTACTGTGTATTACCTCATAGTTTAATTTGAATTATATTACAAATTAAGTGTTTTGCATGATCACATTTTTCCTATAAACAAGTCCATATCTTTCAAATTGTGCAAGGAATATGAGAGCAACAGTATTCAATTGTACATTCTTATATAATCATCGCAAATTAATTCAGTCATTCAATGGTGCTGTAGTTAAATATATTACTTAGGAAGCTGGGCCAGAACCAGTCTTTCCCTTTCAATAGTAGAAGTTCATGATGAAGCCACCAACATTCTACAGCAACCCCTTTTATCTTCTCTTCCTGGCTCTGTAAATATACCCCAAGTATGAACTACTTTCATCTCAGCCTTTCCATCTTGGCTGGGACATATCTCTCTGAAACAGGTGATGGGCAGCAAGCAGAGAAAGCCAGATACATGCCACAGTATCCAAAGCTGCTTCCTTTCAGGTATCTGCTCAGTGTCAGATGCAACCCTCTCTAAAGTAGCTT
This sequence comes from Naja naja, assembly GCA_009733165.1. Lineage (NCBI taxonomy): Eukaryota > Metazoa > Chordata > Lepidosauria > Squamata > Elapidae > Naja > Naja naja. Next base: position 9,200,962 of record CM019150.1, on the reverse strand, counting down.
TGTCATCCAGCTTTAGAGACCTTGCTAAGTTTTGCTAATTACTATTTTTAATGCAACAGAAGGGGAATGTTTGAACACATGACATAAGATAATCTTACTACCTGTAATTGACTTGTAATCACTTAGTAAGCCAGACAAATCTTATTCATTCTTGAGTTAGACAGCTTCATTGCCAGATGGATTCATAACTGACAGACAAACCACACTCAACATGCGTCTTTAATGAAATTATACCTATCTGAGGGAAATAAGTAGTGGGGTTCCCCACAGTTCTGCCTTAGGCCAGTACATTTCAATATCTTCAGAAATAATTTAGATGGCATGTAAGGAGAACTCATCAGATTTGCAGATGACACCAAGCTGGCAGCAAAAAGAAATGAAAAGAGTACCCCCTCCCAAAATTGAGAAGGAGAATCTGCTGGATCCAGAGCCATCTGTGGACTGTGGTGATGACCAGTTTATTGATGATCAAATGCAAACCCTGGTTTTTTTGAGGAGTAATGTGACAGAAGAATTAAAAAGGCTGTCCAGAGTTCGATGAAGATTTCAATGAAACACAATGAGCCAGTGTATGTCTGCTGTGATCTCAAAATAAACTGAAAATAAGTCTGCAATAAGGGAGTGGGTTTTTCTTCAATTATTGTGATCACCCCTAGAATAGTGTACTTTTCCAAATCCCAGATTTCAAAAACTAGAGTGGAAAATGGAAAGCATATAAAAAGGAGGGACAAAATGATAAGTGTGGTGGGTTGATAACCACCTCCCTACACAGTATCTTTCAAACTGAGCAACTCATAATTCCCCAGCCAGCATTACTCAGTGGGGAATTTTGAGAATTGAAGTCCACACACCTTAAACATTCCTGAGTTTGAAAGACACTGCTCTAATAGAAAGGAAGCTTGAGGCTTTTTACCACAGAAAAAAGGGGAAAAAATAGGAAAATGCATGAAGAGCTATAAAATTATCCCCACAAATCCACATTTAAACTCCTTGTTGAGAAAAAAGGGGAAGTTTTAAATGGAATATCTGCAAGATTGTTACAGTTGATCAAAAACCCTGTCTGTGTTGTAGACAATATAGCTGAGGAGTCTTTGGAATTTGAAGATTTAGCTACAGACAATTGATCTCTACCTATAAATGGTTTTTCTGTGAATTCTCTTTTTCAATAATCCTAAATATCTGGTAACAGAGAAGAATTTTTGCAGGTTCTTGGGCTTCCTTAAATTCTTGAAAATATTACAGGAAAATTTGTTTTGGAAAGAAGTGTAATGATCATATTCAAGGTTTTTAGCACCAACTGTCTGGAGATCTCCTTCTTGCAAGAGCCACTATATTATATTGGCCACTATAATCTACAACAGAATTCATGTCCTCACTTAATGATGCTAAGAACAGAAATTCCATTGTTAAGCAACTCACACATAAGTTTAAAACCATGTGACTATGCCACTTACGGTTGCCACTTAGGGTTGTCAGTTGTGGCAGTCCCAGTGAGGACTGTGAGTTATTAACCTTATGTGACCATAACTTCCAATTTCCTGCTGGCTTCCCCATTGACTTTGCTTGTTGGAAGCCTAACAGGGAAGGCTGTGAATCAGAATCCCATGACAATGGGATGCTGCAATGGTCAGAAGTGTGAGCTGGTTGCTGAGTGTCTGAAACTGAAACGTGGTTGCATCAGACTTCCTGCTGATTTCCCCATTGATTTTGCTTGTTGGAAGCCAACAGGAAAGCTGAAAATTATGATCGCATGACAACTTGAAACTGACAGAAGTGTGGGCGATCACTGAGCTTCTGAAGCACAATTATGTGGCTGCAGAGGTACTGATGGCCATGACTTTGAGGATCAGTTTAAGTACCACTCCTTCAGTGCCATTATCACTGAATGAGTGGTCATGAAGCAAGGACTACCTATATAGCATAGCACCACTGAATTTTCTGAAGCTTCTCAATGCAATGAGAGAGCATCAGATATCTTAATTTGAAATCAGATTCAAAACAGTGTCAGCTAAAGCGATGGAATAATTCTGCAGTAGAAGCTACTATAAAGATCTTATTGCTTCGGCTGGCACTTCAAATATAGGTCCTTGGAGTGATTCTGAATCAAGAACTCATCTTCACCTTCACATCATCATGTAAACTATCTTTGAAATGAAAATTAGGGATCCTGAGCTCTCTGGAACAACTACAATCCTAAGCTTTGATAAAACACAATAGCTATGCTGAATCAATTCCAGCTGGACACGTGGCATTTAGTCCGGACATGTATGAGAACATCTTCCCAGCCTCAGATATTTCTCCAGCCTCACCTCCTAATTGTCTCATCTCAGCAGCAACAGGCTGTAAGTGATAAGGCATGACATACAGGAAGGCAGGTGAGAACCTGGAGAAGTATCCAATGGATAAATGTTCTGATGTCAATCTCCCAAATGTTGCAGTAGTATGTTGTTGTAGTAGTATGCTTCATCTTAGAAACTTCCTGGAGTTAAAGAAATTATAAATGTCATTTGTGAAAGAGTTTAAGCAGCTGGAGAGATTTCAAGCAGCTTTTGAGGTCATAGCTAGCTTAATGTAACAAAGAGAAGTTTCCAACCAGCCTGGTATTTATCTCTGACGTGTTCACAATTAAAGAATGACTGGTCAAAACAACCGAAGGGAATGTTGTGATTTAGTCCATGTTCCCAGCATGTTTTTTCTAATACATGCTTGTTTCTAGCTAATTATGTCCTTGCTTGAGTCTTCAGCCATGGTGCCTTACTGGTTAAATACCTGTTGAAGCTTTTCTTGAATTGATTGGTTGATTATTTGGATTTTGTCATTTGTTGACTTTGCTTAATTGTCCTTTAGGTGGACCCTAAAGGACAATTTGAAGCTAAGAAGCTGTGAGGTCTTTGAACCAGGCATTTTGCAGAAGAGAAAGTATATAGCTGCTTGAGATGGCAACATCGCTACTTGTGAGTTGACTGCTAAAATAGATTAAAGGCAGTGTTTTTTTGACCTGACCTATTGATAAATGTCTATGGAGATTCTCAGTCCTCCAGGTCATGGTTGTCCCAAAGGTGCTTTCAAGAGGCCACAAGATTTTCTGGTTTTTTTGAAGATTTGCTTCTCATCCAAGAAGCTTCTTCTGCTTGGATGAGAAGTGAAACGTCTTCAGAGAAAAATTAGAAAGTTCAGTGGCCTTTTGAAATGCATTTTGGGATGACCTATTGACAGTTTAATATTTTGTCCTTTTGTGTATAAAGGAGGAATAAGGGAATATCTTCTGTCTTTCCCTCTAAGGGCTTGTGTCTCTTCCAGATGTAGCTTAGGAAGAAACAAGGCCTAACTTTTTACTTCAATATCATGAATGTCCACTAGAATTCACTGCTAGCTGGGCTAAGCCTATAATTCCATATGAGAACTGGGGCGACATGATAGCAATGTTCCAATGTTTGAGGGGCTGCCATTTTCCAAAGCAGCAGAAAGCAAGAAAAAAAAGCAATAGATGGAAACTAACCAAGGAGAAAAGCAACCTAGAACCAACCAACCAGTGGAACAGCTTGTCTTCAAAAGTTGTGGCTGCTCCACTGGAGTCTTTTAAGAAGATACCCATTTGTCCAGATTAGAATAGAATCTTCTGCTTGGACGGGCTGGATTAGAAGACCTCCAAGGTCCCAACTCCGATGTTCTGTATTCTGCACTTGATCACTATGTTATGAATATTTTTACTTTTTCCAGTGGGATACTCTGTTTCTTAAATACTCAATATGTTTTCAATGCTCTGCTCATCTTTTGGAACAGGTGTTCCATCCAGGGCTCCAGCTGAATTCAAACCTTCAAACTTTAGAGTCCATTATTCTGGGTCCAAAGTTGTTAATATGATTTATAATCCTTGTCACCGAGAAAATAACATGGAAGAATCCATGAATCTACCAGGGATCAAGCTTCAGTTGAAGTTATCTCAGAAGGTGGAAATCTTTAGATTGACTTTGGCTGATATCGAAACGCTACACAGGGTTAGATATTTTGGACACTTTGATATGACACCATCAAGAAATCCCAGATCTACAAACTAAACAGGAAAGCTGGAAAAAATGTCCCAAGAGGCCATAGCAAACCACCTCTGTTGTGACATGTCCATTAAGTCATTAAGGATCAAGATTCACTTGTACATGGCTTAAGAAGGATCAGCTGCTCAGAAATGAGTCTTGAAATCCAAGTAGTACTCTTAAGAACTGATGTCTTTTATAAGCCACAATGACATCAACATGGCAGTACAGGAATCCTGATGTCATGCCATCAATGAAGAGATTATGTCTATTGCATCACTGGGTGTTAGAAGTGGAGAAGTTGAGTCATTTGATCCCTGGGTCCCCATTTGTCCCATCTATGGACACAAATGCTCTTGGCCCTGCTCCAGAAAACATTCCAAAACGGCCTTCCTTCTTTCACCCACAGATTGTTCTCTCATTCAAGCAGCACCTAAATGTGGCCATCTTATTTTCTCCTTTGCTCCATTCTCTTGATGCCAGCTATATTTGGTAGCAAGGATTCTTTGGTGTCTTCTCAGTTGACCTTCCAAGCCACTGACCTGGCAGCAAAGAAAATCAGGAGAGCGATTAATACATAAGTACCAGGTGGGAAGCAATGAACATGGCAGCGATTCTTAATTTAGTGTCCTTCAAAGATGCTAGACCAGGGGTGTTAAACTCCCGGCCTGCTGGCCAGATGCATCACATGCTGGCCATGCCCACCCTCAGTTTAGCAAAAGTTGTGATAGGTCATGTGACGAAGACACGACGATGTGAGTTTGACACCCTTGTGCTAGACTGTTGCCACAATGGCCTCCCTGATAGTATGATGGAAAGTGCAGTTTAAGACACCCAGAGAGTAAAAGATTGAGAAAGGTTCAGTAGACATGACCTGATGGATTGATTTGATCACTAGAGTTCCACATATATAATAGTTTATGTTATTGTGATTTGGAAAATCATCATTGGCAAGCTTTTTCTTTAGTCCTAATCACAAGGTGAGCAAAGCCAGTAATATAAAATACCATTCATAAATAATGCTACTAACTTTATTTATTTATTAAATTTATATGCTGCCCATCTCCTTGATAGAGCAACTCTGACCGGCTTACAGAAACTTCAGATGCCATAAGAAGTTTGGATAGACTTTACAGAAGAAACAACAACAACAGCCCCTTACAAATGTCAAGGGCATTGAAACAGCAGATGATATAACCCAGATCCCCCCACCCAGGTACCTTTTTCCAAAGAGAAAAGATAGTTTGTTCAAGTTTCTTCACTAAATATCTGAGCTCTTCTTCTGGGTTGAAAGGTGATTCTTACACCCTAACAAGAAGTGAATAAAAGCAAGAGTAGAACTTTGCTGGAGTGCACAGGTGTGTGTGAGTGAGTGAGTGTTCATGTGGGAATTTCAGATAAACTTAGGGGAGAGATATCCTGCTTAGAGCAACCAAAGGACTATTAGGTGGAAGTAAGGGGTTGAAGAAAATGCTAACCCTTTGCAATTTTAATCTTATTTTTAGATTTTATCCCTTATCTGTCTAATCACACTTGGTCAATAATTCTATTCCATTCCTATTCTATTCCATTCTATTCTATTCTACTCTCTCTACTCTACTCACCTTTCTTATTTTTATAAATAGCTCAAGGCAGCCAACATTCAGAAAATTCTACTTCCTCATTCTATTTTCCCCACAAAAAACAACCTGTAAAGTGGGTTGGGTTGAGAGAGAAGGATTAGCTCAAGGTCACCCAGCTGGCTTTCATGCCTAAGGTGGTACTAGAACTCACAGTCTCCTGGTTACTAGCCTGGTGCTTTGACTACAAAAATAACCACTAGACTATACTGCAATCATGTGGAATTTCTCAAACCACATCTGGTATTCTTAGTCCAATATTTCTCAATTGGCTTCTTCATCTGACAGAGGGATTCTGAGAGTTGAAGTCCACACACAATGTAGTTAAATTTGCCTTAACTTTTCTAGGAATAAACCGAGAAATGCACTGATTATGCAAAAAATATTCAGAGGATGAGCTTTTAAAAAGAGTCCATTAAATCTTAGCTACGTAAGTGTAAGAAGAAGAACCTGAGAAAGATACCTTGGTTGTCCTAAGATGGCCTTGGATGGATTTTCTTCTGGATAGCTGAAGTTGGATGATCTTTTGCTTCGGAATTGCTGCGAGAGAGCCCTTAACTGACCCCTTGTGTTGCAATCTAGGGCAAGAAGAAGAATTTGACAACCTTTGAAAACTCATAAAGTGCCCATATCTGTTGTCTGTCTTCATTCTCTCTGCATGTAACAGATAAAGGGGAACCAGCTAAATGGGTTTTATATAAAAGCACAAGCGTGCTAGTGAGGCCACACTTGGATTCAACTCCCAGATTAAGAGAAAACAAATATTAACTAAATCAACTAAACAAAACGCTGACATTAAATGCCTACAGGAGTTACATATCCAAAAACAGCACAAAAAATATTTAGAATACCCCAAGTTAAGTGTATAATTTACAGCATTGGCAGAAAAGGGGGTTTGCCATTTATGTAAAAAAAGGGATAAATGCAAAACAAATCTATGCAGATGAACAAGACAGAATTTTAATGATACAAATCAATTTACATCAAAACAATTACTATTGGTGGGGATATATGCCCTTAACGATAACCAAAAGAAGTTCTATAAGGTATTATATGATAAAATAATTAGTGTAGGTGAAGGAAGTATTTGTTTAATAGGGGACTTCAATGCCATTGTTGATGTTAAAAAAGATTATGTTAGTATGGAAGAGATTAGGAAGGGAAAAAGAGAATTCTACCAAAACTTTCTTTGATTCAACGGAAGAGACCAACCTGAAAGACATATGAAGGAAGAGAAATCCAAATGAGAAGAAATTCACATTCTATTCTAGTCCGCATAAATCCTGGTCCAGAATCGATATGGTGTGGGTGAACGGGGCAATTGAGAAAGACATCAGTGAAGTAGAAATAATGCCCAATATATGGGCCGACCATAGCCTGATGAAAATTACATGGAAAGGACAAAACAAAAGGAAAAGGAGATGGATACTAAACCCACAAATAACAAAAGAAAAAGAATATATTCAAAGAATTAAAGATGAATTAGAAATATTTTTAAGGTTAACTTAAAACAACATACTAGTTTGCAAAATTTATGGGACACCACAAAGGCTTTCATGAGAGGTATATCAATAGCCTATATAGCTAAGAAAAATAAAGAAAAATGGAAGAAACAGAACGAATTACAAGAAAGGATTTTAAAAATTGAATATGAGCTCCAAAAAGATCCAAAAAATATGGATGCTAAGAAAGAAATAGGGATGATTAGACATGAATTAACTTTGATAGCTACTGAGGAAAATGCACGTAACTTTAAAAATGTCAAACACATTTTTTTGAATCATCAAATAACCCAGGAAGGAGGTTGTCCCATAAATTAAAAATAGAGAAAGAAAAAAGATTAATTCAGCAACTTAAGGATGAGGAAGGGACAGTGTATTATCAGATGGAGGAGAAAATGAGAATTGTGCAAAGGTATTTTGGCGAGCTTTATAAACAAGAAGAAGTTATGGAAGAAAACATTAGACTCTAGTTGGAGGGAAACAGTCTGAGCCCAATCTCTGAAGAAAATAGAGAAATACTTAAAGAAATAACATTAGTAGAGCTACAAAAGGCGAATTATATAAAAATTTCTCCGAAATATTTGAACCAATGCTATTAGAATTATATAACGAGGCATTAATGGAAGCTAGACTTCAAAATGGAAGAGGAAACAGTCAAAGGTAGAAAGATTGCATGGGCACAGAATTTCGGATACATTATAGAATTAGGCAAGGGTGGGATTCAATTTTTTTAACAACCGGTTCTGTGGGCATGGCTTAGTTGGTGGGCGTGACTTGCTGATCATGTGACTGGGTGGGCATGGCCAACTCGACGTTACTCACATCAAGGGGCGCTTCTCCTCGCCTGGCCTCTCATGACAGTGGGGATGCTGCAATGTTCATAAGTGTGAAAAATGGTCATAAGTCACTTTTTTCAGTGACATTGTAACTTTGAATGGTCACCAGTTTTAGACCAAAACTCAAAAAGGGTATGTAAGCTCATGTTTGAATGTCAATCTTTCTAGCTAGCCAAGAAGCCTTGCTGAATGTCACTCATCTTGGTTCCTTGTCATTAAAAGCTTCTTTCTAGCAGCTCTGCTTCATTATTCAATTATTTTTTCAAAGTGCTAACTCCAACAGGGGAGTATTTCATCCCAACAGCAGTGTAAAAAGCTTAAAACAACCCTTCCCCTTTAAGAAAGTACCAGCGAAGAAAAAAAACCTCCTTTGGAAACAGTAAGTCTAGGCATACTACCAAGAATGCAAGAATGGGTGGAAAAAACTAAAGGACATTTCTTCCAACAACCGGTTCTCCGAACTGCTTAGAAAGATAACAACCGGTTCTAGAGAATAGGTGAGATCCTGTAGAATCCCACCCCTGGAATTAGGGGAATGGGAGGAAATATGGAATGTAAATTATAAGATAACTGTATCCTCAGCATATAAAGAATATATGTACAAAATGTTTTACAGATGGTATTTAGCTCCAACGAGATTAGCAAAAATTTACCCCAGCACAAGCCCCAAATGTTGGAAATGCAAAAAAGTTGATGGTACATTTTACCACATGTGGTGGTTATGCCCCGAGACCAGGACATTCTGGATCCAAATTAAAAACTGGCTACAAAAAATTACGGGTTATCAGATTGAGCTCAGATCGGAAACCTTCCTCGTAGGAATTATCAAAGATAGACTACCAAAAGAAGTAAAATATTTATTGTTACATATTATAACAGCCACCAGAATAGTTTTTGCACAAGTATGGAAAACTCCTAATATCCCTAATGAAGAATTAATAATACATAAAGTAACGGAAAGTGCTGAAGTGAATATGTTAACGTTGAAACTGAAAGAAAGAGATGACTCTGAATTTTCTTCAATTTGGAATAATTGGTATGAATGGTTAACAAACAGAACTAAGAAACAAGGCAAGAAATTTAATTGGAATAACTCTTAAGAGAGTAAAATATAAATTTGTAAAATATATAAAGATATAAGAACAATAATTATAGTTAAAGTTATTATTTAATATTGGACAAATGCAGTACAATGTATTGTGATATTTGAACCAAGAACCAAGAATGCTGTTCAAACGATGTTGCTTTATGATGCTTTATGATGTATTAAAAGAAACTTAGAGGGGGTTAGATCAGAAGACCTCCAAAGTCCCTTCCAATCCTATTATTCTGCGTTCTCTGCAATCCTTGAAAAGAGATGCCTCAAAAATACCATTCTCTGGGAGACAGATTAATTTAAATTCATCAGGGGATTCACCTCCATGTGTCCCAAAGAATGAAATTTCTCAACACGCATGTAACAACTCTCATTTTTATGCAAGGGTTATATTATGCGACCTACGTTGAAGGTGAATTCTCACTTCTTTTATCAATCCCTTTCTCCACCTTTCAAGGAAAACTTTATGAATGGGTGTGTCTGTGGTTCATACACAACCAGACACAGGGAGCCCCACAGATTTCCCTTAGGATTATACTCCAGGAATGTTCATCACCACCTTCTAAAATTAGTTTAAAATAGAATATCTGTAACTCAGCGTTGAGTTACAAATCAGGAATTGAATTGCACTCAGAAATCCAATAAAAGACAATATCTATAACTCACGGTTCAACTGGTCTCTGAGTTGTTGTTGGTTTTTTTTACATACATTTCATTACCCAACTAAGCAACATCATCAGTGCTGGAAGAGTCTGTAACAGCCACTATGTAGGAGAGACAGGCGGGAGACTAGCAGAGTGCACCCAGGAACACCAACTGGCAGTCCAAAGACATGATGGAAGCTGAAAAAGGAAACAAAAAAGACCAAAAAGACCTACTCACCACCAATTAACCGCCAGTTAAGCAGAGATTAACACCAAGATACACCAACAACCAGCAGAAATAATCAAACAGTAAACAACAGTCTAACCAAGGAACCCCCAAGAGAAAAAACTGTATTCCCACCAACACTGACAAGGCAAGTAGATATAGAGGGAATAAACCCCACCCCTTTCTGGCACTGATGATATTACCTAGTTGGGTCATGAAATGCCTGCAAGAAAGCAGACAAACTCAGAGAGTACCAAGGACTCTGAAATATAGTTAGAGGTAGTTCATTTAGTGACCATTCAGAGTTACAACAGCACTGAAAAATGTGACGATCGTTTTTTACGCTTACAACCATTGCAGCATCCCCATGATCAAAATTCAGATGCTTGGCAAGTGGTTCTTATTTATGGCAATTGCTATGTCCCAAGGTCATGGGATCACCTTTTGTGACCTTCTGACAAGCAAAATCCAGATTTACATTACAACCGTGTGACCAACTTAACAACAGTAACAATTCATTTAACAACTCTAGCAAGACAAATTGTAAAATGGGGTAAACTCATGGTAAATGTTTCACTTAGCAAAATACATTTTGGGCTCAACTGTGGTCGTAACTCAAGCACTACTTGTATTCTCTTATTGGGTTTGAGTGCAATTCCATTCTTGTATATCTTTTCATGTGCAACACTGAAGAAATGACACTTGGCTACAATGTAAAGTAGTGAGTATACAGCTTGTATAACAGTGTAAATGTGCTGTCCCCTCAAAATAACACAACGCACAGCCATTAATGTCTAAACTACTGGCAAAGTGAGTACACCCCTAAGTAATAATGTCCAAATTGGGCCCAAAGTGTCAATATTTTGTGTGGCCACCATTATTTTCCAGCACTGCCTTAACCCTCTTGGGCATAGAGTTCACCAGAGCTTCACAGGTTGCCACTAAAGTCCTCTTCCACTCCTCCATGATGGCGTCCCAGAGCTGGTGGAGGTTAGAGACCCGCACTTCCACCTTCCGCTTCAGGATCCCCACAGATGCTCAATAGGGTTTAGATCTGGAGACATGCTTGGCCAGTCCATCACCTTTACCCTCAGCTTCTTTGGAAAGGCAGTGGTCGTTTTGGAGGTGTGTTTGGGGTCGTTATCATGTTGGAATACTGCTCTGCAGCCCAGTCTCTGAAGGGAGGGAATCATGCTCTGCTTCACTATGTCACATAGGCGGGGCGGAAGGATTATTCGTCCTCCAGCCTGCCTGAAAGGCCCGTGAGGCGCAGGCAGCCTTCCCTTCCTCCCGGGCGGGTTGGGACTCCTCTCGGCGGGCAAATGGATGAAACCCTGACGCTCCTCTCTTTTTCTTCGCCCCTTCAGGAGGACGGACAAGCCCGGCAGAAGAAGTAAGCGCCACCCGAAAGGAGAGGAGCGGCCTCGTGGAGTAGCTCTGCCCACCTCAGGCGCGGCTTCCCTTGGAGAAGAGCCGTCCGCAAACAGGATGAGACGGAGCCGAAAGGGACCCCGTGAAAGGTCGATGCCGGCAGGGAGAAGCGGAGAGAAGGAGAGGAAGGAGGGAACAAGCGGAGCCTCCGAAACACTCCCGCAGCACGGAGAGTCCTTCAGCCCAGATGGAAAACGCGGGAATCTCCGAAGAAGAACCCACCACCAGGGAGAAAAGAAACACGAATGTACAGAATGTAGAAAATCCTTCAAAACAAATCAGCAGCTTCAAAACCATCTGAGAACCCATACAGGAGGAAAACCATATCAATGTCTGGAGTGTGGAAAGAGCTTCGCTGAGAGGAGAACTCTTGCTAATCATCAAAGAATTCACACCGGAGAAAAACCATATAACTGCCTGGAGTGTGGAAAAAGCTTCAATTGGAGTGGAAATCTTTATAAGCATCAAAGAATTCACACTGGAGAAAAACCTTACAAATGCCTGGAGTGTGGAAAGAGCTTTACTCGGGGTGGACACCTCCATCAACATCAAAGAATTCACACAGGACAAAAACCTTATAAATGCCTGGAGTGTGGAAAGAGCTTTATTCAGGGTGGACACTTCCGTCAACATCAAAGAATTCACACTGGAGAAAAACCATATCAATGTCTGGAATGTGGAAAGAACTTCGCTGTGAGGGGAATTCTTGATAATCATCAAAGAATTCACACCGGAGAAAAACCATATAACTGCCTGGAGTGTGGAAAAAGCTTCAATTGGAGTGGAAATCTTTATAAGCATCAAAGAATTCACACTGGAGAAAAACCTTACAAATGCATGGAGTGTGGAAAGAGCTTTACTTGGAGTGAACACCTCCATCAACATCAAAGAATTCACACAGGAGAAAAACCATATAACTGCCTGGAGTGTGGAAAGAACTTCAATGGGAGGGAAAATTTTAAAATTCATCAAAGAATTCATACTGGAGAAAAACCTTACAAATGCATGGAGTGTGGAAAGAGCTTTACTCAGGGTGGAAACCTCCGTCAACATCAAAGAATTCACACCGGAGAAAACCCATATAAATGCCTGGAGTGTGGAAAGAGCTTTACTCAGGGTGGACAACTCCGTCAACATCAAAGAATTCACACAGGAGAAAAACCATATAAATGCCTGGAGTGCGGAAAGAGCTTTACTCAGGGTGGACAACTCCGTCAACATCAAAGAATTCACACCGGAGAAAAACCATATAACTGCCTGGAGTGTGGAAAGAGCTTTACTAACAGAAGAAATCTTTATAAACATCAAAGAAACCATTAAAATACTTAAGTATATTCCCAAGTATTTAACTTTCTTAACAGAAAGATGTGCAATGATGAAAGAAGACAATTATATAAAACTACTTAAGCAAATAAAATTAGATTTGGAAAAACCTACATCAATGCTGTGAAGGATTGCTATAGTAAAAATGAATATCCTACCAACATTGCTTTTCCTGTTCCAAAAAGCACCTATAAAAATTGAAAAGAAATTCTTTGATGGTTTGAATAAATAGATTTTGATATTAATTTGGCAAGGAAAAAAGTGAGAATAAAATTGAAAATGTTACAAGACTCTATGGTAAAGAAAATACAGAGTTTGGACTATCAGATTGGTTCTTATATTACTAAGCATGTGATAACATCGCTAAAAGAATGGATAACCCTCAGGCACAAGAGACTGTTATACTTAGTGTGGAAAGAGCTTTACTCAGAGTGGACACCTCCGTGAACATCAAAGAATCCACTCTGGAGAAAAACCTTATAAATGCCAGGGGTGTGGAAAGATGTTCAGTTGGCTGAGAAACCTTTTCACAAATCAAAGAATCCACTAGGGATTAATCCTCTGTAAATGCGACTGTAGAAAGATCTTCAGTCGGAAAAACAGCCTTAATAGGCATCAACTCATTCATTCCAGGGAAAACTCCTATAAATGCCTGGAATGAGGAAAGAGTTTTATTGACAGTGGAAGCCTCTACCGACATCAAAGGATAAATCATGATTCACTAGGATTCAATCTGTCATAGAGAAGAAAATTTAGAAATATACGGAGTGGGAAAAATCCTTTAGAACAAATAGAAATCTCCAAAACTACAATGGAACCTCAGGTACACGTGCTTCTGTTCGCTACCAAATCGGGTGACAATCAAACTTTTGGGAAAATTGTTGCTTCTGGTGGCGAACAGATCCTCTGCTGCCGATCAAATACAGCCCTGGTAATTTTCCCTACCGCGCCAATTTCCACTTCTGCGCATGCACAGAATTATAGGCTCATGTTGTAGTCAGTCTTGCTTCTGTTTGTGACCAAATTGGGTTGCAACCGAAGTCCTGGAATGGATCATGGTTCTGACCCGAGGTTCAATCAATCAAACATTTATTGTCAATGCACAACATGTGTATAATGAAATTAAAAATTATAAGAATCTACATGGGAGAGGAACCTTATAAATGCATAGAGCATGGCTAACGTGTTTTAGTAACAGCAAAATCAGCTTAGCTCTGGATGAAATGCTCCAAGGTTTCTCAAGGTATGAGAAACTCCTCGAATATTTATTACTGACCTAATTACACCTAAAAAGGCAGGTGTGTGGATTCTTACACTTCATTGCCATCTCAAATTGTATGTGTCAACGTGAGCAAGAACAATATCATCAGTTCAAATATTCCAGGGTATATAAACTTCTGAAATATTTTGCTATTCTTTCCATTACTAGTCAGTAAATATTAACCACAGTTAACATTGGTTCAGTTTTACTATTGTTTTATTATTGTTCAATAAAGGAACATTTTACTATCTCCTTTATTCTTATGCTTTGTTTAGCAGTTTTGCTACTCTGTATTACCTCATAGTTTAATTTGAATTATATTACAAATTGTGAAATGTCTTCATGATCACATTTTTCCTATAAACGAGTCTATATCTTGCAAATTGTGCAAGGAATATGAGAGCAACAGTATTCAATTGTACATTCTTATATAATCATCGCAAATTTAATTCAGTCATTCAATGGTGTTGTAGTTGAATTTATTACTTAGGAAAGTGGGCCAGAATCGGTCTTTCCCTTTCAATAGTAGCAGTTCATGATGAAGCCAACCTTCTACAGCAACCCCCTTTTATCTTCTCTTCCTGGCTCTGTAAATATACCCAAAGTATGAACTACTTTCATCTTAGTCTTTCCATCTTGGCTGGAACATATCTCTCCCAAACAGGTGATGGGCAGCAAGCAGAGAAAGCCAGATACATGCCACAGTATCCAAAGCTGCTTCCTTTCAGGTGTCTTCTCAGTACCCTCTCTCCAAAGTAGCTTTGTCATCCAGCTTTAGAGACCTTGCTAAGTCTTGCCAATTACTATTTTTAATGCAACAGAAGGGGGAATGTTTCAACACATGACATAAGATAATCTTACTACTTCTAACTGATTTGTAATCACTGAGTAAGCCAGACAAATCTTATTTCAGTCTTGAGTTAGACAGCTTCAATGACAGACAAACCACACTCAACATGCAGTCCTTAATGAAATTATACCTATCTGAAGGGAAATAAGTAGTGGGGTTCCCCACAGTTCTGCCTTAGTCCAGTACATTTCAACATCTTCATAAATAATTTAGATGGCATATAAGGAGAACTCATCAGATTTGCAGGTGACACCAAGCTGGCAGCAAAAAATAGAAATGAATAGAGTACCCCCCTCCCAAAATTGAGAAGGGGAATCTGCTGGATCCAGAGCCATCTGTGGACTGATGGTGCATGATGACCAGTTTATTGAATGATCAAATGCAAACCCTGCTTTTTTTGAGCAGCAATGTGACAAAGAAATTAAAAAGGCTTTCCAAATGAAGATTTCAATGAAGTATACTGAGCCAGTGTATGTCTCCTGTAGAAGAAATAAATTCCCTGGTTGAGATGATCCAAAAATAAACTGAAAATAAGTCTGCAATAAGGGAGTGGGCTTTTCTCCAATCACTGTGATCACCCCCTAGAATAGTGTACTTTTCCAAGTCCCAGATTTCAAAAACTAGAGTGGAAAATGGAAAGCATATAAAAAGGAGGGACAAAATGATAAGTGTGGTGGGTTGATAACCACCTCCCTTCACAGTATTTTTCAAACTGAGCAACTCATAATTCCCCAGCCAGCATTACTCAGTGGGGAATTTTGAGAATTGAAGTCCACATATCTTAAAAGTTGCTGAGTTTGAAAGACACTGCTCTAATAGAAAGGAAGCTTGAGGCTTTTTACCACAGAAAAAAGGGGAAAAAATAGGAAAATGCATGAAGAGCTATAAAATTATCCCCACAAATCCACATTTAAACTCCTTGTTTAGAAAAAAGGGGATGTTTTAAATGGAATATCTGCAAGATTGTTACAGTTGATCAAAAACCCTGTGTGTGTTGTAGACAATATAGCTGAGGAGTCTTTGGAATTTGAAGATTTAGCTACAGACAATTGATCTCTACCTATAAATGGTTTTTCTGTGAATTCTCTTTTTCAATAATCCTAAATATCTGGTAACAGAGAAGAATTTTTGCAGGTTCTTGGGCTTCCTTAAATTCTGGAAAATATTACAGGAAAATTTGTTTTGGAAAGAAGTGTAATGATCATATTCAAGGTTTTTAGCACCAACTGTCTGGAGATTTCCTTCTTGCAAGAGCCAATATATTATATTGGCCACTATAATCTACAACAGAATTCATGTCCTCACTTAATGATGCTAAGAACAGAAATTCCATTGTTAAGCAACTCACACATAAGTTTAAAACCATGTGACTATGCCACTTACGGTTGCCACTTAGGGTTGTCAGTTGTGGCAAGTCCCAGTGAGGACTGTGAGTTATTAACCTTATATGACCATAACTTCCAATTTCCTGCTGGCTTCCCCATTGACTTTGCTTGTTGGAAGCCTAACGGAAGGCTGTGAATCAGAATCCCATGACAATGGGATGCTGCAATGGTCAGAAGTGTGAGCTGGTTGCTGAGTGTCTGAAACTGAAACGTGGTTGCATCAGACTTCCTGCTGATTTCCCCATTGATTTTGCTTGTTGGAAGCCAACAGAAAAAGCTGAAAATTATGATCACATGACAACTTGAAACTGACAGAAGTGTGGGCGGATCACTGAGCTTCTGAAGCACAATTATGTGGCTGCAGAGGTAATGTGATGGCCATGACTTTGAGGATCAGTTTTAAGTACCACTCCTTCAGTGCCATTATCACTGAATGAGTGGTCATGAAGCAAGGACTACCTATATAGCATAGCACCACTGAATTTTCTGAAGCTTCTCAATGCAATGAGAGAGCATCAGATATCTTAATTTGAAATCAGATTCAAAACAGTTTCAGCTAAAGCGATGGAATAATTCTGCAGTAGAAGCTACTATAAAGATCTTATTGCTTCGCTGGCACTTCAAATATAGGTCCTTGGAGTGATTCTGAATCAAGAACTCATCTTCACCTTCACATCATCATGTAAACTATCTTTGAAATGAAATTTAGGGATCCTGAGCTCTCTGGAACAACTACAATCCTAAGCTTTGATAAAACACAATAGCTATGCTGAATCAATTCCAGCTGGACACGTGGCATTTAGTCTGGACATGTATGAGAACATCTTCCCAGCCTCAGATATTTCTCCAGCCTCACCTCCTAATTGTCTCATCTCAGCAGCAACAGGCTGTAAGTGATAAGGCATGACATACAGGAAGGCAGGTGAGAACCTGGAGAAGTATCCAATGGATAAATGTTCTGATGTCAATTCCCAAATGTTGCAGTAGTATGTTGTTGTTGTAGTATGCTTCATCTTAGAAACTTCCTGGAGTTAAAGAAATTATAAATGTCATTTGTGAAAGAGTTTAAGCAGCTGGAGAGATTTCAAGCAGCTTTTGAGGTCATAGCTAGCTTAATGTAACAAAGAGAAGTTTCCAACCAGCCTGGTATTTATCTCTGACGTGTTCACAATTAAAGAATGACTGGTCAAAACAACCGAAGGGAATGTTGTGATTTAGTCCATGTTCCCAGCATGTTTTTTCTAATACATGCTTGTTTCTAGCTAATTATGTCCTTGCTTGAGTCTTCAGCCATGGTGCCTTACTGGTTAAATACCTGTTGAAGCTTTTCTTGAATTGATTGGTTGATTATTTGGATTTTGTCATTTGTTGACTTTGCTTAATTGTCCTTTAGGTGGACCCTAAAGGACAATTTGAAGCTAAGAAGCTGTGAGGTCTTTGAACCAGGCATTTTGCAGAAGAGAAAGTATATAGCTGCTTGAGATGGCAACATCGCTACTTGTGAGTTGACTGCTAAAATAGATTAAAGGCAGTGTTTTTTTGACCTGACCTATTGATAAATGTCTATGGAGATTCTCAGTCCTCCAGGTCATGGTTGTCCCAAAGGTGCTTTTTCAAGAGGCCACAAGATTTTCTGGTTTTTCTTTGAAGACGTTTCGCTTCTCATCCAAGAAGCTTCTTCTGCTTGGATGAGAAGTGAAACGTCTTCAGAGAAAAATTAGAAAGTTCAGTGGCCTTTTGAAATGCATTTTGGGATGACCTATTGACAGTTTAATATTTTGTCCTTTTGTGTATAAAGGAGGAATAAGGGAATATCTTCTGTCTTTCCCTCTAAGGGCTTGTGTCTCTTCCAGATGTAGCTTAGGAAGAAACAAGGCCTAACTTTTTACTTCAATATCATGAATGTCCACTAGAATTCACTGCTAGCTGGGCTAAGCCTATAATTCCATATGAGAACTGGGGCGACATGATAGCAATGTTCCAATGTTTGAGGGGCTGCCATTTTCCAAAGCAGCAGAAAGCAAGAAAAAAAAGCAATAGATGGAAACTAACCAAGGAGAAAAGCAACCTAGAACCAACCAACCAGTGGAACAGCTTGTCTTCAAAAGTTGTGGCTGCTCCACTGGAGTCTTTAAGAAGATACCCATTTGTCCAGATTAGAATAGAATCTTCTGCTTGGACGGGCTGGATTAGAAGACCTCCAAGGTCCCAACTCCGATGTTCTGTATTCTGCACTTGATCACTATGTTATGAATATTTTTACTTTTTCCAGTGGGATACTCTGTTTCTTAAATACTCAATATGTTTTCAATGCTCTGCTCATCTTTTGGAACAGGTGTTCCATCCAGGGCTCCAGCTGAATTCAAACCTTCAAACTTTAGAGTCCATTATTCTGGGTCCAAAGTTGTTAATATGATTTATAATCCTTGTCACCGAGAAAATAACATGGAAGAATCCATGAATCTACCAGGGATCAAGCTTCAGTTGAAGTTATCTCAGAAGGTGGAAATCTTTAGATTGACTTTGGCTGATATCGAAACGCTACACAGGGTTAGATATTTTGGACACTTTGATATGACACCATCAAGAAATCCCAGATCTACAAACTAAACAGGAAAGCTGGAAAAAATGTCCCAAGAGGCCATAGCAAACCACCTCTGTTGTGACATGTCCATTAAGTCATTAAGGATCAAGATTCACTTGTACATGGCTTAAGAAGGATCAGCTGCTCAGAAATGAGTCTTGAAATCCAAGTAGTACTCTTAAGAACTGATGTCTTTTATAAGCCACAATGACATCAACATGGCAGTACAGGAATCCTGATGTCATGCCATCAATGAAGAGATTATGTCTATTGCATCACTGGGTGTTAGAAGTGGAGAAGTTGAGTCATTTGATCCCTGGGTCCCCATTTGTCCCATCTATGGACACAAATGCTCTTGGCCCT
>CM019150.1:9123815-9180811 GCA_009733165.1 Naja naja | reverse complement strand
TCCCACCAACACTGACAAGGCAAGTAGATATAGGGAATAACCCCCACCCTTTCTGGCACTGGGATATTACCTAGTTGGGTCATGAAATGCCTGCAAGAAAGCAGACAAACTCAGAGAGTACCAAGGACTCTGAAATATAGTTAGGGTAGTTCATTTAGTGACCATTCAGAGTTACAACAGCACTGAAAAATGTGACGATCATTTTTACGCTTACAACCATTGCAGCATCCCCATGATCAAAATTCAGATGCTTGGCAAGTGGTTCTTATTTATGGCAATTGCTATGTCCCAAGGTCATGGGATCACCTTTTGTGACCTTCTGACAAGCAAAATCCAGATTTACATTACAACCGTGTGACCAACTTAACAACAGTAACAATTCATTTAACAACTCTAGCAAGACAAATTTTAAAATGGGGTAAACTCATGGTAAATGTTTCACTTAGCAAAATACATTTTGGGCTCAACTGTGGTCGTAACTCAAGCACTACTTGTATTCTCTTATTGGGTTTGAGTGCAATTCCATTCTTGTATATCTTTTCATGTGCAACACTGAAGAAATGACACTTGGCTACAATGTAAACTAGTGAGTATACAGCTTGTATAACAGTGTAAATGTGCTGTCCCCTCAAAATAACGCAACGCACAGCCATTAATGTCTAAACTACTGGCAACGAAAGTGAGTACACCCCTAAGTAATAATGTCCAAATTGGGCCCAAAGTGTCAATATTTTGTGTGGCCACCATTATTTTCCAGCACTGCCTTAACCCTCTTGGGCATAGAGTTCACCAGAGCTTCACAGGTTGCCACTAAAGTCCTCTTCCACTCCTCCATGATGGCGTCCCAGAGCTGGTGGAGGTTAGAGACCCTGCGCACTTCCACCTTCCGTTTCAGGATCCCCACAGATGCTCAATAGGGTTTAGATCTGGAGACATGCTTGGCCAGTCCATCACCTTTACCCTCAGCTTCTTTGGAAAGGCAGTGGTCGTTTTGGAGGTGTGTTTGGGGTCATTATCATGTTGGAATACTGCTCTGCAGCCCAGTCTCTGAAGGGAGGGAATCATGCTCTGCTTCACTATGTCACATAGGCGGGGCGGAAGGATTATTCGTCCTCCAGCCTGCCTGAAAGGCCCGTGAGAGGCGGCAGCTTCAGCCTTCCTCCCCGGGCGGGGTTGGAACTCCTCTTGGCGGGCAAATGGATGAAACCCTGACGCTCCTCTCTTTTTCTTCACCCATTCAGGAGGACGGATAGGCCCGGCAGAAGAAGTAAGCGCCACCCGAAAGGAGAGGAGCGGCCTCGTGGAGTAGCTCTGCCCACCTCAGGCGCGGCTTCCCTTGGAGAAGAGCCGTCCGCAAACGGGATGAGACGGAGCCGAAAGGGACCCCGTGAAAGGGCGATGCCGGCAGGGAGAAGCGGAGAGAAGGAGAGGAAGGAGGGAACAAGCGGAGCCTCCGAAACACTCCCGCAGCACGGAGAGTCCTTCAGCCCAGATGGAAAACGCGGGAATCTCCGAAGAAGAACCCACCACCAGGGAGAAAAGAAACACAAATGTACAGAATGTAGAAAATCCTTCAAAACAAATCAGCAGCTTCAAAACCATCTGAGAACCCATACAGGAGAAAAACCATATCAATGTCTGGAGTGTGGAAAGAGCTTCGCTGAGAGGAGAACTCTTGCTAATCATCAAAGAATTCACACTGGAGAAAAACCTTATAAATGCCTGGAGTGTGGAAAGAGCTTTAGTCAGAGTGGAAGCCTCCATCAACATCAAAGAATTCACACTGGAGAAAAACCATATCAATGTCTGGAATGTGGAAAGAGCTTTGCTGAGAGAAGAACTCTTGATAATCATCAAAGGATTCACACAGGAGAAAAACCTTATAAATGCCTGGAGTGTGGAAAGAGCTTTACTCGGGGTGGACAACTCCGTCAACATCAAAGAATTCACACAGGAGAGAAACCATATCAATGTCTGGAATGTGGAAAGAGGTTTGCTGTGAGGAGAGGTCTTGATAATCATCAAAGAACTCACACTGGAGAAAAACCTTATAAATGCCTGGAATGTGGAAAGAGCTTCGCTGTGAGGGGAATTCTTCATAGTCATCAAAGAATTCACACCGGAGAAAAACCATATAACTGCCTGGAGTGTGGAAAAAGCTTCAATTGGAGTGGAAATCTTTATAAGCATCAAAGAATTCACACTGGAGAAAAACCTTACAAATGCATGGAGTGTGGAAAGAGCTTTACTCGGGGTGGACACCTCCATCAACATCAAAGAATTCACACAGGAGAAAAACCATATAACTGCCTGGAGTGTGGAAAGAACTTCAATGGGAGGGAAAATTTTAAAATTCATCAAAGAATTCATACTGGAGAAAAACCTTACAAATGCATGGAGTGTGGAAAGAGCTTTACTCAGGGTGGACACCTCCGTCAACATCAAAGAATTCACACCGGAGAAAAACCATATAAATGCCTGGAGTGTGGAAAGAGCTTCAGTGTGAGTGGAAATCTTTATAATCATCAAAGAATTCACACCAGAGAAAACCCATATAAATGCCTGGAGTGTGGAAAGAGCTTTACTCAGGGTGGACACCTCCGTCAACATCAAAGAATTCACACCGGAGAAAAACCATATAACTGCCTGGAGTGTGGAAAGAGCTTCAGTATGAGTGGAAATCTTTATAATCATCAAAGAATTCACACCGGAGAAAACCCATATAAATGCCTGGAGTGTGGAAAGAGCTTTACTCAGGGTGGACAACTCCGTCAACATCAAAGAATTCACACAGGAGAAAAACCATATAAATGCCTGGAGTGCGGAAAGAGCTTTACTCAGGGTGGACACCTCCATCAACATCAGAAAATTCACACAGCAGAAAAAACATATAAATGCCTGTAGTGTGGAAACAGCTTTACTAACAGAAGAAATCTTTATAAACATCAAAGAAACCATTAAAATACTTAAGTATATTCCCAAGTATTTAACTTTCTTAACAGAAAGATGTGCAATGATGAAAGAAGACAATTATATAAAACTACTTAAGCAAATAAAATTAGATTTGGAAAAACCTACATCAATGCTGTGAAGGATTGCTATAGTAAAAATGAATATCCTACCAACATTGCTTTTCCTGTTCCAAAAAGCACCTATAAAAATTGAAAAGAAATTTTTGATGGTTTGAATAAATAGATTTTGATATTAATTTGGCAAGGAAAAAAGTGAGAATAAAATTGAAAATGTTACAAGACTCTATGGTAAAGAAAATACAGAGTTTGGACTATCAGATTGGTTCTTATATTACTAAGCATGTGATAACGTCGCTAAAAGAATGGATAACCATCAGGCACAAGAGACTGTTATACTTAGTGTGGAAAGAGCTTTACTCAGAGTGGACACCTCCGTGAACATCAAAGAATCCACTCTGGAGAAAAACCTTATAAATGCCAGGGGTGTGGAAAGATGTTCAGTTGGCTGAGAAACCTTTTCACAAATCAAAGAATCCACGAGTGATTAATTCTCTGTAAATGCGACTGTAGAAAGATCTTCAGTCGGAAAAACAGCCTTAATAGGCATCAACTCATTCATTCCAGGGAAAACTCCTATAAATGCCTGGAATGAGGAAAGAGTTTTATTGACAGTGGAAGCCTCTACCGACATCAAAGGATAAATCATGATTCACTAGGATTCAATCTGTCATAGAGAAGAAAATTTAGAAATATACGGAGTGGGAAAAATCCTTTAGAACAAATAGAAATCTCCAAAACTACAATGGAACCTCAGGTACACGTGCTTCTGTTCGCTACCAAATCGGGTGACAATCAAACTTTTGGGAAAATTGTTGCTTCTGGTGGCGAACAGATCCTCTGCTGCCGATCAAATACAGCCCTGGTAATTTTCCCTACCGCGCCAATTTCCACTTCTGCGCATGCACAGAATTATAGGCTCATGTTGTAGTCAGTCTTGCTTCTGTTTGTGACCAAATTGGGTTGCAAAAAGTCCTGGAATGGATCATGGTTCTGACCCGAGGTTCAATCAATCAAACATTTATTGTCAATGCACAACATGTGTATAATGAAATTAAAAATTATAAGAATCTACATGGGAGAGGAACCTTATAAATGCATAGAGCATGGCTAACGGTTTTAGTAACAGCAAAATCAGCTTAGCTCTGGATGAAATGCTCCAAGGTTTCTCAAGGTATGAGAAACTCCTCGAATATTTATTACTGACCTAATTACACCTAAAAAGGCAGGTGTGTGGATTCTTACACTTCATTGCCATCTCAAATTGTATGTGTCAACGTGAGCAAGAACAATATCATCAGTTCAAATATTCCAGGGTATATAAACTTCGAAATATTTTGCTATTCTTTCCATTACTAGTCAGTAAATATTAACCACAGTTAACATTGGTTCAGTTTTACTATTGTTTTATTATTGTTCAATAAAGGAACATTTTACTATCTCCTTTATTCTTATGCTTTGTTTAGCAGTTTTGCTGTTCTGTATTACCTCATAGTTTAATTTGAATTATATTACAAATTGTGAAATGTTTCATGATCACATTTTTCCTATAAACAAGTCCATATCTTTCAAATTGTGCAAGGAATATGAGAGCAACAGTATTCAATTGTACATTCTTATATAATCATCGCAAATTTAATTCAGTCATTCAATGGTGTTGTAGTTGAATTTATTACTTAGGAAAGTGGGCCAGAATCGGTCTTTCCCTTTCAATAGTAGCAGTTCATGATGAAGCCAACCTTCTACAGCAACCCCCTTTTATCTTCTCTTCCTGGCTCTGTAAATATACCCAAAGTATGAACTACTTTCATCTTAGTCTTTCCATCTTGGCTGGAACATATCTCTCCCAAACAGGTGATGGGCAGCAAGCAGAGAAAGCCAGATACATGCCACAGTATCCAAAGCTGCTTCCTTCCAGGTGTCTTCTCAGTACCTCTCTCCAAAGTAGCTTTGTCATCCAGCTTTAGAGACCTTGCTAAGTCTTGCCAATTACTATTTTTAATGCAACAGAAGGGGGAATGTTTCAACACATGACATAAGATAATCTTACTACTTCTAACTGATTTGTAATCACTGAGTAAGCCAGACAAATCTTATTTCAGTCTTGAGTTAGACAGCTTCAATGACAGACAAACCACACTCAACATGCAGTCCTTAATGAAATTATACCTATCTGAAGGGAAATAAGTAGTGGGGTTCCCCACAGTTCTGCCTTAGTCCAGTACATTTCAACATCTTCATAAATAATTTAGATGGCATATAAGGAGAACTCATCAGATTTGCAGGTGACACCAAGCTGGCAGCAAAAAATAGAAATGAATAGAGTACCCCCCTCCCAAAATTGAGAAGGGGAATCTGCTGGATCCAGAGCCATCTGTGGACTGATGGTGCATGATGACCAGTTTATTGAATGATCAAATGCAGACCCTGCTTTTTTTGAGGAGCAATGTGACAGAGGAATTAAAAAGGCTTTCCAAATGAAGATTTCAATGAAGTATACCGAGCCAGTGTATGTCTCCTGTAGAAGAAATAAATTCCCTGGTTGAGATGATCCAAAAATAAACTGAAAATAAGTCTGCAATAAGGGAGTGGGCTTTTTCTCCCAATCACTGTGATCACCCCCTAGAATAGTGTACTTTTCCAAGTCCCAAAAACTAGAGTGGAAAATGGAAAGCATATAAAAAGGAGGGACAAAATGATAAGTGTGGTGGGTTGATAACCACCTCCCTTCACAGTATTTTTCAAACTGAGCAACTCATAATTCCCCAGCCAGCATTACTCAGTGGGGAATTTTGAGAATTGAAGTCCACACATCTTAAACGTTCCTGAGTTTGAAAGACTCTGCTCTAATAGAAAGGAAGCTTGAGGCTTTTTACCACAGAAAAAAGGGGAAAAAATAGGAAAATGCATGAAGAGCTATAAAATTATCCCCACAAATCCACATTTAAACTCCTTGTTTAGAAAAAAGGGATGTTTTAAATGGAATATCTGCAAGATTGTTACAGTTGATCAAAAACCCTGTGTGGGTTGTAGACAATATAGCTGAGGAGTCTTTGGAATTTGAAGATTTAGCTACAGACAATTGATCTCTACCTATAAATGGTTTTTCTGTGAATTCTCTTTTTCAATAATCCTAAATATCTGGTAACAGAGAAGAATTTTTGCAGGTTCTTGGGCTTCCTTAAATTCTGGAAAATATTACAGGAAAATTTGTTTTGGAAAGAAGTGTAATGATCATATTCAAGGTTTTTAGCACCAACTGTCTGGAGATTTCCTTCTTGCAAGAGCCAATATATTATATTGGCCACTATAATCTACAACAGAATTCATGTCCTCACTTAATGATGCTAACTAAGAACAGAAATTCCATTGTTAAGCAACTCACACATAAGTTTAAAGCCATGTGACTATGCCACTTACGGTTGCCACTTAGGGTTGTCAGTTGTGGCAAGTCCCAGTGAGGACTGTGAGTTATTAACCTTATATGACCATAACTTCCAATTTCCTGCTGGCTTCCCCATTGACTTTGCTTGTTGGAAGCCTAACGGAAGGCTGTGAATCAGAATCCCATGACAATGGGATGCTGCAATGGTCAGAAGTGTGAGCTGGTTGCTGAGTGTCTGAAACTGAAACGTGGTTGCATCAGACTTCCTGCTGATTTCCCCATTGATTTTGCTTGTTGGAAGCCAACAGAAAAGCTGAAAATTATGATCACATGACAACTTGAAACTGACAGAAGTGTGGGCGGATCACTGAGCTTCTGAAGCACAATTATGTGGCTGCAGAGGTAATGTGATGGCCATGACTTTGAGGATCAGTTTTAAGTACCACTCCTTCAGTGCCATTATCACTGAATGAGTGGTCATGAAGCAAGGACTACCTATATAGCATAGCACCACTGAATTTTCTGAAGCTTCTCAATGCAATGAGAGAGCATCAGATATCTTAATTTGAAATCAGATTCAAAACAGTTTCAGCTAAAGCGATGGAATAATTCTGCAGTAGAAGCTACTATAAAGATCTTATTGCTTCGGCTGGCACTTCAAATATAGGTCCTTGGAGTGATTCTGAATCAAGAACTCATCTTCACCTTCACATCATCATGTAAACTATCTTTGAAATGAAATTTAGGGATCCTGAGCTCTCTGGAACAACTACAATCCTAAGCTTTGATAAAACACAATAGCTATGCTGAATCAATTCCAGCTGGACACGTGGCATTTAGTCTGGACATGTATGAGAACATCTTCCCAGCCTCAGATATTTCTCCAGCCTCACCTCCTAATTGTCTCATCTCAGCAGCAACAGGCTGTAAGTGATAAGGCATGACATACAGGAAGGCAGGTGAGAACCTGGAGAAGTATCCAATGGATAAATGTTCTGATGTCAATTTCCCAAATGTTGCAGTAGTATGTTGTTCTTGTAGTATGCTTCATCTTAGAAACTTCCTGGAGTTAAAGAAATTATAAATGTCATTTGTGAAAGAGTTTAAGCAGCTGGAGAGATTTCAAGCAGCTTTTGAGGTCATAGCTAGCTTAATGTAACAAAGAGAAGTTTCCAACCAGCCTGGTATTTATCTCTGACGTGTTCACAATTAAAGAATGACTGGTCAAAAACAACCGAAGGGAATGTTGTGATTTAGTCCATGTTCCCAGCATGTTTTTTCTAATACATGCTTGTTTCTAGCTAATTATGTCCTTGCTTGAGTCTTCAGCCATGGTGCCTTACTGGTTAAATACCTGTTGAAGCTTTTCTTGAATTGATTGGTTGATTATTTGGATTTTGTCATTTGTTGACTTTGCTTAATTGTCCTTTAGGTGGACCCTAAAGGACAATTTGAAGCTAAGAAGCTGTGAGGTCTTTGAACCAGGCATTTTGCAGAAGAGAAAGTATATAGCTGCTTGAGATGGCAACATCGCTACTTGTGAGTTGACTGCTAAAATAGATTAAAGGCAGTGTTTTTTTGACCTGACCTATTGATAAATGTCTATGGAGATTCTCAGTCCTCCAGGTCATGGTTGTCCCAAAGGTGCTTTCAAGAGGCCACAAGATTTTCTGGTTTTTTTTGAAGACGCTTCTCATCCAAGAAGCTTCTTCTGCTTGGATGAGAAGTGAAACGTCTTCAGAGAAAAATTAGAAAGTTCAGTGGCCTTTTGAAATGCATTTTGGGATGACCTATTGACAGTTTAATATTTTGTCCTTTTGTGTATAAAGGAGGAATAAGGGAATATCTTCTGTCTTTCCCTCTAAGGGCTTGTGTCTCTTCCAGATGTAGCTTAGGAAGAAACAAGGCCTAACTTTTTACTTCAATATCATGAATGTCCACTAGAATTCACTGCTAGCTGGGCTAAGCCTATAATTCCATATGAGAACTGGGGCGACATGATAGCAATGTTCCAATGTTTGAGGGGCTGCCATTTTCCAAAGCAGCAGAAAGCAAGAAAAAAAAGCAATAGATGGAAACTAACCAAGGAGAAAAGCAACCTAGAACCAACCAACCAGTGGAACAGCTTGTCTTCAAAAGTTGTGGCTGCTCCACTGGAGGCTTCTAAGAAGATACCCATTTGTCCAGATTAGAATAGAATCTTCTGCTTGGACGGGCTGGATTAGAAGACCTCCAAGGTCCCAACTCCGATGTTCTGTATTCTGCACTTGATCACTATGTTATGAATATTTTTACTTTTTCCAGTGGGATACTCTGTTTCTTAAATACTCAATATGTTTTCAATGCTCTGCTCATCTTTTGGAACAGGTGTTCCATCCAGGGCTCCAGCTGAATTCAAACCTTCAAACTTTAGAGTCCATTATTCTGGGTCCAAAGTTGTTAACATGATTTGTAATCCTTGGTGTTTAAGGATCCATTCCTCAGATCTGGAAGAAAGGTGAAAGCTCAAAACATCTCCAGTATCTGATGCAGACAAATCAACCCTGAGATAGAGAATGATGGTCTCTTTTGAAGTCAGCTGGCTTTTCTTGACGGGAGAAGTAACTGCAAGGCGCATGCAGTTGCATGAAACAGCCTGGGGAGTAAGAGATAAGTAAGGAAACATGAGTATTACTAACTGAAGTATGAAAGGTGTTTCTAGGCCTGCTTGTGCAATACAACCTGGGCATATTGCCAGACTCAACTAATGTATCATGGAAAGAAAATGAAATATATTGGAGTACAGCTATTCAAGAGCATCTAATTTACTAGGACTAGGGGTTGCGATGAAGAAAAGGGAGTCAATCTATCCTCCAAAGCTCCTGAAGGCAGGGCAAGAAGCAAAGATGGAATCTAATGAAGGAGAGAAGCAATCTAGAACAAGGAGAAATTTCCTGTCATTGAGAACTGTTAATCAGTGAAACAGCTTGCTTTGGGAAGTTGTAGATGCTCCATCACTGGAGATTCTAATGAAGAGATTGGGCAGCCATTTGTCTGAAATGGTATAGGATCTTCTGTTTGAGCTTGGGGTGGGCTAGAAGACCTCCAAGGTTCCTTCCAATTATGTTGTTCTGTTATTCAGCTTTAATGGGTAGCAACATATAGGCAATGTGATCTAGGATTAAAACCTAAATATTGTAAAGTTGCGTCTAGTTAGTACTTCAATTGGAAGCCGTCAGAGAAAACCATAGCTGTGGACTAACTGGGAAGTAAATAACACTCATGCTGCAATAGGTCAATGCCAGCACAAATCACTTGCATATTGTCACCCAGAAAATAACATGGATGAATCCATGAATCCACCAGGGATCAAGCTTAACTTGAAGTTATCTCAGAAGGTGGAAATCTTTAGTTTGACTTTGGCTGATATCGAAATGCTACACAGGGTTAGATATTTTGGACACTTTGATATGACACCATCAAGAAATCCAAGATCTGCAAAGTAAACGGGAAAGCTGGAAAAAAATATCCCAAGGCCATAGCAAATCACCTCTGCTGTGACATAAAGAAAACTACATGGATATGTCCATTAAGTCATTAAGGATCAAGATTCGCTTGTGGGAGTCTTGACCTTCTTACTTTTCCCCTGAAAACAAAGCTCAGGCAGAAAAATGACCATCATTGGATCTGCCTGTCAGTACTTCTGCTATTTTAACACTAATAATACCATACAAGATTGGTTTTTTTTAGCAACAGAAATAGGCACATGGCTTAGGAAAGACCAATTGCTCAGAAATGAGTCTTGCAATCCAAGTAGTACTGTTAAGGCCTGATGTCTTTTATAAGTCACAATGACATCAACATGGCGATACAGGAATTCTGATGTCATGCCATCAATGAAGTGATGATGTCCATCGCACCACTGGGTGTTAGAAGTGCATAAGTTGAGTCATTTGATCCCTGGGTCATCATTTGTCCTATCTCTGGACAGCAATGCTCTTGGCCCTGCTCCAGAAAACATTCCGCAAACCGGCCTTCCTTCTTTCACCCACAAATTGTCCTCTCACTCAAGCAGCACCTAAATGAGGTCATCTTTTTTTCTCCTTTGCTCCATTCTCTTGATGCCGGCCATATTTGGTAGCAAGGATTCTTTGGTGTCTTCTCAGTTGACCTTCCAAGCCATTGACCTGGCAGCAAAGAAAATCAGGAGAACGATTAATAGATTAGTACCAGGTGGGAAGCAATGAACATGGCAGCAGTTCTTAATTTAGTGTCCTTCAAAGATGCTAGACCAGGTTTGTCAAACTTCCGGCTCATGGACCGGATGCATCACATGCTGGCCATGCCCAGCCCTGGTTTAGCAAAAGTTATGGGTCATGTGACGACATGACGACGTGAGTTTGACACTACTACACTAGACTGTTGCCACAATGGCCTGCCTGATAGTATGATGGAAAGTGGAGTTTAAGACACCTGAGAGTAAAAGATTGAGAAACACTTCAATACAGATAACCCGATAGATTGATTTGATCACTAGAGTCCCACAAATATAATGGTATGATTTGGAAAATCATCATTGGCAAGGTTTTTGTTTAGTCCAAATCATAAGGTGCACAAAGCCAATAATATAAAATGCCATTCAGAAAAAATGTTACCAACATTATTTATTTATTAAATTTATATGCTGCCCGTCTCCTTGATAGAGCAACTCTGGCTGGCTTACAGAAACTTCAGATTCCATAAGAGGTTTTGGATAGACTTCACAGATGAAACAACAACAATAATCCCTTACAAATGTCAAGAACATTGAAACAGCAGATGATATAACCCAGATCTCCCCACCCAGGTACCTGTTTCCGAAGAGAAAAGATAGTTTGTTCAAGTTCCTTCACTAAAGATCTGAGCTCTTCTTCTGGGTTGAAATGTGATTCCTCCACCCTAACAAGAAGTGAATAAAAGCAAGATTAGAACTTTGCTGGAGTGCACAGGTTTGTGTGAGTGAGTGTTTTTATGTGGGAGTTTCAGGTAAACTTAGGGGAGATATATCCTGCTAGCAGCTAGAGCAACCAAAGGACTATTAGGTGGAAGTAACGGGTTGAAGAAAATGCTAACCCTTTGCAAATTTAATCTTATTTTTAGATTTTTATCCCTTATGTGTCTAATCACACTTGGTCAATAATTTTATTCCACTTCTATTCTACTCTACGCTACTCTACCTACCTTTCTTATTTTTATAAAGCTCAAGGCAGCCAACATTCATAATTCTACTTTCTCATTCTATTTTCCCCTAGAAAAAACAACCTGTGAAGTGGGTTGGGGTGAGAGAGAAGGATTAGCCCAAGGTCACTCAGCTGGCTTTCATGGCTAAGGTGGTACTAGAACTCCGGGTTACTAGCCTGGTGCCTTGACTACTAAAACAACAACCACTAGACTATACTGCAATCATGTGGAATTTCTCAAACCACATCTGGTAGTCTTAGTCCAATGTTTCTCAACTGGCTTCTTCATCTGACAGGGATTCTGGGAGTTGAAGTCCACACACAATGTAGTTGAAATTGCCTTAACTTTTCTATGAATATACCGAGAAATGCATTGATTATGCAAAAAATATTCAGAGGATGTGCTTTTAAAAAGAATCCATTAAATCTTAGCTACATAAGTGTAAGAAGAAGAAGCTGAGAAAGATACCTTGATTGTCCTAAGATGGCCTTGGATGGATTTTCTTCTGGATAGCTGAAGTTGGATGATCTTTTGCTTCGGAATTGCTGTGAGAGAGCCCTTAACTGACCCCTTGTGTTGCAATCTAGGGCAAGAAGAAGAATTTGACAACCTTTGAAAAACTCTGCCCATATCTGTTGTCTTTCTTCATTCTCTCTGCATGTAGAAGATACAGGGGAACCAGCTAAATGGGTTTTATATAAAAGGACATGTTCACTTCTCTTTCCAAAAAGCTAATCTCAGATCAGCAACACTCCTTGATATTTTTTGTTGGACAAAATGTGTAAGAAATGGCCACAAATTTGATATCTGAAAGGACTACATCCAAACATCAATGGAGGAATATTTATGTTCTCCAAGACATTCTCTTCTTTAGGATGCTAGTGAGGCCGCACTTGGAATACTACATCCATTTCTGGTCACCTTGATGCAAAAAAAGATGTTGAGACTCTAGAAAATGTGCAGAGAAGAGCAACAAAAATGATAAAAGGTCTGGAAGGCAGGACAAGAATTAACAGGTGGAAGATCATTAAAGAGAGATCCAACTTAGAACTTGGGACAAGTTTCCTAACAGTGAAAACAATCAATCTGGAACAGCTTGCCTCCAGAACTTGTGGGTGCTCCATCGCTGGAGGTTTTGAAGAACAGACTGGACAGCCGTTTGTCCAGACTGTTATAGGGTCTCCTGCTTGAAGACCTCCAAAGTCCCTACCAATCCTATTATTTTGTGTTCTGTGCAATCCTTGAAAAGAGATGCCTCAAAATACCGTTTCTCAGAAAGAATGAAGTTCTATCAGGGTTCAACTGGTCTCTGAGCTTTTTTGTTTTTTTAACAGACATTTCATAACCCAACTAAGCAACATCATCAGGGCTGGAAGAGTCTGTAACAGCTGCTATGTAGGAGAGACAGGCAGGAGACTAGCATTTTATTTCTTTTTTATCCTTTCATTTTGTTCATTGTTCCCTCTGCTCTGTTTTGCTGGTTTCTCTTCTGTTTAACTCCTTCTCCTGCATTTCTTGTTTTCCTTCTGTAGCTTGCATCTCCATTTCTAGGTTTTCTTCCATGCTCTGTATTTTACTCAAAATGTCCTTAAGGCTTCTGTTCATCATTTCTTTTATGGCTTGAAGTTCCAACACCACTTCACTTCTCTTTTTTTATTTTTTATGTCCAATTATCCTGCAGTCTTTGTTTGAACCAGTGTCTTTTTCAATCTATAAGTCCAATATCCTGAAATCTTTATGTCCCAAAGTCAATCAGTCTATTCCTTTTCAATAATCCAAGGGGTATCTTTGTACATTCCTCCACCAATTTAAGTTTAATGTTCCGGCTTTCTGGAGTCTTAACAATACAGTTCCTTTTATTTTCCTTTTAAGTTCCTCTTTAAATACATCAGGCCAGGCTTTAGGGATCTACAGGATTTTTTCTTTAAACAGCAGGTGGTGGTCTTGTGTCAGTTTTCACTTTCCACCTTTTTTTCCGTTCCTTTCGTCTTTCGTTGCATTTGCCAATATTTCCAAATATTAGTTATTCTTTTTTCTCAAGCTACAGCATTTTAAATATGCCTTCCTTTAATCCCATTTGTAATTAGTTCTTTGTTTCTTCAATTCTTCACTTCCCAATCCTTGTGAGTTCTCTTTCCTGATATTTTAATCAGTGTTATCTTTTGCAGTTCAGAAGTATTTTCACCCAGTTCACACACCATTCACCGACTCTTCGCTCCTGCACAGTCTTAGGTTTCAGACTGACCCTGTCTTCATGGCAGCCGTTTTGACTGCCGCTACAGCTCGTCTTTGGATGAGGGGGCTTTCCATGCCAGGGAGGAGATATGCGGCTCTCTCTACCTGTCAGGCGGTCCCCCTTTAGGGTGGTTCTGGTCCCGATTGTGGCCCTCCAACGAGGAGAGCTCAAAGCCGTGGACGATCACAGACCTCGCCCAAAGGCGGAGGAAGATCAGCTAGAAGTCCATTCTTGTTTTTTTCTTACAAAGCCCATGGCTGAGCTACCAGTACTATATATCATCAGGCCTTGATTCTCCATGTTGAAGCAGGCCATCGCTTCCATCCTCTGGATGAACATATATGAATTGTTTCCCACTTTTAAGAGATTAAGGGCAGGGCCCCAGAAACAGTGGATGTTGGTAACAGAACGTTCTTTGTGTAACAGTCTCTGCCCGCTGTATCTCCCAAGCTTATAGGGAAATAAAATGTCTGCAAGAAAACAATCAAAACTCAAAGAACATCAAGGAACCCACAGTCTTCCCCTCCCCACAAACCCTCCTCCCTTGCAGCCCTGCTGATATTGTCTAGTTGGATAATGAAAGGTCTGCAAGAAAATAACCAAACTCAGAGCATCCAGGACCCCACAGAATTAGCTTTTTGAAAAAAGGTTTTAGCTTGACAAGGCACTTTTGGACCTATTCCAGCAAAGTGTCACCTTGCTGGGATTTCTTCACCTTCGCAGCAGTCTTTCCACAAGCGCAGATCCACCTGAGGAATTTCACTGCAGTCCACCATGCCTTGAGGGTAGGAGGCCACCTGGAAGACATCCCTCTGGAGATGCTGGATGTGATCACTATTGTCACAGATGATGCGGGCCAGGGACCCCTGCTTGATTTGTGTGAGCTGGGCTGAAGTGAACACACCTGAGTTTTCATACCAAAATCTAGTGGAGAGAAGCAAAAAGGAGAGGATATGGAACATCTGGAGAACTTCAGGCCAAGTTTGAAATAACAGAGAGAGAGGCAACATATTTGCCAGTGATAGTTAAAATCCCTAGAGGGGGCTGAGCTAAAATGTTTAAAAAGAATTTGAATCAGCTATAAGATGTTACTATCTCTTCTCCATCAGCCTTCACCTATTTGGATGGACAGCAATGCCTGCCTTTTAATTTTCTTTAAATGCTCCCTGTCCTGCAGGGGCCCTGAAGTACTATAATCTATTTTGCCCCTTATCACAAGTATGGTGAGCCACCTATTGGGTAACATCTTTATTTTGAGGGTTTATTTACTAAGAACAAGATAATACAATGTCAAAATTCTGATCTTGAATAGTTCTGGAGGTCATAGATGGGGGTGGGGTTTCTGTAGTCACAAAGGAGAGAGGGTGTCTATCCTGGGACAGGTGATGGTCACCTGGAAATCTTTTAGGTTGCTTTTTTGTAAGTTTATGCTACATTTATTTTAGTGTAGAAAATAAGTAATTTCAAT
This sequence comes from Naja naja, assembly GCA_009733165.1. Taxonomy (NCBI): domain Eukaryota; kingdom Metazoa; phylum Chordata; class Lepidosauria; order Squamata; family Elapidae; genus Naja; species Naja naja. Next base: position 9,165,494 of record CM019150.1, on the reverse strand, counting down.
GGGTGAATGACAGACTTTATTCCAAATGGGTGCTCCTTCAAACTTGGAAAATTGAAGATGTATGGACCTCAAGTCCTAAAATTCTGGGCATTGAAGTCCACACATCTTAAACTTGCCAAGTTTAAAGAATGAGAGAGAGATATTTTGGTTTTGCCATTTGAGGTCACATCAGAGTATTCTTCAAGGCTTCCACTTCACAAGCTTGGCAGTTGATACCCAAATGGGTGGGTAATTGAATTATGCGTGCGAACCAACCAGCTAGCCAACAACCAACCAGCCAGCTAGTTAATCAAGCAACCAAGTAGCTAATAACCAACCAACCTAATCAACCAATCAACCCATCACATTTCCAGATTTTTGCAGTACTGAATATGAAAGGGAACTTAGGATCCACAAGAAACTCAAAGACAGAAATTTAATTTTGGGCCTAAAGGAGCACCATTTTTCCCCTAGATATGCTAAGCTATATCTTGCTAAGAACAAATGAAAACTCATCAAATAGGAGATGATTAATGTAAAACACGCTCTTTGCCAGGGCTGGTGAGCCTCGATCAAAGCAACAGACTTCCCAAGGAAATGGGGGAAAGACAATCTGGTATATGGGATTTAACAATAAAAAAAATCATCAAATACTGTGTTTTGTTTATAATTGTTACTCTGGATTGAAAGCCCTGCTTTCCTGCAAAGTATATGATAACTATAAAATTATGATAAATCACCTCAACAGCAAATTGCTTGGATGAAAGGATGAAGAACAAACTTCTCCAACCTGGCACCCTCCAGATGTATCGTTGGAGGTCAACTAGCATGATCTTTCTGGCAAGGTTGATGGAGACTGACTTCTAGTTCATCTGCTCCCTGCAAGACTGAAGAAGCTGGCAGAGAGACTTGCTTCTGAGGAAAAATTGGGAATTACCTGTCTCCATCTCGGAGTCTTCTGAACTGGGTCACCAATAGGCACATGAGAGTTGGCCCTACTCTGGTTCCTGGGATAAGATCTTCTACCATCAAGGCTGGAAAGAGGTCGATATTCTTTGTAATTCCATATAAACTGCAGGAGTGGAGGAGAAAATGGATTAAGAGACGTGGTGCAGATTCAGTGGAGAACAGCAAGGATTTTCATGGGGGGTGGAATTTGTGTCTTTCAAGAAGAGACAAGAGAAGGGAAGGTTTCACCCTTGAGAAGTCATAGGTAAACCTAGCATGATATTGGAAATATATCTTGCTTGGGATATTAGGCTGGGAGACTGACATTGGAAAAGCATTGACACAACAAGTTGAATGGAGAAGGAGTAGGAGAAGAGATAGGGAGGAGGAGGAGGAGGAGAAAGGAGATGGAGACTGAGAGTAAGAAGGAGAAGGAAGGGAGATGGAGATAGAGAGGAGGAGGAGGAGAAGGAAGGGAGACGGAGACTTCATTGTCCATGCTCCCATACCTCCTGAGTTTCTCCCTGATCTCCAGGTTTTTAATTTCATTCCTGAGGTCATCAAACTCTTGAGCAGAGGTGAGGTTGCAGAAGACCCGGAAGTCATTATAAGGAGGGATACCATGATCACGTCCTCTCTGGATATTGATGGCTGCCAGGTCCAGGGATATTGAGTGTACCATTGAAAACAGCTTCTCAGTCAGCTCCATATTGAGGAGTTCAGAAGGGACCCGCATTTTCCCAGGCACCCCAAAAAGCCCACGCAGAAGGGGATCAATGCCACCCTCCTGGGTGATCCTGAACGGGGAGAAGAATGCCTTGTGAAGTGGGACATGGCCTTGTCGGATGGGCTTGAAAGTTTCATTCAACCGGTAGAGTTGCGGATGGATGAGGGTGTGGCCGAAGCGAAAAGCCGCGGTGGCAAAAACATTCAAGATGCCAGCATTGGTGGTGGGCTCGTAGCCTTTGTAATCTCCCATGACCTTCATCCCAGCTTCTCCAAGGATCTTGGGAAGCCAGTGGGAGTAGGTGATGTGCTGCATCAGGGCTCCCACAATCTTGCGAGCCTCGTGATAGATAGTGTCCCCATCCCAGTGAGGGTTCAAAGACTGGAGCTTGGTGGCCACCCGGTTATGCTCGCGGAACCACAAGGTGTGCATGGAAGTCAATCCCAGTTGCTCGTTGGCCCGATGATCCCCGGCCAAGAAACACGGCACTGGACTCTCGCTTTCATCCCGCATGCACTCAGTCGGTGGCCCAGTGGCGAAAGGCAGGAGGGGTTTTCCTGAACTCAGAACCACCTGGCCTGACTTCAGAAGCCCATTCTGGTTACTGAGATTCCGCAGTTCGAGAGACTCCTGTTCAGTGCTGCCGTAGACATTGGAAGCGTCGATGAAGGAGGTGAGGTGGTTGATCTGCTCCCGGGGGTAGACCGAGTTCAACAGCAGGGAGGTCATCCCACTGCCACACACGGGGCTGGAACGCACAAAGAACATGCACCGTCCTCGGCGTACCCGGGGGTCATTCTTGGGGATCATAATGGAGAAGCAAGGGGGATCGTTGGTGCACACTTGACTGCATGACGTCCCATCCGAGAAACGTGCCATGCTGATCGCGGCCACTGTCTGGTCCAAGTCGTGATCCAGAAACTGCCCCCACTGCATAAGCATGTGAGTGAACTGGTCATCTGGGGTGATGGTTTCCGTGCCAATCAGGGCGGTCGAGACCAAGCGAGGCAGAGGAAGGGGGAGATCCCTGGAATCTTCCGCCAAGGAGAAACCCCGAGGGAGGTTGAAGCCGTTTTGGTAAGCGGGCTTCAGTAGCCGTTGGAAGGCCGTGAGGGATGCACCCCACATGGGGTGCTGGAGGTTATTGCAAGACCCATCGTGGGTTCTGTACTTCTTGTGGAAGCAGATGTCGGAGCAGTTGGGGGTGCGGCGGTGGGTGGAGCAGCCCGATAAGTTGGCAATCATGTTCAGGTAGTGCGGGGAAACTAGGTCATTGTAGCGATAGCCTGCAAAGCCAAAGTTAAAATGTTGGATTGGAGTTAGAATTAGAATCAAAGTGAATGAACTACATTTGTTTATTTGTTTCCTGCCAAATAACTCACTCAAGTGGCGAACATACCTAACACACCTTCTTTGTCCTATTGTCCCCACAACAACAACAATCCTGTGAGATGAATTGGGCTGGGAGAGAGGGACTGGCCCAAAGTCAGTCAGCTGGCTTTCAAGGCGGGACTAGAACTCACCATCTCTTTGTGATTGGCTCAAAGTCACCCAGTTGGCTTTCATTTTAAGGCGGGACTTGAACTCATGGCCTCCCACTTTCTAGCCTTCTACATTCTGCAATCTGCTTAACTTTACTGCCAAGTCCAGCATTGTTCCTTATCTGGTGAGGGGGATGGGGGTAGGGGGAACAGGACGACACTAATGAAGAGAATTTCTCACACTCAAGAGTAAGTTCATGAAGGCAGCATCTCTTTCAGTGCTTCACAGTGTTTCTTCCCAGCTTCTGGGCTGTGTGAGTGTATGAGATGCAGAGGTGGTATTCAGCAGGTTCTGACCAGTTCTGGAGAACCGCTAGCGGAAATTTTGAGTAGTTCGGAGAACCGGTAGCAGAAATTTTGAGTAGTTCAGAATACCACTTCTGACTGGCCCCACCCCATCTATTCTCTGCCTGATTGGCTGGGTCTTCTTTTGTTGCCCCGCACAGGAGAACAGAGCTGGAAAGCAGGTTAGTGGGGTGGGGAGGGAATGGGATTTTACAGTGTATGTTTATCCTTCCCCTGGAATGGGGAAGAAATGGGGATTTTACAGTATCCTTCCTCTGCCACGCCCACCAAGCCACGCCCACAGAACTGGTAGTAAAAAAATTTGAATCCCACCACTGATGAGATGCTACCAACAGACAGGCATAATTTATCAATTTATGACCACAATTGAGCCAAACATTTCTGTGGCAAGACAGTTGTTAAGTGAGCTTTGCTCCATTTTACCACCCTTCCAGCCACAGTTGTTAAATGAATCACTGCAGTTGTTAAGTTACTAGCATGGGTGTTAAGTGAATCCGCTTACCCTATTGGCATTGCTTGCCAGAAGATTGCAAAAACTGATTACATGACACTGCAAAAGTCATAAATATGAGTCAGTTGCCAAGCCTCCAAATTTTGATCATGTGACCATGGGGATGCTGCAATGGTCATGTTAAAAATGGTCATAAGTCACTGTTGTAACTTTGAACGGTCACTAAATGAAAGGTTTGTAAGTTGAGGACTACCTGTGCTAGGTCTCTAGAGGTTTGGAACGCAGCCATTCAATATTGAATGATGTAATTTATCTTTTTTCTAAAATTGCTTTCCAGATTTCATAACGGGATAATTTCAACAGCCTAAGAATTCAATGAAAGGTGCCTAGAATATAGAAAATGCCCGCTAAATTTTGCAGGAAGCTCTGGTGCTTCTGCTAACCACTTTGCAAGAAAAAAACTAAATCAGTTTTTTTTCTGCCCTGGAATATATTCTTATGACTAAAAAACGCAGGGGCAATATTCCACATTATACCTGTTCCATTCATGTCCACGAATAATCCTTGCTGCACGTGATCCTGAATGAGCTGCAGGGTTCTTTCAAAGATTTCTCCAGCCCGAGCAGTCTCGATGGTGTAGGGGTCCCGTGGATATCTGAAAAGGGCCAGCAATTCATTCGGTGTTTTGGGTCTCCTGTTTGGAGAGGGACAGGAGGTGATTCTTTTAGTGGCTTGTCATATCTTGCAAACTTTGATTTCTGCATTGTAATATTTTTTCCCCAATTACATTCCTGATTGGTTGAATAGAATAGAATTCTCTATTGGCCAAGTTTGGTTGGACACACAAGGAATTTGTCTTGGTGCAAATGCTCTCAGTGTACATAAAAAGAAAAAAACACATTGGTCAAGAGTCAAGAATCATCAGGTACAACACTTAATGATAGTCATAGGGTACAATAAGAATAGAATTAGAATAGAATAGAATAGAATATGGAACGGAATAGAATAGAATAGAATAGAATAGAATAGAATAGAATAGAATAGAATTCTTTATTGGCTAAGTGTGATTGGACACACAAGGAATTTGTCTTGGTGCAAATGCTCTCAGTGTACATAAAAGAAAAGATACATTCATCAAGAGTCAAGTATCATAAGGTGCAACACTTAATGATAGTCATAGGGTACAATAAGAATGGAATGGAATGGAATGGAATAGAATAGAATAGAATTGAATTGGATTGAATAGAATAGAATATTCCTTATTGGCCAAGTGTGATTGGACACACAAGGAATGTGTCTTGGTGCAAATGCTTTCAGTGTACATAAAAGAAAAGATACATTCGTCAAGAGTCAAGAATAATCAGGTCCAACACTTATTAATAGTCATAGGGTACAATAAGCAATCAAATCATACTAGGACACAGTCAGTATAAATCGTAAGGATACAAGCGACAAAGTTACAGCCATACCATCACGAGTGAGAGGGGATGGGTGATAAGGAGTGATGAGAAGATTAATAGTAATAGTAATGCAGACTTTGTAAATAGTTGGACAGTTACCAATAGAAGAGAATATCCAGTCGGCACACTGTTTAAATGAAAGATGGATTTATTGTAAATATAAAATAAAAAACTTATGGAAAAAAAAGAAGAGAATATCTGTAGTTCAGTGTTCAACGGTGGGGTCCTTGGTGCTCTCTGAACTTGGTTGTTTTCTGGCAGGTGTTTCATTTACCCAACTATATAACTTCATCAGTGCTGGAAGGGGGGGGGGCGGTATTTGCAGAGATAAGGAGAAAAAGAAAGAAGAGGATAGGAGGAGAAGGACTGTGGTGTCTTTGGTGCTCTCTGAGCTTGGTTATTTGCTTGCAGACATTTCATTACCCAAGTAGTGTTTAGAAGATGCTTAGAAGGGATTGTAACAACCTCTATGTAGGACAGGCAAGAAGAACACTAACAACACATTGGTGAACACCAACTAGCAGTCAGAAGACATGATGAAAGTTCCTTAATTGCACAACAACGGACAGACGAGTGGGAAACCTAGATCAAATCAAGTTCAATGTGAATGAAATTCCCGACAGTCTTACTTGCTGAACAGTTCAGTGCGTGTTGAATTGATGGCGAAATCCACACTGCTGATGGCTTCCTGGATGGAGGTGGCTACAAAGGTATCCCCACTCCTTCCGATGTTCGTGGCTTTGTTTTCCCGGCGGGGAAAAGAAAAGAATAAGACCGTAATTAGTTTAATGGGTTCATTAAAATTAAGGAAGGGCTCATTTGACTAGCATCTCAACAGCTTCAACTCCCAGAATTCCTGAGCTAACATGACCGGAGGAGGAATTCTGGGGGTTGAAGTCCACAAGTCTTAAAGCTGTCACGTTTGAAGATCCCTGTTGTAGATGAAGCAGGTACACCTTGCTTACTGAATGCTTGGTGCAATGGCTGCTCAACGTTACAACCACAACTTGGCAACCAATTCTTGCATTTATAGCCAACGCAGCATCTCATGGTCATGTGATCTCCCTTTGCGACAAACAGTTAATGGAGAAGACCACGGCAAAATTGTAATTCGTCTTCATGTGATCTTTCGCTTAATGTGAAAGATAACCACAATCATACAATCAAAAGCCCTGCCTCTTTTTATTGCACAATCACTTACAATACAGGTAAAAAAAGGCCAGGTCTTCAGTTACCTTGTTTGGCCACACTCTTAATAAATTTTTTCCCGAGTTTTATTAGATTTTTATTATTTTTAAGTATACATCAATATCAATACACGGGTGTAATTCATTCTGATACAAACATCAATAAATATAATCATAATAGTTGTTATATTAATCAAACATATAATCCTAGTATTAATAATATACATGGGTTTCTTTAGAGTCATTCAATATTTCAATGTTCCATTTTAATGCCAACAATATAAGCACACGTGGTGATACCGTCTTTCAACCTCTGATCTTTTCTATCAAATTATTACTTACATTCTGTTAAACAAAAATTACAACTGCTAATATTCTCCCTATTTCTTATTTGTACCTCTATTCTAGCTCCTAATCAGGTCGCCATTGCTAATCCTAGTATTAACACACATGTTTACATTGAGACATAGTCCTTCATTATTTGATTGTTCAAAGTCACAATACGTCGTTCAAGTACCACTCTTCCTATTATTTAAACATACCTAATAATACAGTACCATCTTTCAACGTCCAATCTTTCCATCTAACTATTGCTTCATATAAAGGTGTGCATTCTTATTTTTACCTCCATTTGCCACGCTCTTAACATTTTTATTTATTTTATTTATTTTATTTTTAATTACATTTATATGCCGCCCTTCTCCGGAGACTCAGGGCGGCTTACAATTTTTGGGATACAACCCAATGCACTCAGCAATAGCCTTCATTCCATTGTATATGCCTGCTTATTACTATGCGGCATTTTTACAAAGTCAGCTTATTGCCCCTAACAATCTTGGGTCCTCAATTTAGCTACCCCCGAGAGGATGGAAGGCTGAGTCAACCTTGAGCCTGGTGGGATTCGAGCCTGCAGTAATTGCAGGCAGCTGGACTTAAGTGCAGGCAATTAACAGCCTGAGCCACCAAGGCCCTTTTGATGCTCCCTCTCCTTGGTAGGGTGTTACAAGGTTGCTAGAAATCTCCTTCCTACCTTCCCTTCTAGGCAAAAACGAAATAAAATCGGTTTTGAAGGAAGGAGGCCTCTTTTTCTCTTACCGATGATGGTTAGCTGCATGGCCCTGGCAGCTAACCCAGAGCTACTCCTGGCTATACATTCGTATTGTCCTTGATCTGCCAGCCCCAAATCCCGGATGGATAAAGTACCTTCCTGGCTGATGTGGAACTTGCCACTCTCTGTGATCTGGATCCTGTCCTGGGGTAGAAAAAAGGAAAGAATCTGGAGCATGAATAGAATTTGCTCTGGTGGGGAGACCACAATGGGGTTCATAATCATCCACCAAGGTCAAAAGAGTCAAAATGGCACCCGCAAGTAGAGCCACAAACTCAGTTTAATGTATTATATCAACCAAGTGTAAATATAAGTAGCCCTCAACTTACAGTCACAACTGAGCCCAGGATTTCTCTGGCTAAACAAGACACTTGTCAAAGTGAGTTTTGTCCCATTTTACGACCTTCCTTGCCACAGTTGTTAAGTGAATCACTGCAGTGAATAGCAGTCCAGTTCTTAAGTGAATCTGGCTTCTCCACTGGCTTTGCTTGTCAGAAGGTCGCCAAAGGGCATCACATGACCCTAGGACACAGCAATGGTCATAAGTATGAGTCACCTGCCAAGTATCTGAATATTGATCACATGGGGTGGGGTGCTACAAAGTTTGTAATTGTGAAAAATGGTCATAAGCCACTTTTTTCAGTGCCGTTGTAACTTTGAACGGCCACTAAATGAACTGTTGTAAGTCGAGGACTACCTGTATCAAATGGGTGGCCATGTAAATGTTTTAAAAATAAATCCAATAAAATTATCTTTGGGGCCCTCTTGGCCCCAATCCTGAGATAATACGGCGTCTTGAATTGATAACTCTGGCCAGACCTGTCTTTCTCTGAGCCAAACATACAGGGATACTTTTAAATTTTAATTATATAGATACTTTCAATTTCTTGCATATCAATGCTTATGTTCCAAGCTCTTCTTTCTCTTCCCTGTCTAAAAAGCAGCCGCAGGATTTCCTGGTGGTGTCCTATCCAGGTTTAATGTGCAATCCTGCCAGACTTTTTGCAAAATCAGCCCAGGTTGGCAAGGGACAAGCCCTCACTGAGTTCAGCTTGCATAAGTGTGTCCCAAGTCATTAAACTGAAACAGAGGTTAGGGTTAGGGCAGGGTTGGGATGCAAATATTTTTGCTACTTGTTCTGTGGGCATGGCTAGGTGGGCGTGACCATGGGACTGGGTGGGCATGGCTTCTTTTTTGTGTGTGTGCAGCACCCCTCCCCCAGCGCCCCATTTTTTCTTTTTGCCTCCTGGGCCTCAGGGAAGCCTCCTGGGAGGGCGTTTTTGCTCTCAAGAGCAAAAACTGGACGAAGCAGTAAGACAGCAAGGGGGATCCTGGCACAGCTGATAGTCGGAACAGCTGTGCGTCGGGAGGAAAAAGGAAAAAAAGAAATACTGGTTTAGTACAACCTAACGGTAGCATTTTTTACTACCAGTTCGCTTGAACCGGGCCGAACTGGTAGAATCCCACCACTGGGTTATGGCTAGGATTAGCAGCAGCAACTTTAAAACACCCAGGTTGCGCAGCTCTGACACACCGGCAACTGTGTTTCCTGAACGTGACCAGTAGATGTCACTAAAGGTACTGTATATTCAAGAAGCACAAAAATACTATACATTACAGATAGTCCTCAATTTACAACCATTCGTTTAGTGGCCGTTCAAGGTTACAACAGCATTGAAAAAAGTGACATGACCATTTTTCACATTTACGACAGTTGCAGCATCCCCATGGTCATATGATCAACATTCAGAGGCTTGGCAAGTGACCTGTATTGATGACGATTGCATTGTCCCGGGCCCAAGCGATCCCCTTTTGCGTCCTTCTGACAAACAAAGTAATGGGGGAGCTGGATTCATTTAACAATGGTGTCACTAACTTAATAGCTACAGTGATTCACTTAACAGCCATGGCAAGAAATGTCATAACATAGAACAAAATTCACTTAACAAATGACTCACTTAGCAACAGAAATTTTGGGAAATTTTAGTTTGCTCTGAGGCAAACTTAACTTACATGGACACTTTTAAATATTTAATTATATAGACGCTGTCATGCCCCTAGTGGAGACTGACTCTGAGGGAGAGGAGGAACAGCCGACAGGGAGTGGAAGTGTGGCTCCGGAGGTTGTGGAGAAGGCTGGGGAAGGGCAGAGGCCGGCTGGGCAGTCAGAGGAGGACCCAGGCCCATCCCCTCTCCATCCTAGGGCACACAGGGAGGAGAGGATAAGGGAGAGACGTGGTCTACTTGGGAGGAGCGGGCCTTGATCCTCTTCATGAGCTGCAGCTGTGACAACTGGATAAGAGGACGGACATGCATACGGACGAGTGCTGGAAACAAAGCATAGAAATATCTCTAGTTTATTGTTCCTCTCTGAGTTTGGCGTCTTTCCCAGTGTGTGTTCTGATATCTGTGGACATCTTCAAGCCCTTATCTTGCCTAGTTTGTGTTGTTTTTTACTCTTTATAATTTATAGGCATTTTTAGTTTAAACGGCATTTCCTCCTTCTTGTAATTGCTCATGTGCGAATTTTTTTGTCTCCAGTCAAGGATATTTGGAGCTTGGAAGCAAAGTGAAGGAATAAAAGGGGCTTCACCTGTTTTCGTGACTGTGTTTATTTTGTATCCCACCCTGGGTCATCACAGACCCTTTCATTTTCTTGACAAAAATGAAATAAACTATATTGCATATCTCCCACACCCTTCTTTCTCTTCCTACCTAAAAAACAGCCACAGGATTTCCTGGTGGTGTCCTATCCAGATTTAATGTGCAATCCTGCCAGACTTTTTGCAATATCAGTCAAGGCAAGAACTGTCATAAAATGGGCCAAAATTTGCTTAACAATTGTCTGGTTTAGCTACAGAAATGTTGGGCTCAACTGAGGTCGTAAGTCGAAGATTACTTCTATATCAGTATTTCTTAGCCTCTATAGCTTTAAGATGTGTGGACTTCAACTCCCAGAATTCCCCAACCAGCATTTCTGAAGGCACCAGGCTAGAAACCAGGAGAATGTGAGTTCTAGTCCCACCTTAGGCATGAAAGCTGATAGGGTGACTCTAAGCCAATCACAGAAGACTTGTGAGTTCTACTCCTGCCTCAGGCACCAAAACTGGCTAGATGAGTTTGGGCCAGTCCCTCACTCTCAGCCCAACCCACCTCACAGGATTGTTGTTGTGGTAACAATAGGACAGAGGAGGAGGATTAGATATGTTTACTGCCTCGAGTTGTTTATAAAAGCAATAAAGAGCAGGATATAATTTAAATAAGATAGAGAGGCAAACAGAATTTGCTCCTCTTTCAAAACAAGACATCCCCATTTAACATCAGAAGCCCACACACTCGATGTCCCCCAGCCCTACACAAAAGGCGATCCTGCTTGTGTTAAGTGATAAACCATCTGACCTTCGCCCACGTTATCGTTGGCTGTGGGTTCCCTTGAGCGGTACAAGGGATCTCAATGTCTTGGCCGACTTCTGCAACCGTATCTTGAGGTGGATGAAGAAATACGGGCATAACTGTTTAGGAAAGACAAAGGGGGGCGGGGTGAAAGCATGGAGTCAGGTTTAACCAATGGAACGACTTGCCTCCAGAAGTTGTGGGTGCTCCATCACTGGAGGCTTCTAAGAAGAGACTGGACAGCCATTTGTCTGGAATGGTGTAGGCAAGGTCTCCTGCTAGAGCAGCGGGTTGGACTAGAACAGCGGCCCACTGGTGGGCCGTGAGAAAATTTTGGTGGGCCGCAGAGAAATCTCACCGCAAGAGCACCCCCCCCAAAGCAATTAATCCAGGATGCGCAGAAACACAAGGCTGCGCCGCCCACATGGCCCACGGAACCCTCCCCCACTCCTTACCCGGTAAACTTGCCTGCTAAATTGCTATTTTTCCTTTTTCCGACCATCAGCTGTTCTGCTGTGCCGGGAGATTTAGATTAGCTAGGAAGCAGGAAATAGTTGGATTTCTTGCTTTCTAGCTAGTCTTTAGATCTTCGGCTCTGCTTTTAAGCACAGCCGAACCTCCCTTAGGACTGAAGGTTTGCTGGCAAGCAAATTTGAGAGACTGAGCTAGCCGATGGCAGATAGGTAGATCACTGAATGATTCTGTGAGCAACTCAATCTGCCTGCTTTGCCTGATTTGGGGTAAAAGTTGCTCTTTTTTTAAAATAAAAAATTCAATATTTACATGCATGGTGTGTTGTGAGTTAATTTTGTGAGTTTGCTTGCTAGCAAATTTTATGTGACAGACAGCTAGCCAATGGCAGATAGATAGATTTCTGAATGAATCTGTGATTCTATGAGCAACTCAATCTGCCTGCCTGCTTTGCCTGATTTTGGGTAAAAGTTGCTCTTTTTTTATTAAAAAAATCAATATTTATATAAATATTTATAATATTTACATACAAGCCATGCCCAGCCAGTCACATGACCACCAAGCCACACCCACAAATTAGGCTACACCCACAGAACCAGTTAGTGGTCCCTGGGATCTAAAATTATGAGTTTGGTGGTCCCTGAGGTCCAAAAGGTTGGCAACCCCGGACTAGATGACCCTACAAGGTCCCTTCCAACTCTGTTATACTGTATTCTGCATTTAATTGGGGAATAGAAGTTAAGGGAAGACATGCCTTCCAGATGGGTTGGCCATGAACGTTGTTGAACTGCAAACGCTCTAGAGAACACTAGGTTGGGGAAGACCAATTTCAAGGCCGACTCGGATTCTATCAGTACCTGCAATTCTTCTCGCAGCTTGACAACAGGAACAGAAGGGAGAGGGTGGAATTTTTAGGGGAGTTGGGAGGGACTGGGGGAATTCAAGTGAGCCATGCTGAGCCTGAGAAAGTTCCTACACTTCAAGGTCACGTTCTGATAACTTTTCGAACGGCGTTTCAAAACACGAAGAATGTGTTGGATTGGTGGACAATGGATAGTGGGCAGAGGGGCGCTAACGGGGAAAAGGGGAATTTACTTATGCTGTTTTCCACTGGAACCTTTAGAACTGGCTTTGCTTCTTCTGTGCCTATATGGATCTATCAGTAAAGGGTAGAAGGAAACCAACTGGCTGGGGAAGATGAGATCAGGAAGTCTTTTGCATGTATGCTTACCACGTGGGGTGACCTTGAGGCTCACAGAAAATCTCTGGGCTCCAACTGCATTGATGGCATGGCACTCATAGTGGCCTTGATCATGAAGGGACACTTGGACCATCCGCAGGGTTCCCGTGGAGAGGACACTGTATCTCCAACTGTTTGGTAATGGACCACCTATGAACAAGAGTGACCAACACGGTGTTGCTGAAGAAATTTTCCCATGAACTCTGAACTTCACAAAGGACGGACAAGTTGCAAAGGTGCTTTTTCGAAAGGCAGCTGGACTTTGTTTTTTCTTGAAGATGTCGAGTCAGAACCAAAGAAGCTTCTTGGATGAGAAGCGAAACATCTTCAAGGAAAAACAAAGTCCACTTGCCTTTTGAAAAAGCATCTTTAACCTGGGTGACTGAGAATCTCCATAAGATGGGCAAGCTTTCCTTGAAACCAGTTGGGTCCAGTTGATGAGAATGGATTGTTAATTTTAAGGAGTTGACCCTGGATTTCTTTCAATGTAAGGAACATCACACTGGGCCTTGATGCTGAGCCTGAAAGTCCAACTGTAACTCTCCTTTGATCTTCTTCTCCTAGAAGCAATGCTGCTCTTCCAAGGTTGCAAGCAGAGGTGGTATTCAGCAGGTTCTGATTAGTTCTGGAGAACCGGTAGCAGAAATTTTGAGTAGTTTGGAGAACCGGCAAATCCCACCTCTGACTGGAGATTTTACAGTATCCTTCCCCTGCCACGCCCACCAAGTCATGCCAACAGAACCGGTAGTAAAAAATTTTGAATCCCACCACTGGTTGCAAAATATCTTCTAGGTAAATATGGGTTAATTGTGGGGTGAAAAGGGAAAAATACTGCAGATGGTCTTCTGAACTTGAGATAGGGGAAAGAGAGAGAGCAGGAGTGGACTAACAAGTTATTAGAACTAGCTACTGGAAATGCCTGCTTTAGATCAGGGGTCTCCAAGCTTGGCAACTTTAAGACTTCTGGACTTCAACTCCCAGAATTCCTCAGCCTGCTTTGCTGGCTGAGGAATTCTGGGAACTGAAGTCCACAAGTCTTAAAGTGCACAAGGCTTAAAGTTGCCAAGGTTGGAGACCCCTGCTTTAGATGATGCCCTTGTTTGAAAGTTAGGAGGATGGACAAAGTTCTTTGGAGATGCTGGTGGAAATTAAGAGGAGAGGTGAAGCACCTGGAAACCTGAAGTAAAGTCCTATAAGGAATAGTTAAAAGGATTATATTAAGCAAAAGGATATATACAACACTTATAGTAGGGTTTCTAAAGTGTATACTAGGAGTTTCTAACGTTAGCAAGTTTAAGACTTGTGGACTTCAAATTTAAGACTTGTGGACTACAGCTTTAAGGCTTATAGACTTCAGCTCCCAGAATTCTTCAACTATTTATTTTATTTATTTATTTTTTTATTTGATTAGTCAATTGCTTACAAGATAATAGGTATACGTATAAACATAGTTATAAATACATGGATACATATAAGAAAATAAAAGAAACAATAGGACAGGGATGGTAGGCACTTTGGTGCGCTTATGCATGCCCCCTACAGACCTACTAGCATGGTTGACTGAGGGATTCTGAGAATTGAAGCCCAGAAGTCTTTAAAGTGTCCAAGGTTGGACACCCTTGGTTACCTTACTTCACTGAGCGTGTAGATCTTTCTTTGAAGTGTGCCTACTTGTTAATTTTGGACCCACACCCATGTGTGCTCAGAAAAGTTTATCTTATAAAAGATTTTCCTGGTTTGCTACTTATTTGTGTGGTTTAATTAGTTTAGCCTGGTTGCCAATTATCAGCTGAATGAAGTTAAGTGATCTTTGCAAAATTGTATTAGTTTAGTTTGTGAAGTAGGGTAGTTTCTAGTTTTGGTTGCTTGTAAGTCATGTTACTGATTAAAAGAAAAGTCAAAGGCAGTGCAGGCCTAAAATTAGTCTGGAATCTCATTTCTTCCCACACCTTTCCTTAGAACAGCATTTCTCAACCTCAGCATCCTTAACATGCTGACAAGGGAATTCTAGAAATTGAAGTCCATCGTGATACCGTGTTTCCCCGAAAATAAGACACTCTCTTATATTTTTTTGGCTCCCAAAAACACACTAGGTCTTATTTTCGGGGTAGGTCATATATATATATATATATATATATATATATATATATATATATTGTTTTAGTAGATTTTCACGGTAAAGGTATGTAGGTCTTGGTGTGACCTACATATATATATATATATATATATAGGTCTTGGTTATTAGGTTTGTCTTCAGCTTGTCTTCCTGGGAGAGAGAACAAAGCTGAAGACACCAGCCTGAACGGATGACAGCTGCTGGTTTCTAACCTTCAGGGACAAGACAAACCAAGCACACATACACACTCCCGAAAATCAAAAATATATATATATATATATATATATATATATATATATATAGAATTAGGTCTTGTCCGTAAGATCTTACGGGACAAGACCCATACACTATACATATATATATATATATATATATATATATATATATATATATATAGGTGTTTGGTCTTGTCTGTAAGATCTACACGGACAAGACCAATACAAGACTATACTACCATGAAAATCTAAAAAACAAATATATATATATATATATATATATATATATATATATATATATATTTAATGAAAAAAACACTTACCATATTCATGTAGAACAATGTACATTTATTCATGTCTAAACCATGAACAAATCGCATACTGTGTTTCCCCTAAAATAAGACACTGTCTTATATTTTTTTTGGCTCCCAAAAACACACTAGGTCTTATTTTTGGGGTAGGTCTTATTTTTGGGGTAGGTCTTATTTTTGGGGTAGGTCTTATTTTTTGGGTAGGTCTTATTTTCGGGGTAGGTCTTATTTTCGGGGAAACACGGTATAAAAAAGATATGGAGACTCTAGAAAAAATGTAGAGAAGAGCAACCAAGATGATTGGCGGGAAGGGGGGAAGCTAAAGCATATGATAAACAGTTACAGGAATTGGGTATGTCTAGTCTAGCGAAGAGAAGGACTAGGGGTGACTTGATAGCAGTGTTCCAGAATTTGAAGCGCTGCCACACACACAAAAAAGCGGGGAGGGTTCAACATATTCCCCAAAGCACCTGAAGGCAGGACAAGAAACAATGGATGGAAACAAAGCAACCTAGAACTAAGGAGAAATTTCCTGATAGAGAGAATATTTAATCAGTACTCCATCACTGAAGGCTTTCAAGAAGAGATTGGACAACCACTTGTCTGGAATGGTACAGGGCCAGGGGCTGGAAGAGCAGCAGGAGCACTGGAAACTAGAAGAGCAGTTCCCCGGTGCGCTTCCAGTTTCCAGTGCATACATGCATGACGACCACCTGGTCTTCCGGTTTCTGGCACACATGAAGACCAGCTGGCCAGCACGCATGTGTGCAATGGAACCCAGAAGAGCAATGGGCAACAGCTGGTGTGTCCAGAGAGATGGCTCTACATGCCACTTCTGGCATGTGTGCCATAGGTTCGCCATCATGGGTATGGAGTCCCCTACTTGAGCAGGGGTTGGACTAGAAGACCTCCAAGGTCCCTTCCAACTCTGTTATTCTGTTAAAGTTGCTAGTCCAATCTTGGTGATCTCTTTCAGCTCATCATTCAATGACTATATCGTTACAGAAGACAGCAGTGCCAAGAAAATAACCTTCTTTTGTCCAAGATAGGACTGGCCGAGGATGTCCATCCGCAGAGCAGGGCAGATCCACATTTTGACCCTCAGTCACGGTCTGATCATTGGGAGATATCAAAAACCTGGGAGTATCTGCAGGAGGAAAAGAAGGAAAACAGACATCTTCTACAAGAGGCGTGAGAATGTGCAACCTCCTTTCCACCAAGCATCAAATTAAAACCCCAGAGAAAGATTGAGAAGACCAAATTAGGGCAATGTTTGTCAACCTCAGCCCTAAGAAGAGGTGTGGACTTCAACTCCCAGAATTCCCCAGCCAGCCATGGGCTGGGGAATTCTGGGAGTTGAAGTCCACATCTCATCTCAGGGCTGAGGTTGACAAACATTAAATTATATTTGAAAATTAGCAGGAGGGGGTATCCTAGTTGAGGTAAGTATCAGTCTCAGGTTGTGGGTTGCATCCACACAGTCAAAGGTCCATTCCTTTTATACACACAGGGTGGGCATTTATTGCCCTCATCCCGGCCACCATCTTGATTTTTCTCGACTTCCTCTGGCATCACCCCTGTTCCCTGTGGCAATTTTGCCAGTCATATTGATTTTTCTTTTGAAAAGAAACAAGATGTGTTACGGATTGAATCTTTATACGAACAATCAGGTCATAGATGATGGGCAAGATTTGGAACTAATTCACTGCTGTTCTTTGTCCCCTATCAGCATTTGAATAGCAATAGCCCTTAGACTTATATACCACTTTATAGTGCTTTACAGCCCTCCCTAAGCGGTTTACAGAGTCAGCCTCTTGTCCCCAATAATCTGTGTCCTCATTTTACCCACCTTGGAAAGATGAAAGGCTGAGTCAATCTTGAGCAAGTCAGGATCGAACTGCTGGCAGTCGGCAGAGTTAACCGGCAATGCTACATTGTAACCACTGCACCACCATGGCTTTTCCTTCCTTCCTTCCTTCCTTCCTTCCTTCCTTCCTTCCTTCCTTCCTTCCTTCCTTCCTTCCTTCCTTCCTTCCCACTTAGCAATAGCACTTAGACTTATATACTGCTTTATAGTGCTTTTACAGCCCTCTCTAAGCGGTTTACAGAGACAGCCTACGGCCCCCAAAATTTTGGGTCCTCATTTTACCCACCTCGGAAGGACAGAAGGCTGAGTCAACCTTGAGCCTGGTGAGATTTGAGCTGCCAAATTGCAGACAGCCGGCAGGCAGCAGAAGTAGCCTGCAGTACTGCACTGCGCCACCGAATTGTCTTTTTTTGATAAGGAGCCAAGGGGGAAGATTTTTTTTTAATTTTAAATAATTTCAGGTACCCCTGGACTTAGAACCATTTGTTTAGAAATCTTTCGAAGTTACATCGGCACTGAAAAACATGACTTACAACTGGTCCTCGCGCTTTCAACCTGCAGCATTCCCACAGTCACGTGATCAAACTCTAGTCCACTGGCAAACAACGTATATTTACAAACAGTTGCAGTGTCCTGAGGTCATATAATCGCCACTTGTGACCTTCCCAGCTGGCTTCCAACAAGCAAAATCAATGGGGGAAGCAGGGTTCACTTAACAACCGTATGATTCACTTAACAACTGCAGTGATTTGCTTAACAACCGCAAGAAAATAAGTTGTAAAACCAGGCACAATTCGCTTAAGAAACATTGTGCTTAGCAATGGAAATTCTAGTCCCAATTATGTTCTAAATCAAGGATTACTTGTAGAATCTATAAATGAACTAAGTGAACAGAACTAGTTTGCGTCTTAGCAGTGCAACTTTCAAGTTAATCTTTTTTTCTTTTCATGCTCAACTACAGGTTGTCCTCGACTTAACAACCACAATCGACCTCAACATTTCTATTGCTAAGCAAGACAGTAGTTAAGTAAATTTTGGCCAGGGCTGGGGCTGCTGGGGGTTTGCAGGAGTTCGGGAGAGCCCCTAGCTAAGATTCTGCACAGTTCGGAGAACCCCCAAATGCCACTCCTGGATGGCCCCGCCCACCCTGCCCCTCCCCTCCCAGGAGTTCCCCACACGGCCTGTTTCGGATGCAGGGAAGTGCAGGGCGCGCGCGGAGATTCGGGGAGGGTGAAAAACGGGCCTCCCAGAAGTTTGGGAAGGCTGGAAATGGCCATGTTTCTGGCTTCCAGACAGCCTCCAGAGCCTGGCGAGGGTGTTTTCGCCCTCCCGGAGCGTTGAGGGAAGCCTCCAGAGCTGAGGAGGGCAAAAATGCCCCTCCTCCCACTGTGGTGCAGGAGGCCGACTAGGCCACTCCCACCATGGCCACACCCACACATCAACCGGGCAGGGAACCCCTTGCTAACATTTTTGAGGTGCACCCCTGGTTTTGCCCCATTTTATGACCTTTCTTGCTACTGTTGCTAAATGAATTGCTAAGTGAATCACTGCAGTTGTTAGTAACCCGGGTTTTTTTGGTTTTTTGTTTTAATTACATTTATATGCTGCCCTTCTCCGAAGACTCAGGGCAGCTTACAATTTTTGGAGCGCAACCCAATGCGCTCAGCAATAGCCTTCCTTCCATTGTATATGCCTGCTTATTACTAAGTGGCATTTTTTACAAAGTCAGCTTATTGCCCCCAACAATCTTGGGTCCTCAATTTACCTACCCCGAGAGGATGGAAGGCTGAGTCAACCTTGAGCCTGGTGGGATTCGAGCCTGCAGTAATTGCAGGCAGCTGGAACTTAAGTGCTAGGCATTTAACAGCCTGCACCACCAAGGCTTTTTGGTTGTTGAGTGATTCTGGCTTCCCCATTGACTTTGTTTGTCAGAAGGTTGCTAAAAGGGATCGCATGACCCCAGGACACTGCGCCGTCATAAATACGAGTCAGCATCCAAGCGTCTAAATTTTGCTCACATGACCACAGAGGACGCTACAATGGTCGTGTGAAAAAACGGTCGTGTCACTTTTTTCCAAGGGCCTTTGCAGCTTTGAAACGGTCGCTAAACGAGGACTCTCTGCACCCGACTTTGGTCTAATTTATCGCCTAAATTTGGCTGATAATAGTCTCACAGCTACCTTGCACGATGATGTTTGCCGTTGCCGTAATGGATCCTTCTCTGTTGGAGGCTTTGCAGCTGTATTTGCCTTCATCCGACAAAGTGACGTTTTGGATATAGAGGCCGCCGGAGCTGGTGATGTTGAAGCGCGGATTTGGGGGCAGCGGCAACCCTGAGCTCAGCATCCAGACAACACGAGGCGGAGGGTGTCCAGACACCCCACACTCCAGAGTCACGCTTTCCCCCACCAGGACCTCTGTGTTCTGGGGATGGATGACAAAACTAGGTTTGGCTGAAAACATAAAGGACAGAAAAGGGCTCAGTTAATAAACAAACTCAAACCATTTCACAATATTCCGACTGAATATAGCAGGGGTCTCAAAACTTGGCAACTTTAAGACTTGTGGACTTCAACTCCCAGAATTCTCATGTTATGTTAGCTCAGGAATTCTGGGAGTTGAAGTCCACAAGTCTTAAAGTTGCCAAGTTTTGAGACCTCTGCAGTATAGAATAACAGAGTTAGAAGGGATCTTGAAGGTCTTTTAGTCCACCACCCCCCCCTCTGCTCAAGCAGGAGAACCTACACTAGTGATTCTCAACCTTTTCTTCAGCATGGACACACACACCCCTTAAATATCTTTAGTGGCTATGGACCATGGCCACCACCCCCTCCCAAAAAACTTATGATTTAAATCATAACATTTTTTTAAAGCCTTGATGGACCCTCTGTGACGATTTCATGGGCCCCCAGACCACACCTTGAGAACAACTGGCCTCTATCATTCCAGACAACCTCAAGTGATGGAGCTGTTCCATTGATTAATTGTTCTCATCTCATGGTCGGGAAATTTCTCCTTAATTCTAGGTTGAATCTCCCTTTGATAAGTTTCCATCCATGATTTCTTGTCATTGCCTTCAGGAGCTTTGGAGAATAGGCTGATATCCTCCTCTTTGTGACGGCCCATCAAACATTGGAAGACTGCTATCATGCCATCCCAATCCTTCTCTTTGATCATCGTCTGATCAATGGCTGGATCAGAGATTGTTTGAGATAAGTCAATGTTTCTCTGCAATTAGTCTCCTAGGACGTTGCCTGCACAAATATTTATTTTTAAACAATCCTCTGAGGCAAACATGCCATTTTCCGCTCTTTATATTAAAACACAATTCTTTTCCAAATCCAAAAAGCGTTGCAAAGAGGATTTGGCTAAGCAGCCACATAGCTCAACCAGCAATGTGTTGCCACATCAGAGTTTATATAGATTGCTTCACGGATCCAGCTGGATCACGTAAACAAATAAGGAGGAATGTCCTTTTGAACAGCTGAAGGATCTGACACAAGATCATGTTTTATATGCTTCCTAATCCGAGGCTTACAGATAGTCCTTGATTTATGACTGAAATAGAGCCCACAATGTCCATCCTAAGTCATGATGGTCATAAGCTGAGGCAGACACATGTTTGACTTAGTCTTATGATTTTTTTTTGTGGCGGTTTTGAAGCAAACAGCACAGTCGTAAAGCGAATATGGTGGTCATAAACAATTACTACCCACCTGCCTTCCACTGAGGACCTGTATACTGCACGAGTCAAAAAGAGGGCTGTGAAAATATCTACAGACCCCTCACATCCCGGACATAAACTGTTTCAACTCCTTCCCTCAAAATGACGCTATAGAGCCCTGCACACCAGAACAACTAGACACAAGGACAATTTTTTCCCAAACGCCATCACTCTGCTAAACAAATAATTCTCTCAATGCTGTCCAACTATTACAAAGTCTATTATTATTAATCTCATCACTCCTTATCACCCATCTCCTCCCACTTGTGACTGTATGACTGTAACTTTGTCGCTTGTATCCTTATGATTTATATTGACTGTTTCCTAGTATGATTTGATTGCTTATTTGTACCCCATGGCTATCATTAAATGTTGTACCTTATAATTCTTGACCAATGTATTTTTTCTTTTTATGTACACTGAGAGCATATGCACCAAGACAAATTCCTTGTGTGTCTAATCACACGCCAAAAAGCATTCATTCATTCATTCATTCATTCATTCATTCATTCATTCAATCGATCATTGTATGATTTAGCCTCCAGGCCCCTGATAATCTTTGTCGCTCTTCCCTGCACCCTTTCTAGGGTTTCTCAACATCTTTTTTGAATCATGGTGACCACAAGTGGATGCAGTGTTCCAAGTGTGGCCTCACAAAGGCATTATAAAGTGATATTAACTCTTCACGTGATCTTGATTCTATCCCTGTATTAAGGCAGCCTAGAACTGCATTGGCTTTTTTGGCAGCTGCAGCACACGGCTGGCTCATATTTAAGTGGTTGTTCACCAGGACTTCTAGATCCCTCTCACCAGTTGCTGCTGTTGAACCAGGTGTCACCTATTCTATACCTGTGCATTTGGTTTTTTCTTGCCTGAAAATGAAGCAAAAAGCACTGTATTGAAGTGTTTTATTAGTGCCAGTCTGGTGTGGGAGATGGTGAGTTCTAGTCCTTTTTGGGGCATGGAGCCAATTGGGTGACTTTGGGTCAGTCCCTCTCTCTCAGCCTTAGGAAAAAGACGGCAATGGCAAACCATTTGAAAATGCTGAGAATGTTGAAAATGCTGAAAATGTTGAGAAAAGTTGGATGGGATTATTTTGAGCTTGGTTATAACATGACGTACAAATATCGCACCTGTGTTTTCTTAGTTCAGGTTTAGGATTTTGGTATATTTATGTGAATCTAGCTTGACACCACCACTTGTAGCATGAGTCAAAGCAGTGGTGGGATTCAAACGTATTTACTACTGGTTCTGTGGTCGTGGCCTGGTGGGTGTGACCTGGCCTGGTGGGCGTGGCTTGGTGGGCACGGCAGAGAAAGGATCCTGCAAAATCCCCATTCCCTCCCCACCCCACCCCACTAACCTGCTTTCCAGCTCTGTTCTCTTGTGCAGGGCAACCAAAGAAGACCCAGCCAATCAGCTGGGACTCAATGGGAGGCAGAGAAGAGATGGGGGCGGGGCCAGTCAGAGATGGGATTTGCTGGTTCTCCGAACTACTCAAAATTTCTGCTGCTGGTTCTCCAGAACTGTTCAGAACCTGCCGAATGCCACCTCTGAATCAAAGGCCACGTTGGTTCTTTAAAATCATTCCGAAGGCCACATTTGTAGGAAATAGTGAGCCTTCGGCAGAGAAGGATCGAACAGGGGTATCCACAGTGAGGGGGTCAAAATAGCCAAGGGGCCAATCACAATTTATGCAGTCAAAGCCACGCCCCTTTTCAAAAATGTGTCATTAATTGATTTGATGGTGCAGTTGTGGTTGCCTTCTTGGCTTTCTTATCCAGCCCCTCATGGATGAGCCTGAGACTAAGTTCACGAGATGTTTTTCCTTACCCAAGTTCTCCTTGCCACGTCATTCACTCACTTTTGGTTTTTCACTCATTTTTTTTTTAAATTACATTTATATGCCGCCCTTCTCCGAAGACTCAGGGCAGCTTACAATTTTTGGGATACAACCCAGTGTGCTCAGCAATAGCCTTCATTCCATTGTATATGCCTGCTTATTAACTAAGCGGCATTTTTACAAAGTCAGCTAATTGCCCCCAACAATCTTGGGTCCTCAATTTACCTACCCCGAGAGGATGGAAGGCTGAGTCAACCTTGAGCCTGGTGGGATTTGAGCCTACAATAATTGTAGGCAGCTGGATCTTAAGAGCAGGCATTTAACAGCCTGAGCTACCAAGGCTCTTGCATTTTATCGGATGGCAAAGCCCACCCACAACATTGGTGAGTTTGCAAACTTTCCCAAAGTGGTCCCACTTCATCAGCCAATACAGATAAGACATGTGAGACGCTACTACCAGGATTTCAAGGCCCCATCCTAAAACCAGCACAAAGAGATAATCCATCTGGTTCCTATAAGCCTAAGGGAAAAGTATCTTCATTTATTTGAAGGACATTACAAGGCATGCCGAAGTAGCGCAGGGCAACCTCAGGGGTCTTCGCTTCGCCCACAATGTTCTTGGCCAGGCACTGATAGATTCCCTTGTCAGATTCTTTAGTGTCTTGGATCATCAATGTGCCATCTTGTAGCAGGTTCAGCCGCCCATCATCCTTCATGTCAATCTCGTTGCTGTAATGCAAAAAAAAGGAAGATGGCAGCCAGCTTCATTCCTCCTTTGATCTAGGGAAGGATTGGGCTACAACTAGTGTTACTCCTACCGTGTTTCCCCGAAAATAAGACCTACCCCGAAAGTAAGACCTAGCACTATTTTCTAAACCTGCCCTAATATAAGACCTACCCCGAAAATAAGACCTAGTGTAAATCTCCAGTTCCAGGAAGACTTTTCAGGGAGCAACCATGCACCAAAACACCCCCACACACTCACACCCACTATTTGGCACCATAAATATATAAGACCTACCCCGAAAATAAGACCTAGTGTGTTTTTGGGAGCCAAAAAAAATATAAGACAGTGCCTTATTTTCGGGGAAACACGGTATATATCCAAACTATCTCTATGTCATGCCCCCATGATTCTATGGGGGAAGAGGAGCTGGAACCTGAACCAATAGA
Organism: Naja naja; assembly: GCA_009733165.1. Lineage (NCBI taxonomy): Eukaryota > Metazoa > Chordata > Lepidosauria > Squamata > Elapidae > Naja > Naja naja. The sequence goes on along the minus strand of CM019150.1, from coordinate 9,141,434 downwards.
GATTGAGGGGGTGGCTTTGTTGGAAAATGGGGAAGGGCAGGGCCAGTCAGGCCAGGGCCTTTCAGGATTAGGACAGCTTTTAGACAGGGAGGAACAGGGACAAGATGAACATGAAAGACAAAGCTCAGGCAAGGGCAAGGACCACCCCCTCCTGATCCGAGAACACGGAGAGTGGAGAGAAGGCAAGAACAGTGCAGACTGAGCCGGGTACTCAGGAGAAAAGCATCCCACCCCTCTTCACAGGCACACCTGGGGAATGAGGCTTAAGGCGATGCTGTGGGGAGGGGCATTCGTCAGGAACAAACGCTGAGTTCCTGAAGTGTTGAGTGCCGACGTTTGAGCTTTCTTGGAATCCTTGCATCCTTTCTGGCTTTCTGGACTAATTACCTGGATCCTTTGCTTCCTGAACTCCTTGATTTGCCCTGCTGGATTTATTGCTGTGCAGCCATGGTGTACACAGTGCTGGGCTGGACTATTTGCAGCCAGAGGCTGCTTGAGGGGTGTGCGGGGCGAGTTGTCATCACTTTGCTCTGGGACTTGCCAGAAATGGCTTGGGTCTGGGGTACTTGCAGGAGCGCCTCCTACCAGCATCGAAGTCCAATCGCCCAGTACGCTCCCACAGGCAGGCCCTCCTGGGGGTGCCGTCGGCCAGACAATGTCGGTTGGCGGTCCCCCGGGGGAGGGTCTTCTCTGTGGGGGCACCCATCCTTTGGAACCAGCTACCACTGGAGCTACGTCAGGCCCCTTTTCCTGTGCTCCTCCCGTTGTGATCTCAAGACTTGGCTGTTTTCACAGGCCGGCCTGGATTGAGCGGGCTTGGGGGTTTTAATATCGGGATATTTTAATATTTTATAATCATTTGGATTGGTAAATTTTGGAATAACTTTATGTATTGTATATATGTTTTTGTGTAAGTCGCCCCGAGCCCCTCCGGAGATGGGGCAGCATATAAATCCAAATAAATAAATAAATAAAAATAAATAAATGTGGGAGTGTTTGGGGAAATTTGGAGCAATGAAGGGGCAGTTTGAACTGCCAGCTGCTTGTGTTGTCTCTGTGCCATGCCAAGGTCATCACACCCTATCTGAGATGGGGAGAAGGGCTGCTGTCAAATTATCCAAAGGTTTGTTTGTTTGTTTGTTTGTTTAATTACATTTATATGCCGCCCTTCTCCGGAGACTCAGGGTGGCTTACAATCTTTAGAGCACAACCCAATGCGCTCAGCAATAGCCTTCATTCCATTGTATATGCCTGCTTATTACTAAGCGGCATTTTTACAAAGTCAGCTTATTGCCCCCAACAATCTTGGGTCCTCACTTTACCTACCCCGAGAGGATGGAAGGCTGAGTCAACCTTGAGCCTGGTGGGATTCGAGCCTCCAGCAGTTGTAGGCAGCTGGAACTTAAGTGCAGGCAATTAACAGCCTGAGCCACCAACAACCAAAGGTGACACGTGGTCACCTTAATCAGCACGAGCCAAGACAATTTAAGACTGTCAAACAAGTGCACAACTTGGGAGTATACGTAGCCCTTGACTTACGACCACAATTAGCACGAGAAGTTCCCTTGCTAAGCAAGGGGTTAAATGAGTCATGCCCAATTTTGCAACCTCTTTGTTGAAGATCTTGAATAATGTCAGGTGTGGTTCCATTCAAAATCCAAGAAAGACACCCTTAGACTCCATTGTTATAGAGAAAAGGACTTTTACTGGAAATCAAGTGGTAGCACCAAAAGAATTCAAGATCTGAGCCGTGAAAATCACATGTACAAAGTTATGGCAACTTTCCCACCCCCACTAGTTCAAACTGGCCGTCCAATCTGAGGTGTGTATAATGTCATGTGGGGCATCTTCAGGTCGTGTTTCAGACATCTGGCTGGCCAGGACAGTTGGCCTTGGCCCACTTAGATAGGAAGTTACAGTTGCGCAGTAAGCAAGTGAGAAAGTTTTAAAATTCACCCTCTCAAGCCTCCAGCACTCTTCCCCCTCCCACAAAGCCCAATGAATTTTCCCTCCCCCCATTTCTATGGCAGCCGGAAAGACAAGCAGAAGAAGGGTTCTTGAAGGCTGACACAGTCGTTAAATGAATCACTGCAGTTGTCAAGTGGTTCATGTGGGTTGTTAAGTGAATCCGGCTTCCCCGATTGACTGTGCTTGTTGGAAGCCAGCTGGGAAGGTCACGTCGACCGACTTTAGATTGTGTAAAGGTATGTGTGAGAAAGACCTTGAGATGCTGCCAAGGGAATGATCAGATAAGAGACAGCACAGCTTGCAGCTGAATAATGGGCCGGGTTCGAAGCTCCGAAGAGACTTTCCCTAGTTTCTCAGACTGTAAAAAAAGACCAAGAAGGAGAATTCCACTTTCATAACGGCAAGATTCTGTCAATATAGCTTAACAATTAAGTAGAACGAATGCATCTGGTTGTGATTTCTATCTGCTTTACCCTGTGAAGCTGACACCAATCTTGTAACTCTGAAAGTACAATCCTCCCACCGCTTTACAGCTCAAGAAACTAGGTGTAAGGCATCCAGAAAGTATCCATGATATCAATCACTCCGAGACACATTCTCTCCAATTGATTTATTAGGAACAGATCTGGTACGTCTAAGGCATTTCCCAAAGTGAAAGAATTTTCCTGCGCTACACAGAATCCACCTTTTTCTCCTCCCACTTCTGCACTTCAAAAATCACGAGAACCAATTAACTGCAACTGGAATTTCATAGTACGACATACAGAATAACCTTGAACTTGTCAACTCCTCCACCCCCCTTCCCATTATGTTGGCAGCTGAATTTCAAAGCTGACACTAGGGAGGGTCTTTATTGGGCCTCTTGCCCCTTTCACTACCCATCTGTGGGCTACACTATCTCTTTTCTGACCTTTCCCTTAGTACTGTCTCTTGGCTCCATCTTCCAAGATCTTTCTGACACAGACTGGCACACTGCTTCTGCCATCTTGCCCTTCGGTCCATCTACTTACTTGTTGTGAAGCCAGATAATCTTAGGTTTCGGATTCCCCTCTGCCCGGCAGATGAAATAGACGGTGTTGCCCAGAGTAACATCGATATCTTGTGGCTTGGTTGTGATGCGAGGACTCTCTGAAACAGACAAACAGAGAGTGACCCTTCAAAGGCTGAGGGATCTCATGCATGACTTTGGTGTTTCAGTGAATGTTCCTGTCTCTTCTTGAGCTAAAATTCAGATTGACTCCTTAAGGCCCTTAAGCAGGGGTGGGATTCAAATTTTTTAACAACCAATTCTGTGGGCATGGCTTGGGTGGTAGGCGTGGCTTGGTGGTCATGTGACTGGGTGGACATGGCTTGGTGGTCATGTTATTGGCTGGGCATGGCCAACTCAATATCACTCACATTGAGGCACGCATCTCCTCGCCTGGCCTCTCAAGACTGTGGGGATGCTGCAACAGTCATGTGTGAAAATGGTCATAAGTCACTTTTTCAGTGCCATTGTAACTTGAATGGTCACTCCACACAAGCAAAGTACCAGCAAAGGAGGAAAAAAAACTCCAGAGAAGTTCCTGAGACAGGAAGTCTAGTCCTGCCAAGAATGTAATAAGGATTAACGGAGAGGCAGTTTCTGTAAGCAACACCAGAATGTTTCTTTCCTGCCTTCCTTACAGGATTAGCCCAGTAATTTCTTCTAACAACCAGTTCTCCGAACTGGTTTGAATGTTAACAACCTGTTCTAGAGAATAGGCGCGAACTGGTAGAATCCCACCCCTGCCTTTAGGGTGATAAATTAAGTTGAGCTTAAATTGAGTTCTGATCTGATCCGGATCAGGTTTAATTCAGTTCCTATATTAGTTTTCTATGAGCCAGCTTCTGCTCAGGAAGAATAACAGAATTGGAAGGGACCTTGGAGGTCTTCTAGTCCAGTCCCCTGCTCAAGCAGGAGGCGCTATACCATTTCAGACAAATGTCTGTCCAAACTCTTAAAAAATCTCCAGTGATGGAGCACCCACAACTTCTGAAGGCAAGCAGTTCCATAGTTTAATTATTCTGTTGGGAAATTTCTCTTTAGTTCTAGGCTGGTTCTCTCCTTGATTGATTCCCATCCATTGCTTCTGGTCCTGCCTTCTGGTGCTTTGGAGAATAGCTTGACTCCCTCTTCTTTGTGGCAGCCCCTCACATATTGGAAGACTGCTATCATGTATCCCCAGCCCTTCTTTTCATTAGACTAGACATACCCACTTCCTGCAGCCATTCTTCATATGTTTTAGCCTCCAGCCCCCTAAATCATCTTTCTTGCTCTTATCTGCACTCTTTCTAGAGTCTCAATATCTTTTGTTATATCCTGGCAACCAACACTGGTTGCAAATACTCCAAGTGTGGTCTTACTAAGGCATTATAAAGAATATTTCACAAAAATGAAAAGGGATTCAAAGGAATAAGAACCGAATTCTTAAAAGTTTGCTTTAAATTTTCTGTGACATTTATGAGTAAATAAAATGGATGCATGATTTGTCAGAATTGCTCAAGAAAAAAATTGACAAGTCCACAAGGTCAGAGGTTTGGGCTGTATTCCAAATATGTGTTTGTATTACAGGTGGTCCTTGATTGACCATCATTTTTAGTGACTGTTTGAAGTTACAACGGCTTCGAAAAAAGTGATTTTTTCGCTTCTAACAAGCCAGGTAAATGGGGAAGCCAGATTCACTTAACGACCATGTTACTAATTTAACAACTGCAGTGATTCACTTAACAACTGTGGTAAAGAAAGATCTTGCTTTAGGTTTGAACTTTCCAAGTTAGAAGTCCTCAAGGCTGGGGTGAGCTGCAATTCTACTTGTCCTTTTCTTGAATTATCCTGGGTTGAATTGTCCTGTAGCAAGTTGGCTATGGTGAATTTTCCTGCGGCGAGTTGTCTGAGGTGATTAGGCCATGGTGTGATGGCCAGGGTGAGTTGCCCCATTCCATAGACCGACAGCCCCCTAATTCACTTATATAAATATAAGGAGGAAGTGGAGGGCAGGCAGTCGTTCATTTCTGAAGGCAAGCTGTTCCTTTGCCTAACAGTGAGAAGAATGAACCAGTGGAACAGCTTGCTTTCAGAAGCTGAGGGTGCTTCAAAGAGACTGGACTGCCACTTATCTGAAATGCTACGGGGTCTCCTGCTTGAGGAGGGGGGCTGGACTAGAAGAGCTCTAGTCTTCCATATTCTATTCTATTCCATTCCATTCCATTGCATATTTTCTATTCTATTCTATTCTATTTTATTCCATTCCATTCCATTCCATATTTTCTATTCTATATTCCATTCCATTCCATTCCCATTCCATATTTTCTATTCTATTCTATTCTATTCTATTCTATTCCATTCCATATTTTCTATTCTATTCTATTCTATTCTATTTTATTCTATTCTATTCCATTCCATATTGTCTATTCTATTCTATTCTATTCTATTCCATTCCATATTTCTATTCTATTCTATTCTATTCCATTCCATATCATTCTATTCTATTCTATTCTATTCCATTCCATTCCATATTTATTCTATTCTATTCTATTCTATTCTATTCTATTCTATTCTATTCTATTCCATTCCATATTTTCTATTCTATTCTATTTTATTCTATTCTATTCCATTCCATATTTTCTATTCTATTCTATTCTATTCTATTCTATTCCATTCCATTCCATATTTTCTATTCTATTCTATTTTATTCTATTCTATTCCATTCCATATTTTCTATTCTATTCTATTCTATTCCATTCCATTCCATTCCATTCCATTCCATTCCATATTTTCTATTCTATTCTATTTTATTCTATTCTATTCCATTCCATATTTTCTATTCTATTCTATTCTATTCTATTCTATTCTATTCTATTCTATTCCATTCCATTTTCTATTCTGTTCTGTTCTGTTCTGTTCTATTCCATTCCATTCCATTCCATTCCATTCCATTAACTTGCAAGATTCTGTTATTGTAGCCAATCTCAATAAAAGTGAGTTTTGGCTTCCTAGGCAATTGATTTTCCCCATCTGGTCTACTTTGCGGAGCTGACATCAGTCTTGTAAGAACCATAAACCTCCTCCAGATGGCACAGTTTCCCAACAATTATTCTATTCTCTCACTTGTCCCCAAGTCAGCCATTCAATAAGAGGAGCCTATGTGAGGCCAGAAAGTGCTAATTAAGGGTCTAAGTCAGCCAACTGTCTGAACCCAGCCCAGAAACCGAGGTCGAGATCTTTGCTGATTTGCTTGACTGCTTCCAGAGATTGTTGGGACATGAATCGAGACAGGTAGTCCTCGACTTACGACCACACTTAGGATCAGAATTCCTGGTTGTTAAGTGAATCACACCCTATTTTACATCCTTTTTTGCCACGGTTGTTAACAGAAACACTGCAATTGTTAAGCAATTCACACAGACATTGTGCGAATCCAGCGTCCCGCACAGACTTGGCCTGCTGGAAGCTGGCTGGGAAGGTCACAACTCAGGATCACATGACTCCAGGACGTTGCAATCATCATAAACACATGCCAGTTGCCAATGTCTGAATTTTGACCATGTGATCATGGGGATGCTGGGGTGGTTATTAAGTGTGAAGGTCAATCATAAGTCATATTTTTCAGGGCTATTGTCACTGAACTGTCACTAAGTGAATGTGTAAATCAAGAATTATCTGCACTGTCTGTGGGGTCCTTGGGCTCTCTGAGCTGGGTTGTTTTCTTGCAGACCTTTCATTACCTGAATAGGTAACATCATCAGTGCTAAAATGGAAAGGAGGAGGACTGTGGGGTCCTTGGCTCTCTCTGGACATGCTTGTTTTCTTGCAAACTACCAAACTAGGTAACAACATCAGTGCTAGTAAGGAGTGCAGTTAACTGTACAGTCAGAGAGATACAATCAAAATCATGTGAGGTACTAATGCCACTCTATAAAGCCTTAGTAAGACCACACCTAGAGTACTGCATCCAGTTTTGGTCACCACACTATAAAAGAGATGTTGAGACTCTAGAAAAAGTGCAGAGAAGAACAACCAGGATGATGAGGGGACTGGAGGCGAAAACATATGAAGAATGGTTGCAGGAACTGGGCATGGCTAGTCTAGTGAAGAGGACCAGGGGAGACATGATAGCAGTCTTCCAATATTTGAGGAAGCTACCACAGAGAGTAGAAGGGGTCCAGCTATTTTCCAAAGCACCTGAAGGCCAGACAAGGAATAATGGATGGAAACTGAACAAGGAGAGATTCAACCTGGAAATAAGGAGACTTTTCTGACAGTGAGAACAATCAACCAATAGAAGTTGCCCTCGTAGGTTGTGGGAGCGCCATCACTTGAGACTTTCAAGAAGAGATTGGACTGCCATTTGTCAGAAATGGTGTAGGGTCTCCCGCATGGGTGGCGGGTTGGACTAGATGACCTACAAGGTCCCTTCCAACTCTGATTATCTGTTATCTTATCTGTTATCTGTTATCTTATCAGTCTGGAAAAATAAGTGAATAAAATAGACAATGGATCGGACGGTGTCACTCACCACAGCTGAATTCTCTGGTGGTCAAGGTGATGACCGAACGACCGAATAACGCAGGTGGGCTCTCACAAGTGGCAGCTGCTTGCGTGTTGCCTTGTATGGTGTATTTCCTCAGCAGCTCTGCCAGCCACATCAGGTCACAGTCACAGAGCAAAGCGTTGAATCCAGCCGGCTGGGAGGAACCAGGTGGGGAAGAAAAAGAGATGACTTTATGAGTTTAACAGTCCTTCCTGTTTAAGCACAGATACAGGAAGGTCACCTGCTGGACAAGCTAAGAGTAAGCTACAGGCCAATCAGGGAAACACCAGGCCACTCCCACCAGCACTGTCAGGGCAAGCCACTACTAGTACACTACTAGTAAAATGAGAGCAAACCCCACTTCCTACTAGCACTGATGAAGTTATGTAGTTGGGTTATGAAACGTCTACAAGAAAACCCAGCTCAGAGAACACCAAAGACCCCACAGTTCTCCTCCTCCTCCTCCTCCTCCTCCTCCTCCTCCTCCTCCTCCTCCTCCTCCTCCTCCTCCCTGCAAACTCCATTCCCTTCTAGCACTGATGATGTTAGATCAGGGGTCTTCAAACTTGACAGCTTTAAGACTTGTGGACTTCAGCTCCCAGAATTCCTCCTCCAGTCATGTTAGCTCAGGAATTCTGGGAGTTGAAGTCCCACAAGTCTTAAAATTGCCCAGTTTGAAGACCCTTGTGTTACACAGTGAGGGTTTTGCAACCGGGCTGCGGAAATGACTGGCAGGCACACACACATTCTCACCTGCGCGAGTAGCGGATGAGCGCACACCTGTGCTCCATTTAAATTGGTGAGATTCAAGGTGTTGGTATTAACATTCAAAGTCCTTTACGACTTGGGTCCGGAGTACTTGCAGGACCGTCTCCTGCCAATATCAAATACCGACGCCTGCGCGCTGCAGACAGACAGGGACTCCTCGGGGTGCCATCGGCAAGACAATGTCGGCTGGCGGTGCCTCAGGGAAAGGGCCTACTCTGTTGCAGCTCCCGCCTTGTGGAACCAACTCCCTTTGGAGCTCCGTTTGGCTCCTGATCTTCACTCTTTCTGCCATGATTTGAAGACCTGGTTGTTTGAACAGGCTGGGCTGGACTGACCTCTTGGGGGTTAATTTATTTTAAACTGTTTGTAGTGTTTGGGCTTGTTTGGTTTAATTTCTTTTTAAATATTTATTGTTGTCTTTTAATTGTGAGCTGCCCCGAGTCCTCTCGGAGAGGGGGCAGCATACAAGTCCAATTAAATAAATAAATAAATAAATAAATAAAATGAGTGATAGGTGAGTGTGCACACTGCTTGTACAAATGGAACTGCATGCACATGCTTGCCAGCCGCTTGCGCGAACCATCCTCTCTCCCCTCCCTACCAGTCCACAAACCTGGAAACTTTGGGGAACTCTGCCCTATACCTTTTCAGAGAAAGGGTTGTGCCACCACTTCTTAAAAACCTCATTTCACAAATGCTTTCACCTATGCAGCTTTGCGTCCATACACACACACACACACACACACCCTTGCAGACCAGGGGTTGGAGACTAGAGTATGGCAGAAGAGGTCAGTTTTGTGAGAGAATTTGGCCACCAGAATTTAGCACCTGTCAAATATTGTTTTGGATTAGTGGTGGTTGTTTTTTTCACAGCTGTTTTTAAAAGGAACACCTTTCTACTGTGCTGGACATTTTTTGAATGTGAGCTTAAGGCTGTTTCAGAAGACTGCTAAACCCGTGCTCAGAAACAGCCCAAATGGGAGTTTTCTGATTGAAAAGGACCTGGGAAGAGAGTTTGCATGTTTTCTTCCCTTGCAATTAAAGGGCTAAATAGTGTGTGAGAATGACCTTGGTAAATAGGAGAAGGAAGAATCACAGCCTAGGCAAACAGATAGATAAGAGGTATCTCAGCCCACAGAAGGAAAAGAGGTGTGAGAAGCATCTCAGAAAAGACCTTCCCTTGTTCTCTGGAAAGCACAGGTAGTCCTCAACTTACAGCCATTCATTTAGTGACCAGTCAAAGTTACAACAGTGCTGAAAAAAAATACCATTTTTCAGACGTGTAATCATTGCAGCATCCCCAGTCACATGATCCAAACTCAGATGCTTGGCAACTGGTTCATATTTATGACAGTTGCAGGGTCTCTGGGGTCATCTGATCCCCTTTTGCGACCTTCTGACAAGCCAAGTCAATGGGGCAGCCAGATTCACTGAAGAACCCTGTTACTAACTTAACAACTGCACTGATTCACTTAACAACTGTGGCAAGGAAGGTTGTCCAATGGGGGCAAAATTCACTTAGCAAATGCCTTGGCTTAGTCATGGAAATTCTGGGGCTCAGCTGTAGTCGTAAGTCGAGGAAGGGGAGAGGCGCTTTCAGAATTGCAAGATTTCTCTTCTTGCAAAACCTTCAAATAAAGGTAGTGTAAAGTATTCATAGTTTGGGTTTCTTGTCTGGACTACCTCAAGAAGGCTGTAGGCCAATGGTGGGAGGAATCCACAATGACAGTCCAAATATTCCCCTTTGCTGCCTTACAGGGCAAGAAACCTGCATCCCATTTATACAGATTAACAGAGTTGGAAGGGACCTTGGAGGCCATCTAGTCCAACCCCCTGCCCAAGCAGGAGACCCTGCACCATTTCTGACAGGTGGCACTCCAATCTCTTCTTGAAAGCTTCCAGTAATGAAGCTCCCACAACTTCCAAAGGCAACTTCTGTTCCATGGGTTGGTTGTTCTTCACTGTCAGAAAATTCCTCCTTATTTCCAGGCTGAATCTCTCCTTGTTCAGTTTCCACCTATTATTCCTTGTCTGGCCTTTGGGTGCTTTGGAAAATAGCTTGACCCCTTCCTCCTCTCTGTGGCAGCCCCTCAAATATTGGAAGACTGCTATCATGTCTCCCCTGGTCCTAGAACTTGCTGTGAGTTCAATCCTAGGTAGAGGCTAATATTTGGAATAGACTCTCCTGCTTGAGCAGGGGGTTGGACTAGATGACCTCCAAGGTCCCTTCCAACTCTGTTATTCTATGAATTGTCTTCACTAGACTAGCCATGCCTAGTTCCTGTAATGGTTCATCGTTCATTTGTTTCCCCAATATGTTTTTCTCCTTGGGGGGAAAAAAGCATTCCAAATTTCCATATTTTTCTTCATGAAATCAAAACAAATAGCTGTGGGGGGTAGAAAGGACAAAATTGGCACAGCACATCGTCTGATCAATGGCTGGATCAGAGATTGTTTGAGATAAGTCAATGTTTCTCTGCAATTAGTCTCTTAGGACGTTGCCTGCACAAATATTTATTTTTAAACAATCCTCTGAGGCAAACATGCCATTTTCCGCTCTTTATATTAAAACACAATTCTTTTCCAAATCCAAAAAGCGTTGCAAAGAGGATTTGGCTAAGCAGCCACACAGCTCAACCAGCAATGTGTTGCCACATCAGAGTTTATATAGATTGCTTCACGGATCCAGCTGGATCACGTAAACAAATAAGGAGGAATGTCCTTTTGAACAGCTGAAGGATCTGACACAAGATCACGTTTTATATGCTTCCTAATCCGAGGCTTACAGATAGTCCTTGATTTATGACTGAAATAGAGCCCACAATGTCCATCCTAAGTCATGATGGTCATAAGCTGAGGCAGACACATGTTTGACTTAGTCTTATGATTTTTTTTTGTGGCGGTTTTGAAGCAAACAGCACAGTCGTAAAGCGAATATGGTGGTCATAAACAATTACTACCCACCTGCCTTCCACTGAGGACCTGCATACTGCACGAGTCAAAAAAAGGGCTGTGAAAATATCTACAGACCCCTCACATCCCAGACATAAACTGCTTCAACTCCTTCCCTCAAGACGATGCTATAGAGCACTGCACACCAGAACAAGTAGACACAAGGACAGTTTTTCCCCAAACGCCATCACTCTGCTAAACCAATAATTCCCTCAACACTGTCCAACTATTTGCAAAGTCTGCACTACTATTACTGTTAATCTTCTCATCACTCCTTTTCACCCATTCCCTCCCACTTGTGACTGTAGGACTGTAACTTTGTCGCTGGTATCCTTATGATTTATACTGACTGTTTCCTAGTATGATTTGATTGCTGATTGTACCCTATGAGTATCATTAAGTATTGTACCTTATGATTCTTGATTCTTAACGAATGTATCTTTTCTTTTATGTATACTGAGAGTATTTACACCAAGACAAATTCCTTGTGCGTCCAATCACACTTGGCCAATAAAGTATTCTGATCTGTTCTGTTCTATTCTATTCTATTCTATTCTATTCTATTCTATTCTATTCTACTCTACTCTACTCTACTCTACTCTACTCTACTCTACTCTATTTTATTCCATTCCATTCAATAACTCAGTGCATGCCAAGGGGGTGGGAGGGTAGGTGGAAAAAATGGCCAGTTTCCAGCAAAAAAACATCGCAAATCCTGTCATGCACTGCAGAATGCTGCAACCGGCCATAAACATGAGCTGGTTGCTAAGCAACCAAAATATGGTGATGTGATCATGAGGGCGGGTACTGTCATTGGAACTCTGGAATTGGGTCATATAAGTATCTTTTGGGGGATCCACTGTAACTTTGAATGGACACTGACTGGTCACTAATGACTGGTGAGGACTAATTCAGGACTATTAGAACTTAATCATTCATATTTCGTATTTATTTATTTATTTATTTATTTATTTATTTATTTTAATTACATTTATATGCGCCCTTCTCCGAAGACTCAGGGCGGCTTACAATTTTTGGGATACAACCCAATGCACTCAGCAATAGCCTTCCTTCCATTGTATATGCCTGCTTATTACTAAGCGGCATTTTTACAAGGTCAGCTAATTGCCCCCAACAATCTTGGGTCCTCAATTTACCTACCCCGAGAGGATGGAAGGCTGAGTCAACCTTGAGCCTGGTGGGACTTGAGCCTACAGTAATTGTAGACAGCTGGATCTTAAGAACAGGCATTTAACAGCCTGAGCCACCAAAGCTCAGTATTTGTTGGATAGTCATTAGGGGTGTGTGAGTTCAGTTTCAGTCTGGGGAATTCTGGGAGTTGAAGTCCACACAGGTTCAAGTGTGTGGACTTCATCGAAGACATGATAGCAGAATTCCAGTATTTTAGGGGCTTCCCCAAAGAAGAAGGGGTCAAATTATTTTCCAAAGCACCAGAAGGTAAGCCTAGAAGCAATGGATGGAAATTAATTAAGGAGAGAAGCAACCTAGCATTGAGGAGAAACTTCCTAACGGTAAGGACAATTAACCAGTGGAACTGCTTGCCTCTAGAAGTTGTGGGTGCTTCATCACTGGAGGTTTTTACAGTCACTTCTCTGAAATGGTATAGGGTCTCCTGTTTGAGCAGGGGGCCAGACTAGATGACCTCCAAGGTTCCTTCCAGCTCTGTTCTGATTCAAGTTGCCAAGATAGAGAAACAGAGATTTGCACCAATGTGTTTCTTGCCTCTATTATACAAGGAGTTAAAAATATAGGGCTTATTGTGACTTCCTTATAACCTCAAGGAGCAAAATCAAGGGCCTTCGTGGCTCAGGCTGTTAATTGCCTGCACTTAAGTTCCAGCTGCCTACAACTGCTGTAGGCTCGAATCCCACCAGGCTCAAGGTTGACTCAGCCTTCCATCCTTTCGGGGTAGGTAAATTGAGGACCCAAGATTGTTGGGGGCAATAAGCTGACTTTGTAAAAATGCCGCTTAGTAATAAGCAGGCATATACAATGGAATGAAGGCTATTGCTGAGCACATTGGGTTGTATCCCAAAAATTGTAAGCTGCCCTTAGTCTTCGGAGAAGGGCGGCATATAAATGTAATTTAAAAAAAAATCCAGCAGCCTCAAACAGGCACTTCTCCTTAACAAAATAATGCTATTTTCCAACCATCCAACTCAGACCAGGGGGTGAGAACTCTTAAGAAAGGTTTGTTGGAAAAGGACAGGGGTACCCAATGACCTGGTTTTTTGGAAGGTGAATGGCCAGTCGTATTTACTGGGGACCAAACCACTGGGTTGCTGAAGAAGGATTTGTCCTGGTCCTTAGAATAAAAAAAACCAGGATGGTGAATAATTTCCTGTACAGGTAGTCCTCGACTTGCAGCCATTCATTTAGTGACTGTTTGAACAGCACGGGGAAAAAACGTGAGCCCGTTTCACACTTATGACTATTGCAGCATCCCCAATGGTCACGTGATCAAAATTCAGACGCTTGGTAACTGACTTGCATTTACGATGGTTACATTGTCCTGGGACCATGTGATCACCTTTTGCGACTCTCTGACAATCAGCGTCAATAGGGAAGCCAGATTCACTTAACAACCATGTTACTAACTTAAGCATTCACTGTGGCCAAGAAAGGGGGTGAAATGGGGTAAAACTCACTTCACCACTTCCTTGCTTGAGGATAGAAATGTTGTGAGTCGTAAGTGGAAGACTACCTATAATGCGTGCTGTCTACTTACAGGCGTTTGAGAGATTCCAGTTCAGCCATAGCTCCTGGCTGGATCTGTGCAATTCGGTTGTTGTTCAAAAATCTGTGTTGGAGACAACAAAGAGAACGGGCTTGAGTGACCATCAAAGACTTGGGAATTAAAGGTAGGCCCATGTGTTTACCACTGGTGGGTCTTCTCTAACCATGATCCCAAACGATGTACGGAGCTCTGACATTCATGTTGCACAAACGTGCTCACAATAGTGGCTCCTACAGTACATACAAAAACAACAAATGAAGTGGAGAGGTTGTCTTGGGATGCCAAGCTTCTCCAAAAGAGGGGAAGGTCAAAGAACACCAGGCACACCCAGAAGAGGAGGGAAAGACAACATCAAAAGACACGCCGTAACAACATCAATTAACAATGGTTGAGGCTGCCAGAAGAGCACAAACTAGAATTCTGCATCTCCCTCAACAGGAGGAGGGGTAGGGGAGAAGAAGAAGGAAGCAGAAACAAGAAGGAAGAAGAAACAGGAAGGAAGAAGGAGCAGGGAGGAGGAAGAAGAAGAGGAAGAAGAGGAGGAGGAAGAAGAGGAGAAAGAGGAAGAGAAGAAAGGAAAAGGAAGGTAGAAGGAACAGGAGGAGGGAGAAGAGACTAGGAGGAAGAAGGAAGAGGAGGAGGAAGAGGAAGAGAAGGAAAAAGGAAGTTAGAAGGAGGAGGAGAGGAGGAAGAGGAGGAAGAAGAGGAGGAAGACCAAGAGAGGAGGAAGAAGAAAAGTTGCTCCTGCTCCAAGCTGACCCCCAAAATGGGTTTCGGCTGCAGAAGGGCTATGAAAGATCCTGGACTTATGGGCGATCCTGAAGTGGTACCACCACCATTAACAGAAAGTCCCTTACACATATGGTTGTAAAATAAGAACCACACTGTGGTTTATTCCATTTTTGGCACTGTGGGCTGTATGAAACTAAAGCTTCCTGTTGTAAAATATTGTCCCAACCCAGTCGGTTGGGCTTTAGTGTATGAATCATTACTCATAATGTAGATTTCAGGGCACCTGGTGAACCAGCGCCACTGGCTGCCTTGTTGAAAATCAGAATCCCTTTGGAGTCTGCATGAAATACGGTTGAGCAAAAGTTACTCCCAATCTGATGTCCGTCACCTCACGACTTACAGTCTTTCCAGCTTGGGGAGGTCATTAAAAGTTCCCACTTCCAAACTTTCAAGGTTGTTAAAATGCAGGTAGCTGGTATGAAAAGGGATAAAAACAAAGAATCAGAAGAGGTAAGTCAGTTCCAAAGTTAGGCTGCTTATTAAACCACAAGCTATTTATTTATTTACTTTTCGTCTTTCTGAACCAGCCTGCTCCCTCGGTGTGGGGATCTGGAGTGGTGTACTATATATATATATATATATATATATATATATATATATATATATATATATATATTTAATTGGATTTATATGCCGCCCCATCTCTGAGGGGACTCGGGGCGGCTTACATGCAATATATAAACAATATGTCTTTATCAAATTCAATCCAATTATAAAATCAATTAAAATACCCTTAAATTAAAATTCCCAACCCTGCTCAGTCCAGGCCAGCCTGCACAAACAGCCAAGTCTTGAGATCACGGCAGAAGAAGCACAGGTCTGGGGCCATATGAAGCTCTAGAGGTAGCTGATTCCACAGGGTGGGTGCCCCCACAGAGAAGGCCCTCCCCCAGGGGACCGCCAACCGACATTATCTGGCCAACGGCACCCCCAGGAGGGCCTGTCTGTGGGAGCGTACCGGGCGATCGGACCTCAATGCTGGTAGGAGGCGCTCCTGCAAGTACCCCGAACCCGAGCCATGCAGGGCTTTATAGGTTAATACCAGCACCTTGAATCTTACACAGGGGGCAACCGGCAACCAATGAAGGTTGCACAGGAGGGGTGTCACATGGGAGAATCGGGCCGCTCCCATCACCGCCCGCGCGGCTGCATTTTGTACCAGTTGAAGCCTCTGCATAGTCCTCAAGGGCAGCCCCAGGTAGAGAGCATTGCAGTAGTCAAGACGGGAGGCAACGAGCGCACGAGTGACCGTGCGTAGGGAATCTCGGTCCAAGTAGGGGCGCAACTGCTGCACCAGGAGAACCTGGGCGAAAGCCCTCCTGGCGACGGCTGCCACCTGCTCCTCCATATATATATATAGTTCTCAACTTACAACAGTTCATTTAGTGTCCATTTGAAGTTGCAATGGCGCTGAAAATGTATGGCCGTTTTTCACACTTTGTAAAAATTGTTGCAGCATCCCCATGGTCCCATGAACAAAATTCAGCCAGTTTGGCAACTGGCTCCTCTTTACGACGGTTGCAATGTCCCGTGATCCCATTTTGCGACCTTCTGATAAGCAAAGACAACTAACAATGGTGCTGCTAACTGAACAATTCACTTAACAACTGGGGCAAAAAAGGTCGTAAAATGGGGCAAAATTCACTTAACAGTTGTCTCGCTTAGCAACAGTAATTTGGGGCTCAGTTGTGGTAGTAAGTCAAGGACTGCTTGTATATGGTGGGTTGGAAACTTAGTTGGCAACAAGAGAGTCAGAAATTCAAAGTTTTCTCTATTGGTGTAAGAATCACTTCCTCAAAACAACTTCTCCATCACGTTGCTACTACAGACCCTGGGGGGAAAAAACCCCAGTTGTTATCCAGCCTGCAATAACTGTAAGTACAGGCTGTCATCTACTATGCTTTCCCTCCTTCCCTGTTGCCTGATTATCCCGGACAGAAGCTTCGATTCCAACCCAATTGTTTGCCTAGCCAGGAATGTAACACATCCAGCACTCTGGAGTTTTCTCAACCCTTCCGATGCAGTTTGAAGTGCAGTAAAGTATTTTAAACGGGATGAGACCGAGTAGAATGGCTATTCGTGACACACATTGAGTTGGATATGTGCAGGGGCGGGCTTCAAAAACTTTAGCAGCCCGGTTCTCTGCCTGGTGGCTGGGTGGGCGTGGCCTAGTTGGCCTCCTGCACCATGGCGGGGGTGGTGGTGGTGGTGGCTTTTTTGCCCTACTTGGGCTCCAGAGGCTTTCCTCAAGCTTCCAGGGGGGCAGAAACAGCCTCTCCAGGCTCTGGAGGCCCTGCGGAGGCTAGAAATGGGCCCATTTCCAGCCTTCTGGGAGGCCCGTTTTTCGCCCTCCCCGAGCCTCCGCACATACCCCGCACTTACCTGCATCCAAAATGGGCTGCGTGAAGACTCCTGGGAGGGGAGGCGTGGGCAGGGCCAGCCAGGAATGGGATTTGGGGGTTCTCCAAACGGCACAGAATCTTGGCTAGGGACTCTCCCGAATCCCTGCGGACCCCCAGCAGCCCATCCCTGCATCTAAAGATACACTGATATACAACCCAGGATATACATCTAAGGAAGACACAGCATGGGGTTCTCTAAAGCAGGGGTGTCAAACTCGAGGCCCGTGGGGCTGGGGTTGGCCCATGGGGTGCTTAGACCTGGTCCGTGGGGCCAGCCTGGAAATAGCAAAAGACCGGCCCACGATGCCTCTGCCAGCAAAAACGGAGCTCGGTGATGGGGACTACCGCGGCCTCCTCCCCGCTCAGTTTTTGGCCATGATGGCCTCCTGCAGCCCCCTGGCAGCAAAAACGGAGCTTGGGGGGCATG
>CM019150.1:9067812-9104860 GCA_009733165.1 Naja naja | reverse complement strand
AGCATCATGGTTGAAGCAATGCAAATGAGCCTACCTCTCCCTGCCCCCGCCCAGTTTGGATTAGGTTTAACGCTTTGTTGGCGAGGAAAGATCGGCGCTCAGATCGGAGTCCAGACTAAAGGGTGCAAAAAGTGACCGTCAGCTGAACGAGGCTTCCAAGCCTTTGATAACGATACGGAGGAAAAATTACACCCGCTTCTCAAAAAAAAAAAGACCCCATGTAGCTGACATCAGTTTGGCATCCTGATTGTAACTTTAGGCGTGACTCCAATTTGAGCGTCCAGGTTTACCATCGCTAGCATCGCAGCCAACGGGAAACGAACTGGGGGGGGGGAGGCCGGGAGAGGAGTAGCCTCATTTGCATTGGCTTCAACCGTGATGCTTTGCGAGGAGGAAGGACCTGAGACTCTCCCGTGACGGATGCAGCGTTTCGCTTCGCACGAAAGTCCCGGTTCTGGAACGGGTGGGAATGTTCTATAGGAAGTTAGCACCCACCCACCCTTCTCCTAGAAAATTGAAATATCCTAGGAAATATTAAAAAGGCAGAATATTTCCGCTAAAAAGAGTAGAAACTCAAGAGCAGAAGCTCACCTCAGAAGCAGAAGCTCACCTCCACCTTTGTTAATGGGTGGGCCATTAATACTTTACATACATATTCTGGGCCAGAATACTTTACATAGCAAAGATCTCCAGGTAAAGCTACAGCAATTGCTCAAAAGTCCTTTCAATGCATCATCATCCAGCAAGGCTCAACCAAACCTGGAACTCAGGACAGCCTATAGAGTTGCCCCTGCCTGGCCCCATGGGAGTCTGACAACCAATCAGAATACAAGCTCCAATTCAAATCCCAACAAAGGTTATAAAACCCAGGCCCTCTCAGCACCTCAGCCCTTTTTTGATCTCTTCCTTCAGCTTGAAGCATGTGATCATCCTTCCTTTTCACTCTCGAGCTTCATGAAATAGCCTGTGGCTTGCTGACACCTGCCCTATGGCATTCTGTGCTGGGGCAACGGTGTGCCACTTCTGGTTTGCCACCAGGGTGCTAGGAGTTGCAAAAAACTTGATGTCACTGTAGGAAGCTAGCACCCACCCGTCTCCTAGAAAAATGAAATATTCTAGTAAATATTAAAAAGGCAGAATATTATATTTCCCTGGATGAGAAAAAGAGAAACATGTTTAAAGACAAAGCAGCTTCCTGCAACTCCCTGCTCCTCCCCCCTTCAGCTCCAGGGTGATGGGATTAAGACATGGCCCTCAGGACATGATGGGATTACCCAACTCACTACATGGCATCTGGGAAGACTGCATTAGCCAGCACTCAGGTGAAGCCATGTGGTCCAGACAAAGTCTACAAAGTTAGCTAAGACCCCATCCCTGGGAATCTGACAGCCAATGGGATACATTTCTTACACAGGAACAGGAAACACTTAAGCTGGGGCCCAACAGAGGGTATAAACCCAGGCACTCTCAGCACCTCAGCCCTTTTTCCCTTTCCTTTCTCAACCTGAAGCATGTGATCATCCTTCTCTGGAGCTCCAGGCCATGTGGTCCTGTTCACCATTAAACTTTCCAAGCAGCCTCCATGTTTCCAGTGTCTTTTTCCCCACTTGGAACTGAACCCAGAAGGATATTTCTTCCAACATCACATAATCATTAAAATATGTACGGGTAGTCATCAACTTACAACTGTTCATTTAGTGACCGTACAAAATTTTAAAGCACTGAAAAAAGTGACAGGACTGTCATAGTATTCCCATGGGATCAAAATTCTGTGGCAACTGATTCATATCTATGACAGTTGCAGGGTCCCAGGATCATGTGATCCATTTTTGCAACTTTCTGACAATCAAAGCCAATGGGGAAGCCAGATTCACTGAACCACCGAGTTACTAACTTAACAACTGCAATGATTCACTTAACAATGGTGGCAAGAAAGGTTGTAAAATAGGACAACACTTAAGTGTTTCGCTTAGCAGTAGAAATCTTGGGCTCCATTGTGGTCGTAAGTCAAGGACCACTGTCACAGACTGCCAAGGAAATAGCCAGAGAAGAGAAAGCAGGAGACTCACAGTGGCTTAACAGTCAGGGAAAGAAACTTAGGAAGGATCCATCCTAATGGATCAAGCAGTTAAAAGAGGTGGTAGGAAGTTTGTAAGTTTTTTCCCAAATGCCATCACTCTGCTAAACAAATAATTCCCTCAACACCGTCCAACTATTTACTAAGTCTGCACTACTATTACTATTAATCTTCTCATCACTCCTTATCACCCATCCCTTCCCACTTGTGACTGTATGACTGTAACTTTGTCGCTTGTATCCTTACGATTTATATTGACTGTTTCCTAGTATGATTTGATTGCTGATTGTACCCTATGACTATCATTAAGTGTTGTACCTGATGATTCTTGATGAAGACATAACTGGAATAAAAATGAAACGGGGAGATATGAAAGTACTATGAAGATTGTTAGAAAAACTAAATTAACAAAAGAATTCTCTTCTATTCTATGATGTTGACACTCTAGAAAGAGTGCAGAGAAGAGCAAGAAAGATGATTAGAGAGTCTGCAGGATAAATTGTAAGGTGAATGGTTAAAAGAGGTCATGTCTAGCCTAACAAAAAGGATTGGGAGTGACAGGATAACTGTCTTCCAGTATTTGAGGGGATGCCACAAGGAAGAGGGGGTCAACCTATTTCCCAAAGAACCTAAGGTCTTCAAACTTGACAGCTTCAAGACTTGTGGACTTCAATTCCCAGAATTCCTCCTCCAGTCATGTTAGCTCAGGAATGCTGGGAGTTGAAGTTCACAAGTCTAAACCTTGCCAAGTTTGAAGATCCTTGACCTAAAGGCAGGACAAGAAGCAACAGATGGAAATTAATCAAGGAGAGATCCAACTGATAAATCAGGAGAAATTTGCTAACAGTGAGAACAATTAACAAGTGGGACCACTTGAATATAGAATAGAATAACAAGAGTTGGAAGGAACCTTGGAGTCTTCTATTGCAAACTCTCTGCTCAGGCAGTAAAACCCATACAGTTTGAGACAAATGGTTATCCAATTTCCTCTTAAAAATTTCCACTGTTGGAGCATTCACAACACAGACTCCCTCTTCTCCTCAGATATTGGAACCCTGCTATCATGTCGCTTCTAGTCCTTTTCATCAAACTAAACATACCCAATTCCAACATGCAAGCCATCGTCCTGCGCCCTGGAGATGCGGCTGATCGTGCAAAGAGGTGTTCAATGATCCGAAAAGCAGTTCCTGCACCTGCAAGAATACACTAGGAAGGAGGAGGAGGAAGATATACTCTCTGCACTCTTAGTGTCAAAATCTTTTTTATAGCGCGGTGACAAAAATGGGATGCAGTACTCTAGATGTGGTCTAAGGCTTTATAAACTGATATTAGTTCACTTGATCTGCTTGATTGTGTTGTGGTGTGCAGCCACCAGATCCAAAGCCATGATAAAAAAATTTCACACCCATTGAGATAGATGCAATTAATCAACAACTGCTACGTGAAAACCATTACATAAAAAAAACAAAGGATAACAGCTCATTCATAATATTCTCTATTTTTAGAACCAGGTAAAGGTAGCCCTACCGAAGCAGGGCCTCAAAAAATTAATCAAAACTCATAAATGTTCCTCTCCACGGAAATCTTTAGTAAAAGGCGAAAGATTTATACGATCTGAAGAGAAACCCGAGTATGACTTTAAGATGCCATCGACAGCAAGGCCCTACCGCAGCAATAGACACTGAGGTTACGGCGCCACGCTCTTGACCATGGCCCTGGGTTAACAATAACCCTTTTTCGAATATTCCCGCCGGTTCCAGAACCGGGACTTTCGCACGAACGAAACGCTGCATCCCTCACCGGAGAGTCGCAGGTCCTTTCTCCTCGCAAAGCATCATGGTTGAAGCCAATGCAAATGAGGCTACTCCTCTCCCCGCTCAGTTCGTTTCCCGTTGGCTGCGATGCTAAACTTGGATGCTCAAATCGGAGTCACGCCTAAAGTTACAATTAGGATGCCAAACGGATGTCAGCTTTGTTTTTTAGAAGCGGGTGTAACTTTTCCTCAGTATCGTTATCAAAGGCTTGAAAGCCTCGTTCAGCTAACGGTCACTTTTTGCACCCTTTAGTCGGGACTCCGATCTGAGAGCCGATCTTTCCTCGCCAACAAAGCGTTAAACCTAATCCAAACGGAGCGGGGGGCGGGGTGAGGAGTAGGCTCATTTGCATTGGCTTCAACCATGATGCTTTGCGAGGAGAAAGGACCCGCGACTCTCCCGTGATGGATGCATCGTTTCGCTTCGCGCGAAAGTCCCGGTTTTGGAATCGGCGGGAATGTTCGAGAAAGCCTGCCTGTTCACCCGCGAACACGTGTTTGTGCACAGTCGCGCGCGGGACGCCGTAACCTCAGTATCCATGGCCGCCGTAGAGCTCGGTGTCGGTGGCAAAAAACCAGTATTCGTGCTTTTCTCGTTACGTCGATTGGAGAATCCAGGAATGGGTTAATTTTAATTTTTGGAGGCCCTGTTTCGTTAGGGCTGCTTTGATCAGGTTCTAACAATAGAGGAAAGCTTGTGAGTGGGTTGTCAGCTTTCCCTTTTCTGTGTTTCTGCATGTTCGTGCTAGTTGTTGCTCCTTTTCATTTTAATATTTGGATGGCTGAGGAAGGAGAACGAGCGTTCTTATGGCTTGTGTCGGTTTATGGGCCGACACCACGTCGTACCCGAAAGGTTGAGGGGCCTCTACTGTAGCTGACCTAGGGCAGGGGTTTCTATCCGTGCCCACTTTAACTCTGGAGGACTTCAACCCCCAGAATTCCCCAACAGGGCAAAGCAGGCTGGGGAATTCTGGGACATGAAGTCCATCAGACTTAAAGTGGCCAAGTTTGAAGACCCCTATCTTCCAGTCCCCTCTGTGGACTGGTGGCAGCAGCAGTGGGGGGGAGAAGGGGTGGTTGAGGGCACATGCCTGCTGCTTACACAAATGGAGCTCCACAGGTTTGCCTGCAGCTTGTGAATTCTGGTTCCCAATGGGCCCAGGGGGTTGGGGGACCCCAGTTCTAGTCCCAAGACAGGAAGGGCCATACCATCCCAGACATATGGATGCCCAATCTTTTCTTGAAAATCTGCAGCAATGGAGCACCCCAACTTCTGAAGACAAGAGGTTCCACTGGTTAATTGTTCTGTCAGGAAATTTCTACTTATTCCTCTGTTGCTTCTCTCCTTGATCACTTCCCATCCGTGGCTTCTTGTCCAGCCAATTACAAAATGACACCTAACACAGAGGCCCAAATGAGTCACGCGAACATCTGTAAAAAATGGTCGCGCGCCAGTCCTGAAAACGGGTGGGAATGATAAGAGGTGGAAGTATGTGGAAAACGAGCAGGTTAAAAGGTTTTCAAATACAGGTCCTCAACTTATGACCACAACGGAGCCCAAAATGTATGCTGCCAAGCGAGACATTGGTTGGTTGAATTCTGCCCCGTTTTCATGACCTTCCTCACCATGGTTGTTAAGTGAATCGCTGTGTCATTAAGTGAATAACACCGCTGTAAAACTGAATCCGGCTTCCCCATTGATTTTGTTTGTGGGGAGGCCGTAAAAAGGGATCACGTGACCCTGGGAGGCGGTGGCATCCGCCATAAATATGAACCGGCTGAATGTGGATCCCGTGGCCACCGGGTTGCTGCAATGGCCACGAAGGGTGAGGAACGGTCGTAAGTCACTTGCACACCCTTGGCTCACCAGGCAGCATCCTGAACTGTTTCTGGACAGAGGAAAGGGAGGGTAATTGCAGCGGGCAATATCAGGAGATGGTGCAGCTGGTCCTCGACTTACAACGCTTCATTTAGAGGCCGCTCAAAGTTACAACGGCACTGAAAAAAGCAGCTTAGGATTGGGTTGCACACTTCAATACCACTGCAGCATCCCCAGGGCTCAGGTGAAGGGAAACCAAGCAACTGACTCGTATTTATGACGGTGGCATTGTCCCCCGGGGGAGATTATGGGATCCCCTTTTGCGACCTTCTGGCAAGCACAGTCAATGGAGAAGCCCAGATTCACTTAACAACCACGTTCCTAACTTAACAACCGCCATGATTCACTGAACACACGTGGCCCTAAAAGGCCGTAAAATGCGGCAAAATTCACTTAACAGCTCAGCAAAAAGAAATTGGGGGCTCCGTTCCAGTCATAAGTTGAGGATTACCGGTAGCCAATTCCAAAACGCAACTTTGTGTGCCAAGATCCCTCCAATCTCCTCAAAAAAACCACATCCCAGGTCCCTGGGAAGAACTGGTAAGTCCAGCTGACTGTGGGATCTGCCGTAATAACGGCATTAGATTGATACGCCACTCAACTCTCAGCAAAAGCAAAGGGTCTGAATTCTACGGGAGGGGAGTAAAGAGGTCGGGGGAACCTTTGGGAGGGGCACCTCCAAGCTCAGTGCCTCTAAAGTTTGGTCTGCATCAGACAGGCAGCAACACTTTCACAAAAACAGGATCAGAGGAGCAGCTGATCTTATAAAGATCAGAGGAGCAGCTGATCCACCTGCATTCAGTCCCACAAGGAAACTGGAAATACCCCTCCCTTCCATTCCTCCCTCTTTCCTTTCTCCTTCCTTCCTTCTTCCTTCCTTCCCATACCTTTTTCCTTCCTCCTTCCATTCTTCTTCCTTCTTTCCATCCACTCTTTCGTCCCTTTCTTCCTCCTTCCTTCCTTCCCCTTCTTTCCTCTTCCTTTGCTCCTTCCTGCCATCTTTTCTCCTTCCATCATGTCTTCCATTCTTCCTTCTATCCTCTTCTTTCCTCCCTCCCTCCCTTTTCTTCCTTCCTTCCTCCTTCCATCTTTCCTCTTCCTCCTTCCCTCCTTTCCATTTCTTCCTCTTCTTTTCTCCTTCTATCCTCTCTTCTTTTCTCCCTCCCTCCCTTTTCTTTCTTCCTCCCTCCTTTCTCCCTCTCCTTGGGAGGGGACAACACCCAAGGGCTAACGAGGAGGGAGGCAGGGCAGCAGAGGTCAAATAAAGGCAGGAGAGGATCTTACTAAAACTTCCCTGTTCGTTGGACCGCGTTACTCCGAACTTACAAAGCAAATCAGCAGAACCTGTGGAAACTGCGCCGGAGGAAAAGGATCCCGGCTTACGACAGGGACGGAAGGGAGAAAAACGCCGGGTCCCCCTTTCTGCCCCCCCTCCCGAGTTCACAGCACAAACTGGGCTTAGTGAAATCTGGACTGCTTCGTTTTTCTGCGCCCGCCCGCCCGCCCGCCTCTCTCGCTGAGACGGGCAGCAGGGCGATTCAGCCGAGACTTTTCGGAGAAAGCGAGTCGTTTCGTTTATCGTCCGTACTCTTCGGAGAAAGCGAGTCGTTTCGTTTATCGTCCGTATTTCCTTGCTCGGTGCAACTTTGCAGTGAAGACATGGAAACTTTTGAAGCCTCGCCGGCCGTTTCGGTTGAGAGGCAGATCCACTTAATCCGAATCGGCTCTCCTTCAGGCTTCGAGGCTCTTTTATTTTCAACCTGGCCTTGCAATTTAGGCAGCAAGGGGCCTCTGAGCATGGGCTGAGTGCTGCATTTACGTCTGAGATTTCCCCACTACGGACGGTCCTGCCAGGAAAGGGGAGGCGACCTTGCCGTTTCCTCACTTTTGCAGGAAATGAGCAATGGCGCTTTAATCCGAAGCAAACGAGGGCTGAAATCGTTAACATCAGACAGGAAAGAGCCTTCCAGTCCAAAACCCACGTTTGCAAGGTTCTGAGAATACGGGTAAAAAAAACAAGCACAGCGGCTTCCTGAAAACGCGTTACGCCCCGTCTCTCTGCACCCTGCACGTGACTCGGCGTGACTCCGGTTTGAATACGACCAAACTGACTGGGCGGGAGATAAGCAGCTTTATTTGCATTCATGGCGACCGTGATGCTTTGCGAGGATCAACCCGCCCCTGCCCCTCCCGCGGCTACCCGGTGAATTTTGCAATTTTCCCTTCGTGGGCAAGTGTCGGGTATGGAACCGATGGGAATTTTCGAAAAAATCCTTCTTTTAACGCAGGGACACGTGTTTGGCCGCGGTTGCGCGGGACGCCCTAACTTCAGTGTCTATCGCCGCCCTAAGGCTGGGTGTCGATTGCTGAACAAAGCATACTCTGGTTTCTCTTCAGATCGCATAAATCTTTCGCCTTTTACTAAAGATTTCCGTGGAGAGGAACATTTATGAGTTTCGATTAATTTTTTGAGGCCCTGCTTCGGTAGGGCTACCTTTTCCTGGTTCTAAAAATAGAGAATAATGCTTATGAATGCTGTGCGTGATGGCAGTTTGTGTTGTAATATGTGAATGATGAGAAAAAGGGCAGAGAGCAACCAGAATGAGTATGGAACTGTAGGGTAAAACATGCGACGGATGGTTGCAGTAACTGCGCTTGGCTAGTCTAATGAAGAGAAGGACCAGAGGAGACAGGATAGCAGTGATCCAATATTTGAGGGGCTGCCCCAGAGAGGAGGAAGGGGTCGTTTTCCAAAGCACCCGAAGGACAGACAAGGAATAATGGATGGAAACTGATGAAGGAGAGATTCAACCTGGAAATAAGGAGAAACTTTCTGACAGCGACAAAACTTTTGCTTTGCTTAGCTTTGCTGGCTGAGGAATTCTGGCAGTTGAAGTCCAGTGCCAGGTTGGAGTATAGGACCCTTCTGGCTCTGTGGACTGTCAGCAGCAGCAACAGTGGTGGGGGAGTGGGAGAACGGACCGTTTCGGGCATACGCCTGTTGCTTACACAAATGGAGATTCACAGGTTTGCCTGCAGCTTGTGAATTCCGGTTCCCAATGGACCTGGGGGTTGGGGGACCCCTGTTCTAGTCCAATCCCTGCCCAAGGCAGGAGGGACATCCCAGACATATGGATGCCCAATCTTTTCTTGAAAATCTGCAGCAATGGAGCACCCCCAACTTCCAAAGACAAGAGGTTCCACTGGTTAATTGTTCTCAATGTCAGGAAATTTCTCCTTATTCCTCGGTTGCTTCTCTCCTTGATCAGTTCCCATCCGTTGCTTCTTGTCCTGCCTTCAGGTTCTTTGGGAAATGGGCTGGCCCATCCTTCTTTGTGGCATCCCTTCCAATACTGGAAAACAGTTAGCCTGTCATTCCTGATCCCTTTCTTTATTAGATAGAGACATAGCTAGGTTCTCTGAACCGTTCATCATGCAATTTATCCTGCAGATCCCTTAATGTTCTTTCTTGCTCTTCTCTGCACTCTTTTGGTGTCCCCAATTCGGGTCTGAGCCTGGTGCCCAGGCCAATGAGGGAGCCAGACACGAGTGCAGGATTTCCTAATTGCTTTCTATTGGAGGACTCCCAAGGAAAAGGGCTGCAGGCCAAAAGGCCAAGAACAAAAGATTAAGAAAGCTTTATCCTTTATAAAGGAGAAGATGGGAAAATAAAATATCATCTAATATCCAAACTGGAGACAATAATTCTACAATTCCTTCTGTTGGTCTCTATTTGCTCCAGGCCATCTCTATTCCTAACTCCTAGCTGAGGTCTGCAAGTTGCCGAACTCTTTACTACCCAGAATTGTTACAAGCTTTACAAATGCATATTTCCTCTGAGTAAGCACTCTTTTTTCTTGCTAGACAGACTCCCCAATTACAGGCTCCCTGATTTACATTCCAGGGTGTGTCATGACCTGGCTTTATTTTAGCAGGCACGCCATGGCTTTCTAGGGTCTCAGCATCGTTCTTACATCGTGGCAACCAAAACTGGAGGCAAGTATTGTACGTGTGGCCTTCCCAAGTGATACCTACCAACGCTTCATGTCATCATCTGTTGATGCAGCCTTAGGACCACATTGGCTTTTTTTGCCAACTGGAGCACTGCTGGCTCCACCAGAAATGCAAGGCATCCCGCGAGTTCCCGCATAAACACGTGTCCCTGGGTGTACAAGAACCCTTTTTCGAACATTCCCGCCTGTTCCAGAACCGAGACTTTCGCAGTAATCGAGATGCTGCGTCAGTTACGGGAGAGTCGCAGATCCTTCCTCCTCGCAAAGCATCACGGTTGAAGCCAATGCAAATGAGGCTACTCCTCTCCCCGCCTCCCCGATTTCCCCGTTTCCCGTTGGCTGCGATGCTAGGAAAGATAAACCTGGATTCTCAAATCGGAATCACGCCTAAAGTTACCACCAGGATGCCAAACGGATGTCAGTTTTTTTAGAAGCGGCTGTAACTTTTCCTTATCAAAGGCTTGGAAGCCTCGTTCAGCTGACGGTCACTTTTTGCACCCTTTAGGCGGGTCTCCGATCTGAGCGCCGATCTTTCCTCGCCAACAAAGCGTTAAACCTAATCCACACTGAGAGGGGAGGCGGGGAGAGGAGTAGCCTCATTTGCATTGGCTTCAACCATGATGCTTTGCGAGGCGAAAGGACCTGCAGCTCTCCCGTGATGGATGCACCGTTTCGCTTCGCGCGAAAGTCCCGATTTTGAAACCAGTGGGAATGTTCGAGAAAGGCAATTCTTGTTCACCTACGGACGCATGCTTGTGCATGGTTGCGCGCGGGACGCCGTAACCTCAGTGTCCATCGTCGTTGTAGGGCTCGGTGTCAGTGGCAGAGCAAGGCAACGCTCTTCTCCTTGTACGTGGACGACAGGTCAGACGATTGGGTAACTCGTCTTAATTTTTGGAAGCCCTGATTCTATAGGGCTGCTTTTACATGGTTCTAAGAGCAGATCCACGCAAAGCTATAGTTTTTGTGAAGGAGATTGGTCATTCAGCCCACCTTTTTCTTCCATGGGAATGTTCGAAAAGAATTCTTGTTCAATTGCGGGAACGTGTTTGTGGGATGCCTTGTGTTTATGGTGAAGCACTGCAGCTGCCAAAAAAGCCAATGCAGTCCTAAGACTGTATCAACAAATCATCACATGAAGAGTTAGTAGGTATCACTTTATAATGCATGCTATGCCACCGTGCAATACTTATTTATTGAATTTACATTGCTGCCCATGGCGACTGGAGGCAGCTTACAGAATGTAAAACCATATTTAAAATAAAAAAATCAAAATCTAATAAAAAGAATCAAATTAATAAAGTACAATAGAACAAAATCTGGGGAATCACTCCCAACTCCCACACCCCTGCTGCGACGCGAGCCATTTGATGGGCTCCATCCTGCTCTGGGTTCCCAGATTACTTGTGTCCAGTTTTGGTTTCCACGATGTAAAAAGGATGCTGAGACTCTAGAAAGCCAGGGGCTGCCTGCTAAAATAAAGCCAGGTCATGACACATCCTGGAACCTGTAATTGGGGTGTCTGTCTAGCAAGAACAAAGAATGCTTATTCAGAGGAAATATGTGTGTGTGAAACTTGTAACAATTCTGGGTAGTAAACAGTTAGGCAACTTGCAGACCTCAGCTAGAAGTTAGGCATAGAGATGGCCTGGACCAAACAGAGACCCAACAGAATAAATTGTAGAGTTGTTACTTATTACCTCCAGTTTTGAATATTAGATGATATTTCTTATTATCCTGCCATCTCCTTTATAAAGGATGAAGCTTTCTTAACCCTTTGTTCTTGGTAATTTGGTCTGGAGCCCTTTTCCTTGGGAATACTTCAATAAAAAGCAATTGGTTCTGCAACCCAACAGGACAGAAACAGACTTCAGAGGATAATTAGGACTGCAGAAAAAACAATTACTACCAACCTGCCTTCAATCGAGGACCTGTATACTGCATGAGTCAAAAAGAGGGCTGTGAAAATATTTACAGACCCCTCACATCCTGGACATGAACTGTTTCAACTCCTTCCCTCAAAACGACGCTAAGGAGCACTGCACACCAGAACAACTAGACACAAGGGGAATGCTTTTTCCCGAACGCCATCACTCTGCTAAACAATTCCCTCAACACTGTCCAACTATTTACGAAGTCTGCACTATTACAATTAATCTCATCACTCCTTGTCACCCATCCCCTCCCACTTGTGAGTGTATGACTTCGTTGTTTGCATCCTTACAATTTATATTGACTGTTTCCTAGTATGATTTGATTGCTTATTGTACCCTATGACTATTATTAAGTGTTGTACCTTATGATTCTTGACTCTTGACGAATGTATCTTTTCTTTTATGTACACTGAGAGCATTTGCACGGACACATTCCTTGGGTGTCCATTCACACTTGACCAATAACTAATTCTAATGATTCTAATCTTCTAATCTAATCATTCTAAAAGACCTGAATTGGGGACACCAGAGAAGAGCAAGGAAGATCATTAAGGGATCTGCAGGATAAATTGCATGATGAACCATTCAAAGAACTTAGCTATGTCTCTATCTAATAAAGAAAAGGATCAGGAATGACAGGCTAACTGTTTTCCAGTATTGGAAGGGATGCCACAAAGAAGGATGGGTCAGCTTATTTCCCAAAGAACCTGAAGGCAGGACAAGAAGCAACAGATCGAAACTGATCAAGGGAGAATCACCGAGGAACAAGGAGAAATTTGCTAACCAGTGGAACCTCTTGTCTTCAGAAGTTGGGGTGCTCCGTTGCTGCAGATTTTCAAGAAAAGATTGGGCATCCATATGTCTGGGTGACTTGTGGACTTCAACTGCCAGAATTCCTCAGCCAGCAAAGCTAAGCAAAGCAAAAGCTGGCTGAGGAATTCTGGGAATTAAAGTTGCCAAGGTTGGAGACCCCTGCTATATACCAACCAACAAATATCAATAATTATTCCTTCAACCTATAGGAAAACCAATTGAGAGGTAGGCATGTGTTCCATTCAGAAACCTAACTCCCCCCCCTTTTGGATCGAGCCAAATGAAAAGATGCAGGACAACCCCGAGATTATTTTCCTGTAGGTCAGCTACAGCAGCGGCCCCTCAATCTTTTGGGCAGCAAGCACATGGGATCATGGACCAGAAGAGGGTGTGGTTTTTGTGTGCTTCTTGCATCCCGCATGGGTGTCGGCCCATAGACTGGGGGTTGGGAACCCAAAAGCCATGAGAACACACACTGAAAAAAAAAAACATTCTCCTTCCTCAGACATACAGATTAACCGGAAGGGACTATTGTAGGTAATCTAGTAGTCTAACAACCTCCCCCTCGCAAGAGACCCTACACCATTTCTGACAAATGGCAGTCCAATCTCTTCTTGAAAGAGCCTTGGTGTTCTTGAAAGAGCCTTGGTGACAGAGCCGTGGTGGTGCAGGCTGTTAAATGCCTAGCACTTAGTTCCAGCTGCCTGCAATTAGTGCAGGCTCGAATCCCACCAGGCTCAAGGCTGACTCAGCCTTCCATCCTCTCGGGGTAGGTAAATTGAGGACCCAAGATTGTTGGGGGCAATAAGCTGACTTTGTAAAAATGCCGCTTAGTAATAAGCAGGCATATACAATGGAATGAAGGCTATTGCTGAGCGCATTGGGTTGTATCCCAAAAATTGTAAGCCGCCCTGAGTCTCCGGAGAAGGGCAGGATATAAATGTAATTTTAAAAAAAAAGTCAAGTGATGACGCTC
This sequence comes from Naja naja, assembly GCA_009733165.1. Lineage (NCBI taxonomy): Eukaryota > Metazoa > Chordata > Lepidosauria > Squamata > Elapidae > Naja > Naja naja. The sequence goes on along the minus strand of CM019150.1, from coordinate 9,091,355 downwards.
CCACAACTTCCACTCCACTGTTCCATTGGTTGATTGTTGTCACTGTCAGAAAATTTCTCATTTGCAGGTTGAAGCCATTACAGGTGCTTGACCGCTTCTTCCTCTCTAGGAAGCTCCTCAAATATTGGAAGAATGCTATCATGTTCCCCCCCTTCTCTTCCCTAGACTACCAAGGCCCAGTTCCTATAATCGTTTTTCGGTAGGTTTTAGCTTCTGCTTCTCTAATCATCTTGGTTGCTCTTCTCTGCACTTGTAGTCCCCTCAATAACGTTTGCATATTACAAAGTAAAAGATGAACTAGTGGCACCCACAGCAGACAACAAAATACAAATGAAAAGTTTACAACCCACTTATAAAATACTTTCTCTATTTTTAGAACCAGGTAAAGGTAGCCCTACCGAAGCAGGGCCTCAAAAAATTAATCAAAACTCATAAATGTTCCTCTCCACGGAAATCTTTAGTAAAAGGCGAAAGATTTATACGATCTGAAGAGAAACCAGAGTATACCTTCACTTCCCCACCGACACCCTTCCCTACGGCGGTGATGGACACTAAGATTATGGCGTCCCACGAGAGCGCGCCCAAATTCGTGTCCCTGGGTGAACAAGAACCCTATTTCGAACATTCCCGCCGGTTCTCGAAGCGGGACTTTCGCACTCATCAAAATGCTCTATCCATCACGGCAGAATCGCAGCCTTTCCTCCTCGCAAAGCATCACGGTTGAAGCCAATGCAAAGGAGGCTCCTCCTCTCAGCTTGGATTAGGTTTAACACTTTGTTAGGGCGGGAATGTTTGAAAAAGGATTCTTGTTCACTCAGGGACACGTGTTTGTGCGCAATCGCGGGGACGCCTTGCATTTATGGTGGAGCCAGCAGTGTATTGCAGCTGCTAAAAACGCCAATGCAGTCCTAAGGCTGCATCAACAGAGCAGTAGAATCAAGATCATATGAAGCGTCTGTCAGGACCACTTTATAATGCCTTGGGAAAGCCACACATTGCCTCCAGTTAGTTGCCACATTTAAAGCCAGGTCACGACTCATAACTGAAAGTAAATCAGGAATGTTTTATAGGTGACATTATGTGAAATGTTGGAAATCCCGGCAAACACCTGGCACATATTACCACATGTGGTGGACATGTGATGAAGCTAAAAAATATTGGACAAAAATATGCTCATGGTTGGAAGAGATGATACAATAACATATTGATTTAAAATCAGAAATATTCCTGTTGGGGATCCCACCTGAAACTTATAGCAAAGAAAATGTATAGTTGATTATTCATGTGATAACTGCAGTGAGAATCGTATTTGCTTAAAATTGGAAAAAGAAACAGGCTCCTATTGAAGAAAATGTGATTAGGAAAATATTAGAATGTGCAGAAATGAATAGATTAACACTTGGAATTAAAGAAAGAGAGCAAACTGAATATTATAAGGTATGGGAATTATTCTATCAATGGTTAGAGAAAAAATACAAAAGCTTAGATATAATTAATGGATTAGTTAAGGACAAAAAATATATATTTTTAACAGAAATAAATAAGCTAAGAAGAAAGAAAGAAATAGTGATATTAAGTACAATAAGTACAATAAGACTAGAAAATAATACTATGTAATTAATATGACTGAAAACATTTACTGTATTGCACAAGGTATTTGTAACCAGACGACAATATGTTTAATAAAAATAAAATTAATTTTAAAAAAAGATAAAAGAAAGTAAAAGAGAAAGCCTGTAACTGGGGAGTCTGTCTAGCAAGAACAAAAGATGCCAAACTGTCAGCTACGTATTGTGATCTTTTTTTTTAAATAGCGGGTGTAACTTTTCCTTATCAAAGGCTTGGAAGCTTCGTTCAGCTGACGGTCACTTTTTGCACCCTTTAGGCGAGTCTCCGATCTGAGCGCCGATCTTTCCCCGCCAACAAAGCGTTAAACCTAATCCAAACTGAGCGGAGAGGCGGGGAGAGGAGTAGCCTCATTTGCATTGGCTTCAACCGTGATGCTTTGCGAGGAGAAAGGACCAGCGACTCTCCCGTGATGGCTACAACGTTTCACTTTGTGCGAAAGACGTGCTGCTGGAACCGGCGGGAACGTTCGATAAATCCTTCCTGTTCACAAATGTTTATGCGCGGTTGCGCGCGGAACGCCATATCCTCAGTGTTCATCGCCGCCGTAGGGCTCGGCGTAGGTGCTAAAACACAGCAACGCCATTTCTCCTTGAAGGTGGACGACAGGTCAGACGGGTAGTACTCGTTACAATTTTTGGAGGCCCTGAATAGATAGGGCTATCCTTTTCCGTTTATAAGAACAGTAGTTTTTAGTGCGTGATTAGTTTTCCCCTTGCGTCGTGCCTGCCAATTGTTGCTCCCTTTTACTGTAATATCTGGATATCGTAGGTAGGAGAAGTTTTCTTTCGGCCTTTATTCTCATGGTTTGTGGGCTCCCAACTCCCGTTCTGTGGGACGACACCACGCCGCCTGGTGCCCAAAAGGTTGAGGGGTAACTGCTGTAGTTTACCTAGGGCAGGGGTTTCCAACCGTGGCCACTTTAAGTCTGGAGGACTTCAACTCCCAGAATTCCCCAGCAGGTTAAAGTTGGCTGGGGGATTCTGGGACTTGAAGTCCACCAGACTTAAAGTGGCCAAGGTTGGAGACCCCTGACCTACGGGATAGGGATAATGGATGGCTTGTCTTGCGTCTTTGCATTTGCCTGGATCCCAAAGAGGGTGGGGGGGGTTTAGGTTACTCAATGTGCTTAACTACCTCTCAGTTGGTTTTCCTATTGGTTCAAGGAATAATAATTGATATTTGTTGGTTGGTATATAGCAGGGGTTGCCAAAATATTGGACCTTAGGGACCACCAAATTCATACTTTTAAATCCCGAGGACCACTGATATGATAAAGTATATAAGTATATATGCATAAATATATATATCTTGAATATTATTTAATTATAACAAAATAGTAAATGCTTAATCATAACTGGGGCAGAATGGAGGGAAAGGAGGGGCCTCTCGTCCTTTGGGGGGAAAGAGGGAGGCATGGTGCCTGGAGGCTGGGAAGATCTGGACTGGGGGGGGGACCGGCTCTCTCCCAAACAAAAGAAAAGCAGAGGCCCCCTCCCTGCAATCTGGTCTCCTGTCATTTCATATCTCCCCCAAGTCAGAGGAAACTTCTCCCTCCTTTACCAGATGGGCTGCCTGGAGTTGGGGGAGGGAAGGAGGGCCGGGCTTGAAGTGCCGAGGAAGATGGGCTCCCAATAACCAGGCAACACACCCCATCACTTCAGCCTCCACACAAGAAGAGGACTCCCCGAGGCTAAGCTCCAGGTTTCTCCCGCTGCTTCCAAGCAGAGAAGGGTCCCTCCCTGTGTGGAGGGGAGGGGGTGTCGAGCCCAGAAAAGGTCGAACTCCCAACCAATGGAACAGCTTTGCCCTCGGAAGTTGTGGGAGCACCATCACTTGAGACTTGCAAGAAGAAATTGGACTGCAATCTGTCAGAAATGGTGTAGGGTCTGCCGCTTGGGCAGTGGGGGCGGGGGTTGGACTAGATGACCTAGAAGGTCCCTTCCAACTCTGATTATCTATTAAATGTATCCCATTGGCTGTCAGACTCCATGTGGTGAAATGCATAAGAAAGCTAATCCTATCTTTGTCTTTGTTATGTAGAAGAGTGAGTGGCTCAGGCCTTAATGGCCCACTGACAAAGGTGAAGGGGGGGTTGAGTTTCTATTTCTCTGAGTTTCTACTTCTCTTTTAGGGGACATTTCTGCCTTTTTAATATTTCCTAGAATATTTCATTCTTCTAGGAGAGGGGTGGGTGCTAACTTCCTATAATATAATTGTGATCGCACCACCAGGCAACAACTGAACACAACTCAGTGGTGGGTAAAAATAGTTTGCCAGGCAAAGAGGGAGAGCGACATTTACCTCAATCTAGTGTAGGGGTCTCCAACCTTGGTAACTTTAAGCCTGGAGGAGTTCAACTCCTAGCTGGCTGGGGAATTCTGGGAGTTGAAGTCCTTCAGGCTTAAAAGTTACCAAGGTTGGAGACCCCTGATCTAGTGGGCAATTTTTAAAAAAGGAAAATGTAACCCTATTAAAATCATCCATATATTAATTTTCAATGTTTAATGCTTTTATTTGGTATTATTTCTCAAAAAATTTGGGAGATTAGAAAAAAAGCAGACAATCTTTGATCAACAAACCAGGACCAAATGAACTCACAAAACGGTGCACTTACAGGTAGTCACTTGTAATGGGAGAACAAGGGAGGTGCAAATTTATGTTGCTAAGCAAAACAGGTAGTTGTTAATTGAGCGTTGCTGCATTTTGACAACTTTTCTTGCCGTGGTTATTGCATAAATCCCAAAACATAACCATAAGTTTCTTAATCATTCTATGCCTACCAAACTAACCATTAACACAATTTACAAACCTAAACCTTATATTTCCAACCTGACAAATATAGCCCTATCTCGTCAGGGCCTCCAAAAATTACATTAATCCAGGCATGGATGCTTTCTACACCAAGAGAGAAAAGCGGAGGTAGTTTGTTACCAAAACCGAGCCCTACGGCGGCGATGGACACTGAGGTTACGGCGTCCCGCGCGCGATCACGCACTAACACGTCTTCGTGCGTAAACAGGCAGGCTTTCTCGAACATTCCCGCCTATTCCAAAACCGGGACTTTCGCGCGAAGCGAAACGGTGCATCCATCACGGCAGAGTCGCGGGTCCTTTCTCCTCGCAAAGCATCATGGTTGAAGCCAATGCAAATGAGCCTACTCCTCTCCCCGCTCCCCCCCGCTCAGTTTGGATTAGGTTTAACGCTTTGTTGCCAAGGAAAAATCGGCGCTCAGATCGGAGTCCCGCCTAAAGGGTGCAAAAACTGACCGTCAGCTAAATGAGGCCGTTGACAACGATGCGGAGGAAAAGTTACACCCGCTTCTAAAAAAAAAGACCTCATGTAGCTGACATCAGTTTGGCATCCTGATTGTAACTTTAGGCGTGATTCCGATTTGAGCGTCTAGGTTTACTTTCCCTAGCATCGCCTCCAACGGGAAACGAACTGAGCGGGGAGGAGGGGAGAGGAGTAGCCTCATTTGCATTGGCTTCAACCGTGATGCTTTGCGGGGAGGAAGGACCTGAGACTCTCCCGTGACGGATGCAGCGTTTCGATGAGTGCGGAAGTCCCGGTTCTGGAACCGGCGGGAATGTTCGAAAAAGGGTTCTTGTTCACCCAGGGACACGTGTTTGTGGGATGCCTTGCAGTTCTGGTGGAGCCAGCAGTGTGCTGCAGCTGCCAAAAAAGCCAATGCAGTCCTAAGGCTGCATCAACAGATGATCACGTGAAGTGTTGGTAGGTACCGCTTTATAATGCATTCTATGCCACACGTAGAATACTTATTTATTTATTGAATTTATATTGCTGCCTATTCTCCCATGGCGACTCAAGGCGGCTTCCAGAATGTAAAACCATATTTAAAATAAAAAACAATAAAAAGCTAAAAAAAAGAATCAAATAAAATTAATAAAGTACTATAGAACAAAATGGGGGGGGGGGAATCACCCCCAATCCCCCCCCGCCCCGACCACAGCAGATCACACGAGCCATTTGATGGGCTCCATCCCGTTCTGGGTTCCCAGATTACTTGTGTCCAGTTTTGGTTGCCACCATGTAAAAAGGATGCCGAGACCCTAGAAAGCCATGGGTTGCCTGCTAAAATAAAGCCAGGTCATGACACACCCTGGAAAGTAAATCAGGGGGCCTGTAATTGGGGACTCTTTCTAGCAAGAACAAAGAGTGCTTATTCACAGGAAATACGCATTTGTAAAGCTTGTAACAATTCTGGGTAGTAAAGAGTTCGGCAACTTTTTTTTTATAATGTGTTTGAATTAGTAAAAAGGGCCACCAAGATATCTCTTTCCCTTGTATTTTTATTTGGTTTCTATTCTTGAGCTCTGCCGATTCATATAATAGATCTTTGTATCTAAGTATATTATCGTAATCCATCACATTTGGGTGAGTTACTGCTTCCAGAGTGGATATCCAGAGTGGGACCTTTAGATAGTGATGCCTTTTAATTTTTTCCCAGACAATAGATAATACATTCCTCACATGGTGCCTTCTGAAATATGAGTGGTGCTTGTATTTTTCATCTCACATAAATGCATGCCAGCCAAGTTGGAAATCAAAACCCTGTAATGTTAATACTCTCCTTTTTTCTAATTTAGCCCAATCCCTAAGCCAATTCGCTACTGCCGCCTCGTAATAAAGTTCGAAATCTGGAAGGCCAAACCCTCCTTTCTTCCTGGCATCCTGCAATATTTTGAATTTAATTCTAGCTTTTTTCTTTCGCCATATAAATTTAGAAATATATTTATTTAAATCTACAAAAAATTTCTAGACAACAATTTGGCTTTAACATGATTATACAAGAATTTGATAAAATATGGTTGGGAGAGGAAAAGAAATCAATCAGCAAAATATATAGATATTTCCTGAACCATAAATTAAAAGAAGAAACAATTACGGATACCATGATAAAATGGGCTAAAAATGTGGCCCATACTATTGAAACAGACAAATGGGAACATATTTGGCAAATGAATTACAAATTGACCTTGTCTGTAGCCTACAAAGAAAACTTATATAAAATGACCTATCGTTGGCACCTACCCGCGGTCAGATTGGCAAAGATGTATACCAACTAATCGCCCAAATGTTGGAAATGTAATCATCCACAAGGAACATACTTTCACATGTGGTGGACATGTCCATTTGCTAAGAAATATTGGAGGAAAATAAAAAACTGGATACTAAATATGACAAAGCAAAACTTAGAACTAGACCCTGAAATATTTCTCTTAGGTATGATCAATTTAAAAATGGAAAAGAAATACTACTATTTAATTCTTCGCATTATAACCACGGCTAGGACAGCCTATGCACAGAACTGGAAATTGTCATCTCCCCCCTCAGATGACACAGTAATCAAAAAGATTCATGAATGCGCCAAAATGGACAGTTTAAGTAAGATACTAAAAAACAAACAAGACAGTGAATACTACGAAATATGGAATATATGGTACAAATGGATAAAGGAAATGTAATTTATGATATTCTGATGAGAATATTCTGATGAGATAAGGAAGAGTTAGACGTGTAACTGATAGTAATGACATAGATAAATTAATCTATTACAAGAACGAAGAAGCTACTTTGACAAGGTAGATCACGTTAAACTATATGAGGAAGATCTTAACCAATGCTCAAATAGGTTGTAAAATGTATATATGTACATATATATTTGTGTTGTTTTGTCTTTGTGTGTTTTAATTCTTTTTTTGTTGAATAAAGTGGGGGGCACTGTTCTTCAGTGGTTCTCCTACCTCTCAGGGCGGTCATAATCGGTGTTGACAGGGGAACAGAGGTTGGCCCCGAGGACGCTCACTTGTGGGGTCCCCCAGGGGTCGGTCCTCTCCCTCTCTTGTTTAATATCTACATGAAACCACTGGGCAAGATCATTATGGTTTTAGTGAGGTATCACCAGTACACTGATGATACCCAGTTATACATCTCCACCCCAAACCAGATCAGTGATGCCCTCTCCGTGATGACTTGCTGTCTGGATGGTATGGATCTGGATGGATGGAAACATGCTTAGGCTCAACCCGCCAAGACTGAGTGGCTGTACATACCGCATCTGGTCCAGTCAGGAATGTCCACCGCTGACCATAGGGGAGAGGTGTTGCCCCCTGTGGATAGGGCGAATCTGGGGGTCCTCCTGGATGCACGGCCCGTTGGATCATGGGGCCGCCGCCAGGCTTTTGCCCAGGTCCGCTGGTTCGCCAGCCAGCTTCCATTTCTGGACCGAGATGCCCTGTGTACAGTCACTCATGCCCTTGTCACCTCGACCACTACTGCAACGCCTCTAGGACTGCCTTTGCATATCCGGAGATCTGCAGCTGGTAGAATGCGTCACAGAGGTGGTGATGGAGTTTCCATTCTCCCATATTACCCCCCTCCCGCGCGACTGCATTGGCTGCCAGTTGCATTCGGTGAGATTTTATTTATTTATTTATTTATATTTGAATTGTGTCCCTGTCAAGACTAAGTGCTCACAACTAAAAACACAGAACAATAAATATTTAAAAACATTAAACCAAACAAGCCCAAATATAAAACGACAATAAAAATACATTAAAACCCATCCTCCCCAGGGAGGGTCACAGCCCGGTTGGTCAAACAACCAGGTCTTTAATCGGGCGGGAAGGTGCAGATCAGGGGCCAGACGGAGCTCCAGAGGCAGTTGATTCCAGAGGTCGGGGTCATGACAGAGAAGGCTCGTCATCGGGAAGCACCAGCCGCATTGACCCACCGATGGAACCTCGGGAGTCCTGTCGCGAGCTCGCACAGGCGCCGCAAGGTTTTGGTTTAACATTTTGGTTTTAACATTCAAAGTCCTACACATGGGTCCACAATATTTAAGGGAGCCACTCCTGCCGATATGGAGTGCCAACCGCCCTGTGCAGCACAGGCGGGCTTCTGGGGTCCCATCGGCAAGCCAATGTCGGCTGGCAGTCCCCCGGGAGGAGCCTACTCTGTGGCGTCCCCGTCCTGTGGAACCAGCTGCTTGGGGTCCCATCGGCAAGCCAATGTCGGCTGGCAGTCCCCGGGAGGAGCTCTCTGTGGCGGTCCCGTCCTGTGGGACCCAGCTGCCCCTGGGACTCCATTTGGCCCCTGACCTCTGCACCTTCACCACGACTTGAAGACCTGGTTATTTGACCAAGCCGGCTGTGACTGCCTCTCGGAGGCGGGGGGATGGATGGTTTTAATTTATTTTAAATTTGGTATTATTGGGCTTGTTTTGTTTAATTCTTTTTAGCTATTTATTGTTAATGTATCTTTTAGTTGTGAGCAGCCCGAGTCTTCGGAGATGGGGCAGCATACAAGTCCAATAAATAAATGAATAATAAATACATAAATAAAAGGGTTTGGCAACTTGCAGACCTCAGCTAGGAGTTAGGAATAGAGATGGCCTGGAGCAAATAGAGACCAACAGAACGAATAGAATTATTGTCTCCAGTTTGGATATTAGATGATATTTCTTATTTTCCCATCTTCTCCTTTATAGAGGATAAAGCTTTCTTAATCTTTTGTTCTTGGCATTTTGGCCTGCAGCCCTTTTCCTTGGGAGTACTCCAATAGAAAGCAATTACAAAATCCTGCACCTCGTGTCTGGCGTGGGCACATAGGCTCAGACCCGAACTGGGGACACCAAAAGAGTGCAGAGAAGAGCAAGGAAGATCATTAAGGGATCTGCAGGCTAAATTGTATGATGAACGGTTCAGAGAACTTAGCTATGTCTCTATCTAATAAAGAAAAGGATCAGGAATGACAGGCTAACTGTTTTCCAGTATTGGAAGGGTGCCACAAGAAAAGGATGGGCCAGCCCATTTCCCAAAGAACCTGAAGGCAGGACAAGAAGCAACGGATGGGAACTGATCAAGGAGAGAAGCAACCCAGGAATAAGGAGAAATTTCCTGACAGTGAGAACAATTAACTAGTGGAACCCCTTGTCTTTGGAAGTTGGGGGTGCTCCGTTGCTGCAATTTTCAAGAAAAGATTGGGCATCCATATGTCTGGGATGTCGCTCCTGCCTTGGGACTAGAACTGGGTCCCACAACCTCTGGGCCCTTTGGGAACCGAATTTCACAAGCTGCAGGCAAATCTGTGAAGCTCCATTTGCATAAGTAGCAGGTGTGTGCCCGAAAGCGTCCCTTCTCCCACTCCACCACCATTGCTGGTGCTGCCAGAAAGGGTTGGAGACCTCTGGACTGGAAAATCTTCTCCAAGGTCCCTTGCAGCCCTATGGTCTTATACAAACCAACAAATATCCGTTATTATTCCTTGAACCAGTAGGAAAACCAATTGAGAGGTATTTAAGCATTGAGAAACATAGCCTGCCGCCCCAACCCACCCCCTTTGGGATCCAGCCAAATGCAAAAGATGCAGGACAATCCATAGATTATCCGGTTTCCAATCTGTCTGGCAGACTTCAACTCCCAGAATTCCCCAGCTGGCTTTGCCCTGCGGGGGAATTCTAAAGGTGCCAAGGTTGGAGATCCCTCGTAGAGTAGCGGCTCTTAATCTTTTGGGCATCAGGCACGTTGGACAGAGGCGCCGTGGTGTCGACCCATAGATGGGGGGGTTGGGGACCCTCAAGCCATGAGAACAAAGGCCGACAGAAAACGTTCCTTCCTCAGCCACCCAGGTAGTAGAATGAAAAGAACGCGCAGAAAGACTCATTCAAAGGGCGACGGGGAAAAATAACATTCCTATCCCACTAATATGTTTTTGTTCTACTTTTAGTACCAGATAAAGGTAGCCCTATCGTTTCAGGGCCTACAAAAATTAAAGAGTCATAACCCAGACTCTGGACTCACTTCGCCACGACAGAAAAGGCACCTTCATTTCGTCACCGAAACCGAGCCCTATGGCGGCGATGGACACTGAGATTACGGCCTCCCGCGCACAAACACGTGTCCGTGGGTGAACAGGAAGGCTTTATCGAGCATTCCCGCCGATTCCAGAACCGGGACGTTCGCACGAAGCGAAACGGTGCATGCATTACGGGAGAGTCGCGGGTCCTTACTCCTCGCAATGCATCACGGTTGAAGCCAATGCAAATGAGGCTACTCCTCTCCCCGCCTCCCCGCTCAGTTTGGATTAGGTTTAACGCTTTGTTGCCGAGGAAATATCGGCGCTCAGATCGGAGACCCGCCTAAAGGGTGCAAAAACTGACCGTCAGCTGAACGAGGCTTCCAAGCATTTAATAAGGAAAAGTTACACCCGCTTCTAAAAAAAAACCAACTGACAACCGTTTGGCATCCCATAACTTTAGGCGTGATTCCGATTTGAGCGTTCTGTAGTGGAACCTCTTGTCTTCGGAAGTTGGGGGTGCTCCGTTGCTGCAGATTTTCAAGAAAAGATTGGGCATCCATATGTCGGGGATGCTATGGCCCCGCCTGCCTTGGGACTAGAACAGGGGTCCCCCAACCCCCGGGCCCGTTGGGAACCGGACTTCACAAGCTGCAGGCAAACTTGTGGAGCTCCATTTGCTTAAGCAGCAGCCGTGTGCCCGAAACTACCCTTTCTCCCACTCCCACACCACTCTGCTGCTGCTGCTGCTGCTGCTGCCAGTCCACAGAACCGGAAAGGGTTGGAGACCTCTGGACTGGAAGATCTTGTCCAAGGTCCCTTGCAGCCCTATGGTCCTATATAGCAGGGGTCTCCAACCTTGGTTTGGAGGACTTCAACCTTGGACTTGTGGACTTCAATTGCCAGAATTCCTCAGCCACCTTTGCTTTGCTGGGTAAGGAATTCTGGGAGTTGAAGTCCACAAGTCTTAAAGTGGCCAAGGTTGGAGACCCCTGCTATATACCAACCAACAAATATCAATTATTATTCCTTGAACCAATAGGAAAATCCATTGAGAGGTATGCATGTGTTCCATTGAGAAACCTAACCCTTTGGGATCCAGCCAAATGCAAAGATGCAGGACAATCCATAGATTATTCAGGGGTCTCCAACCTTGCAAATTTATGCCTGGTGGACTTCAACTCCTAGAATTCCCCAGCTGGCTTTGCCCACATGGGGAATTCTGGGAGTTGAAGTCTGCCAAGCTTAAAGTTGCCAAGGTTGGAGTCCCCTGCCTTAGGACAGCTATAGCAGTGGCCCTCTACCAGACACGGGGTTGTGGACTAGAGATGGCATGGTGCCGACCCCTAGACCAGGGGTTGAAGACCCACAAGCAATGAGAACGCCAAAAGAAAACATTCTCCTTTCTCAGCCTTACAGATATTAGACTGAAAAGAAACAATTCACACGAAAGTGCTGAAACACTCTTTCAAAGGACAGAGAAATGGAAAAATCATAGCCTACTCATAAAATTTTTGCCTACATTTACAAGCAAATAACACAAGCCCTATCAATTCAGGGCCTCCAAAAATTGAGGATAGAGTCAACCCAGACTCTGGACTCTCTTCACCACGACAAGAAAAGGTAGTTTGTTTTGCCGCCTACACCGAGTCCTACAGTGACGATGGATACTGAGGTTACGGGGTCCCCCGCGCGACTGCGCACTAAGACGTGTCCGTGGGTGATCAGGCAGGTTTTCTCGAACATTCCCGCCGGTTCCAGAAGCGCGACTTTTGCACGAAGCGAAACGGTACATCCATCACAGGAGAGTTGCGGATCCTTTCTCCTCGCAAAGCATCACGGTTGAAGCCAATGCAAATGAGGCTACTCCTCTCCCCCCCCCCCCAGTTTGGATTAGGTTTAACACTTTGTTGGCAGAACCTAAGATGCATGATGAACGGTTCAAAGATCTTAGCTACAGGTGAAACTCGAAAAATTAGAATATTGTGCAAAAGTTCATTTATTTCAGTAATGCAACTTAAAAGGTGAAACTAATATATGAGATAGACTCATTACATGCAAAGCAAGATAGGTCAAGCCGTGATTTGCCATAATTGTGATGATTATGGCTTACAGCTCATGAAAACCCCAAATCCACAATCTCAGAAAATTAGAATATTACGTGCAATCAATAAAACAAAGATTGTACATAGAACAATATCAGACCTCTGAAAAGTATAAGCATGCATATGTACTCAGTACTTGGTTTGGGCCCCTTTTGCAGCAATTACTGCCTCAATGCGGCATGGCATGGAAGCTATCAGCCTGTGGCACTGCTGAGGTGTTATGCTTCAATACCGGCCTTCAGTTCTTCTGCATTGTTCGGTCTCATGTCTCTCATCTTTCTCTTGGCAATGCCCCATAGATTCTCTATGGGGTTCAGGTCAGGCGAGTTTGCTGGCACAGTAATTGAACCAGGTTTTGGTGCTTTTGGTAGTGTGGGCAGGTGCCAAGTCCTGCTGGAAAATGAAGTCAGCATCACCATACAGCTCGTCTGCAGAAGGAAGCATGAAATGCTCCAAAATCTCCTGATAGACGGCTGTGTTGACCCTGGACTTAATGAAGCACAGTGGACCAACACCAGCAGATGACATGGCTCCCCAAATCAACACAGACTGTGGAAACTTCACACTGGACTTCAAGCATCTTGCAGTGTGTGCCCTCTCCATTCTTCCTCCAGACTCTGGGGCCTTAGTTTCCAAATGAGATGCAAAAGTTGCTCTCATCAGAAAAGAGGACTTTGGACCACTGAGCAACAGACCAGGTCTGTTTTTCTTTAGCCCAGGTAAGACGCTTCTGACATTGTTTGTTGTTCAGGAGTGGCTTGACAAGAGGAATACGACATTTGAAGCCCATGTCCAGGATCTGTCTGTGTGTGGTGGCTCTTGATGCACCGACTCCAGCCTCAGTCCACTCCTTGTGAAAGTCCCCAACACTTTGGAATGGCCTTTTCCTGACAATCCTCTCCAGGCTGCAGTTATCCCTGCTGCTTGTGCACCTTTTTCTTCCACACTTTTCCCTTCCACATGACTTTCTATTAATGTGCTTTGATACAGCACTTTGGAAACATCCAACTTCTTCTGCAATTACCTTTTGAGGCTTTCCCTCCTTATGGAGGGTGTCAATGATGGTTTTCTGCACAATTGTCAGGTCAGCAGTCTTTCCCATGGTTGTGATTCCTACTGAACCAGACTGAGGGACCATTTAAAGGCTCAGGAACCCTTTGCAGATGTTATGGCTTAATTAGCTGATTAGAGTGGGACACTTTGAGCCTAGAATATTACACCTTTTCACAATATTCTAATTTTCTGAGATTGTGGATTTGGGGTTTTCATGAGCTGTAAGCCATAATCATCCCAATTATGGCAAATCACAGCTTGAACTATCTTGCTTTGCATGTAATGAGTCTATCTCATATATTAGTTTCACCTTTTAAGTTGCATTACTGAAATAAATGAACTTTTGCACGATATTCTAATTTTTTGAGTTTCACCTGTATGTCTCTAGCCTAATAAAGAAAAGGATCAGGAATGACAGGCTGTTTTCCAGTATTGGAAGGGATGTCACAAAGAACGATGGGCCAGCCCATTTCCCAAAGAACCTGAAGGCAGGACAAGAAGCAACGGAGGGGAAGTGATCAAGGAGAGAAGCAACCGAGGAATAAGGAGAAATTTCCTGACAGTGAGAACAATTAACCAGTGGAACCTCTTGTCTTTGGAAGTTGGGGGTGCTCCGTTGCTGCAATTTTCAAGAAAAGATTGGGCATCCATATGTCTGGGATGTCGCTCCTGCCTTGGGACTAGAACTGGGTCCCACAACCTCTGGGCCCTTTGGGAACCGAATTTCACAAGCTGCAAGCAAACCTGTGAAGCTCCATTTGCATAAGTAGCAGCGTGTGCCCGAAACCGTCCCTTCTCCCACTCCACCACCACTGCTGGTGCTGCCAGAAAGGGTTGGAGACCTCTGGACTGGAAAATCTTCTCCAAGGTCCCTTGCAGCCCTATGGTCTTATACAAACCAACAAATATCCGTTATTATTCCTTGAACCAGTAGGAAAACCAATTGAGAGGTATTTAAGCATTGAGAAACATAGCCGCCCCCCCCAACCCCCTTTGGGATCCAGCCAAATGCAAAAGATGCAGGACAATCCATAGATTATCCGGTTTCCAATCTGTCTGGCAGACTTCAACTCCCAGAATTCCCCAGCTGGCTTTGCCCTGCGGGGGAATTCTAAAGGTGCCAAGGTTGGAGATCCCTCGTAGAGTAGCGGCTCTTAATCTTTTGGGCATCAGGCACGTTGGACAGAGGCGCCGTGGTGTCGACCCATAGATGGGGGGGTTGGGGACCCTCAAGCCATGAGAACAAAGGCCGACAGAAAACGTTCCTTCCTCAGCCACCCAGGTAGTAGAATGAAAAGAACGCGCAGAAAGACTCATTCAAAGGGCGACGGGGAAAAATAACATTCCTATCCCACTAATATGTTTTTGTTCTACTTTTAGTACCAGATAAAGGTAGCCCTATCGTTTCAGGGCCTACAAAAATTAAAGAGTCATAACCCAGACTCTGGACTCACTTCGCCACAGAAGAAAAGGCACCTTTGCTTCGCCACCGAAACCGAGCCCTACGGCGGTGTTGAACACTGAGATTACGGCGTGCCGCGCACAAACACGTGTCCGTGAGTGAACAGGAAGGCTTTATCGAACATTCCCGCCGATTCCAACACCGGGACTTTCGCACGAAGCGAAACGGTGCATCGCTTACGGGAGAGTCGCGGGTCCTTACTCCTCGCAAAGCATCACGGTTGAAGCCAATGCAAATGAGGCTACTCCTCTCCCCGCCTCCCCGCTCAGTTTGGATTAGGTTTAACGCTTTGTTGCCGAGGAAAGATCGGCGCTCAGATCGGAGACCCGCCTAAAGGGTGCAAAAGTGACCGTCAGCTGAACGAGGCTGCCAAGCCTTTGATGAGGAAAAGTTACACCCGCTTCTGAAAAAAAAGATCACATGTAGCTGACATCCGTTTCGCATCCTGATTGTAACTTTAGACGTGACTCGGATTTGAGCGTCCAGGTTTAGCATCGCTAGCATGGCACCCAACGGGAAACTAACTGAGCGGGGCGGCGGGGAGAGGAGTAGCCTCATTTGCATTGGCTTCAACCGTGATGCTTTGCGAGGAGGAAGGATCTGTGACTCTCCCGTGACTGACGCAGCGTTTCGATTAGTGCGAAAGTCCCGGTTCTGGAATCGGCGGGAATATTCGAAAAAAGGTTCTTGCTCACCCAGGGACACGTGTTTGTGCGCGATCTCGCGGGAAGCCTTACATTTCTGGTGGAGCCAGCAGTGCTGCAGCTGCCAAAAAAAGCCAATGTGGTCCTAAGGCTGCATCAACAGATGATCACATGAAGGGTTGGTAGGTACCACTTTATAATGCCTTGGGAAGGCCACACGTACAATACTTGCCTCCAGTTTTGGTTGCCAGGATGTAAGAACGATGCTGGGACCCTAGAAAGCCATGGCGTGCCTGCTAAAATAAAGCCAGGTCATGACACACCCTGGAATGTAAATCAGGGAGCCTGTAACTGGGAAGTCTGTCTAGCAAAAAAAAGAGTGCTTATTCAGAGGAAAAATGCTTGTGTAAAGCTTGTAACAATTCTGGGTAGTAAAGAGTTCGGCAACTTGCAGACCTCAGCTAGGAGTTAGGAATAGAGATGGCCTGGAGCAAATAGAGACCAACAGAACGAATTGTAGAATTATTGTCTCCAGTTTGGATATTAGATGATATTTTATTTTCCCATCTTCTCCTTTATAAAGGATAAAGCTTTCTTAATCTTTTGTTCTTGGCCTTTTGGCCTGCAGCCCTTTTCCTTGGGAGTCCTCCAATAGAAAGCAATTAGGAAATCCTGCACCTCGTGTCTGGCGTCCCTCATTGGCCTGGGCACCAGGCTCAGACCCGAATTGGGGACACCAAAAGAGTGCAGAGAAGAGCAAGGAAGATCATTAAGGGATCTGCAGGATAAATTGCATGATGAACGGTTCAGAGAACCTAGCTATGTCTCTATCTAATAAAGAAAAGGATCAGGAATGACAGGCTAACTGTTTTCCAGTATTGGAAGGGATGCCACAAAGAAGGATGGGCCAGCCCATTTCCCAAAGAACCTGAAGGCAGGACAAGAAGCAACGGATGGGAACTGATCAAGGAGAGAAGCAACCGAGGAATAAGGAGAAATTTCCTGACAGTGAGAACAATTAACCAGTGGAACCTCTTGTCTTTGGAAGTTGGGGGTGCTCCGTTGCTGCAGATTTTCAAGAAAAGATTGGGCATCCATATGTCTGGGATAGTAAGACCCCTCCTGTCTTGGGACTAGAACAGGGGTCCCCCAACCCCCAGGTCCATTGGGAACCGGAATTCACAAGCTGCAGGCAAACCTGTGAATCTCCATTTGTGTAAGCAACAGGCGTGTGCCCGAAACCGTCCGTTCTCCCACTCCCCCACCACTGTTGCTGCTGCTGCCAGTCCACAGAGCCAGAAAGGGTTGGAGACCTCTGGACTGGAAGATCTTCTCCAAGGTCCCTTGAAGCCCTATGGTCCTATATAGCAGGGGTCTCCAACCTTGGCAACTTAAAGACTTGTGGACTTCAACTGCCAGAATTCCTCAGCCAGCAAAGCTAAGCAAAGCAAAAGCTGGCTGAGGGATTCTGGGAGTTGAAGTCCAAGTCTTACAATAACCAAGGTTGGAGACCCCTGCTACATACCAACCAAGAAGTATCAATTATTATTCTTTGAACCTATAGGAAAACCAATTGAGAGGTAGTTAAGCAGGTGTTCCATTGAGAAACCTAACCCTCCCACCCCCTTTGGGATCCAGCCAAATGCAAAGATGCAGGACAATCAGAGATTATTATCCTGTAGGTCAACCTTTTGGGCACCAGGCACGGATCTGTGGACCAGAGGAGGGCATGGTTTTTGTGTGCTGCCTGCGTCCCACATGTTGTGCAGCCCGTGTCAGTGTCAGCCCATAGATGGGGGTTGGGGACTCCAAGCCATGAGAATAAACACCAAAAGAAAACATTCTTCCTCAGTCATCCAGATGAACAGATCAACAGATTATCAGAGTTGGAAGGGACCTTGTAGGTCATCTAGGCAAACCCCGCCCCCCCAAGCAGGAGACCCGATGCCATTTCTGACAGGTGGGAGTCCAATCTCTTCTTAAAAGCCTCAAGTGATGACGCTCCCACAACTTCCGCTGTTCCATTGGTTGATCGTTGTCACTGTCAGAGTTTCTCCTTATTTCCAGGTTGAATCTCTCTTTGATCAGTTTCCATCCCTTATTCCTTGTCTGGCCTTTGGGTGCTTTGGAAAACAGCTTGACCACTTCCTCCACTCTGGGGCAGCCCCTCAAATATTGGAAGACTGCTCTCCTGTCTCCTCTGGTCCTTCTGGTCACTAGACTAGCCAGGCCCAGTTCCTGCAACCCTCCACCCCATGTTTTAGCCTCCAGTTCCCTACTGATCCTGGTTGCTGTCTGAACCTTTGGCAGACTCTCAAGATCACTCACATATTACAACCTAAACCACTGTCCCGTAGGACAGAGAAAGTAAAACGTTGCAGACCATTCATAAGCATTAGTCTCTATTTTTAGAACCAGGTAAAGGTAGCCCTACCGAAGCAGGGCCTCAAAAAATTAATCGAAACTCATAAATGTTCCTCTCCACGGAAATCTTTAGTAAAAGGCGAAAGATTTATGCGATCTGAAGAGAAACCAGAGTATACTTTGTTCAGCAATCGAGACCCAGCCTTAGGGCGGCGATAGACACTGAAGTTAGGGCGTCCCGCGCAACCGCGGCCAAACACGTGTCCTGGTAAAAAGAAATTTTTTCGAAAATTCCCATCGGTTCCATACCCGACACTTGCCCACGAAGGGAAAAATTGCAAAAAGTCACCGGGTAGCCGCGGGAGGGGGCAGGGGGCGGGGTTGATCCTCGCAAAGCATCACGGTCGCCATGAATGCAAATAAAGCTGCTTATCTCCCCGCCCAGTCAGTTTGGTCATATTCAAACCGGAGTCACGCCGAGTCACGTGCAGGGTGCAGAGAGACGGGGCGTAACGCGTTTGCAGGAAGGCGCTGTGCTTGTTTTTTTTACCCGTATTCTCAGAACCTTGCAAACGTGGGTTTTGGACTGGAAGGCTCTTTCCCTGTCTGATGTTAACGATTGCAGCCCTCGTTTGCTTCGGATTAAAGCGCCATTGCTCATTTCCTGCAAAAGTGGGGAAACGGCCGGGTCGCCTCCCCTTTCCTGGCAGGACCGTCCGTAGTGGGGGAAATCTCAGGCGTAAATGCAGCACTCAGCCCATGCTCAGAGACCCCCTTGCTGCCTAAATTGCAAGGCCAGGTTGAAAATAAGAGCCTCGAAGCCTGAAGGAGAGCCGATTCGGATTAAGTGGATCTGCCTCTCAACCGAAACGGCCGGCGAGGCTTCAACTGTGCAAAGTTTCCATGTCTTCACTGCAGCCTTGCACCGAGCAAGGAAATATGGACGATAAACGAAACGACTCGCTTTCTCCGAAGAGTCTCGGCTTCTCTTTTGAATCGCCCTGCTGCCCGTCCAGCGAGAGAGGCGGGCGGGCGGGCGCAGAAAAAGGAAGCAGTCCAGATTTCACTAAGCCCAGTTTGTGCTGTGAACTCGGGAGGGGGGGCAGAAAGGGGGACCCGGCGTTTTTCTCCCTTCCGTCCCTGTCGTAAGCCGGGATCCTTTTCCTCCGGCGCAGTTTCCACAGGTTCTGCTCATTTGCTTTGTGAGTTCGGAGTAACGCGGTCCAACGAACAGGGAAGTTTTAGTAAGATCCTCTCCTGCCTTTATTTGACCTCTGCTGCCCTGCCTCCCTCCCCGTTAGCCCTTGGGTGTTGTCCCCTCCCAAGGAGAGGGAGGAAGGAGGGAGGAAGAAAGAAAAGGGAGGGAGGGAGGAAAGAAGAAGAGAGGATAGAAGGAGAAAAGAAGAGGAAGAAATGGAAAGGAGGAAGAGGAAGGAAGGAAGGATGGAAGGAGGAAGGGGGGAGGGAGGGAGGAAAGAAGAGGATAGAAGGAAGAAAGGAAAGGACAGGATGGAAGGAGAAAAGATGGCAGGAAGGAGCAAAGGAAGAGGAAAGAAGGGAAGGAAGGAAGGAGGAAGAAAGGGACGAAAGAGAGGATGGAAAGAAGGAAGAAGAATGGAAGGAAGAAATGGGAAGGAAGGAAGAAGGAAGGAAGGAGAAAAGAAAGAGGGAGGAATGGAAAGGAGGGGTATTTCCAGTTTCCTTGTGGGACTGAATGCAGGTGGATCAGCTGCTCCTCTGATCTTTATAAGATCAGCTGCTCCTCTGATCCTGTTTTTGTGAAAGTGTTGCTGCCTGTCTGATGCAGACCAAACTTTAGAGGCACTGAGCTTGGAGGTGCCCCTCCCAAAGGTTCCCCTGACCTCTTACTTCCCCCCCCTAGAATTCAGACCCTTGCTTTTGCTGAGAGTTGAGTGGCGTATCAATCTAATGCCGTTATTACGGCGGATCCCACAGTCAGCTGGACTTACCAGTTCTTCCCAGGGACCTGGGATGTGGTTGTTTGAGGAGATTGGAGGGATCTTGGCGCACAAAGTTGCATTTTGGAATTGGCTACCGGTAATCCTCGACTTATGACTGGAACGGAGCCCCCAATTTCTTTTTGCTGAGCTGTTAAGTGAATTTT
Organism: Naja naja; assembly: GCA_009733165.1. Lineage (NCBI taxonomy): Eukaryota > Metazoa > Chordata > Lepidosauria > Squamata > Elapidae > Naja > Naja naja. Next base: position 9,071,156 of record CM019150.1, on the reverse strand, counting down.
GCCGCATTTTACGGCCTTTTAGGGCCACGTGTGTTCAGTGAATCATGGCGGTTGTTAAGTTAGGAACGTGGTTGTTAAGTGAATCTGGGCTTCTCCATTGACTGTGCTTGCCAGAAGGTCGCAAAAGGGGATCCCATAATCTCCCCCGGGGGACAATGCCACCGTCATAAATACGAGTCAGTTGCTTGGTTTCCCTTCACCTGAGCCCTGGGGATGCTGCAGTGGTATTGAAGTGTGCAACCCAATCCTAAGCCGCTTTTTTCAGTGCCGTTGTAACTTTGAGTGGCCTCTAAATGAAGCATTGTAAGTCGAGGACCAGCTGCACCATCTCCTGATATTGCCCGCTGCAATTACCCTCCCTTTCCTCTGTCCAGAAACAGTTCAGGATGCCTGGTGAGCCAAGGGTGTGCAAGTGACTTACGACCATTCCTCACCCTTCGTGGCCATTGCAGCAACCCGGTGGCCACGGGATCCACATTCAGCCGGTTCATATTTATGGCGGATGCCACCGCCTCCCAGGGTCACGTGATCCCTTTTTACGGCCTCCCGACAAACAAAATCAATGGGGAAGCCGGATTCCGTTTTACAGCGGTGTTATTCACTTAATGACACAGCGATTCACTTAACAACCGTGGCAAGGAAGGTCATGAAAACGGGGCAGAATTCAACCAACCGATGTCTCGCTTGGCAGCCTACATTTTGGGCTCAGTTGTGATCGTAAGTTGAGGACCTACCTGTATTTGAAAACCTTTTAACCTGCTCGTTTTCCACCTACTTCCACCTCTTATCATTCCCACCCGTTTTCAGGACTGGCGCGCGACCATTTTTTACAGATGTTCGCGTGACTCATTTGGGCCTCTGTGTTAGGTGTCGTTTTGTAATCGGCTGTTGCGATCTTTTTGCACGAGCAGAGTCTGTGATCTACTGTTTCCTCTGCTTCTTTGCACCGTCTGTCCTCGCAGCCCTGAACATCTGGTGGGATGGTTAAGGCAGCTCAATCTTTTGCTAAAAGGCCTCGGGGATATTCCTTCCTTGCCTCTCCCTTAGAAATGCTTTTATCTTGATCTGGCTCGGTTTAATATTCAGATTGCACAGCAGGAAAGAACCTTGAATTCAGTCCTGTCCCCAAGATAAACAAGGGGCCAGATCTTGGAAGAAACCCAATGCCAGTTCGCAAACACGGAGTCTGGAACCAGGAAGAGATTAGGTCCAAAGAAAACTGTCCTTGGGGAAATAAAAGTGGATTTAAGAGAAAAACAATGGGGATGGCTCGTTTTGCAGAAACCACGTCTTTCAAATCCGGGAACTTTGTCTCCTGCCTTGAAGGCTACTTACTACCTCTACAGGTAGCCCTTGATTTACGACTACAATTGAGCCCAACGTTTCAGTTGCTAAGCAAGTCAATTCAGCGAGTTTTTACCCCATTTTACAACCTTTCTGGCCACTGTTAAACCTTCCAAACCTTCCTGTTAAGTGAATCACTGCAGTTCTTAAGTTAGTAACATGGTCATTAAGTGAATCTGGCTTCGTCCATTGACTTTGCCTGTCAGAAGGTCGGAAAAGGGGAACCACATGATCCTGGGAGGCTGCAACCATCATAAATACGAGTCAGTTGCCAAGCCTATGAGTTTTGATCATGGGGCCATGGGGATGTCTGCAATAGTTGTAAGTGTGAAAAAGGATCATAAATCACTTTTTTTCAGTGCTGTTCTAACTTTGGTCACTAAACGAATGGTTGTAAGTAGAGGACTACCTGTACTGAAAAGTCTGTAAAAAGAAGATGAATCTATAACCTGGGAATATCACCTATCTGGACCGAGATGCCTTGCATACAGTTACTCATGCGCTCATTACCTCCTGTGTTGACTACTGCAATGCTCTCTACAGGGGGCTGCCCTTGCGGACCACTCGGAGGCTTCAACTGGTGCAGAATGTGGCCACGCAGGTTGTGATGGTAGTATCCCGATACTCCCATATTACACCTCTCCTGCGTGAACTGCATTGGTTGCTGGTTGCCCTCCGGGTGAGGTTCAAGGTGCTGATAATTACCTATAAAGCCCTACATGGCTTAGGGCCGGGGTATTTGCGGGAACATCTGCCAGCAACGACTGCCCATCGTCCTGTGCGCTCCCACAGACAGGGCCTCTTCAGGGTGCCATCGGCTAGACAGTGTCGGCTGGCGACCCTCAGGGGTAGGGCCTTCTTGGTGGGAGCGCCCACCCTATGGAACCAGTTGCCTTTGGAGCTGCGGTTGGCCCCTGACCTTCGTTCCTTCCGTCGCGACCTGAAGACGTGGTTTTTCCAACAGGCCGGCCTGGATTGAGGAGGGTGGGTTTTTTATGGGTTTTTATGTACAGTTTTGTTATGGGTTTTAGCTATTTGTTTGGGTTCATGGGTTAATAATTTTTTATAATTTTAAATTTTGTATTGTGGTTTTTACTGGTGTGAGCGCCTGAGTCCTTCAGGAGATAGGCAGCATATAAATACAAACAAATAAATAAATACACGTAATCCTCGAGTTATGACCATAATGGAGCCTGCCCATTAATGGTCATAAATTGTAAAGGCCAAAAAACAAACCTGGTTTTATGACTTTTGCAATGGTCGTTAAGCGGATACCATGGTTGTTAACTGGCATGGTTTTGTCATGTAGGAAGTTAGCACCCAACCTCTCCTAGAAAATTGAAATATCCTAGGAAATATTAAAAAGGCAGAATATTTCCTAGAGTAGAAACTCAGAAGCAGAAACTTACCTCAGAAGCAGAAGCTCACCCTCACCTTTGTTAATGGGTGGAGCCATTAAGGTGGGCCAGAATACTTTACATAACAAAGATCTCCAGGTAGAGCTATAGCAATTGCCAAAAGCCCTTTTCAGTGTATCATCATCATCATCCAGCAAGGCTCAACCAAGCCTGGAATTCAGGACAGCCTACAGAGTTGCCCCTGCATGGCCTCATGGGAGTCTGACAACCAATTAGAAACAAGCTTCAATTCAAATCCCAACAGAGGGTATAAAACCCAGGCACTCTCAGCATATCAGCCTTTTCTTGATCTCTTCCTTCACCTTGAAGCATGTGATCATCCTCCTTTTCACTCTGGAGCTCCAGGCCATGTGGTCCTGTTCACCATTCCAAACAGCCTCCATGTTTCCAGTGTCTTTTTCCCCACTTGGAACTGAACCCAGAAGGATAATTCTTCCAACAGTCAAAAAGAGGAAGTATATGCCAGTTTCCACCAAAACCATCTTAAGGGAATCTCAGGTGAAAGTGGGCAAATGAGCTATAAGTGAGGCATGTCACAGAGTTCCCAAAATGTGGTCATGTGTTTTAGTCCCGCCTTAGGCA
>CM019150.1:9051745-9066812 GCA_009733165.1 Naja naja | reverse complement strand
GCCCTTTCCTTGGGAGTCCTCCAATAGAAAGCAATTAGGAAATCCTGCACCTCGTGTCTGGCGTCCCTCATTGGCCTGGGAACATAGGCTCAGACCTGAATTGGGGACACCAAAAGAGTGCAGAGAAGAGCAAGGAAGATCATTAAGGGATCTGCAGGCTAAATTGTATGATGAACGGTTCAGAGAACCTAGCTATGTCTCTATCTAATAAAGAAAAGGATCAGGAATGACAGGCTAACTGTTTTCCAGTATTGGAAGGGGTGCCACAAAGAAGGATGGGCCAGCCCATTTCCCAAAGAACCTGAAGGCAGGACAAGAAGCAACGGATGGGAAGTGATCAAGGAGAGAAGCAACCGAGGAATAAGGAGAAATTTCCTGACAGTGAGAACAATTAACCAGTGGAACCTCTTGTCTTTGGAAGTTGGGGGTGCTCCGTTGCTGCAGATTTTCAAGAAAAGATTGGGCATCCATATGTCTGGGATGTCCCTCCTGCCTTGGGCAGGGATTGGACTAGAACAGGGGTCCCCCAACCCCCAGGTCCATTGGGAACCGGAATTCACAAGCTGCAGGCAAACCTATGAATCTCCATTTGTGTAAGCAACAGGCGTGTGCCTGAAACCGTCCGTTCTCCCACTCCCCCACCACTGTTGCTGCTGCTGCCAGTCCACAGAGCCGGAAAGGGTTGGAGGCCTCTGAACTGGAAGATCTTTTCCAAGGTCCCTTGAAGCCCTATTCCTATATAGGGTCTCCAACCTGGCAACTTAAAGACTTGTGGACTTCAACCATTCCTCAGCCAGCAAAGCAGCAAAAGCTGGCTGTGGGATTCTGGGAGTTGAAATCCAAGTCTTACAATAACCAAGGTTGGAGACCCCTGCTACATACCAACCAAGAAGTATCAATTATTATTTTGAACCTATAGGAAAACCATTGAGAGGTAGTTAAGCAGCGGGTGTTCCATTGAGAAACCTAACCCTCCCACCCTTTGGGATCCAGCCAAATGCAAAGATGCAGGACAATCAGAGATTATTATCCTGTAGGTCAACCTTTTGGGCACCAGGCAGTCTGTGGACCAGAGGAGGGCATGGTTTTGTGTGCTGCCTGCCGTCCCACATGTTGTGCAGCCCGTGTCAGTGTCAGCCCATAGATGGGGGTTGGGACTCAAGCCATGAGAATAAACACCAAAAGAAAACATTCTTCCTCAGTCATCCAGATGAACAGATCAACAGATTATCAGAGTTGGAAGGGACCTTGTAGGTCATCTAGCAAACCCGCCCCCCAAGCAGGAGACCGATGCCATTTCTGACAGGTGGGAGTCCAATCTCTTCTTAAGCCTCAAGTGATGACGCTCCCACAACTTCCGCTGTTCCATTGGTTGATCGTTGTCACTGTCAGAGTTTCTCCTTATTTCCAGGTTGAATCTCTCTTGATCAGTTTCCATCCCTTATTCCTTGTCTGGCCTTTGGGTGCTTTGGAAAACAGCTTGACCACTTCCTCCACTCTGGGGCAGCCCTCAAATATTGGAAGACTGCTCTCCTGTCTCCTCTGGTCCTTCTGGTCACTAGACTAGCCAGGCCCAATTCCTGCAACCCTCCACCCCATGTTTTAGCCTCCAGTTCCCTACTGATCCTGGTTGCTGTCTGAACCTTTGGCAGACTCTCAAGATCACTCATACACAACCCTAAACCACTGTCCCGCAGGACAGAGAAAGTAAAACGTTACAGACCATTCATAAGCATTATTCTCTATTTTTATAACCAGAAAAAGGTAGCCCTACCGAAGCAGGGCCTCAAAAAATTAATCGAAACTCATAAATGTTCCTCTCCACGGAAATCTTTAGTAAAAGGCGAAAGATTTATGCGATCTGAAGAGAAACCAGAGTATGCTTTGTTCAGCAATCGACACCCAGCCTTAGGGCGGCGATAGACACTGAAGTTAGGGCGTCCCGCGCAACCGCGGCCAAACACGTGTCCCTGCGTTAAAAAGAAGGATTTTTTTCGAAAATTCCCATCGGTTCCATACCCGACACTTGCCCACGAAGGGAAAAATTGCAAAAGTCACCGGGTAGCCGCGGGAGGGCAGGGGCGGGTTGATCCTCGCAAAGCATCACGGTCGCCATGAATGCAAATAAAGCTGCTTATCTCCCCGCCCAGTCAGTTTGGTCGTATTCAAACCGGAGTCACGCCGAGTCACGTGCAGGGTGCAGAGAGACGGGGCGTAACGCGTTTTCAGGAAGGCGCTGTGCTTGTTTTTTTTACCCGTATTCTCAGAACCTTGCAAACGTGGGTTTTGGACTGGAAGGCTCTTTCCCTGTCTGATGTTAACGATTGCAGCCCTCGTTTGCTTCGGATTAAAGCGCCATTGCTCATTTCCTGCAAAAGTGGGGAAACGGCAGGGTCGCCTCCCCTTTCCTGGCAGGACCGTCCGTAGCGGGGGAAATCTCAGACGTAAATGCAGCACTCAGCCCATGCTCAGAGGCCCCCTTGCTGCCTAAATTGCAAGGCCAGGTTGAAAATAAGAGCCTCGAAGCCTGAAGGAGAGCCGATTCGGATTAAGTGGATCTGCCTCTCAACCGAAACGGCCGGCGAGGCTTCAACTGTGCAAAGTTTCCATGTCTTCACTGCAGCCTTGCACCGAGCAAGGAAATACGGACGATAAACGAAACGACTCGCTTTCTCCGAAGAGTCTCGGCTTCTTTGAATCGCCCTGCTGCCCGTCCCAGCGAGAGAGGCGGGCGGGCGGGCGCAGAAAAACGAAACAGTCCAGATTTCACTAAGCCCAGTTTGTGCTGTGAACTCGGGAGGGGCAGAAAGGGGGACCCGGCGTTTTTCCCTTCCGTCCCTGTCGTAAGCCGGGATCCTTTTCCTCCGGCGCAGTTTCCACAGGTTCTGCTGATTTGCTTTGTAAGTTCGGAGTAACGCGGTCCAACGAACAGGGAAGTTTTAGTAAGATCCTCTCCTGCCTTTATTTGACCTCTGCTGCCCTGCCTCCCTCCCGTTAGCCCTTGTTGTCCCTCCCAAGGAGAGGAGAGGAGGAGGAGGAAGAAAGAAAAGGGAGGGAGGGAGGAAAGAAGAAGAGAGGATAGAAGGAGAAAAGAAGAGGAAGAAATGGAAAGGAGGGAAGGAGGAAGAGGAAAGAAGGAAGGATGGAAGGAGGAAGGGGGGAGGGAGGGAGGAAAGAAGAGGATAGGAAGAATGGAAGAAAGGAAAGGACAGGATGGAAGGAGAAAAGATGGCAGGAAGGAGCAAAGGAAGAGGAAAGAAGGCGGAAGGAAGGAAGGAGGAAGAAAGGGACGAAAGAGAGGATGGAAAGAAGGAAGAAGAATGGAAGGAAGAAGGAAGGAAGGAGAAAGGAAAGAGGGAGGAATGGAAGGGAGGGGTATTTCCAGTTTCCTTGTGGGACTGAATGCAGGTGGATCAGCTGCTCCTCTGATCTTTATAAGATCAGCTGCTCCTCTGATCCTGTTTTTGTGAAAGTGTTGCTGCCTGTCTGATGCAGACCAAACTTTAGAGGCACTGAGCTTGGAGGTGCCCCTCCCAAAGGTTCCCCCGACCTCTTTACTCCCCCCCCGTAGAATTCAGACCCTTTGCTTTTGCTGAGAGTTGAGTGGCGTATCAATCTAATGCCGTTATTACGGCGGATCCCACAGTCAGCTGGACTTACCAGTTCTTCCCAGGGACCTGGGATGTGGTTGTTTGAGGAGATTGGAGGGATCTTGGCGCACAAAGTTGTGTTTTGGAATTGGCTACCGGTAATCCTCGACTTATGACTGGAACGGAGCCCCAATTTCTTTTGCTGAGCTGTTAAGTGAATTTTGCGCATTTTACGGCCTTTTAGGGCCACGTGTGTTCAGTGAATCATGGCGGTTGTTAAGTTAGGAACGTGGTTGTTAAGTGAATCTGGGCTTCTCCATTGACTGTGCTTGCCAGAAGGTGCAAAGGGGATCCCATAATCTCCCCCGGGGGACAATGCCACCGTCATAAATACGAGTCAGTTGCTTGGTTTCCCTTCACCTGAGCCCTGGGGATGCTGCAGTGGTATTGAAGTGTGCAACCCAATCCTAAGCCGCTTTTTCAGTGCCGTTGTAACTTTGAGTGGCCTCTAAATGAAGCATTGTAAGTCGAGGACCAGCTGCACCATCTCCTGATATTGCCCGCTGCAATTACCCTCCCTTTCCTCTGTCCAGAAACAGTTCAGGATGCTGCCTGGTGAGCCAAGGGTGTGCAAGTGACTTACGACCGCCTCACCCTTCGTGGCCATTGCAGCAACCCGGTGGCCACGGGATCCACATTCAGCCGGTTCATATTTATGGCGGATGCCACCGCCTCCCAGGGTCACGTGATCCCTTTTACGGCCTCCACAAACAAAATCAATGGGGAAGCCGGATTCCGTTTTACAGCGGTGTTATTCACTTAATGACACAGCGATTCACTTAACAACCGTGGCAAGGAAGGTCATGAAACGGGCAGAATTCAACCAACCAATGTCTCGCTTGGCAGCCTACATTTTGGGCTCAGTTGTGGTCGTAAGTTGAGGACCTACCTGTATTTGAAAACCTTTTAACCTGCTCGTTTTCCACATACTTCCACCTCTTATCATTCCCACCCATTTTCAGGACTGGCGCGCGACCATTTTTTACAGATGTTCGCGTGACTCATTTGGGCCTCTGTGTTAGGTGTCGTTTTGTAATCGGCTGTTGCGATCTTTTTGCACGAGCAGAGTCTGTGATCTACTGTTTCTTCTGCTTCTTTGCACCGTCTGTCCTCGCAGCCCTGAACATCTGGTGGGATGGCTAAGGCAGCTCAATCTTTTGCTAAAAGGCCTCAGGGATATTCCTTCCTTGCCTCTCCCTTAGAAATGCTTTTATCTTGATCTGGCTCGGTTTAATATTCAGATTGCACAGCAGGAAAGAACCTTGAATTCAGTCCTGTCCCCAAGATAAACAAGGGGCCAGATCTTGGAAGAAACCCAATGCCAGTTCGCAAACACGGAGTCTGGAACCAGGAAGAGATTAGGTCCAAAGAAAACTGTCCTTGGGGAAATAAAAGTGGATTTAAGAGAAAAGCAGTGGGGATGGCTCGTTTTGCAGAAACCACGTCTTTCAAATCCGGGAACTTTGTCTCCTGCCTTGAAGGCTACTTACTACCTCTACGGGTGGTCCTCAATTTACGACTACAATTGAGCCCAACGTTTCAGTTGCTAAGGGAGTCAATTCAGCGAGTTTTACCCCATTTTACAACCTTTCTGGCCACTGTTAAACCTTCCAAACCTTCCTATTAAGTGAATCACTGCAGTTCTTAAGTTAGTAACATGGTCGTTAAGTGAATCTGGCTTCGTGCATTGACTTTGCCTGTCAGAAGGTCGGAAAAGGGGAACCACAAGATCCTGGGAGGCTGCAACCATCATAAATACGAGTCAGTTGCCAAGCCTATGAGTTTTGATCACGGGGCCACGGGGATGTCTGCAATAGTTGTAAGTGTGAAAAAGGATCATAAATCACTTTTTTTCAGTGCTGTTGTAACTTTGGTCACTAAACGAATGGTTGTAAGTAGAGGACTACCTGTACTGAAAAGTCTGTAAAAAGAAGATGAATCTATAACCTGGGAATATCACCTATCTGGACCGAGATGCCTTGCATACAGTTACTCATGCCGTTACCTCCTGTGTTGACTACTGCAATGCTCTCTACAGGGGGCTGCCCTTGCGGACCACTCGGAGGCTTCAACTGGTGCAGAATGCGGCCACGCAGGTTGTGATGGTAGTATCCCGATACTCCCATATTACACCTCTCCTGCGTGAACTGCATTGGTTGCTGGTTGCCCTCGGGTGAGGTTCAAGGTGCTGATAATTACCTATAAAGCCCTACATGGCTTAGGGCCGGGTATTTTGGGAACATCTGCCAGCAACGACTGCCCATCGCCCCAGCGCTCCCACAGACAGGGCCTCTTCAGGGTGCCATCGGCTAGACAGTGTCGGCTGGCGACCCTCAGGGGTAGGGCCTTCTTGGTGGGGCGCCCACTATGGAACCAGTTGCCTTTGGAGCTGCGGTTGGCCCCTGACCTTCGTTCCTTCCGTGCGACCTGAAGGCGTGGTTTTTCCAACAGGCCGGCCTGGATTGAGGAGGGTGGGTTTTTTATGGGTTTTTATGTACAGTTTTGTTATGGGTTTTAGCTATTTGTTTGGGTTCATGGTTTAATAATTTTTTAATAATTTAAAATTTTGTATTGTGTGTTTTTACTGGTGTGAGCCGCCCTGAGTCCTTCAGGAGATAAGGCAGCATATAAATACAAACAAATAAATAAATACACGTAATCCTCGAGTTATGACCATAATGGAGCCTGCCCATTAATGGTCATAAATTGTAAAGGTCCAAAAACAAACCTGGTTTTATGACCTTTTGCAATGGTCGTTAAGCGGATACCATGGTTGTTAACTGGCATGGTTTTGTCATGTAGGAAGTTAGCACCCAACCCTCTCCTAGAAAATTGAAATATCCTAGGAAATATTAAAAAGGCAGAATATTTCCTCTAAAAAGAGTAGAAACTCAGAAGCAGAAACTTACCTCAGAAGCAGAAGCTCACCCCTCACCTTTGTTAATGGGTGGGCCATTAAGGCCTGGGCCAGAATACTTTACATAACAAAGATCTCCAGGTAGAGCTATAGCAATTGCCAAAAGCCCTTTTCAGTGCATCATCATCATCCAGCAAGGCTCAAGCAAGGCTGGAATTTAGGACAGCCTACAGAGTTGCCCCTGCATGGCCTCATGGGAGTCTGACAACCAATTAGAAACAAGCTTCAATTCAAATCCCAACAGAGGGTATAAAACCCAGGCACTCTCAGCACCTCAGCCCTGTTTTTGATCTCTTCCTTCACCTTGAAGCATGTGATCATCCTTCCTTTTCACTCTGGAGCTCCAGGCCATGTGGTCATCCTGTCCACCATTAAACCTTCCAAACAGCCTCCATGTTTCCAGTGTCTTTTTCCCCACTTGGAACTGAACCCAGAAGGATAATTCTTCCAACAGTCAAAAAGAGGAAGTATATGCCAGTTTCCACCAAAACCATCTTAAGGGAATCTCAGGTGAAAGTGGGCAAATGAGCTATAAGTGAGGCATGTCACAGAGTTCCCAAAATGTGGTCATGTGTTTTAGTCCCGCCTTAGGCATGAAAGCCAGCTGAGTGACTTTGGGCCAATCACCAGGAGACGGTGAGTTCTAGTCTCGCCCTAGGCACGAAAGATGGCTGGGTGACTTTGGGCCAATCACCAGGAGACGGTGAGTTCTAGTCCCGCCCTAGGCACGAAAGATGGCTGGGTGACTTTGGGCCAATCACCAGGAGACGGTGAGTTCTAGTCCCGCCTAGGCACGAAAGATGGCTGGGTGACTTTGGGCCAATCACCAGGAGACGGTGAGTTCTAGTCCGCCCTAGGCAGGAAAGATGGCTGGGTGACTTTGGGCCAATCACCAGGAGACGGTGAGTTCTAGTCCCGCCCTAGGCAGGAAAGATGGCTGGGTGACTTTGGGCCAATCACCAGGAGACGGTGAGTTCTAGTCCCGCCCTAGGCAGGAAAGATGGCTGGGTGACTTTGGGCCAGTCACTCTCTAAGCCCAACTCACCTCACAGGGTTGTTGTGGGGAAAATAGGAGGAGGAAGGAATATGAAGTATGTTTGCGGCCTTGAGTTATTTATAAAAAATAAAGACAAGATAAAGAAAAAGAAAATAGAAAAAGAAAAAAAAGAAGAAAAAGAAGGAAAGGAAAGGAAGGAAGAAGGTAGAAAAATAGGAAAAAAGGAAGAAGAAAAGGAAGGAAGGAAGAAGGTAGGAAAATATGAAAAAAGGAAGAAAAAAAATGGAGGAAGAAAGGAAGGTAAAAAGGAAAGGAAAGCAAAGGGAAGAAAGAGGAAGGAAAGAAAAGAAAATAAAGGGAAGAAGGAAAAGAAGGAAAGTAGGGAAGAAAGAAGAAAGAAAGGGAAGGGAAGAGAAAAAGGAAGAAAGGAGTGAAACAGACGTTCTGCTTTGAAATCCACATCTTGGCCAGACAATGTTTGAGTCAATTAGTTGACCACACCTGTGGGTTCTGCACCATTGAGACCCCAAAGGGCCTCAAGCCAACCATAACCCCCTTTTCCACAAAACCCAGGCATAAGCCAATCCCCCTTCCCCATTCCCCACCCATTGACACTGCAAGCCGCAATTCTGATTTTTCTGGACAGATGCTGGGTTCCTTTCCATGCAGTTGACCTTGAACTTCAAACAGAACCCGTGGAACAAACAGCCACGGATCTAATGGGGTTTGAAAATTTGCAGAGCACAAATGGCCCACAGCTGCTGTTCGCCTTGGAACCAGTTCAGCCCTTTGCATTTGGGGCCCCTCCAGCTCCAGCCAGCAGAAGAAGAAATGCCAAAATACAGTTTTTTGGTCATTCATCCAACAGGCGTTTTTTTTTTTTCCAGAGCTGAGTTTCCTGTGCATTTGCTCTCGAATTTGGGGAGAAGCAGGAGGAGGGGGAGAAATGCATGGCTTATGCTTTAGGGAATATTAGGATAACCTGAGGTATTTTCTGCTAGGAATGTTAAAGACAGCAAGGTGGCCTTTGATTAAAAACACCGGCCAGATTCCTGTGCCTTGTTACGAGACAAAAAACGGTGCAAGGAGCACATGTTTAAAACAGATAAAAATATATTTAAATGGGATTTTGGTTATCAGAATATCAGGTGGGGTTGTTGAGGCTTTTTTAAATATACAAAATGGTGGGCCTGAAGCAGGGTTTCTGAAATTTGAAATGGGTAGATTCAACTCCCAGAAGTCCCCAGCCAGCATGGCTAACTAGGGAATTCTGGGAATTGAAGTCCACCCATCTTAAAGCAATCAAGTTTCAGAAACACTGAAACCTACTTATTTATTTTGATGGCTATCAGCTGGGAGGAATCATTTTTCTTCTACTTTCATTTTTTTTTTACATCTCAGCTGCATAATGGCTAGCTAACTTCCTTCCTCTTTAAGTTCTCCCAGAGAGGCAAACAACAAATCATATATTTTCCACTACCTGTCTCTCCTCTCAGTTCCTCGGAAGACTCAAATCACAGCCAACTGAGCAAACCTTGAGAAATATTTTAAATCTAGGCAACCTGATATATCTCTGGTCGAAATTTTTCCTAACAAAGATTATTCATTTTGTCCTTACGTTGTCAAAATGCTCTCTTTAAAAATGCAGCCTGCTTCTCATACTGTAACTACACAGCCAAAAGGCATTAAGAGTTGTTAACCTAACCCTTCGTAGCTTTTTCTCTGGTAATATCACACTACTAACTAGGGCATACAAAACATTTGCTAGACCAATACTGAAAGCAGCTCATCAGTCTGGAACCCACATCAAGTATCTGATATCAACACAGTTGAGAAAGTCCAGAAATATTTCACAAGAAGAGTTCTCCACTCCTCTACTTGTTGCAGAATACCTTATGCCACCAGACTTGAAATTCTAGACCTAGAAAATCTAGAACTACGCCGTCTTCGGTCTGATCTAAGTATAGTACATAAAATCATACATTGCAATGTCCTACCTGTCAGTGAATACTTCAGCTTCAGCCATAACAATAAAGAGCACACAAGAGATACAAACTCAAGGTTAACTGCACCAAACTTGATTGCAGGAAATAGACTTCAGCAGCAGAGCGGTCAATGTCTGGAATACTCTACCCAACTCTGTGGTTTCTTCCCCTAACCCCAAAAACTTTAACCTTAGACTGTCTACTATTGACCTCACCCCTTTCCTAAGAGGTCTGTAGGGCGCATAAGCAACCAATGTGCCTACCGTCCCTGTCCTATTGTTTCTTTTATTGTTTCTTTTATTTTTCTTATATTCATGTATTCATAACTATGTTTACCCTTATACTTATTATCCTGTTAGCGATAGACAAATCAAATAAATAAATAATCTTAATTATCTTGATATACAGGCAATCCTCGAAATTATGACCACCAATGAGCCCAAAAATTTCTATTGCTAAGTGAGACGTTGTTAATGAATTTTGTTCCATTTTGCGACCTTGTTCCATTTTGCAACATTCACTGCAGTTCTTAAGTTAGTATATATTTATGACGGTTGCAATGTGATCACCTTCTGACAAGCAAAGTCAATGGGAAAGCCAGATTCACTTAACAACCATGTTACACAACTGCATTTGATTCACTTAACAATGGTGGCAAGAAAGGTCATAAAATGGGGCAAAACTCACTTCACAACGGGTCTCACTTAGCAACAGAAATTTTGGGCTCAATTTTGGCCGTAAGTTGAGGACTACCTGGATAGAGTCCCTATAAAAGTGCTTCTCCAAGCCCAGTCAGGTGGAAAGTGTTACGATCTTGTGAAAATCATATTCTAACAGGCACAGACACAGAACATGCAGCCCACCCATGCAAAGCAGGCAGGAATCCCATTTACTTTTTCTACCAGTTGCACACTTGATGCTGCTTGCTCTTTTTCACTTCCCATCTGAGCAGAAAAGTTTGCACTAAGCACAAATCTAGGCAGAAAGCCACAAATCCGCACGTTTCAATCAATCAAAATAGAGCTGGGGGTCTTCTACTCCAGGGGTCTCCAACCTTGGCAACTTTAAGCCTGGTGGACTTCAGCTCCCAGAATTCCCCAGCCAGCTTGGCTTTGCTGGCTTTGCTGACTGGGGAATTCTGGGAGTTGAAGTCCTCCAGGCTTAAAGATTCCCCTGTTCTAGTCCAACTCCATGCTCAAGCAGGAAAATTCCATTTCAGATAGGTAGCTGTCTAGTCTCTTCTTCAAAACCTCCAGTGATAGAGCACCCACAACTTCTGAAGGTGAGCTGTTCCACTGGTTGACTATCCTCACTGTTAGGAAGTTTTTCCTTAATCCCAGATTGCTTCTCTCCTTGATTAGTTTCCATCCACTGTTTCCTGTCCTGTCTTTTGGTGCTTTGGAGAATACGTTGACCCCTTCTTCTCTGTGGCAGCCCCTCAAATACTGGAATGCTGCTATCAATGTCCCCCCTTAATTACTTTTCTCTAGACTAGCCATACCCAATTCCTGCAACAGTTCTTCATATGTTTTAGCCTCCAGGCCCTTAATGTACGTACGTAAAAAAAGCACAACAAAGAATGTTCTTTCTGTGCCAACTCAGAAAGCTCAAACTGCCCAAGGAGCTGCTGATTCAGTTCTACAGAGGAACAATTGAGTCTGTCATCTGCACCTCTATAACTGTCTGGTTCTGCAACCCAACAAGACAGACACAGACTTCAGAGGACGGCAGAAAAAACAATTACTACCAACCTGCCTTCCATCGAGGACCTGCATACTGCACGAGTCAAAAAGAAGGCTGTGAAAATATTTACAGGCCCCTCACATCCCAGACATAAACTGTTTCAACTCTTACCCTCAAGATGACACTATAGAGCGCTGCACACCAGAACAACTAGACACAAGGACAGTTTTCCCCCGAACACCATCACTCTGCTAAACAAATAATTCCCTCAATACTGTCCAACTATTTACAAAGTTTGCACTACTATTATTATTAATCTTCTCATCACTCCTTATCACCCATCTCCTCCCACTTGTGACTGTATGACTGTAACCTTGTCACTTGTATCCTTACGATTTATATTGACTGTTTCCTAGTATTTGATTGCTTATTGTACCCTATGACTATTATTAAGTGTTGTACCTGATGATTCTTGACTCTTGATGAATGTATCTTTTCTTTTATGTACACTGAAGCTTTACACCAAGACAATTCTTGTGTGTCCAATCACACTTGGCCAATAAAAAATCCTATTCTGTTCTGTTCTGTTCCATTCCGTTCCATTCTATTCCCATTCTATTCCATTCCGTCCATTATTCCATTCCATTCCATTCCATTCCATTCTATTCTATTCTATTCTATTCTATTCTAATTATATTCTAATTCTATTCCATTCCATTCCATTCTATGTTTATTTTATTCTATTCTGTTCTTCCTATTCCATTCCATTCTATGTTTATTCAATGTTTATTCTATTCTATTCTATTGTATACTATTCCTATTCCGTTCCATTCTATGTTTATTCTATGCTTATTCTATTCTATTCTATTCTATTCTATTCTATTCTATTCTACACATCCATTTCCCAATTCACACAAAACCAGAGGGTTTGATACACGAATCAGGCTTCAGAAGTGATGCTATGGGAGCTGCCCAACCAATAGTACAAAATCACGTTTCCACCTCATTTGGGAACGCCCCAAAACCTGTGAACTGTCAGAACGGTTCAAAAGGAATGCATCCTCGTGATCTCCTGCACTCAAATCTCCCTCCCAGCCATTTGTGAAATCTCTATTCCCAGATCACCAATTTTCCAACGCACAAAGGTTTCATTCATCCCTCCTGGCTTTTGCAAATGCCTTCAGCCACAAGGAATCACATCTGTGCACATTCTTTAAAACAAGCTTGTTGTGTTTCTAGGACATAGAGTTGGGGTCTACTAGTCCAAGCCCTGCTTCAGTGGAGAGACCCTATACCAGAGGTCTCCAACTATACCAGGGTTTTCCCAAACATGGCAACTTTAAGACTTGTGGACTTCAACTCCCAGAATTCCCCAGCCAGCCATGTCCTGCCATATTCCAATCTGTCTTTGCATGGAAATTTCTTGCCATACATGGTCTCCCTTCTACTGCTCCAAAGTACAATCAAACCCAAAAAATATGTCTTAATTTAATGCCAAAATTTCCAATTTTTTTTCTTGCATATCACCCCAATTGGCATCCAGTGAAAACTCAAAATGACCTTCTCCTTATAATCTATATGAAGCAAATCCCAAAAGGTGGCATGCACCATGGGTAAATGCCTCTGATCCTTACACTTTGACATTAGAACAATCTTCAAAGTAGGTGGTTATTATTCTGTGGTGCCAGAGCCGTGGTGGCACAGTGATTAGAATGCAGTAGTGCAGGTTAACTCACTGCTGAGTCTAGGATTTTGATCCTGACTGCCTCAAGGTGGATTCAACCTTCCGTCTTTCTGAGGTTGGTAAAATGGGGACCCAGATTGTTGGGGGCAATAGGCTGGATTTATAAACTGCTTCGAGAGGGCTGTAAAGTACTGAAGTGGTATAGAAGTCTAAGTGCTATTGCTATTCTGTTCTGTTCTAGTCTATTCTTTCTATTTCTTATTCTATTCTATTTCTTATTCTATTCTTTCTACTTCTTATTCTATTCTATTTCTTATTCTATTCTATTTCTTATTCTATTCTTCTCTAACTCTGCCAACTGCCAGGAGTTAGATTCTGACTTGCTCAAGCCTTCCCCTTCCGAGGTGGGTGAAATGAGGACCCAGATTGTTGTGGGCAAATGGCTGACTTTGTAAACCACTTAGAGGGGGCTGTAAAAGCACTGTGAAGGGTTATACATATAAGGTCTAAGTGCTATTGCTATTCCTTTACAATAAAAAAAGCAGAAAATCAGAGGGTCGCTCATTTTTGTAAGCCTCACTGCTGCATCTGTGATAGAGGCCTGCTGAAAACTAACCTAGGCTGGCTCTCTAAGCTAAACCAGGTTCAAAAACTTTGCATGCCATTCCATGCTATGGAGAACAGACAACAAAGATGATAACCCCAAATATACGTCGTCTTCAACTTACGATCAAAACAGCCCAAAATTCCCATTGCTAAGCGAGACGGTTGTCAAGTGAGTTTTGTCCCAGTTTATGACCCCTTTTGCCACAGTTGTTAAGTGAATCACTGCAGTTGTTAAATTAGTAACCCGGTTGTTAAGTGAATCTGGCTTCCCCATTGACTTTGATTGTCAGAAGGTGGCAAAAGGGGGATCGCATGACCCAGGGATATAGCCATGGTCATAAATATGAGTCAGTTGCCAAGCATCTGAATTTTGATCATGTGACTATTGCAATAGTCGTAAGTGTGAAAAAATGATCACGTCCTTTTTTTCAGTGCCGTAACTTAGAATGGTCACTAAACAAATAGTCATAAGTCAAGGACTACCTGTAATTAATGATTCTCTTATTTACAGTTATTAGAAAGATTTAATGTAAAGAAAATGGTCACAGTC
Source organism: Naja naja (assembly GCA_009733165.1). Lineage (NCBI taxonomy): Eukaryota > Metazoa > Chordata > Lepidosauria > Squamata > Elapidae > Naja > Naja naja. The sequence goes on along the minus strand of CM019150.1, from coordinate 9,052,740 downwards.
GCATTTGTCAGTACTATGTAACTCGGTCACTAAATGAACTGTTGCAAGTCAAGGATTAGCTGGAGTTATCAGTTCTCTTATTTACAATTATTAGAACGATTTAAAGTAAAGAAAAATGGTCAAAGTCACTTTTTTCAGGACTGTTGTAACTTTGAATGGTCACTGGATGTAAGTAGAGGACTACCTGCAAAACTATTACAATTGGACTTAAAGAGTACTCCTTTATTGACCTCCAAGGTTTTCATTCCCCCCCTGCAAAGCACCCAAAATGGCAGGCAATGAAAGCATGAAAATAATACACTTCGTATTATCTGTATCAATCTTAACGTCCAAAATCCTTCTGCATGCAGAATGGGTGAAACGCCTCTGTGTTTAAGTATATATATTTATTTGGTTTTATCATAAAGGATAAAAACACAAAATGGAAAAACAAACAAAGCGCAAAACAAGCCATCAAAACAAACTATACATCCAGCAATAACATCATCAGCACCAACAAAATTGGTATATACAAAAGGAAAAAAGGTGTCCCAAATATCAAATAAATTTAGTATTAAACATATATAATCCACCCCAGGGCTGGATGCTGAAAAAAAGAGAAAACAATAAATTCTCCCTTTTAGAAATATATTTTATACCTACGTCTACATTTATATACCTCCCCACACACACATCTGTCTATCTCTATCATCTATCTATACTTATATATCATCTCTCTCTTTCTCTCTCTCTCTCTATCTATCTATCATCTATCTATATCTATCTATCTATCTATCTATCTATCTATCTTCTATCTATCTATCTACTCTCTCTCTCCTCTTCATCTATCCTCTCTGCCTGCCTGCTCTGCCTGCCTGCCTGCTGCCTGCCTGCCTGCCTGCCTGCCTGCCTGCTGCCTGCCTATCTATCTATCTATCTATCTATCTATCTATCTATCTATCTATCTATCTATCATCTCTCTCTCCTCCCTTCCTCTCTCTCTTCCTCTCTCTCTC
>CM019150.1:9035316-9050745 GCA_009733165.1 Naja naja | reverse complement strand
GGTGTTCCATTGAGAAACTAACCCTCCCACCCCCTTTGGGATCCAGCCAAATGCAAAGATGCAGGACAATCGAGATTATTATCCTGTAGGTCAACCTTTTGGGCACCACCAGGCACGGATCTGTGGACCAGAGGCGGGCATGGTTTTTGTGTGCTGCCTGCGTCCCACATGTTGTGCAGCCCGTGTCAGTGTCAGCCCATAGATGGGGGTTGGGGACTCCAAGCCATGAGAATAAACACCAAAAGAAAAATTCTTCCTCAGTCATCCAGATTAACAGATCAACAGATTATCAGAGTTGGAAGGGACCTTGTAGGTCATCTAGGCAAACCCCGCCCCCCCAAGCAGGAGACCCGATGCCATTTCTGACAGATGGGAGTCCAATCTCTTAAAAGCCTCAAGTGATGACGCTCCCACAACTTCCGCTGTTCCATTGGTTGATCGTTGTCACTGTCAGAGTTTCTCCTTATTTCCAGGTTGAATCTCTTTGATCAGTTTCCATCCCTATTATCCTTGTCTGGCCTTTGGGTGCTTTGGAAAACAGCTTGACCACTTCCTCCACTCTGGGGCAGCCCTCAAATATTGGAAGACTGCTCTCCTGTCTCCTCTGGTCCCTTCTGGTCACTAGACTAGCCAGGCCCAGTTCCTGCAACCTCCACCCCATGTTTTAGCCTCCAGTTCCCTACTGATCCTGGTTGCTGTCTGAACCTTTGGCAGACTCTCAAGATCACTCACATATTACAACCTAAACCACTGTCCCGTAGGACAGAGAAAGTAAAACGTTGCAGACCATTCATAAGCATTATTCTCTATTTTATAACCAGGAAAGGTAGCCCTACCGAAGCAGGGCCTCAAAAAAATTAATCGAAACTCATAAATGTTCCTCTCCACGGAAATCTTTAGTAAAAGGCGAAAGATTTATGCGATCTGAAGAGAAACCAGAGTATGCTTTGTTCAGCAATCGACACCCAGCCTTAGGGCGGCGATAGACACTGAAGTTAGGGCGTCCCGCGCAACCGCGGCCAAACACGTGTCCATAGGTGAAAAAGAAACCTTTTTTTCGAAAATTCCCATCGGTTCCATACCCGACACTTGCCCACGAAGGGGAAAATTGCAAAAATTCACCGGGTAGCCGCGGGAGGGGGCAGGGGGCGGGGTTGATCCTCGCAAAGCATCACGGTCGCCATGAATGCAAATAAAGCTGCTTATCTCCCCGCCCAGTCAGTTTGGTCATATTCAAACCGGAGTCACGCCGAGTCACGTGCAGGGTGCAGAGAGACGGGGCGTAACGCGTTTTCAGGAAGCCGCTGTGCTTGTTTTTTTTACCCGTATTCTCAGAACCTTGCAAACGTGGGTTTTGACTGGAAGGCTCTTTCCCTGTCTGATGTTAACGATTGCAGCCCTCGTTTGCTTCGGATTAAAGCGCCATTGCTCATTTCCTGCAAAAGTGGGGAAACGGCCGGGTCGCCTCCCCTTTCCTGGCAGGACCGTCCGTAGTGGGGAAATCTCAGACGTAAATGCAGCACTCAGCCCATGCTCAGAGGCCCCCTTGCTGCCTAAATTGCAAGGCCAGGTTGAAAATAAAAGAGCCTCGAAGCCTGAAGGAGAGCCGATTCGGATTAAGTGGATCTGCCTCTCAACCGAAACGGCCGGCGAGGCTTCAACTGTGCAAAGTTTCCATGTCTTCACTGCAGCCTTGCACCGAGCAAGGAAATACGGACGATAAACGAAACGACTCGCTTTCTCCGAAGAGTCTCGGCTTCTCTTTTGAATCGCCCTGCTGCCCGTCCCAGCGAGAGAGGCGGGCGGGCGGGCGCAGAAAAACGAAGCAGTCCAGATTTCACTAAGCCCAGTTTGTGCTGTGAACTCGGCAGGGGCAGAAAGGGGACCCGGCGTTTTTCTTCCTTCCGTCCCTGTCGTAAGCCGGGATCCTTTTCCTCGCAGTTTCCACAGGTTCTGCTCATTTGCTTTGTGAGTTCGGAGTAACGCGGTCCAACGAACAGGGAAGTTTTAGTAAGATCCCTCCTGCCTTTATTTGACCTCTGCTGCCTGCCTCCCGTTAGCCCTTGTTGTCCCTCCCAAGGAGAGGGAGGAGGGAGGAAGAAAGAAAAGGAGGGAGGGAGGAAAGAAGAAGAGAGGATAGAAGGAGAAAAGAAGAGGAAGAAATGGAAAGGAGGAAGGAGGAAAGGAAGGAAGGATGGAAGGAGGAGGAAGGGGGGGAGGGAGGGAGGAAAGAAGAGAAATGGAAGAAAGGACAGGATGGAAGGAGAAAAGATGGCAGGAAGGAGCAAAGGAAGAGGAAAGAAGGGGAAGGAAGGAAGGAGGGAAGAAAGGACAAAGAGAGGATGGAAAGAAGGAAGAATGGAAAGGAAGGAAGGAAGGTATGGGAAGGAAGGAAGAGAAGGAAGGAGAAAAGAAAGAGGAGGAATGGAAAGGAGGGGTATTTCCAGTTTCCTTGTGGACTGACGCAGGTGGATCAGCTGCTCCTCTGATCTTTATAAGATCAGCTGTCCTCTGATCCTGTTTTGTGAAAGTGTTGCTGCCTGTCTGATGCAGACCAAACTTTAGAGGCACTGAGCTTGAGGTGCCCCTCCCAAAGGTTCCCCTGACCTCTTACTCTCCCCCTAGAATTCAGACCCTTTGCTTTTGCTGAGAGTTGAGTGGCGTATCAATCTAATCCTATTACGGCGGATCCCACAGTCAGCTGGACTTACCAGTTCTTCCCAGGACCTGGGATGTGGTTGTTTGAGGAGATTGGAGGGATCTTGGCGCACAAAGTTGTGTTTTGGAATTGGCTACCGGTAATCCTCGACTTATGACTGGAACGGAGCCCCCAATTTCTTTTGCTGAGCTGTTAAGTGAATTTTGCGCATTTTACGGCCTTTTAGGGCCACGGTGTTCAGTGAATCATGGCGGTTGTTAAGGTAGGAACGTGGTTGTTAAGTGAATCTGGGCTTCTCCATTGACTGTGCTTGCCAGAAGGTCGCAAAGGGGATCCCATAATCTCCCCGGGGACAATGCCACCGTCATAAATACGAGTCAGTTGCTTGGTTTCCTTCACCTGAGCCCTGGGGATGCTGCAGTGGTATTGAAGTGTGCAACCCAATCCTAAGCCGCTTTTTTCAGTGCCGTTGTAACTTTGAGTGGCCTCTAAATGAAGCATTGTAAGTCGAGGACCAGCTGCACCATCTCCTGATATTGCCCGCTGCAATTACCCTCCCTTTCCTCTGTCCAGAAACAGTTCAGGATGCTGCCTGGTGAGCCAAGGGTGTGCAAGTGACTTACGACCATTCCTCACCCTTCGTGGCCATTGCAGCAACCCGGTGGCCACGCACATTCAGCCGTTCATATTTATGGCGGATGCCACCGCCTCCCAGGGTCACGTGATCCCTTTTACGGCCTCCCACAAACAAAATCAATGGGAAGCCGGATTCCGTTTACAGCGGTGTTATTCACTTAATGACACAGCGATTCACTTAACAACCGTGGCAAGGAAGGTCATGAAAACGGGCAGAATTCAACCAACCGATGTCTCGCTTGGCAGCCTACATTTTGGGCTCAGTTGTGATCGTAAGTTGAGGACCTACCTGTATTTGAAAACCTTTTAACCTGCTCGCTTTTCCACCTACTTCCACCTCTTATCATTCCCACCCATTTTCAGGACTGGCGCCGACCATTTTTACAGATGTTCGGCGTGACTCATTTGGGCCTCTGTGTTAGGTGTCGTTTTGTAATCGGCTGTTGCGATCTTTTGCACGAGCAGAGTCTGTGATCTACTGTTTCTTCTGCTTCTTTGCACCGTCTGTCCTCGCAGCCCTGAACATCTGGTGGGATGGTTAAGGCAGCTCAATCTTTTGCTAAAAGGCCTCGGGGATATTCCTTCCTTGCCTCTCCCTTAGAAATGCTTTTATCTTGATCTGGCTCGGTTTAATATTCAGATTGCACAGCAGGAAAGAACCTTGAATTCAGTCCTGTCCCCAAGATAAACAAGGGGCCAGATCTTGGAAGAAACCCAATGCCAGTTCGCAAACACGGAGTCTGGAACCAGGAAGAGATTAGGTCCAAAGAAAACTGTCCTTGGGGAAATAAAAGTGGATTTAAGAGAAAACAATGGGGATGGCTCGTTTTGCAGAAACCACGTCTTTCAAATCCGGGAACTTTGTCTCCTGCCTTGAAGGCTACTTACTACCTCTACAGGTAGCCCTTGACTTTTACAATTGAGCCCAACGTTTCAGTTGCTAAGGAGTCAATTCAGCGAGTTTTACCCCATTTTACAACCTTTCTGGCCACTGTTAAACCTTCCAAACCTTCCTGTTAAGTGAATCACTGCAGTTCTTAAGTTAGTAACATGGTCATTAAGTGAATCTGGCTTCGTCCATTGACTTTGCCTGTCAGAAGGTCGGAAAAGGGGAACCACATGATCCTGGGAGGCTGCAACCATCATAAATACGAGTCAGTTGCCAAGCCTATGAGTTTTGATCATGGGGCCATGGGGATGTCTGCAATAGTTGTAAGTGTGAAAAAGGATCATAAATCACTTTTTTTCAGTGCTGTTGTAACTTTGGTCACTAAACTAATGGTTGTAAGTAGAGGACTACCTGTACTGAAAAGTCTGTAAAAAGAAGATGAATCTATAACCTGGGAATATCACCTATCTGGACCGAGATGCCTTGCATACAGTTACTCATGCGCATTACCTCCTGTGTTGACTACTGCAATGCTCTCTACAGGGGGCTGCCCTTGCGGACCACTCGGAGGCTTCAACTGGTGCAGAATGTGGCCACGAGGTTGTGATGGTAGTATCCCGATACTCCCATATTACACCTCTCCTCGCGTGAACTGCATTGGTTGCCGGTTGCCCTCCGGGTGAGGTTCAAGGTGCTGATAATTACCTATAAAGCCCTACATGGCTTAGGGCCGGGTATTTGGGAACATCTGCCAGCAACGACTGCCCATCGCCCCAGCTCCCACAGACAGGGCCTCTTCAGGGTGCCATTGGCTAGACAGTGTCGGCTGGCGACCCTCAGGGGTAGGGCCTTCTTGGTGGAGCCCCCCTGTGGAACCAGTTGCCTTTGGAGCTGCGGTTGGCCCCTGACCTTCGTTCCTTCCGTCGCGACCTGAAGACGTGGTTTTTCCAACAGGCCGGCCTGGATTGAGGAGGGTGGGTTTTTTATGGGTTTTTATGTACAGTTTTGTTATGGGTTTTAGCTATTTGTTTGGGTTCATGGGTTAATAATTTTTTAATAATTTTAAATTTTGTATTGTGTGTTTTTACTGGTGTGAGCCGCCCTGAGTCCTTCAGGAGATAGGGCGGCATATAAATACAAACAAATAAATAAATACACGTAATCCTCGAGTTATGACCATAATGGAGCCTGCCCATTAATGGTCATAAATTGTAAAGGCCCAAAAACAAACCTGGTTTTATGACCTTTTGCAATGGTCGTTAAGCGGATACCATGGTTGTTAACTGGCATGGTTTTGTCATGTAGGAAGTTAGCACCCAACCCTCTCCTAGAAAATTGAAATATCCTAGGAAATATTAAAAAGGCAGAATATTTCCTAGAGTAGAAACTCAGAAGCAGAAACTTACCTCAGAAGCAGAAGCTCACCCCTCACCTTTGTTAATGGGTGAGCCATTAAGGCCTGGGCCAGAATACTTTACATAACAAAGATCTCCAGGTAAAGCTATAGCAATTGCCAAAAGCCCTTTTCAGTGTATCATCATCATCATCCAGCAAGGCTCAACCAAGCCTGGAATTCAGGACAGCCTACAGAGTTGCCCCTGCATGGCCTCATGGGAGTCTGACAACCAATTAGAAACAAGCTTCAATTCAAATCCCAACAGAGGGTATAAAACCCAGGCACTCTCAGCATATCAGCCTTTTTCTTGATCTCTTCCTTCACCTTGAAGCATGTGATCATCCTTCCTTTTCACTCTGGAGCTCCAGGCCATGTGGTCCTGTTCACCATTCCAAACAGCCTCCATGTTTCCAGTGTCTTTTTCCCCACTTGGAACTGAACCCAGAAGGATAATTCTTCCAACAGTCAAAAAGAGGAAGTATATGCCAGTTTCCACCAAAACCATCTTAAGGGAATCTCAGGTGAAAGTGGGCAAATGAGCTATAAGTGAGGCATGTCACAGAGTTCCCAAAATGTGGTCATGTGTTTTAGTCCCGCCTTAGGCATGAAAGCCAGCTGAGTGACTTTGGGCCAATCACCAGGAGACGGTGAGTTCTAGTCCCGCCCTAGGCAGGAAAGATGGCTGGGTGACTTTGGGCCAATCACCAGGAGACGGTGAGTTCTAGTCCCGCCCTAGGCAGGAAAGATGGCTGGGTGACTTTGGGCCAGTCACTCTCTAAGCCCAACTCACCTCACAGGGTTGTTGTGGGGAAAATAGGAGGAGGAAGGAATATGAAGTATGTTTGCGGCCTTGAGTTATTTATAAAAAATAATAAAGATAAAGAAAAAGAAAATAGAAAAAGAAAAAAAGAAAAGAAAAAAAAGAAGGAAAGGAAAGGAAGGAAGAAGGTAGAAAAATAGGAAAAAAGGAAGAAGAAAAGGAAGGAAGGAAGAAGGTAGGAAAATATGAAAAAAGGAAGAAAAAAAATGGAGGAAGAAAGGAAGGTAAAAAGGAAAGGAAAGCAAAGGGAAGAAAGGAAGGAAAGAAAAGAAAATAAAGGGGAGAAGGAAAAGAAGTTGGGAAGAAAGAAGAAAGAAAGGGAAGAAAAGAGAAAAAGGAAGAAAGGAGTGAAACAGATGTTCTGCTTTGAAATCCACATCTTGGCCAGACAATGTTTGAGTCAATTAGTTGACCACACCTGTGGGTTCTGCACCATTGAGACCCCAAAGCGCCTCAAGCCAACCATAACCCCCTTTTCCACAAAACCCAGGCATAAGCCAACCCCCCCCCCCATTCCCCACCCATTGACACTGCAAGCTGCAATTCTGATTTTTCTGGACAGATGCTGGGTTCCTTTCCATGCAGTTGACCTTGAACTTCAAACAGAACCCGTGGAACAAACAGCCACGGATCTAATGGGGTTTGAAAATTTGCAGAGCACAAATGGCCCACAGCTGCTGTTCGCCTTGGAACCAGTTCAGCCCTTTGCATTTGGGGCCCCTCCAGCTCCAGCCAGCAGAAGAAGAAATGCCAAAATACAGTTTTTTGGTCATTCATCCAACAGGCGTTTTTTTTTTTTTCCAGAGCTGAGTTTCCTGTGCATTTGCTCTTGAATTTGGGGAGAAGCAGGAGGAGGGGGAGAAATGCATGGCTTATGCTTTAGGGAATATTAGGATAACCTGAGGTATTTTCTGCTAGGAATGTTAAAGACAGCAAGGTGGCCTTTGATTAAAAACACCGGCCAGATTCCTGTGCCTTGTTACGAGACAAAAAAACGGTGCAAGGAGCACATGTTTAAAACAGATAAAAATATATTTAAGTGGGATTTTTGGTTATCAGAATATCAGGTGGGGTTGTTGAGGCTTTTTTAAATATACAAAATGGTGGGCCTGAAGCAGGGTTTCTGAAATTTGACCGCTTTAAATGGGTAGACTTCAACTCCCAGAAGTCCCCAGCCAGCATGGCTAACTAGGGAATTCTGGGAATTGAAGTCCACCCATCTTAAAAGCAATCAAGTTTCAGAAACACTGAAACCTACTTATTTATTTTTGATGGCTATCAGCTGGGGAGGAATAATTTTTTCTTTCTACTTTCATTTTTTTCCCTTTACATCTCAGCTGCATAATGGCTAGCTAACTTCCTTCCTCTTTTAAGTTCTCCCAGAGAGGCAAGCAACAAATCATATATTTTCCACTACCTGTCTCTCCTCTCAGTTCCTCGGAAGACTCAAATCACAGCCAACTGAGCAAACCTTGAGAAATATTTTAAATCTAGGCAACCTGATATATCTCTGGTCGAAATTTTTTCCTAACAAAGATTATTCATTTTGTCCTTACGTTGTCAAAATGCTCTCTTTAAAAATGCAGCCTGCTTCTCATACTGTAACTACATAGCCAAAAAGGCATTAAGAGTTGTTAACCTAACCCTACGTAGCTTTTTCTCTGGTAATATCACACTACTAACTAGGGCATACAAAACATTTGCTAGACCAATACTCGAAAGCAGCTCATCAGTCTGGAACCCACATCAAGTATCTGATATCAACACAGTTGAGAAAGTCCAGAAATATTTCACAAGAAGAGTTCTCCACTCCTCTACTTGTTGCAGAATACCTTATGCCACCAGACTTGAAATTCTAGACCTAGAAAATCTAGAACTACGCCGTCTTCAGTCTGATCTAAGTATAGTACATAAAATCATACATTGCAATGTCCTACCTGTCAGTGAATACTTCAGCTTCAGCCATAACAATAAAGAGCACACAAGAGATACAAACTCAAGGTTAACTGCACCAAACTTGATTGCAGGAAATACGACTTCAGCAGCAGAGCGGTCAATGTCTGGAATACTCTACCCAACTCTGTGGTTTCTTCCCCTAACCCCAAAAACTTTAACCTTAGACTGTCTACTATTGACCTCACCCCTTTCCTAAGAGGTCTGTAGGGGGCGTGCATAAGCACACCAACGTGCCTACCGTCCCTGTCCTATTGTTTCTTTTATTGTTTCTTTTATTTTTCTTATATTCATGTATTCATAACTATGTTTATCCTTACACTTATTATCCTGTTAGCAATAGACAAATCAAATAAATAAATAAATTATCTTAATTATCTTGATATACCGGCAATCCTCGAAATTACGACCACCAATGAGCCCAAAAATTTCTATTGCTAAGTGAGACGTTGTTAACGAATTTTGTTCCATTTTGCGACCTTGTTCCATTTTGCAACATTCACTGCAGTTCTTAAGTTAGTATATATTTATGACGGTTGCAATGTGATCCCTTTTTGCGACCTTCTGACAAGCAAAGTCAATGGGAAAGCCAGATTCACTTAACAACCATGTTACTCACTTAACAACTGCATTTGATTCACTTAACAATGGTGGCAAGAAAGGTCATAAAATGGGGCAAAACTCACTTCACAACGGGTCTCACTTAGCAACAGAAATTTTGGGCTCAATTTTGGCCGTAAGTCGAGGACTACCTGGATAGAGTCCCTATAAAAGTGCTTCTCCAAGCCCAGTCAGGTGGAAAGTGTTACGATCTTGTGAAAATCATATTCTAACAGGCACAGACACAGAACATGCAGCCCACCCGTGCAAAGCAGGTGGGAATCCCATTTACTTTTTCTACCAGTTGCACACTTGATGCTGCTTGCTCTTTTTCACTTCCCATCTGAGCAGAAAAGTTTGCACTAAGCACAAATCTAGGCAGAAAGCCACAAATCCGCACGTTTCAATCAATCAAAATAGAGCTGGGGGTCTTCTACTCCAGGGGTCTCCAACCTTGGCAACTTCAGCTCCCAGAATTCCCCAGCCAGCTTGGCTTTGCTGGCTTTGCTGACTGGGGAATTCTGGGAGTTGAAGTCCTCCAGGCTTAAAGATTCCCCTGTTCTAGTCCAACCCCATGCTCAAGCAGGAAAATTCCATTTCAGATAGGTAGCTGTCCAGTCTCTTCCTCAAAACCTCCAGTGATAGAGCACCCACAACTTCTGAAGGTGAGCTGTTCCACTGGTTGACTGTCCTCACTGTTAGGAAGTTTTTCCTTAATCCCAGATTGCTTCTCTCCTTGATTAGTTTCCATCCACTGTTTCCTGTCCTGTCTTCTGGTGCTTTGGAGAATACGTTGACCCCTTCTTCTCTGTGGCAGCCCCTCAAATACTGGAATGCTGCTACCAATGTCCCCCCTTAATTACTTCTTTTCTCTAGACTAGCCATACCCAATTCCTGCAACAGTTCTTCATATGTTTTAGCCTCCAGGCCCTTAATGCATGCATTAAAAAGCACAACAAAGAATGTTCTTTCTGCGCCAACTCAGAAAGCTCAAACTGCCCAAGGAGCTGCTGATTCAGTTCTACAGAGGAACAATTGAGTCTGTCATCTGCACCTCTATAACTGTCTGGTTCTGCAACCCAACAAGACAGACACAGACTTCAGAGGACGGCAGAAAAAACAATTACTACCAACCTGCCTTCCATCGAGGACCTGCATACTGCACGAGTCAAAAAGAGGGCTGTGAAAATATTTACAGACCCCTCACATCCCAGACATAAACTGTTTCAACTCTTACCCTCAAGATGACACTATAGAGCACTGCACACCAGAACAACTAGACACAAGGACAGTTTTCACTCTCCCTTGGTCACTGGGAGATGTTGACTCTACGTTACAATCAAACAATGGTGCGTCGCAAAGAGACGTTGGTTGCAGGATTTGGGCATGGCTGGTCTAGAGAAAAGAGAGCGTAGGGGTGACAGCATTCCAGTATTTGAGGGGATGCCACGAAGAAGAGTGAGGGTCGAATTCTTTTCCAAAGCACCAAAAGGAAAAAAAAACCAAGAAACAACGGATGGAAACTAACAAAGAGGAGAAGCAATGTGGAATTAAGGGGAAACTTCCTAATAGTGAGAATAATTAACCAGTGGAATGGCTTGCCTTCAGAAGTTGTGGGTGCTCCAATATTGGAGGCAACAGTTGAAACTATTTCAACTACTACCCTCAAAACGACGCTATAGAGCACTGCACACCAGAACAAGTAGACACAAGGACAGTTTTCCCCCCGAACACCATCACTCTGCTAAACAAATAATTCCCTCAATACTGTCCAACTATTTACAAAGTCTGCACTACTATTATTATTAATCTTCTCATCACTCCTTATCACCCATCTCCTCCCACTTGTGACTGTATGACTGTAACCTTGTCACTTGTATCCTTACGATTTATATTGACTGTTTCCTAGTATTTGATTGCTTATTATACCCTATGACTATTATTAAGTGTTGTACCTGATGATTCTTGACTCTTGACGAATGTATCTTTTCTTTTATGTACACTGAAAGCGTTTACACCAAGACAAATTCCTTGTGTGTCCAATCACACTTGGCCAATAAAAAAATCCTATTCTGTTCTGTTCTGTTCCATTCCGTTCCATTCCCATTCCCATTCCAGTCCATTCCATTCCATTCCATTCTATTCTATTCTATTCTATTCTATTCTAATTCTATTCTAATTCTATTCCATTCCACTCCATTCCATTCTATGTTTATTCAATGTTTATTCTATTCTATTCTATTGTATACTATTCCTATTCCGTTCCATTCTATGTTTATTCTATGCTTATTCTATTCTATTCTATTCTATTCTATTCTATTCTACACATCCATTTCCCCAATTCACACAAAACCAGAGGGTTTGATACTACGGAATCAGGCTTCAGAAGTGATGCTATGGGAGCTGCCCAACCAATAGTACAAAAATCACGTTTCCACCTCATTTGGGGAACCGCCCCAAAAACCTGTGAACTGTCAGAACGGTTCAAAAGGAATGCATCCTGTGATCTCCTGTACTCAAATCTCCCTCCCAGCCATTTGTGAAATCTCTATTCCCAGATCACCAATTTTCCAACGCACAAAGGTTTCATTCATCCCTCCTGGCTTTTGCAAATGCCTTCAGCCACAAGGAATCACATCTGTGCACATTCTTTTAAAACAAGCTTGTTGTGTTTCTAGGACATAGAGTTGGGGGTCTACTAGTCCAAGCCCTCGCTCGAGTGGAGAGACCCTATACCAGAGGTCTCCAACTATACCAGGGTTTTCCAAACATGGCAACTTTAAGACTTGTGGACTTCAACTCCCAGAATTCCCCAGCCAGCCATGTCCTGCCATATTCCAATCTGTCTTTGCATGGAAATTTCTTGCCATACATGGTCTCCCTTCTACTGCTCCAAAGTACAATCAAACCCAAAAAAATATGTCTTAATTTAATGCCAAAATTTCCAATTTTTTTTCTTTGCATATCACCCCAATTGGCATCCAGTGAAAACTCAAAATGACCTTCTCCGATAATCTATATGAAAGCAAATCCCAAAAGGTGGCATGCACCATGGGTAAAATGCCTCTGATCCTTACACTTTGACATTAGAACAATCTTCAAAGGTAGGTGGTTATTATTCTGTGGTGCCAGAGCCGTGGTGGCACAGTGATTAGAATGCAGTAGTGCAGGTTAACTCACTGCTGAGTCTAGGATTTTGATCCTGACTGCCTCAAGGTGGATTCAACCTTCCGTCTTTCGAGGTTGGTAAAATGGGGACCCAGATTGTTGGGGGCAATAGGCTGGATTTATAAACTGCTTCGAGAGGGCTGTAAAGTACTGAAGTGGTATAGAAGTCTAAGTGCTATTGCTATTCTGTTCTGTTCTAGTCTATTCTTTCTATTTCTTATTCTATTCTATTTCTTATTCTATTCTTTCTACTTCTTATTCTATTCTATTCTATTTCTTATTCTATTCTATTTCTTATTCTATTCTATTCTTCTCTAACTCTGCCAACTGCCAGGAGTTAGATTCTGACTTGCTCAAGCCTTCCGTCCTTCCGAGGTGGGTGAAATGAGGACCCAGATTGTTGTGGGCAAATGGCTGACTTTGTAAACCACTTAGAGGGGGCTGTAAAAGCACTGTGAAGGGTTATACATATAAGGTCTAAGTGCTATTGCTATTCCTTTACAATAAAAAAAGCAGAAAATCAGAGGGTCGCTCATTTTTGTAAGCCTCACTGCTGCATCTGTGACAGAGGCCTGCTGAAAATTAACCTAGGCTGGCTCTCTAAGCTAAACCAGGTTCAAAAACTTTGCATGCCATGCCATGCTATGGAGAACAGGCAACAAAGATGATAACCCCAAATATACGTCGTCTTCAACTTACGATCAAAACAGCCCAAAATTCCCATTGCTAAGCGAGACGGTTGTCAAGTGAGTTTTGTCCCAGTTTATGACCCCTTTTGCCACAGTTGTTAAGTGAATCACTGCAGTTGTTAAATTAGTAACCCGGTTGTTAAGTGAATCTGGCTTCCCCATTGGCTTTGATTGTCAGAAGGTGGCAAAAGGGGGATCGCATGACCCAGGGATATAGCCATGGTCATAAGTATGAGTCAGTTGCCAAGCATCTGAATTTTGATCATGTGACTATTGCAATAGTCGTAAGTGTGAAAAAATGATCACGCCTTTTTCAGTGCCGTAACTTAGAATGGTCACTAAACAAATAGACATAAGTCAAGGACTACCTGTAATTAATGATTCTCTTATTTACAGTTATTAGAAAGATTTAATGTAAAGAAAAATGGTCACAGTCGCATTTGTCAGTACTATGTAACTTCGGTCACTAAATGAACTGTTGCAAGTCAAGGATTAGCTGGAGTTATCAGTTCTCTTATTTACAATTATTAGAACGATTTAAAGTAAAGAAAAATGGTCAAAGTCACTTTTTTCAGGACTGTTGTAACTTTGAATGGTCACTGGATGTAAGTAGAGGACTACCTGCAAAACTATTACAATTGGACTTAAAGAGTACTCCTTTATTGACCTCCAAGGTTTTCATTCCCCTGCAAAGCACCCAAAATGGCAGGCAATGAAAGCATGAAAATAATACACTTAGATTATCTGTATCAATCTTAACGTTCAAAATCCTTCTGCATGCAGAATGGGTGAAACGCCTCTGTGTTTAAGTATATATATTTATTTGGTTTTATCATAAAGGATAAAAAAACAAAATGGAAAAACAAACAAAGCGCAAAACAAGCCATCAAAACAAACTATACATCCAGCAATAACATCATCAGCACCAACAAAATTGGTATATACAAAAGGAAAAAAGGTGTCCCAAATATCAAATAAATTTAGTATTAAACATATATAATCCACCCCGGGCTGGATGCTGAAAAAAAGAGAAAACAATAAATTCTCCCTTTTAGAAATATATTTTATACCTACATCTACATTTATATACCTCCCCACACACACATCTGTCTACCTCTATCATCTATCTATACCTATATATCATCTCTCTTTCTCTCTCTCTCTCTACTATCTATCATCTATCTATCTATCATCTATCTATCTATCTATCTATCTATCTATCTCTATATCTATCTATCTATCTATCTATCTATCTATATCTCTCTCTCTCTCTCTCTCTCTCTCTCTCTCTCTCTCTCATCTATCTGCCTGCCTGCCTGCCTGCCTGCCTGCCTGCCTGCCACCTGCCTGCCTATCTATCTATCTATCTATCTATCTATCTATCTATCTATCTATCTATCTATCCTATCATCTCTCTCTCCTCCCTTCCTCTCTCTCTTCCTCTCTCTCTCTCCCTGTCTGCCTAGCTATATATCTAGCTATCTAGCTATCTATCTAGCTATCTATCTGGGTAAAACACTTCTAAGTTTGGTGTTAGAACAGCCCTGAAAAGTATCTTGCTATTATTCCCCTGCTATTAAAAAGAAGAAGAACCAAATCACTCATTTTTGCAAGCTTAACTATCTCATCCGCGACAGGAAGCCTGCTGAAGTCCAGCCAGGTTAGCTCTCTAGGCTAAACTGGCTCAGAAGCTTTTGTGTGCCACGGCTTGATCTGAGAAGCTAACCCCGGATGATAATAACCCCGAGTAAAACCATTACTTACAGGACGTTCGTCTGCGGCGAAACTTCGGGAATGCTCTCCAGCATCAAATGCATACATCTGACGGTCGTCCTGAAGCACAAACACCGGCTGGGACAGAAACTGGCCAGGAGAGGTGTGGATAGGACAAGCCAAATACTGCAAAAGGCTACAATCGTGCTCAGCATGGTATTTGCTGGGAAGGGGACGCTTACTGCGATTTTTGATCTGCAAAAAAAAAAACCCGAAGAGGCAGGCAGGAATTTCCCAGCTTTAAGAGCGAGCAGGGAGGAGGAGGAGAACACACACACACACAACACACACATGCACATGCACAGACACACAAACATATGTTTCCTATTAAGTTTGACAAGCCCCCTCCCACCCTCCCGGCTTAAGATGCTCGTATAACATCTGAGAATGCAACGGGCGACCCTATTTGGCCTTCGTAATCCATTGCAGTTGGTGGTTAATTTCGCCCTCGGCTTTCTGCCATGACACCAGTGGGGGGATTCACTCTCCCTCGGTCACTGGGAGATGTTGACTCTACGTTACAATCAAACAATGGTGCATCGCAAAGAGACGTTGGTTGCAGGATTTGGGCATGGCTAGTCTAGAGAAAAGAGCGTAGGGGTGACAGCATTCCAGTATTTGAGGGATGCCACGAAGAAGTGAGGGTCGAATTATTTTCCAAAGCACCAAAAGGAGAAAAAACAAGAAACAACAGATGGAAACTAACAAGGGGAGAAGCAATGTGGAATTAGGGGAAACTTCCTAATAGTGAGAATAATTAACCAGTGGAATGGCTTGCCTTCAGAAGTTGTGGGTGCTCCAATATTGGAGGCAACAGTTGAAACTATTTCAACTACTACCCTCAAA
>CM019150.1:8961897-9034316 GCA_009733165.1 Naja naja | reverse complement strand
CATTGGTTGCTGGTTGCCCTCGGGTGAGTTCAAGGTGCTGATAATTACCTATAAGCCCTTGGCTTAGGGCGGGGGTATTCTGGGAACATCTGCCAGCAACGCCCACATCGTCCTGTCGCTCCACAGACAGGGCCTCTTCAGGGGTGCCATCGGCTAGACAGTGTCGGCTGGCGACCCTCAGGGTGGAGCCTTCTTGGTGGGGCGCCCACTATGGAACCAGTTGCCTTTGGAGCTGCGGTTGGCCCCTGACTTGGTTCCTTCCGTGCGACCTGAAGGCGTGGTTTTTCCAACAGGCGGCCTGGATTGAGGAGGGTGGGTTTTATGGGTTTTTATGTACAGTTTTGTTATGGGTTTTAGCTATTTGTTTGGGTTCATGGTTTAATAATTTTTAATAATTTAAAATTTTGTATTGTGTGTTTTTACTGGTGGTGAGCAGCCTGAGTCCTTCAGGAGATAAGGCAGCATATAAATACAAACAAATAAATAAATACACGTAATCCTCGAGTTATGACCATAATGGAGCCTGCCCATTAATGGTCATAAATTGTAAAGTCAAAACAAACCTGGTTTTATGACCTTTTGCAATGGTCGTTAAGCGGATACCATGGTTGTTAACTGGCATGGTTTTGTCATGTAGGAAGTTAGCACCCAACCCTCTCCTAGAAAATTGAAATATCCTAGGAAATATTAAAAGGCAGAATATTTCCTCTAAAAGAGTAGAAACTCAGAAGCAGAAACTTACCTCAGAAGCAGAAGCTCCCCTCACCTTTGTTAATGGGTGGGCCATTAAGGCCTGGGCCAGAATACTTTACATAACAAAGATCTCCAGGTAGAGCTATAGCAATTGCCAAAGCCCTTTTCAGTGCATCATCATCATCCAGCAAGGCTCAAGCAAGGCTGGAATTTAGGACAGCTACAGAGTTGCCCCTGCATGGCCTCATGGGAGTCTGACAACCAATTAGAAACAAGCTCAATTCAAATCCCAACAGAGGGTATAAAACCCAGGCACTCTCAGCACCTCAGCCCTGTTTTTGATCTCTTCCTTCACCTTGAAGCATGTGATCATCCTTTCACTCTGGAGCTCCAGGCCCATGTGGTCCTGTCCACCATTAAACCTTCAAACAGCCTCCATGTTTCCAGTGTCTTTTCCCCACTTGGAACTGAACCCAGAAGGATAATTCTTCCAACAGTCAAAGAGGAAGTATATGCCAGTTTCCACCAAAACCATCTTAAGGAATCTCAGGTGAGAGTGGGCAAATGAGCTATAAGTGAGGCATGTCACAGAGTTCCCAAAATGTGGTCATGTGTTTAAGTCCGCCTTAGGCATGAAAGCCAGCTGAGTGACTTTGGGCCAATCACCAGGAGACGGTGAGTTCTAGTCGCCCTAGGCACGAAAGATGGCTGGGTGACTTTGGGCCAATCACCAGGAGGCGGTGAGTTCTAGTCCCGCCCTAGGCAGAAAGATGGCTGGGTGACTTTGGGCCAATCACCAGGAGACGGTGAGTTCTAGTCCCGCCTAGGCACGAAAGATGGCTGGGTGACTTTGGGCCAATCACCAGGAGACGGTGAGTTCTAGTCCGCCCTAGGCAGGAAAGATGGCTGGGTGACTTTGGGCCAATCACCAGGGGAGGCGGTGGGATTCTAGTCCCGCCCTAGGCAGGAAAGATGGCTGGGTGACTTTGGGCCAATCACCAGGAGAAAAGTGAGTTCTAGTCCCGCCCCTAGGCAGGAAGAGATGGCTGGGTGACTTCGAAAGGATCATCTAGGGTCATCGAGAGGAGGGAGCGTCAAGAAGGAAAAAAGATAAGATCGAAATAAAGGGGAAAGGAAGGAAAGAAATAAGGAAGGAAGAAGGGAAGGGAAAGAAGGAAGGGAGAGAAAGGAAGAGACAGATGTTCTGCTTTGAAATCCACATCTTGTGAACAATGTTTGAGTCAATTAGTTGACCACACCTGTGGGTTCTGCACCATTGAGGACCCCAAAGGGGCCTCAAGCCAACCATAACCCCTTTTCCACAAAACCCAGGCATAAGCCAATCCCCTTCCCATTCCCCACCCATTGACACTGCAAGCCCATAATTCTGATTTTTCTGGACAGATGCTGGGTTCCTTTCCATGCAGTTGACCTTGAACTTCAACAGAACCCGTGGAACAAACAGCCACGGATCTAATGGGGTTTGAAAATTTGCAGAGCACAAATGGCCCACAGCTGCTGTTCGCCTTGGAACCAGTTCAGCCCTTGCATTTGGGGCCCCTCCAGCTCCAGCCAGCAGAAGAAGAAATGCCAAAATACAGTTTTTGGTCATTCATCCAACAGGCGTTTTTTTTTTTTTCCAGAGCTGAGTTTCCTGTGCATTTGCTCTCGAATTTGGGGAGAAGCAGGAGGAGGAGAATGCATGGCATGCTTTAGGGAATATTAGGATAACCTGAGGTATTTTCTGCTAGGAATGTTAAAGACAGCAAGGTGGCCTTTGATTAAAACACCAGCCAGATTCCTGTGCCTTGTTACGAGACAAAAAGGTGCAAGGAGCACATGTTTAAAACAGATAAAAATATATTTAAATGGGATTTTGGTTATCAGAATATCAGGTGGGGTTGAGGCTTTTTTAAATATACAAAATGGTGGGCCTGAAGCAGGGTTTCTGAAATTGACAGCTTTAAATGGGTAGACTTTCAACTCCCAGAAGTCCCCAGCCAGCATGGCTAACTAGGAATGGGGAATTGAAGTCCACCCATCTTAACAATCAAGTTTCAGAAACACTGAAACTCCCTATTTATTTTGATGGCTATCAGCTGGGAGGAATCATTTTTCTCTCTCTCTACTTTCATTTTCCTTTTACATCTCAGCTGCATAATGGCTAGCTAACTTCCTTCCTCTTTTAAGTTCTCCCAGAGAGGCAAACAACAAATCATATATTTTCCACTACCTGTCTCTCCTCTCAGTTCCTCGGAAGACTCAAATCACAGCCAACTGAGCAAACCTTGAGAAATATTTTAAATCTAGGCAACCTGATATATCTCTGGTCGAAATTTTTTCCTAACAAAGATTATTCATTTTGTCCTTACGTTCTCAAAATGCTCTCTTTAAAAATGCAGCCATGCTTCTCATACTGTAACTACACAGCCAAAAAGGCATTAAGAGTTGTTAACCTAACCCTTCGTAGCTTTTTCTCTGGTAATATCACACTACTAACTAGGGCATACAAAACATTTGCTAGACCAATACTCGAAAGCAGCTCATCAGTCTGGAACCCACATCAAGTATCTGATATCAACACAGTTGAGAAAGTCCAGAAATATTTCACAAGAAGAGTTCTCCACTCCTCTACTTGTTGCAGAATACCTTATGCCACCAGACTTGAAATTCTAGACCTAGAAAATCTAGAACTACGCCGTCTTCGGTCTGATCTAAGTATAGTACATAAAATCATACATTGCAATGTCCTACCTGTCAGTGAATACTTCAGCTTCAGCCATAACAATAAAGAGCACACAAGAGATACAAACTCAAGGTTAACTGCACCAAACTTGATTGCAGGAAATATGACTTCAGCAGCAGGCGGTCAATGTCTGGAATACTCTACCCAACTCTGTGGTTTCTTCCCCTAACCCCAAAACTTTAACCTTAGACTGTCTACTATTGACCTCACCCTTTCCTAAGAGGTCTGTAGGGGCGTGCATAAAGCACCAATGTCCTACCGTCCCTGTCCTATTGTTTCTTTTATTGTTTCTTTTATTTTCTTATATTCATGTATTCATAACTATGTTTACCCTTACACTTATTATCCTGTTAGCAATAGACAAATCAAATAAATAAATAATCTTAATTATCTTGATATACAGGCAATCCTCAAATTATGACCACCAATGAGCCCAAAATTTCTATTGCTAAGTGAGACGTTGTTAATGAATTTTGTTCCATTTTGCGACCTTGTTCCATTTTGCAACATTCACTGCAGTTCTTAAGTTAGTATATATTTATGCGGTTGCAATGTGATCCCTTTTAGACCTTCTGACAAGCAAAGTCAGTGGGAAAGCCAGATTCACTTAACAACCATGTTACTCACTTAACTGCATTTGATTCACTTAACAATGGTGGCAAGAAAGGTCATAAAATGGGGCAAAACTCACTTCACAAGGTCTCACTTAGCAACAGAAATTTTGGGCTCAATTTTGGCCGTAAGTTGAGGACTACCTGGATAGAGTCCCTATAAAAGTGCTTCTCCAAGCCCAGTCAGGTGGAAAGTGTTACGATCTTGTGAAAATCATATTCTAACAGGCACAGACACAGAACATGCAGCCCACCCATGCAAAGCAGGCAGGAATCCCATTTACTTTTCTACCAGTTGCACACTTGATGCTGCTTGCTCTTTTCACTTCCCATCTGAGCAGAAAAGTTTGCACTAAGCACAAATCTAGGCAGAAAGCCACAACCGCCGTTTCAATCAATCAAAATAGAGCTGGGGTCTTCTACTCCAGGGGTCTCCAACCTTGGCCAGAATTCCCCAGCCAGCTTGGCTTTGCTGGCTTTGCTGACTGGGGAATTCTGGGAGTTGAAGTCCTCCAGGCAAAGATTCCTGTTCTAGTCCAACTCCATGCTCAAGCAGGAAAATTCCATTTCAGATAGGTAGCTGTCCAGTCTCTTCTTCAAAACCTCCAGTGATAGAGCACCCACAACTTCTGAAGGTGAGCTGTTCCACTGGTTGACTATCCTCACTGTTAGGAAGTTTTCCTTAATCCCAGATTGCTTCTCTCCTTGATTAGTTTCCATCCACTGTTTCCTGTCCTGTCTTTTGGTGCTTTGGAGAATACGTTGACCCCTTCTTCTCTGTGGCAGCCCTCAAATACTGGAATGCTATCAATGTCCCCAATTACTTTCTCTAGACTAGCCATACCCAATTCCTGCAACAGTTCTTCATATGTTTTAGCCTCCAGGCCCAATGTACGTAAAAGCACAACAAAGAATGTTCTTTCTGTGCCAACTCAGAAAGCTCAAACTGCCCAAGGAGCTGCTGATTCAGTTCTACAGAGGAACAATTGAGTCTGTCATCTGCACCTCTATAACTGTCTGGTTCTGCAACCCAACAAGACAGACACAGACTTCAGAGGACTGCAGAAAAACAATTACTACCAACCTGCCTTCCATCGAGGACCTGCATACTGCACGAGTCAAAAGAAGGCTGTGAAAATATTTACAGACCCCTCACATCCCAGACATAAACTGTTTCAACTCTTACCCTCAAGATGACACTATAGAGCACTGCACACCAGAACAACTAGACACAAGGACAGTTTTCCCCGAACACCATCACTCTGCTAAACAAATAATTCCCTCACTGTCCAACTATTTACAAAGTTTGCACTACTATTATTAATCTTCTCATCACTCCTTATCACCCATCTCCTCCCACTTGTGACTGTATGACTGTAACCTTGTCACTTGTATCCTTACGATTTATATTGACTGTTTCCTAGTATTTGATTGCTTATTGTACCCTATGACTATTATTAAGTGTTGTACCTGATGATTCTTGACTCTTGAAATGTATTTTCTTTTATGTACACTGAGCATTTACACCAAGACAAATTTGTGTCCAATCACACTTGGCCAATAAAAATCCTATTCTATTCTGTTCTGTTCCATCTCATTCCATCTTCTATTACCCAGTCCATTCCATTCCATTCCATTCCATTCCATTCTATTCTATTCTATTCTATTCTATTCCATTATATTCTAATTCATTCCATTCCATTCCATTCTATGTTTATTTTATTCTATTCTGTTCTTCCTATTCCATTCCATTCTATGTTTATTCAATGTTTATTCTATTCTATTCTATTGTATACTATTCCTATTCCGTTCCATTCTATGTTTATTCTATGCTTATTCTATTCTATTCTATTCTATTCTATTCTATTCTACACATCCATTTCCCCAATTCACACAAAACCAGAGGGTTTGATACTACGGAATCAGGCTTCAGAAGTGATGCTATGGGAGCTGCCCAACCAATAGTACAAAAATCACGTTTCCACCTCATTTGGGGAACCGCCCCAAAAACCTGTGAACTGTCAGAACGGTTCAAAAAGGAATGCATCCTACGTGATCTCCTGCGTACTCAAATCTCCCTCCCAGCCATTTGTGAAATCTCTATTCCCAGATCACCAATTTTCCAACGCACAAAGGTTTCATTCATCCCTCCTGGCTTTTGCAAATGCCTTCAGCCACAAGGAATCACATCTGTGCACATTCTTTTAAAACAAGCTTGTTGTGTTTCTAGGACATAGAGTTGGGGGTCTACTAGTCCAAGCCCTGCTTCAGTGGAGAGACCCTATACCAGAGGTCTCCAACTATACCAGGGTTTTCCAAACATGGCAACTTTAAGACTTGTGGACTTCAACTCCCAGAATTCCCCAGCCAGCCATGTCCTGCCATATTCCAATCTGTCTTTGCATGGAAATTTCTTGCCATACATGGTCTCCCTTCTACTGCTCCAAAGTACAATCAAACCCAAAAAAATATGTCTTAATTTAATGCCAAAATTTCCAATTTTTTTTCTTTGCATATCACCCCAATTGGCATCCAGTGAAAACTCAAAAATGACCTTCTCCGTATAATCTATATGAAAGCAAATCCCAAAAAGGTGGCATGCACCATGGGTAAAATGCCTCTGATCCTTACACTTTGACATTAGAACAATCTTCAAAGGTAGGTGGTTATTATTCTGTGGTGCCAGAGCCGTGGTGGCACAGTGATTAGAATGCAGTAGTGCAGGTTAACTCACTGCTGAGTCTAGGATTTTGATCCTGACTGCCTCAAGGTGGATTCAACCTTCCGTCTTTCTGAGGTTGGTAAAATGGGGACCCAGATTGTTGGGGGCAATAGGCTGGATTTATAAACTGCTTCGAGGGCTGTAAAGTACTGAAGTGGTATAGAAGTCTAAGTGCTATTGCTATTCTGTTCTGTTCTAGTCTATTCTTTCTATTTCTTATTCTATTCTATTTCTTATTCTATTCTTTCTACTTTTATTCTATTCTATTTCTTATTCTATTCTATTTCTTATTCTATTCTTCTCTAACTCTGCCAACTGCCAGGAGTTAGATTCTGACTTGCTCAAGCCTTCCGTCCTTCGAGGTGGGTGAAATGAGGACCCAGATTGTTGTGGGCAAATGGCTGACTTTGTAAACCACTTAGAGGGGCTGTAAAAGCACTGTGAAGGGTTATACATATAAGGTCTAAGTGCTATTGCTATTCCTTTACAATAAAAAAGCAGAAAATCAGAGGGTCGCTCATTTTTGTAAGCCTCACTGCTGCATCTGTGACAGAGGCCTGCTGAAAATTAACCTAGGCTGGCTCTCTAAGCTAAACCAGGTTCAAAAACTTTGCATGCCATGCCATGCTATGGAGAACAGACAACAAAGATGATAACCCCAAATATCGTCGTCTTCAACTTACGATCAAAACAGCCCAAAATTCCCATTGCTAAGCGAGACGGTTGTCAAGTGAGTTTTGTCCCAGTTTATGACCCCTTTGCCACAGTTGTTAAGTGAATCACTGCAGTTGTTAAATTAGTAACCCGGTTGTTAAGTGAATCTGGCTTCCCCATTGGCTTTGATTGTCAGAAGGTGGCAAAGGGGATCGCATGACCCAGGGATATAGCCATGGTCATAAATATGAGTCAGTTGCCAAGCATCTGAATTTTGATCATGTGACTATTGCAATAGTCGTAAGTGTGAAAAAATGATCACGTCCTTTTTTTCAGTGCCGTAACTTAGAATGGTCACTAAACAAATAGACATAAGTCAAGGACTACCTGTAATTAATGATTCTCTTATTTACAGTTATTAGAAAGATTTAATGTAAAGAAAAATGGTCACAGTCGCATTTGTCAGTACTATGTAACTTCGGTCACTAAATGAACTGTTGCAAGTCAAGGATTAGCTGGAGTTATCAGTTCTCTTATTTACAATTATTAGAACGATTTAAAGTAAAGAAAAATGGTCAAAGTCACTTTTTTCAGGACTGTTGTAACTTTGAATGGTCACTGGATGTAAGTAGAGGACTACCTGCAAAACTATTACAATTGGACTTAAAGAGTACTCCTTTATTGACCTCCAAGGTTTTCATTCCCCTGCAAAGCACCCAAAATGGCAGGCAATGAAAGCATGAAAATAATACACTTCGTATTATCTGTATCAATCTTAACGTTCAAAATCCTTCTGCATGCAGAATGGGTGAAACGCTCTGTGTTTAAGTATATATATTTATTTGGTTTTATCATAAAGGATAAAAAACAAAATGGAAAAACAAACAAAGCAAAACAAGCCATCAAAACAAACTATACATCCAGCAATAACATCATCAGCACCAACAAAATTGGTATATACAAAAGGTGTCCCAAATATCAAATAAATTTAGTATTAAACATATATAATCCACCCCAGGGCTGGATGCTGAAAAAAGAGAAAACAATAAATTCTCCCTTTTAGAAATATATTTTATACCTACATCTACATTTATATACCTCCCCACACACACATCTGTCTATCTCTATCATCTATCTATACTTATATATCATCTCTTCTCTCTCTCTCTATCTATCTATCTATCTATCTATCTATCTATCTATCTATCTATCTATCTATCTATCTATCTATCTATCTATCTATCTCTCTCTCTCTCTCTGCCTGCCTCTGCCTGCCTGCCTGCCTGCCTGCCTGCCTGCCTGTCTATCTATCTATCTATCTATCTATCTATCTATCTATCTATCTATCTATCTATCTCTCTCCTCCTTCCTCTCTTCTCTTCTCTCTCCTGTCTGCCTAGCTATATATCTAGCTATCTATCTGGGTAAAACACTTCTAAGTTTGGTGTTAGAACAGCCCTGAAAAGTATCTTGCTATTATTCCCCTGCTATTAAAAAGAAGAACCAAATCACTCATTTTTGCAAGCCTAACTATCTCATCCGCGACAGGAAGCCTGCTGAAGTCCAGCCAGGTTAGCTCTCTAGGCTAAACTGGCTCAGAAAAGCTTTGTGTGCCACGGCTTGATCTGAGAAGCTAACCCCGGATGATAATAACCCCGAGTAAAACCATTACTTACAGGACGTTTGTCTGCGGCGAAACTTCGGGAATGCTCTCCAGCATCAAATGCATACATCTGACGGTCGTCCTGAAGCACAAACACCGGCTGGGACAGAAACTGGCCAGGAGAGGTGTGGATAGGACAAGCCAAATACTGGAAAAGGCTACAATCGTGCTCAGCATGGTATTTGCTGGGAAGGGGACGCTTACTGCGATTTTGATCTGCAAAAAAAAACCCGAAGAGGCAGGCAGGAATTTCCCAGCTTTAAGAGCGAGCAGGAGGAGGAGGAGAACACACACACACAACACACACATGCACATGCACAGACACACAAACATATGTTTCCTATTAAGTTTGACAAGCCCCCTCCCACCCTCCGGCTTAAGATGCTCGTATAACATCTGAGAATGCAACGGGCGACCCTATTTGGCCTTCGTAATCCATTGCAGTTGGTGGTTAATTTCGCCCTCGGCTTTCTGCCATGACACCAGTGGGGGGATTCACTCTCCCTCGGTCACTGGGAGATGTTGACTCTACGTTACAATCAAACAATGGTGCATCGCAAAGAGACGTTGGTTGCAGGATTTGGGCATGGCTAGTCTAGAGAAAAGAGAGCGTAGGGGTGACAGCATTCCAGTATTTGAGGGGATGCCACGAAGAAGAGTGAGGGTCGAATTATTTTCCAAAGCACCAAAAGGAGAAAAAAAAACCAAGAAACAACAGATGGAAACTAACAAAGGGGAGAAGCAATGTGGAATTAAGGGGAAACTTCCTAATAGGGAGAATAATTAACCAGTGGAATGGCTTGCCTTCAGAAGTTGTGGGTGCTCCAATATTGGAGGCAACAGTTGAAACTATTTCAACTCCTACCCTCCAAACGACGCTATAGAGCCCTGCACACCAGAACAACTGGACACAAGGACAGTTTTTCCCCCCGAACGCCAACAGTCTGCTAAACAAATAATTCCCTCAATACTGTCCAACTATTTACAAAGTCTGCATTACTATCACTATTAAACTTCTCATCCCTCCTTATCACCCATCCTCCCACTTGTGACTGTATGACTGTAACTTTGTTGCATGCATCCTTACGATTTATATGGACTGTTTCCTAGTATGATGTGATTGCTTATTTGCACCCTATGACTATCATTAAGTGTTGTACCTGGTGATTTTTGACGAAAAAGGTCATAAAATGGGGTGTAACTCTCTTGCCATCCACGTTTGCTTAGCAACAGAAATTAGGATCCCAACTGTGGTTATAAATCAAGGTGTATTAGGTACCAACAAAGAGGTTACGTTATTCTTGGATTTTCTGCAGAGTTTCTCAGCCCTTGTTTATCCACTTTGAGGCCTTCATTTTTCCCCCTTCCTCAGAAGCTACGGATGGAAAATAATCAAGGAGAAAACCAACCTAGAACTAAGAAGAAATTTCCAGACAAGGAGAACAATCAGTGGAACATCTATGGAGCTTCTCAGTCATCCAGGTATTGGTTGTCCTAAAGATGTTTTTTTTCTTTCAAGAAGCAACTGGACTTTCTTGTTTTTCTTTGAAGATGTTTCACTTCTCATCCAAGAAGCTTCTTCAGCTCTGACTGGATGGTGAGGAATGGAAGGATTTATACTCCTGGCAGACAGCTGGTCATTTGCATCCTTTTAGAGGGTCGTTAAGGCCACCTGGAGGTGTATTTGTCACTGACTGGTCACCTGACTGGTGCAAATGGGTGTGAAGCCTTCTTGGAACTGCTGAAAGGACTGTGTGGAGATTGGAGATAGATGATGTCACATCCCTCCCCTCTGTGGAGAGAGGGCTGTTCAATTTTGACATAGGTGGCCTCTTTGACCCCTCTTTCAAACCAGCAGTCCAAAATATGTGGACTTTGCTGTCTTCAAAAGAGTGGCTAGAACAGATTGCCCTTCAGAAATTGTAGGTGCTCCAACCCTGGAGGTTTTCAAGAAGAGATTGGGCAACTGTTTGTCCAGATTGCTACAGGGTTTCCTGCCTGAGCAAGGGGCTGGGCTAGAAGACCTCCAAGGTCCCTTCCAACTCAGTTATTCAGTTATTCTTTCCCTCTGCAGTGCCCCATAGCAGATGAATCCTTTCAGCTGAGGCTCAACCGATGCCAGCTCAGACAACCATCCATCCTAAATGAAAGGGATTATTCACTCATGGCTGATTTTTAGACATAAACTAACTCTAATTAAAACTAATTGTCAAGAACCTCGCTGGTTGTAGAAGAACCAGCCTTTTAGATGCCTTTTCAATGTGACTTTTAATCTTTATCTGGGCTTCAGGGCACACAATGGAAGAACATAATGATAAGGGCAGGGAGAGTGAAAAAGAGAAGTTGAATTCCTACTTGGAAATTGTTTTTTTTTTTATCGTCCGATGAATTGCTAGCTCCTTTGAGTCTTGATAAGTGAACTTGATTAAATCAACAGCCAGTTCTCTCATGCTATATTTAACAATAAGAGATTCAGGACATCCATTCCCTGGATATTTGTTGCTGAGAAGAGTTTATTCAGTGTTTTTGACAATTTTTTTTAAATAAAAGTTTTTTATTTTATAACAACAACAACAACAACAAACAAACATATAAAACAATTTTAAAGGGTGAGGACTTCCACTCCCAGAATTCCCCAGCCAGCGTGGCTGACTAGGGAATTCTGGAAGTGGAAGTCTGCACATCTTAAAAGTTTGCATTTCCCCCTTTGTTTGCAATGTGATGGCCAGTTGCCTAAGGGAATAAATTTAAATAGCATCCTCTACTTGTGTTCACTCAACATGCTGAAGTTGGTTAAAGCCTGGTTGTATTTTGTTTGAGGTTTAATGTGTTGTAGGTGCTGGCCTGGAAACCTAGAGTGAGTTCTAGTCCTGCATTAGGCATTGGTTGCCGGTTGTCTCCCAGGTCGCCTTCAAGGTGTTAGTAACAACTTATATAGCCCTAAATGGCTTCGGTCCAGGGTACTTGCGGGAACGCCTCCTGCCAGCATCACTTTCCGATCGCCCTGTTCGCTCTCATAGGAGGGGCCTCCTTGGGATACCGTCGGTCAGGCGTAGTTGGCAGGCGGTTCCCAGGGCTAGGGCCTTCTTCATGGGAGCGCCTGCCCTCTGGAATCAGCTCCCCGTGGATCTCCATTTGGCCCCTGACCTCTGCTCCTTCCGCCGAGACCTGAAGACTTGGTTGTTTCAACAGGCCGGCCTGGAATGACCCGGGGTGGGGACGGACTAGGGTTTTAATTTTTTTCTTAATGTTTTACTGTATTCGGCTTGTTTCATTTAATTGTTTTTTATTGTAAATTTGCTCTGTTCAGCCCTAAGTCCTTAGGGAGTAGGGCGGCATACAAGTCGAATAAATAATAATAATAATAATAATAATAATAATAATAATAATAACAACAACAACAACAATGACACTCACAGGCTAGGTGAGTTCTAGTCCTGCATGAAAGCTGGCTAGGTGACTTTGGACCAATCACCAGGAGACAGTGAGTTCTAGTCCTACCTTAGGCATGAAAGCTGGTTGGGTCACTTTGGACCAATCACCAGGAGACGGTGAGTTCTAGTCCTACCTTAGGCATGAAAGCCGGCTGGGTGACTTTGGACTAATCACCTTATCTCTCAGCCCACCACCCCTCACAGGGTTGTTGTTGTGGGGGAAATAGGAGGAGGAAGGAGTATTTTATGTTCAACGTCTTGAGTGACTTACGAAGTAATAAAAATGGGATTCAAAAATTCTAAAAAAAAGTAGACTTTCTGCCAGCTTGAAAAAACGTCTCCTTTGTGAGGTTGGGCCCTGAATGTGTCATCCTGGGCTGCTCCAAAGGGTCAAAACAGGGTGGGGAAGAAGAGGTGAGAGTTAAGATTTAAAACATCTGGATGGAAAGCCTGGCCAATTCCCTCCCGCTGAGTCATTTAATTGATTCTGCTGGAAAAAGGTTTGTAATGCAGAATCAGTCCCCAGAGGAACGAACGAATAGCATTCGGTTGATGGCAACTTTTGCATCTTAATACAGATTCAAAGACAGAGAGGGAGGGAGGGAGGGAGGGAGGGAGAGAGAGATGGAAGGAGGGAGGGAGAGAGAGAAAGGGAGGGAGAGAGAGAAGGAAGAAGGGAGGGAGGGAGAGAGAGGGAAGGAAGAGAGAGAGGGAGGGAGATGGAGGGAGGGAGGGAGACAGAAAGGTGATGTTGCAAGCATTGCAGGAAATAAATAAATATAGGTAGTCCTCGCTTTATGACCACAACTGAGCCAAAATTTCTGTTGCTAAGTGAGATAGGTATTGAGCTTTACCCTGTTTTGCAACCTTTCCGGCCGCAGTTCTTAAAGGAATCACTGCAGTGGTGAAATTAGTCACACGGTTGTTAAGTGAATCGGGTTTTCCCCGGTTGGCTTTGCTTATCAGAAGGTTGCAAAAAGAGGATCACGCGACCCCGGGACATCGCGACCGTCGTAAAGAGGAGCCAGTTGCCAAGCGGCTGAATTCTGTTCATGTGGCCGCGGAGATGCTGCCACGGTTTTAAGTGTGAGAAACGGTCATACATTTTCAGTGCCGTTGCAACTTCAAATGGCCACTAAACGAACTGTTGTAAGCCGAGGACTATCTGTATATTGTACACCACTCTGGATCCCCACTCTGAGGGAGAGGGCTGGTTCAGAAAGGTGAAGTGTAAATAAATGCATACCTTGTGGTTTAATAAGCAGCCTAACTTTGGAAATGACTTACCTCTTCTTGTTTCTTTTGTTTTTAATCCCATTTTCAGGGGTGGGATGCAAATATTTTTACAACCAGTTCTGTGGGCGTGGCTGGGTGGGCGTGGTCATGTGACTGGTTGGGTGTGGGTTCTTCTACTTCTTTTTGGCAGTACCCCCCTCTCGGCGCGCTCCGGTTTTTTTGCCTCTTGGGCCTCAGGGAAGCCTCCTGGGGGGACATTTTTTGCTCCCAGGAAGGTTCCCTGAGGCCCAGGAAGGCAAAAAATGGAGCCCGGTGGGGCGCGAAGCAGTAAGACAGTGAGGGGGATCCTGGCACAGCTGATCATCACAACAGTTGATCGTCGGGAGGAAAAAATACCCCTAAGGGCAGGGGAGAATGCAGTCAGCGATGTTGGGCATGCGCGCGATGTCGCACATGCACGATAGGGACTGACTGGGTGGGTGGTGGGTGGAGAGGGGCGGAGCCAGCCAGGGGCACGATTTGCCGGTTCTCCGAACTGCACAGAATCATAACAACCGGTTCTAAAGAACCGGTAGAATCCCATCCCTGCCCTTTTCTTACCAGCTACCTGCATTTTAACAACCTTGAAAGTTTGGAAGTGGGAACTTTTAATGACCTCCCCAAGCTGGAAAGACTGTAAATCGTGAGGTGATGGACATCAGATTGGGAGTAACTTTTGCTCATCCATATTTCACGTAGACTCCAAAGGGATTCTGATTTTCAGCAAGGCAGCCAGTGGCACTGATCCACCAGGTGCCCTGAAATCTAGATCATTGTGAAAAACAGCCCTTAGCAGAGGTGGTGAATTCTGACCAGTTCTGGAGAACCGGTTCTGGAGAACCGGTAGCAGAAATTTTGAGTCATTTGGAGAACCGGCAAATGCCACCTCTGACTGGCCCTGCCCCCATCTGTGCTGTGCCTCCCGAGTCCCATCTGATCGGCTGGGTCTTACTTGGTTGCCCTGCACAGGAAAACGGAGCTGGAAAGCAGGTTAGTGAGATGGGGAGGGAAGGGGGATTTTGCAGTATATATTTCCCCTGCCACGCCCACCAAGCCATGCCTCCAGAACCGGTAGTAAAAAAAAATTGAATCCCACCACTAAAGTCCCTTTTTTCAGTGCTGTTGTAACTTCAAACGGTCACTAAATGAACGCTGACCCTGTTGCATATGGAGGGCTACCTGTAATCTCCTTTTTCCAGTGATTTCAGGAATTCTGCAGGGGTTGTTGTTCTTGGAAAAGCTGCCAGTGGTGTGTATGTTTGTTTTGCAAAGAAACAAGGCTACAGTATTTAGTCATCCTCTTGAGACAGAGCCCCGGAGCAAAATTCAGAGTCTTTTCAGAAAAAAAGGAGGGTGAGTGGGTGAGATAAGGCTCTTTGGCTCCTCCGCTGAGAAAATAAACTTTCGGCTGAGGTCAGGATGGGACGCCTGTCACCAGCCCGGTTGGAAAACCACCGGCAGAGGCGAAATTTCCTTTCTCTGATTCAGGCATTCAAATCTGGCCAAGTTCCAGGACTGACTTCATCGGTCCCCGTGCATGTCTTAGTGTGTGTGTGTGTGTGTGTTTGTGTGTAATGTTGCCCCAAGCTGGCTTTTCAGGAATATCCAATTACAGCTAAGTCCTCGGCTTACCATAACTGGGGCAAAATGGGGCAAAGCTCACTTTATCATTTATTTATTTATTTATTTATTTATTTATTTATTTATTTTTATTTATTTATTTATTTATTTATTTATTTGCTTGCTTGCTTGCTTGCTTACTTACTTACTTACTTACTTACTTACTTACTTATTTATTTATTTTACTTGTATGCCGCCCCCTCTCCAAAAAGGACTTGGGGCGGCTCACACATAAAATCAGAACAATAAATTGATTACCTAAAATGAGATTAAATTAAACTTGAACCTATGTCTTGTTTAGCAACAGAAAGGTTGGGCTCAATTGAGGCCGTAAGTCGAGGACTATCTGTGCTACCAGTACTAATGGAGTCCCAAATTTCCATTGCTAAGCCAGGCAGGTGTTCGGTCGGTTTGGCCCCGTTATACCACTTTTTCTTTTTTGCCGGTTAAGCAAATCCCTGCAGTTGTAAGTGAATCATGCGGTCGTTAAGCAAATCTGGCTCCCCCCCCATTGATTTTGTCAGAAGCTGCTGGGATGGGGATCACATGACCCCTGGGAGGCTGCAACCGTCATAAA
The DNA here is from genome assembly GCA_009733165.1 of Naja naja. Lineage (NCBI taxonomy): Eukaryota > Metazoa > Chordata > Lepidosauria > Squamata > Elapidae > Naja > Naja naja. The sequence continues at coordinate 9,018,321 of CM019150.1, read as the reverse complement.
TACATGCCAGTTGCCGAGCATCTGGATTTTCATCACATGACCATGGAGTGCTCCAATAGTGGAGAGGAAAAGTGGTCATAGGTCCGGGGTCCCCAACCCCTGGGCCACAGCTGACTACTGGGCCATGTTCTGAACCAAACCTTGTTCCAAGGAAGCAAACACAAAACGGAGGTACTGATTCTTTATGAATTCCATTCCTTCCCAGTTAAAAGGCTGTTTCAAACTAATTGTCTCTGATAAGAACGAGCCTTGCCAAGGTGGTGCAAGGCTGTCAAGAACTCTATATAAAGTTACTAAGAAATATTTCAAACACAGTGTCTCCAAACACCAACCAAGATATTCTGAACTCCCACAAGGCTTGAGTGTAAAAACTTCTTTGCTTCCTGCAAAGAACTCTGGTTTCTCAGCTGGCTTTTATCTCTGAAGGTAGGGGCCATCATCTTGCAGCCTTACTCCCGAGTTGCCCATGTTGCTGCAGCTGCTCTTTCCTTCGAGCGGCCCTGCATGCACACGTGCTGGACACGGGCTCCTCAGGGGCCTCTTCATCGCTGCTGCCAGCCTCCACAATCTCTGAAGGCAGCATTCCACTCCCTGATGGTCCTGGCCCCATCCCTGCATCACACGCAGGCCCCTCATCTAAATCCTCACTCCCCGAGACCTCAGCCGTCCGCACCTGCTGCCGGCGAACCACAACAGGCCTTGCCTGTTCGAAACTGCGCCACGTGAGCATCCGGATGGCATGTGTGCAAACATGTGGAACTTAACTTGTGCAAGCAGTGGGCCGGTGTGCATGTGTGAGGCTCGACTTGTGCAAAGTTGGGGATTGTTTTCCTAAGTCACTTTTTTTCTGAAAAAGGCTATTAATTTAATCTAAACTACAAACTTCACGCTGCAGGGATCGGGTTGCACCACTTTCTCTCCACAATAACAAAGAGATAATTTTTTTGGCCTTTTGTGAGATTATCCATTTTTGGAGGGGATCAGAGGAAAACGATGGAGAAGGCACAAATTATTCAGGATGCGGGAAGAAGGCAGGAACAGATATCGCCAAGTGATGCTGTGATGTGACATCTTGTTATATGATCTCCTTGCTTTAGTACAGAAAGTACAGATAGTTCCAAATGCCATTTTTAACTACTTACACTCCTAATGGAATATTCTCAATATATATATATTTTTAATTACATTTATATGCCGCCCTTCTCCGAAGACTCAGGGCGGCTTACAATTTTTGGGATTCAACCCAGTGTGCTCAGCAATAGCCTTCATTCCATTGTATATGCCTGCTTATTACTAAGCGGCATTTTTACAAGGTCAGCTAATTGCCCCCAACAATCTTGGGTCCTCAATTTACCTACCCCGAGAGGATGGAAGGCTGAGTCAACCTTGAGCCTGGTGGGATTCGAGCCTACAGCAGTTGTAGGCAGCTGGAACTTAAGTGCAGGCAATTAACAGCCTGAGCCACCAAGGCTAATTTTCTGCTTTACAAACTTTTGCTGAAATTTCCTCTTTTCTGGTTGAATCAAATACGGCCATTAGTTATGTGATTCATTTTAACCTGCTTCAGGTGCTTCCCAGGAGCAAAGCATAGAAGAAAATGATGTAAGTTTATTTTCAGTGCCATTGTAACTTCGGTCACTAAATTCTACTCATCCTTCCTGTTACCTATCTCCTACTTATGACGATAACCTTGTTGCTCGTATCTTTACGATTATATTATTTTAAGTTTCCTACTATGATTTTGATTTATTTAGTATGACTATCAGTAAGTGTTGCATCTTATGATTCTTGAGGTATATATATTTTTATAGAGAGAGCTTATGCACCAAAGACAAATTCCTTGTGTGTCCAATCACACTTGGCCAATAAAGAATTCTATTCTATTCTATTCTATTCTATTCTATTCTATTCTATTCCACATTTTATTTTCTATTCCATTCTATTCCATTCTATTCTATTCTATTCTATTCTAATTCTAATTCTAATTCTAATTCTAATTCTATTCCTATTCTATTCTATTCTATTTTCTATTTCTGTTCTATTCTATTCTTTCTATTTCTATTCTATTCTGCATTCTATTCTATCCTATTTCTATTTATTTCTATTTCTATTCTATTTCTATTCTATTCTGCATTCTATTCTATTCTTATTTATTTCTATTTCTATTCTAGTTTAATTAATTTTATTCTATCCCATCCCCTATTCTATTCTATTCTATTCTATTCTGCATTCTATTCCTATTCCTACCTATTCCATTTTAATTCCATTCCATTCCTTTTCCTTTCCTTTCCTATCCTACCCTACCCTACCCTATCTTATTGGTTGTAGGTCAAGGCATGCAGTTAGTTCTGTATTCCTGGACAAACTTTGCTGGTGTTTTAGCAAGCTGCAAGCATTTCTAGCAAAGCCAGGACGAGGGCAACATCTAGTGGCAAAAATAGGTTACTTCTGCTGATTTGCTCTCAAATGATGGACTCGGGTGGGGAAAGCTGAGAGGCAGTTTATTGTCTCTTGAATGGCTGTGATTTCAAGAGCTCATTCCTGGGGTGCTCTAGGCCTTTTAGCAATTCTGTGGTGGTTACGTGCTCTTTGGTCTATTAGTCCTCGTGTTATGACCATTTGTTTAACGATTGTTCAAAGTTACGACAGTATTGAAAAAAGTGACTTAACCAATGATTGTTGCACTTACGACCACTGCAATTCCCTATTTGCGACCTTCCCAGGGGATGCCCAACAAGGAAAGTCAATGCGGAGATTCCCTTAATGATCATGTGTTTCATTTAACAACTGCAGTGGTTTTTTTTTTTTGCAGTGCCAGTTAAGGTTGTCAGATTGGGTGCAATTTGCTTAATGAACGCATCGCTTCGTGATCCAAGTTCCAATTCCTGTTGCAATTGTCAAGACTCCCCGTGGACCAGTGTTTTTGCAACGGCAGCAATTGTTTTGCGGACTTCAACTCCCAGAATTCTCCAGCCAGCCTGTGTGCTGGCTGGGGAATTCAGGGAGTCAAAGTCCACACACACCAGTTGCCAAGTTTGAGAAACACCGACATAAAGGTTGAACAGCACAGGGGCTAATTTGCATCCTTGCCTGACCCCTATATGGGTGGAAACAGTCCTCTTGATAGATCACTGATTTCCTGGACCCAGGTTTAAATGACACGGATGGCATTTTTTAATCTATTGCTTTGGCTTATAGGAATGGACTGATGCTTTTATCACCGCTTTGTTTTGGGTTTCTCTACTAGACAGGTAACAGAATAATGGAGTAGAAGGGACCTTGTAGTCCCTGCTAAAGCAGGAGACCCTGGTCCATTTCAGACAAATGGCTGTCCAAACTCTTTTTAAAAATTTCTAGTGATAGAGCACTCAAAACTTCCGGAGGCTAGATAGGGAGATAGATGATAAATAGAGACAGATGGACAAAGAGATAGAGTGGCACGGTGACCTATTAGTGAAGATGCTCGCCTCCCACTTAGAAGATTGAGACTTCAAACCTAGGTAGCAGCAGAGCACAAAGAAAAAAAAAACATCTGTTGCAAACTCTGCATGGTGTCAGGAAGGGCATCCGGCTAGTAAACGCTCAGCTCCGTTCAATTGCCCCGACTCTACCCCGAATTAGATTAGAGTTGTGTAAAGGGAGTATTTGAAGGAGGCAGCCTTGGTGGTGCAGGCTGTTAAATGCCTAGCACTTAGTTCCAGCTGCCTGCAATTAGTGCAGGCTCGAATCCCACCAGGCTCAAGGTTGACTCAGCCTTCCATCCTCTCGGGGTAGGTAAATTGAGGACCCAAGATTGTTGGGGGCAATAAGCTGACTTTGTAAAAAATGCCGCTTTGTAATAAGCAGGCATATACAATGGAATGAAGGCTATTGCTGAGCGCACTGTGTTGTGCTCCCAAAAAAATTGTAAGCCGCCCTGAGTCTCTGGAGAAGGGCGGCATATAAATGCAATTAAAAATTAAAAAAAAAAATATTTTAGACAGATAGCCAGAATTATATAAAAAGATACAGGGAGGTAGAGCTAGCTAGCTAGCTAAATAGGTAGATTTAGAATAACAAGAGTTGGAAGGGACCTTGGAGGTCTTCTAGTCCAACCCCCTGCTTAGGCAGGGAACCCTATATACCATTTCAGGCAAATGGTTGTCCAATCTCATCTTAAAAACTTCATGTTGGAGCATTCACAACTTCTAGAGACAAGTTGTTCCACTGATTAATTGTTCTCCCTGTTAGGAAATGTCTCCTTAGTAGGTTGCGTCTCTCCTTGATTAGTTTCCACCCGTTGCTTCTTGTCCTGCCTTCAGGTGATTTGGAGCAGCGGTCGTCAACCGGTAGGCCGCGGCCCACTGGTGGGCCGTGAGAAAATTTTGGTGGGCCACAGAGAAATCTCACCCCCAGAAAGCAATTAATCCAGGCTGCGCAGAAACACAAGGCTGTGCCGCCCACATGGCCTGTGGGAACCTTCCCCGGCCACTCACTCCTTACCCGGCAAACTTGCCTGCTAAGTTGCTATTTTTCCTTTTTCCGACCATCAGCTGTTCTGCTGTGCCGGGAGATTTAGATTAGCTAGGAAGCAGGAAATAGTTGGATTTCTTGCTTTCTAGCTAGTCTTTAAATCTTTGGCTCTGCTTTTAAGCACAGCCGAACCTTCCTTAATTATTCAGTGCAGTCTCACGGCAAGCAAATTTGAGAGACTGAGCTAGCCAATGGCAGATAGATAGATCACTGAATGATTCTGTGAGCAACTCAATCTGCAGGCCTGCTTTGCCTGATTTTGGGTAAAGTTGCTCTTTTTTAATTAAAAAATTCAATATTTACATGCATGGTGTGAGTTAATTTTGTGAGTTTGCTTGCTAGCAAATTTTATGTGACAGACTGAGCTAGCCGATGGCAGATAGATAGATGTCTGAATGAACCTGTGATTCTCTGAGCAACTCAATCTGCCTGCCTGCTTTGCCTGATTTTGGGTAAAAGTTGATCTTTTTTTAATAAAAAAAATTCAATATTTATATAAATACTTATAATATTTACATACAAGCCATGCCCAGCCAGTCACATGACCACCAAGCCACACCCACAAATTAGGCCATGCCCACAGAACCGGTTAGTGGTCCCTGGGATTTAAAATTATGAATTTGGCGGTCCCTGAGGTCCAAAAGGTTGGCGACCCCTACTCTGGAGAATAGACTCCCTCTTCTTTGTGGCAGCCCCTGAGATATCAGAACACTGCTATCATGGAAAGAAGGACCCCAAGCCCTTCTTTTCATCAGACTAGACATATCCAGTTCCAGCAACCGTTCTTCATATGTTTTAGCCTCCAGTCCCCTAATCATTGTTGTTGCTCTTCTCTGCACTCTTTCAACATCTTTTTTATATCATGGCGACCAAAACTGGATGCAGTATTCCAAGTGTGGCCTTACCAAGGCATTATAAAGTGGGATGGATGGGTGATAGTTAAATGATGATGAATGGACAGATAGAACAGATTTAACATTTGTTGCTTTGCTCTTGGAGCATAATATTAAATAAATGTGTGTGGTGTCCTTTCTTTGACCAAGAAACAATAGGAGCTCTTTCAGTTGGGAGCTTTCTCTAAACTTTCTCACCATAACCAGGTCATCCGTCCACAGACTCTGAAGGTCCATTTGGAAAGTGACTGTGAGAACAATGGAAGAAACATGCAGCACCGAATGTATCCCCAGGACGAAGTACCAACACAACCGCTTAAGGTGGAACCATTTTTTTTATTTGACAGACATGTATTTTGATAAAAATCTGTATTTTTGAAACCACTTTCTTTCCAACGGTCTCCATGCTCCAGAAGTAATTTTTCTCTTCCAATCTTAATCTCTAAGCTATTTACATCTTTTAACTACCTTAGGAAAGCAAAACCTTTTGTTAAGGGTACAACTTGGCGATTCTATCCGAAGCTACCAAAAAAGGATGCTTATGTGAAACTGGAAACAATAAACAGTGGCGGGAATCGCGATATATATATATATATATATATATATATATATATATATATATATATATATATTTGCAAGAACAGATGTCACAGGCCACGTTAGTTTGCTAAAACACACCGACCGGATTAACCAGTGTGTGTGTGTATGCTGGTGTGTAGGAATACCACACTGACAATTCCCCTTCTGTTACAATGTTACAGCCTATGTTATTTCACAGTTATGCTGTCACCCGAACACACATTTTTCTACCTTCGTATATTGATAAAACAACAACTGAACAAAATCACAACGGCTTGCAAATCTTGCTATCTTTCACCCCAAACAAGAGAAAAGGCTCCGTAAGATCCTTCCTTTGTTTTTTGTTTCTTTTTTCTACGCTCTGGGAAGAAAAAAAAGAATTCTAGATCGTTTTTAACAAAGGAGAAGATGAAGAAAAACCTTCACACAATAACTCTGATCGTTCTTCCTTGAGAAAACACAAGTGGGAAAGAACTAAAGCTGATGAAAAGAATTTATTAATGCCGAAAGAAGAACGTTTACTGGACTAAATGTGAAGATTAAACCCAAGTCGTAGAGAAGAACGTCGTAGGTTCTGTGATAAAACAGCTTTCTGGACAATTAAAAACTTGAGCCTGCCACAGGGAAGACACCGGTGATGTCAAACTTGATGGGCCAAGATGACAACAGCCCCAAAGGCCCAACAGACCAACTCAGTAGAAGAAAAGTGATAACAGAGCATTGAACAATTAACAGCCTCGTTCAGAGCAGAAGGAAAGATACCGAAGGAATTCAGCACGTTAACTGTATGATCAAGAACACAGCTCTACAAATGATCGTTTGCTATTGCTGACACAAAGCTTCAGATGACACAACATGACATGCAACGTTGCACGTGCGGGTGCCTAAGACTAGGGGGGGGAGGTTTCCCCCCAAGAGGGATTCACAAAGCACAGATTTATTCCGCTCCTGGACATCGCCACTATATTTCAGAATGAGGAGAGTTGCTTGCCAGAGCTAAAAATGGTTTTTGCCTGCATTTTCAACTTAAAAATAAGAACAAAAACAAAAACAAATCAACCTCTGGTTCACTCTTTTCTCACTTCAAAGCAGCCAAACCACGAATATTGAGAAGTTAAATGAAGTTAAAACGTTCCACAGGAAATCTAAAGCAAATGGAAAAACTATCTTCAGTCCCCTCGGGGAATATTGGATGATTCTGTCCAATATTTAGGTTGAAGGGGGCAAGAAACTAAAATTGTAATGAGAGTTACTGCTTTTGCACACTCTAAATCAGAGGTCTCCAAACTTGGCAACTTTTAAGACTTGTGGACTTTAACTCCCAGAATTCTCCAGCCAGCTACGCTGGCTGGAGAATTCTGGAAGTTGAAGTCCACAAGTCTTAAAAGTTGCCAAGTTTGGAGACCTCTGATTTAAATTCCAACCCAAGAACCAATCTACTTTCCAGAGTAAGGATTTAAGTCTTACAGGACATTTTAAGAAAACTTGTGCCATGTTTTTAAATTAAGCTTTACCATAGCCACTATAAAAAAAAGGGGGAGGGGAAGTGAATCTAATGTGAGTTTTTAGCCTTTCTGCTAAAGTAGAGGACCCGGGGGGGGGGGCTGAGGGTGGGGTTAAAGACACAAGAACGCCCCCCCCCTCCTCCATTGGTAGTTTTCTCCAGGTGCTTCCTGCCTGGACAACTAACTACCTGAATTCAAACAAGGTGCCCGATTTTCTCTCCGTGACATACTTGATTCAACCCCCTTGATAACAGACCTTCGAGAAGGAAGGCCCGGCGGCGGGTTTGGAGGAAGTGTTTTCCTTTCTTTCATCTCCTTCTTTCATCACCTGAAACCCGTGTGGGGAATGATAAACCCAGCCAATTTTCAGGCGAGCAAATAGGGGAGAAAAAAAAAAAGATAGACTTCTGCAGCGTTAAGGTGTCGTGATTTGACTGTCCCTGCTTTCAGCCGCACGCGCCCTCTTTCGCTCTTTTTTTAATCATGCCGGAGAATCTCTTCTTCGGCCTTTCCGGATCGTCGCCTCTGGGGAATCTTGCAAAAAAAAAGGCTCTGTCTAAACATCCGATGGGAAGGCGGCCCTCCCAGCCCACTCACTGATAAGATATACGTATTTATTTATTTATTTTTCCAGTGGGTTGTTGTAGATACTAAGTGGAGCAGGTCCAATTCAACGCAACGATTTGCTGGGTTTTTGTTTTGTTTTGCAGGCCAATCGAGGCATTTTGGGTCCCGCCAAACTAATTCCTGAAAGAGAGGAACGAACGAACAAACAAACAAACGAACAAACAGTGGAGATATTCACAGATATTTCAGCAAATGTGTGATTTTTCTTTCAGGGATTTTTTTCTTTTTCTTTCCAAAAGCGGCAGGAAACCCTCACTTCTGTCAGTTATATGGGATTGGCTTCCTGCACTCTCTTCCCCACCAAGGAAGTTCTGCTTAGGGCCAAACCAGAGCGCACAAATCAAGCGAAAGGATCTTGGGAGGGAGAATAAAAGCGTCTATCCCATTTTTAAATTGCTGGCAGCCGCGTTTCCCCCAGGTTAGCTCTCACCCCACGCAGGTGGTTGTGTGAAAAGGCAAGCGAGGGGCCTTGTGTTTGTCAGCCCTGCTGAGTGTGTCCTTGTCCTGCCTCCCTCCCTGATGATCATCACTGCTTCCCAAGGATCCTATTTCTCTCTATAATAAAGCAGGTAATATTTCAAAGGATCGGGGAGAGGCAGGCTCAGAATCTTTTCCCTCAAGGTGTTTGTCGCCGGTTCGGGCTTCAGTTCCGGCACAGGTTTTTCCACCTCTTCCCGGCAATCTTCCTCCAATTCCTCACAATTATTATCCTCCAAAGGGTTGGAGATCCGGCTGGCGAAGACCTCTTTGTCCAAGAAGACGATGGTGCCGGATGCGCCGCCGTTTAAACCTCGGTGGGTTCCGGAGGCCGCCACTTGAGGTCTGCAAGGAGTATAAATCCTTCCATTCCGCACCCTCCAGTCAGAGCTAAAGAAACCTTCTTGGAGGAGAAGCGAAACGTCTTCAAAGAAAAATCAGAAAGCCCAGTTTGCCTCTTGAAAAGAAAAAAAGAAAAGAAAAAAAAAAGCACCTTTGGGACAACTAGCGGGAGTAAAATCTGCAGGGATTGCTAATCTGCTTCAGACTAAAGGCTTCCTTTTGTATCCCAATTGGCCCGTAGCCTATTAAGCAAATAGCCAAGGCAGGCATTCCTTTCTGTATTCCCTATCGTGTGCTTGCTTACTCTCTTGTAATCCTTTCCTCTCCGATAAGCAAACGTTGATTTCCTGCTTGCTAATGATCCCAGAACAGAGGTGAGGATTCCTAAGGGTGAGGGGGATGTGGAGAAAGGGGACTGTTAAGGTTTACCCCTTTTTCCCCAGCTCCCTTGTGTGTCAAATTCAGGAATGTGAACTTTCCCCGCCATTAGGGCTCATGGCGGTTGTATCCTCCTGATGTTATATTTACGGGCAATTTCTTAATAAACCCTTTTAAAAGATTTATTACAGTACAAGCCCGAGTGTCTCCCTTGGTGATCTCCTTCTTTGGTATCCGTACTGGAAATTCTAAATCAAGTGTTGACGTGCAGCGTAACGGAAAGATGGGCTAAACTGGTTCAGGCTAGGTCCTGGAGATGAGGCCATTAGGGCCTCTTGCTATCGCTCATCTTAGCCTACTTTACTAGGGCGTGTTCAAAAGTGTGGAGACCTTGGTTGCAGTGAGCTAAACCAGGGGACTCCAACCTTGGCAACTTTTAAGACCTGTGGACTTCAACTCCCAGCTTTGCTGGCTGAAGAATTCTGGGAGTTGAAGTCCACGGGTCTTAAAAGTTGCCAAGGTTGGAGACCCCTGAGCTAAACAATCCAGCTCATTATAGCAATGGAACAAGTGGTACACTCTGTATTTATTTATATACTTGTTTATAACCTGCCTTTATTATTTTTTATAAATAAGTCAAGGCAGCAAACATTGTTAATACTCCTCCCTCCTCTTATTTTTCCCACAACCCTGTGAGGTGGGTTAGGCTGATGGAAACTGAGACAGAGTCACCCAGCTGACTTTCATGCCTAAGGCCGGACTAGAATTCACAGTCTCCTGGGATTGGCCCAAAATCCCCAAGCCACTTTTCATGCTTAAGGCGGGACTAGAACTCACAGTCTCCTGGGGATTGGCCCAAACTCAGCCAGCCGTCTTTCATGCCTAAGGCAGGACTAGAACTCAGAGTTTCCTAGTGATTGGCCCAAAATCCCCAAGCTATTTTTCCTGCTTAAGGCGGGACTAGAACTCAGTCACCTGGTGATTGGCCCAAACTCAGCCAGCCGTCTTTCATGCCTAAGGCAGGACTAAATCCCCAAGCCACTTTTCATGCTTAAGGCGGGACTAGAACTCACAGTCTCCTGGTGATTGGCCCAAAGTCACCCAGCCATCTTTCATGACTAAGGCAGGACTAGAACTCACAGTCTCCTAGTGATTGGCCCAAAATCCCCAAGCCACTTTTCATGCTTAAGGGGACTAGAACTCACAGTCTCCTGGGATTGGCCCAAAGTCACCCAGCCATCTTTCATGATTAAGGCAGGACTAGAACTCAGTGTCTCCTAGTGATTGGCCCAAAATCCCCAAGCCACTTTTCATGCTTAAGGTGGGACTAGAACTCACAGTCTCCTGGTGATTGGCCCAAACTCAGCCAGCTGTCTTTCATGCCTAAGGCAGGACTAGAACTCACAGTCTCCTAGTGATTGGCCCAAAATCCCCAAGCCACTTTTCATGCTTAAGGCGGGACTAGAACTCAGTCACCTGGTGATTGGCCCAAACTCAGCCAGCCGTCTTTCATGCCTAAGGCAGGACTAAATCCCCAAGCCACTTTTCATGCTTAAGGCGGGACTAGAACTCACAGTCTCCTGGTGATTGGCCCAAAGTCACCCAGCCATCTTTCATGACTAAGGCAGGACTAGAACTCACAGTCTCCTAGTGATTGGCCCAAAATCCCCAAGCCACTTTTCATGCTTAAGGTGGGACTAGAACTCAGTCTCCTGGTGATTGGCCCAGTCACCCAGCCGTCTTTCATGCCTAAGGTGGGACTACAACTCCCAATCTCCTGGCTTCTAGGTTAAGCACTAGACCCTATCTTCAAAATGGAACGAATGAACACATAAACAGAGACGGGTAGGTGACTTACGCAAATGAACCAGTCTTGACTTCCCTGAATCTAAATGTTTGGGTTGGATTAGAGGAGCAAAGGAAACCGCCAAGATTTTCTTGGTCTCCCAGGCGGAAGGGCCTGTTCGAGTAATCTTCGTCAACTGCATGGAACCACAAAAGCAGAAGGTGAAACGTGTGCTGAAGTCACCAAACACTCCCACCCTCCGAAGTACACAGACTTCTCTGCTTCAGACGTTGCAAATGTGGCACTTGTTAAACCTAAAACCCAGCAGTTATACTGGTCGCGATGGACTTCAGCTCCCAGAAGTCTTAGCCATGGCTTTGTTGCCTAAGGAATCCTGGGAGTTGCTCTACATACCTGGAAGTTGCAAAGATTGGGATGGTGGGTTGTATACTACACTAGCATTTCTCAAACTCAACAGTTCAAAGTTGGGTAGACTTCAACTCCCACAATGCTCTAGACAGCATGCTGGCTAGGGAATTCTGGGAGTTCAAGTTCCCATATTTTAAAAGTTGTGGAGGTTGAGATACACTGCACCATACCAACACTTTTCAGCAAGCTATTCCTCCCCAGTGCCATCAGCTAGCTCAGGGATGGGGAATGATGGCCCTTTTATGACTTGTGGTAAGTGCAGGGCATGCATGGAGGTTCAAGGAGGGCAAACAATGGGCCTCCCTTAAGTTCCGGCCCATATCTGGCCTCCCAGAGACTTGAGGAATGCCTCTGGAGCCCAGGGAGGGTAAAAATGTCCACCACCACCACCACCATGGTGCAGGAGGCTGACTAGGCCATGCCCACCCAGCAACCAGGAAGAGAACCGGTTGCTGAAATTTTTGAAGCCCACCTCGGTCATAAGCCACTATTTTCAGTGGTGTTATAGCTTCGAACGGTCACTAAACTGTTGTAAGTGGAGGACTACCTGTACTGCATTGTCCAATTTATATTGTATCTCAGTCCTATTCTGAACAATTGACTCCTCCCAATCGAACTAAAGGTCCAAGAATTTCAGTTTCATCTCTCCCACTTGGCTTACTCCTTCTCCAGGTCTCCCATTCTCTATCCCCCAGCCATCTTAGATCTGTTTAATCTCTCCGGTGCCCTTTCATTTGTTTCTTGGCAGCCGCGATAGCAAGCTGACTCTTTATGGAATCTGCTGGACTCAAAACAGTTATCAGAGACAACCGAAGGCACCCATCCCACCAGCAAACCTTCTCCTCCAGGGGCATGACGAGAATCCCTCCGACTTTCAGCAAGTTCTTCATGTAATCTTCGTGTTCCTTCTGGACGCCGGCTCCGCAGTAGACGCGGTCATACTGAGGGCATTCTGGAGAGATTTCTAAGCAGTTTCCAGAGACAAAGGACGGCTCGCAGAACTCAAACCTCAGAAGGAAGGAAGGAAGGAAGGTGGGTTGTGAACGAGACTTTCAACACGGCACGAGAATTCAACAGTGAGAGCAGTTTATTTTAGATTTTTTAAAAATCTGACCTTTTACAAATAACTCAAGATGGCGAACGTACCTAATACTCCTTTCTTCTGTTTCCCCCCCCAACAACAACCCTGTGAGGATGGATGGGCTAAGAGAGGGGCTGGTTCACAGTCATCCAGCTGGCTTTCATGCCTAAGGTGGGATTAGAACTCGCAGTCTTCTGGTGATTGGCCCAAAGTCACTCAGCTGGTTCCCATGCCTAAGGAAGGACTAGAACTCACAGTCTCCTGGTGATTGGCCCAAAGTCACTCAGCTGGTTCCCATGCCTAAGGAAGGACTAGAACTCACAGTCTCCTGGTGATTGACCCAAAGTCACTCAGCTGGTTCCCATGCCTAAGGAAGGACTAGAACTCACAGTCTCCTGGTGATTGGCCCAAAGTCACTCAGCTGGTTCCCATGCCTAAGGAAGGACTAGAACTCACAGTCTCCTGGTGATTGGCCCAAAGTCACTCAGCTGGTTCCCATGCCTAAAGAAGGACTAGAACTCACAGTCTCCTGATGATTGACCCAAAGTCACTCAGCTGGTTCCCATGCCTAAGGAAGGACTAGAACTCACAGTCTCCTGGTGATTGGCCCACTCAGCTGGTTCCCATGCCTAAGGAAGGACTAGAACTCAGTCTCCTGGTGATTGGTCCAAAGTCACCCAGCTGGTTCCCATGCCTAAGGAAGGACTAGAACTTACAGTCTCCTGGTGATTGGTCCAAAGTCACCCAGCTGGCTTTCATACCTAAGATGAGACTAGAACTCACTCTCTTCTAGTGAATGGCCCAAAGTCCCACAGCCAGCTTTCATGTATAAGGTGGGACTACAACTCAGAGTCTCCTGGTTTCTAGCCTGATGTCTTAGCCAGTATATCAAACTGGTTCATTTGCAATATACACAGGGTTAGAGTAAAAAGAAGAAAAAATAAACATATTACATTAAACATAACCCTGGGAACATAGCAGGTCTTAACATCTCAGAACCCAAAGGCAGTGGGGGTTTTTTTTGCTTAGCTGGGTTGCTCAACAAGAGGCTGCTGAATGAGGACAGCTTGTATCCGCCTTGGGTTCACTTCCTTCTGGAACTAGGAATTACTATCTGAAGGGTAGGGCTGTTTCTGAAAATCTGCTTTAATGCAACCTAAGTGACCCCCTCATCTTACTTGTCAAAGCTGTCACTTGTTCTGATGAAGAACTCCAGTTTCTGCTTTGCATATTCTATAACGTCAGCGTGAAACTCTATGCCATGATTTATTCCAAAAGGACCTAGAGGTTTAAGGAATGCAAAGAGACAGTTACAAAAGGCAAGAAAAATACAGACTGAGTTCAACCAGCTTGAGAAACAAACTAAGGCAGAATTATTGCAATTGCATAGGCCTATAACGGGCAGGTACTCATTTAAAGCCACATATAAATAAATTCTTTAGTTTTATTTACTAGTAGAATTGAATTATGCAGTGGATAAAAAGGGTACCTGGGAAGATCCTGGAAAAAGTAATAAAAAAAAACAGATCAGCAAACAACTAGAAGCAAACAAAGTTATATCTAGTAGCCAGCATGGGTTTGTTAAAAACAGATCATGCCAAACCAATCTTATTTCATTGTTTGATAAAGTCACTAAATTAGTAGAGCGGTGAAATGCTGTGGATATAGTATACTTAGATCTCAGTTAGGCATTTGACAAAGTAGACCACAATCTGCTTCTGGGTAAGCTTAAAAAATATGGAATAGGCAACATCACCACCAGATGGACTTGTAGCTGGCTGACAAACTGTACTCAGCGAGTACTCCTTAAGTGTACTACATCCATGTGGAGAGAAGTAAGCAGTGGGGTACCACAAGGCTCCATCTTAGGCCCAGTACTCTTCAACATCTTTATAAATGACTTAAGATGAGGGAATGAAGGGGAACTCATGATACAAAAAGAAACTTCTTGGATGAGAAGAGAAATGTTTTCAAAGGAAAACCAAAAAAGCAAAAAAGTCCAGCTGCCTTTTGGAAAAGCATCTTTGGGGATAGTACAGGTAGTCCTCAACTTACAACCAAAATGTCCACTGCAAAACAAGGTGGTGGTTAATTGAGGTGCCTCCGATTTTACGACCTGCAGTTTCTAAGTGAATCACATGGTTTGTTAAGAGGCACAACGGTCACAAGTTAAGGACTACCTATATGGAATAACTAACAAGGACATGGAAAAATTATTTGTATTTCACTGGAAAAACCAGTGAGGAAATATAAGAAGATGACACATAGAGAGGGGGCGGGGAGAAAAGACAGATGCAGAAAATGTAATTTTGATATTTTTCCTCTCATTTTTTATAGTTTCACATTTTATTAAGTTTCTCAAAATATAAAATACAAAAGAAAATAAAAACGAGAAAAGTGGCTTTGAACTGTTAGCTTTTCTTTACTTTTCTCTCTCACTTGGCTAACCCTGAACAGAGAGACTGAAACTTGTTGGCTCTTTTCGTACAGCACAGGCAACATTCTTAGGTTTTGAACTTGCTGTTATTCTGTTCGTAATCATCTCTGCAGATGTTTGTGTGCAGGGAGGATCCACACAGGTCACCCAGACCTGTTTTGCTCTGCTGTGCTGACGTACAAAGTGGGGCAAAACAACAATTCATGATTCAGACAAGGAACGGCTGCTGTGTTTTCTCCCCAGAAGGCATCAAATCAGCGGACTCAATCTAACAAACCAAAGTCCAACTCACTGACTTTTCAGAACCTAACTAGGATAATACCTTGAATCTACAGAATGAACAACTGTTAAGAGGTTAAAAGAGCCTTGGTGGTGCAGGCTGTTAATAGCCTAGCACTTAGCTCCAGCTGCCTGTAATTACTGTAGGCTCGAATCCCACCAGGCTCAAGGTTGACTCAGCCTTCCATCCTCTCGGGGTAGGTAAATTGAGGACCCAAGATTGTTGGGGGCAATTAGCTGATCTTGTAAAAATGCCGCTTAGTAATAAGCAGGCATATACAATGGAATGAAGGCTATTGCTGAGCACACTGGGTTGTATCCCAAAAATTGTAAGCCGCCCTGAGTCTTCGGAGAAGGGTGGCATATAAATGTAATTAAAAATAAAAAAGAGGGAAATTAAATGAGACATCCAGGCACCTAGCTAACACAATGGCTGTGATCCTCTCATTTCTGCAATAAGCGAAGAAAATGATGTATTTCTGCAAGACGGAGAAACTCATTTTAGCCTAGCCTGTGAAAGGAACTTAAAGCCATAAAAGCATACATGCATATACGATACATTTATATTCACAGAAGGGAGTATTTGTAGCTTGAGGTCCTTGGTGCTCTTTGAGTTGGTTGTTTTCTGGCAGACAAACAAGCTAACAATAAACAACAGCCCAATTAAGGAACCACCAAGAACACTCCCATCGTCCTTGATAGGGATGCCTGCTATTTGCCCTTTTAGACCACTGTTTTCACCTTTATGTCTATGGAGACTCTCAGTCACCCAGGTCATGGTTGTCCCAAAGGTGCTTTTTAAAAGAGGCAACTGGACTTTCCGGTTTTTCTTTGAAGACATTTCGCTTCTCATCCAAGAAGCCTCTTCAGCTCTGACTGAAGAATGGATGAGAAGCGAAACGTCTTCAAAGAAAACCCAGAAAGTCCAGTTGCCTCTTGAAAAAAGCACCTTTAGGTTCTCGCCTTTAGCAACTTTTAAGAGGTCAGAGGCTGGAGAGATTACAAATAGCCATTTTAAAGTTGCTAAGGTCGGGAAACGTGGTTGTAGACAAAGGCTTATTTTTCAATGCCACCAGTTTGCCATTTGGTGAAACAAGTGGTGTTTGGTTTGTAATCATGTCCACAGAAGCCGTCATTTTTTTTAAAATTACATTTACATGCCGCCCTTCTCCGAAGACTCAGGGCGGCTTACAATTTTTGGGATACAACCCAGTGTGCTCAGCAATAGCCTTCATTCCATTTTATGAGAGTACCAGCAACTTCCAAATGTAGTCACCTGTCTGAATCAATAGGGCTGTGAAGGTGGGGACGAATGCACACACAGACGTAAACTGAAACAGAAAAAAACAGCAGCCGCCTTCAAAATAAAAGCAATCCATGCGGGCCAAACAGGGACAGCCAAAAGGCTGGATGTGGCCGGAGAGCCATAAAATGCCCAGGTCTGCAGTAGGGGCTGGTTATTAAACCCTTCCCACTTATTCCTGAATAGGAAAGTGTGTGTTCTGTTTTCTTGTGTATCTGCAGCCTGCAGGGGGAAGAATGGGATTGTCTCCTTCTCCAGAACTAAGCCTTAGAAATAAATATTCAGGTTCCCCTCTTTACCAGGTCTGAGAGGTTTTGGGACTAATGGTGTCAATGCAAACCCAACGCTGCAGTAACAAGGAATAACGTTTTAAGAAGTGTGACACAGCGGAGGCAGCTGAACCAAGTTGCAAGGGGCCTAGATCCTAGCCTAGATTAAACCAAGAAATAGACCAACAAATCCTTTAGGGGCAGAATATGGGGAAGGGGGCAAAGGACCCCAATCGAAGCTAGCTAGGAAATATTCTCGAGTAGTTATTTTCAGCACCTAAAGCCAATTCAAACTGGGGGGAAACAAACTTCTCACAGCCTTTCCTAGCTCCTCAAAGAACAAGGGCTTTTGAGAACCGTAAAATACTTTCACAGTGAGTCGAGAGCGCAGAAGTGCTAGCAGCTCGCCCGCAGGATACTAATCCAACATAGTGCTGAGTACTCATTTTGTTCCAAAGTGGGTGGAAGGTCACACAGAGACCGTGTTCGTGCTAGAAAGGTCCCTGGTTTCAACTGGCAACTGCAGCTAGGCAGGGAGGATGCGATGGCGCACAGGAGTGTGGAAGAAGATGGAGAGGAACTGTAATTCCCCCACAGTCCACCCCCCACCCCCCGTAGATATGCCACAAAAGCATATTCCTCCTTTGGCAGAAAAACTCCTTCGGTGGGGAAAAAACCCTCTGTTTTGTGGAAATAAGCAACAGCACTTGGCATCCTGGCTGTCATGCCCCGGTTGCAGACTGACTCTGAGGAAGAGGAGGAACAGCCAACGGGGGTGGGTGGGAGTGTGGCTCCAGAGGGGGTGGAGGAGGCTGAGGAAGAGCAGAGGCCAGCTGAGCAATCAGAGGAGGATCCAGGCCCATCTTCTATCCATCCACTCAATGTCGCTTGGCGGTCCCCCGAGGAAGGGCCTATTCTGTGGCGGCCCCCGCCCTATGGAACCAACTACCCCTGGGACTCCGTTTGGGACCTCGACCTTCCGCCATGATCTGAAAACCTGGCTCTTCGAACAGGCTGGGCTGTGCTGACTTCCCAGGGGTGGTGGTGGTGGTAAATTTGGTTTAGGATCTGTGGGTTTTAGAGGAATTTGGCTTGTAATATTTAATGCTATTTTAGGTAATTAATTTATTGTCGGCTTTTAGTTGTTAGCCGCCCCGAGTCCCTTTGGAGAGGGGGCGGCATACAAGTCAAATAAATAAATCAATCAATCCTAGGGCACGCAGTGAGGAGAGGATCAGAGCAAAGTATGCTCTACTCGGGAGGATGGGGCCATGATCCTCCTCAGGGCTTGCAGCTGGGAGCTCTGTATTTAAGTCCAAACATGTGTAGTCGGGCTGCTGGAGTCAAGGTTAACCTTTGCTGCTTAAAGAAGGTTTATCTTGTTTGGCGTTCTTCCAATGTTTGGCGTTCCTGTTTATTTTCCTGAAGTGGGCACTTATCTACCCTGCACTGTCGAGGGACTATATTGATGTGGTTTGGTTTTGGTTTCTTATTTGTTATCAGCGTTTTGAAATGCGAACTGTGTTTTTTGCTTTTTGAAATATTCTTTTGACTCCCCCCACTGGGAATAATTAAACAGTGAAGGCATTATTTATTTTATTTTTATTTATTTTATTCATATTTATATGCCGCCCTTCTCTGGAGACTCAGGGCGGCTTACAATTTTTTGGGATACAACCCAGTGTGCTCAGCAATAGCCTTCATTCCATTGCATATGCCTGCTTATTACTAAGCGGCATTTTTACAAGATCAGCTAATTGCCCCCAACAATCTTGGGTCCTCAATTTACCTACCCCGAGAGGATGGAAGGCTGAGTCAACCTTGAGCCTGGTGGGATTCGAGCTGAGTTATATTCTGGAGTTTATTCTATTCCTGAGCTACTCTGGGTCATCACACTGGTGGTGCCCACTCTATTACAGGCAGTCCTCAACTTACAATTGAGCCCCAAATTTCTGTTGCTAAGTGACACAGTTAAGTGAATTTTGCCCCGCTTTCTTGCCACAGCTGTTAAATGAATCACTACAATTATTAAATTAGTAACGCGGTCGTTAAGTGAATCTGGCTGTTTGTCAGAAGGTCGCAAAAGGGGATCAGGTGACCCTCCCCACCCAGAACACTGCAACCGTCATAAATATGAGTCAGTTGCCAAGCATCCGAATTTTGATCCCATGGCCGTGGGGATGTTGCAACGGTCATAAATAGGATAAGCGGTGATACCTCACTTTTTTCAGTGCCAGACTTCGAACAGTCACTAAATGAACTGTTGTAAATCGAGGACTACCTGTGTTCAGAAGGAAAGAATATTTTGCTTTCACGAGGCAAGAAGCAGGATTTACAGGGGAAATTTGGCAGAATACAGATCGTCCTCGACTTACAACAGTTCACTTAGTGACCATTCGAAGTTACGACAACACTGAAAAAAAAAAGTGACCTACGACTGTTTTTTCATGCTTATGACCAAGTAAGTTAAGTAGCCTTTTGCTCAAGTAATCAAAATTCAGAAGTTTGGCAACTGACTCATATTTATGATGGTCGCAGTGTCCCGGGGTCACGGCATCCCCTTCTGCGACCTTCTGACAAGCAGTCAACAGGGAAGACGGATTCACTTAATGACCGTGTTGCTAACTTCATAACTGCAGTGATTCATTTAACAGCTCTGGGCAAGAGAACAGGACAAAATTCACTTAGCAACTGTTTCACGGAGTCACCCTTTTGCGACCTTTGGACAAGCCAAGTCGATTGGGGGGCGGAAGCCAGACTCACTTAACAACTATATTACTAACTGAACAACTGCCAGGATTCACTTAACAACGGTGGCAAGGAAGGAGGTAAAACGGAGCAAGCCTCGTGTCAACTCATAAAACATCCCTATGCCTGTTTTAGTAGTTGCCATTAAAAAAAGGGTGAGGAGGAAGCAAAAATACATTCCAACTCTTACATTTAAAAGATTGTAACTAAAATACCAGAGATTTTGCCAACTTTTAATTGGAGAACGTGATTGATGACACCCAGCCTGTGAAGGTCCTCAATGGGAGAATCGGGTTTAGGAGACACCCAGGGGGGAAACAGGGTCACAGGGGACTGTAAATGACGTATGCAAGAGTTGGCTTCATACAGGGCAGGGCCAGTGTGTCGCCTCTAATGAATCCTTTGAAGTTTTTTGAAGCTTGTCTCGAGAATCATGATTTAATTAGAGCGATTGCTGGAATCCTGACAACTCACTTAACAAACGCCTCCCTTAGCAACTGATATTTTGGGCTCCGTCGCGGTCGTAGGTCGAGGACTACCTGCGCAAGACAGTCTAAAACAAGGAGAGATTCAACTTGGAAATAAGGAGAAACTTTCTGACAGTGAGAACAATCAACCGATGGAACAGAAGTTGCCTTCAGAAGTTGTGGGAGCTTCATCCCTGGAAGCTTTCAAGAAGAGATTGGACTGCCATTTTGTCAGAAATGGGGTAGGGTCTCCCGCTTGGGCTGGAGGTTGGACTAGATGACCTACAAGGTCCCTTCCAACTCTGCTAAACTGTATCTGTATCTAAGACAACTCACCCAAGATGAGCCCAACCATGGAGCTCAGGTACCCAGTGCCGCTTCCTAGGTTTAAGAAGGAAAGTCCAGGCTGCAGATCCAGGGCTTCCATGACTTCAGAGTAAATGCAGGGAGCAGAGAGGTGGATGTTCCCATGTTTCCAGGCCAAATCTTTATAGGCGTTCTCCTTGAATTCCTCCAGGTAGTAGTCAGCCCGGTCGACCGCCCTGAAGGCCTGCTCTACCAGCTCCGACCGAATGTACTGAGCCTCCTTCAGGTTGTCGATTAACTCATCATTGTCTTCTCCCGCGCTCACTGCGCCTCCCATCGTCCACGCCGGTTGCCAAAAATAATCAAGCCTGGATCACAGAAGAAGCAGAGAAAGTCTTCTAAGAGACAAGTCAGTAGAGCATAGCTGGCTGGGGAATTCTGGGAATTGAAGTCCACAAGTCTTGAAGCGGCCAAGTTTGGAGACCTCTGCTGTAGAGATTCTCAATCATCCAGGTCATGGTTGATCCTAAAGGTGCTTTAAGAGGCAACTGGACTTTCTGGTTTTTTTTTTTTCCTTCTGAAGACATTTCGCTCCTCATCCAAGAAGCTTCTTCTGCTCTGAGTAGGATGAGAAGTGAAATGTCTTCTAAAGAAAAAAAAATTCTTCCGTTTCCCCTCCATCCAGTCAGAGCTGAGGAAGCTTCTTGCATGAGAAGCGAAATGTCTTCAAAGGACAAAACCAGAAAGTCCAGTTACCTCTTGGAAAAAGCACCTTTGGGACCAGGGGTGGGATTCAAATTTTTTTACTACTGGTTTTGTGGGCGTGGCTTGGTGGGCGTGGCAGGGGAAGGAGACTGTAAAGTCTCCTGTCAGAGGTGGGATTTGCCGGTTCTCTGAACTACTCAAAATTTCCGCCACCGGCTCTCCAGAACTGGTCAGAACCTGCTGAATGCCACCTCTGTTTGAGACATATTATAAGCCACCATCTGGAGGAAGAGTTGAGTAGATACCAGGGGCATATACAGGGAGTTCTCGACTTACGACATTTCATTTAGTGACCATCGGTTATCAGATCAGTATGAAGTAGTTCCTCTGAATGTGGCCAAATTCTGCTATGCTGCATGTAAAATTAGGCAAACTTTAACTGCCCCGCTGTTAAACTATTGCATTATTCTTTATGATTCTTACATTTTCTTTTACAATTATTGTTGGATTTATTTATTTATTTATTTATTTATTTATTTATTTATTTATTTATTTATTTGGTCTTATATGCCGCCCTATCTCCCTAGGGACTCGGGGCGGCTCACACAAAAACACCCAATACAAACGTTAAAAGAAGTTAACAATTATTAAACACAATTTGACCAAATAATATTAAAACCCCCATCACAAGACATTTAGTGCTTTTATGCGCTGATCTGTGACTGTAATAAAAATTGATTGACCAATGGCATCGAAAAAGAGACTTGTGACCGTTTGTCACACTTACGACCGCAGCAGCATCCCTGTAGTCACGTGATCAAAATTAGGCCGCTTGGCAACTGACTCACGTTTATGATGGCTGCAGCATCCTGGGGGTCACGTGATCCCCTTTTGCGACACTCGGACAAGCAAAGTCACTGAGGAAGCCGGATTCACTTAACAACCGTGTTACGAGCTTAACAACTGCAGTGACTCACTTAGCAACAGTGGCAAGAAAGGTCCTAAAATGGGATAAAACAACTGCAACGATTCACTTAACAACATCTCACTTAGCAACATGAAATTTGGGGCTCAATTGTCATCGTAAGTCGAGGACTCCCTGTATGTACAAAACACACACACAAACCTTGTCAATTACAGGTAGTCCTTGACTTACAGCAGTTCATTTATCGACCGTTCAAAGTTACAACGGCACTAAAAGAAGTGACTTATGACCGTTTTTCACACTTCCGATCTTTGTAGCAGCCCCATGATTGGGTGATCATAACTCAAGATGCTTGGCAACTGGTTCATACTTATGACCGCGGCTGGGTCCCAAGGTCACGTGATCCCCTCTTGCCACCTTCTGACAAGCCAAGTCAATGGGGAAGCCCGATTCACTTAACAACCGTGTTACGAACCTAACAACTGCAGCGAGTCGCTTAACAACGGCGCCAAAAAGGTCGTAAAATGGGGCAAAAATCACTTAACAAACGACTCGTTTAGCAACAGAAATTTGGGGCTCAATTGTGGTCATAAGTCAAGGACTTCCTGTATGTACAACAGACACACATGCACAAACCTTGTCAGTTACAGCCCTTTTTCTCACCAGAGACTTCCTCTTAAAAATCTCACAAATGTGGAAAAACGAATTCTGGTTGAATTTTTGGTCCTGCGTTTTTCTCCCACGAGAGCCTGGGCTTTTGTGAAGGAGCCAAGCACAGGAAGGGGATGATCTCTGTTATCAGTGCTCAAAAGAATTTTACTTTATAATAGGAAGAGGAGACTGTACGTAGGATAAATACAGGCAGTCCTCAACTTACAACCACAATCAAGCCTAACATTTCTGTTGCTAAGCAAGACATTTATTAAGTGAGCCTTGCCCCGTTTTACAAGCTTTCTTGCCACTGTTGTTAAATGAATCGCTGCAGTTGTTAAGTTAGTAACACGGTTGTTAAGCGAACCTGGGCTTCCCCACTGGCTTTGCTCGTCAGTAGGTCACCAAAGGGGAATCACCTGATCCCCAGGACACTGCAACTGTCATAAATAGGAGTCTGTTGTCAACTGTGTGAATGTTGATCGTGTGACCATGGGGATGGCTTCAAGGGTCGTCAGTCTGAAAAATGCTCATGTCCCCCCTTTTTTTTTCAGTGATGTTGTGATTTTGAATGGTCACTAAATGAACCGTTGTAAGTTGAGGACTACCTATAGCAAGTTGTGCTCTGAAGCCTGGTCCTTTCCTAAATGCAGCCGCTCTGTTGGTTCAAATATGGTACGTTGGAGATGAAGCTGACTGAGGAATGACTCAGCAGGGTCCTGCCTAATTCTGCAGTTGATGAACTCCGAGCAAAACAATACTGGTCCATACTGGGACCGTACTGGGAAGTAGAAAACCACCATTCCTTGTTTCTGTGGTTACCTAAACAAACAAACAAACAACCCCATACAGTGCAGAATTCTCCACTACACTACGTCGACTTATGACCGTAATTGAGCGTGGAATTGATCAATCTGAAAATAGTAATTGGAAAACAGAGGTCAAAGAGGGGCACACAATTCTACTGTCATGCCCCTGTTGGAATCTGATTCGGAGGGGAGGCTGAGCAGCTGACAGGGAGTGGGAGTGAGGCTCTGTTAGCTGTGGAAGAAACTGAGGAAGGCCAAAGTCTGGCTGGGCAGAGCAGGGGAGAGGTAGAGCAAGGGAGAGGGAATTTGGAGGAAGATCTAGGCCCACCCCCTCTTCATCCTAGGGCACGCAGGGAGGAACGGAGAAGGGAGCAACGTGAGTTGCGTGGCTTACGGGGGAGGAAAGGGCCCTGATTTTCTTCATTAGCTGCAGCTGGGAACGCAGTGTTTAAAAAGGGAAGATGCATGCAGCAAACTGTTGGGAGCAAATCATGAATTATGTGGTATCCGTTGAGGCTTATCTGTGTTTCTGACATCTTCCCAACTGTGTGTGTTTTGCTAGCCTTTCAAGTTTCCTTCTCCTGCCCTGTCAAGTTAATTACTGCAGTGTGGTTTGTTTGGATTTTTAGATACCCTTTGTGTGTACTTCGTTTTCGACTGAATTTCCTCCACTTAAAGATTGTTCCTGGGACAGTTTTTCTCCAGCCAAAGGTAACCTCGACACTGGAGGCAAAGTTGGAGATAATAAAGGGACTCTTCTTCCTTATTTGACTGTGTTGCCTTTGTGCCACGCCCCGGATCATCACATCTACTATACAAAACCTGGTATGTGTTCACTGTTGCTTGGATCCTGGCCTTAAAAACAAAGGCAACCTCAAATCCAATATTTCAACCAGGAATCCTCTTAACCAAAACATTCTTAAATAATTGTCTTAACTGGGGTCATTGTAAGTATCACATTAAAAATCTTACATACTCTTTTTTCATGGCAGTTCTACTGAGCGAGCACTTTGTTAATAACCAAGTGACATTTAGATAGACAGTTAATAATACATACAGGAAAAAGAGCAGGGGAATTTTAATTACAGTATTTTGCTCTTCTAATAAGACTTGTGGAAGCAGACAACCTGGTCTTTAGTTCCCTGTTTAACATGTTTTACTTTGGCACCTGTTTAGGAAAACTGATAACCCATTTGTATATATCAAAACTGTATCAATAAAACACTGCAAAATCTAAATGGGAAATTACCACTTCAGCAGAGTTCTTACTGAACACTTACAAATAATAAGTGTTAGAAGGAACAGATCAGACATCCAGCCCTTGCTTATCAATGGAGACCGAGTGGAGCAAGTGGCCAGTTTTAAGTTTCTGGGTGTTACCCTAAAAGAGGACCTGACCTGGGGTGCTCACATTGCAGCCCTGGTCAAAAGGGCCCAGCAGAGATTATACTACCTGATACTTCACAGAAAACAACAACTGAATGGAAAACTGCTGGTGACCTTCTACCGCTGCACCAGAGAGAGCATTTTAACATACTGCACCTCTGTATGGTTTGCCAATTGCACAATGGCAGATAGGACATCACTCCAGAGGGTTAATGTCATTGCCCAGAAAATCATTGGTTGCCCTCTCCCCTCTTTGGAAGAGCTTTATAGCTCCCGCTGCCTAAAGAAAGTTCAAAACATTCTCAAAGATCCATCTCATCCTGGGAACCCCTTTTTTTGAATTATTACCATTTGGCAGACGGTACAGAATAATAAAAACAAGGACAATAGGCTGAAAAACAGCTTCTATCCCATGGCAGTAGCTCTTTTGAATTCTACTGTATAGTACACTGAAGCTGGTATTTAATTTCATTGTATGATGTGCAATGACAATAAACTAAACTAAACTAATGGTATTGTATTTAGGTGGATTTTGGATAATCTGCAAAACAACAATTACAAAAAAACAACAACCATGCACCAAGATACCTATTTGTTTAGATTTATCCACCAACCTTTCTGCAGGAGATCAGATTTAACTGTTTCTCATCATAACAACAACCTTATGAGATAGGATAAACTGAAAGTGTAGGATTGGTCCAAAGTCACCAAGAGAGTTTCTACAGATGGAGTTGAATCTGAACTATAGGTGGTCCTTGACCTATGACCGTAATGGAGTCTTGCCCATCACGGTTGTAAGCAGGGGTGGGATTCAATTTTTTTAACAACCGGTTCTGTGGGCGTGGCATAATTAGTGGGTGTGGCTTGGTGGTCATGTGACTGGATGGTCATGTTATTGGCTGGGCATGGCCAACTCAATATCACTCACATCGAGGCACCATCTCCTCGCCTGGCCTCTCATGACTGTGGGGATGCTGCAACAGTCGTAAGTGTGAAAAATGGTCATAACTCACTTTTTTCAGTGCCATTGTAACTTTGAATGGTCACTCCACACAAGCAAAGTACTAGCAAAGAAGGGGAAAAAAACTCCAGAGAAGTTCCTGAGACAGGAAGTCTAGTCCTGCCAAGAATGTAATAAGGGTTAACGGAGAGGCAGCTTCTGTAAGCAACACCAGAATGTTTCCTTCCTGCCTTCCTTACAGGACTAGGCCAGTAATTTCTTCTAACAACCGGTTCTCGAAACTGCTTAGAATGTTAACAACCGGTTCTTGCGAATAGGTGCGAACTGGTAGAATCCCACCCCTGGTTGTAAGTCATGATGGTCATAAAACTTGACTGCATGTCACATGGCTGGCCTGATTTTATGACCTTTTTACAGAGGTAGTTAAGCGAATCCACAGCCCACCCCAATCATTAAGTGAATCCACAGCCATTAAGTTAAACCTTGGCTGTTAAGTGAACACAGGTTCGCTAAGTGCCAGTTTTCGGCCAAACCATCATAAAACATGGTCATGTGACTGCAGGACACTGCAAATGGCCCTAAAGGCAGCCATGTTGCCAAGCATGTGACATTTGGTGGAGGGGTGACTGTCAGAACTTTGAATTGGAGGGGTGGGGGCAAGCAGCCCGAGGTAGCTTTGTCATAACTTTGAATACAGGCAGTCCTCAACTTACGAACCCAATTGGACCCAAAATTATGCTGTTAAGTGAGAAATTTGTTAGAGTGAGTTTTGCCCCTATTTTATGACTCTTCTCACCACATGTATCACTGTAGTTCTTAAATTAAGTGACACGGTTGTTAAGTGAATCTGGCTTCCCCATTGACTTTGCTTGTCAGAAGGTCGTCACGTGACCCCTGGACACTGCAACCCGTCATAAATGTGAGTCAGTTTTCAAGCATCTGAATATAAAGCACGAGACCATGGTGTGTGTGTGTTTGTGTGTGTATGTGTGTGCTGCGACAGTTGTGTGAAAACAGCCATAAGTCACTTGCTTCAGTGCCGTTGTAACTTCGAACGGCCACTAAATGGACTGTTGTAAGTTGAGGACTACCTGTAGTTGCTAAACAACTGGTTGTAAGTGGAAGGATTTGTGGCTCTGACAAAACCTGCCCCAGGAGCTCTACCTGCCCCAAAGATAATCACATAAGCAGATCATCACCTACACGCTTCCGATAATAGTTAAATTCAACATTCAGGCCCAGAAAAGTACCTTGGACTGTCTTTAGGGATGGCTCTGCTCGGGCCAGAAATGCTGCGCTTCTTGTGCTTTTCACGAGAAAAGTCTTGTGCTCTTCTGTACACAATAGAATTCCTTATGCTACTAGACTCGAAATTCTCGGTTTGGGTCATTTAGAACTGGGCCGCTCGTGGTCAGACCTAGGTATTGCATACAAAATTATACATAGTAATATTTTACCTGTAAATGACTTTTTCTGCTTTAATTGCATTAATACACACATGAACAACCGCTTTAAACTCAACGTAAATCGTTCTAAACCTGACAGTAAAAAATATAATTTCTGTAATAGAGTTGTCAAAGTCTGATTCAGTTGTCTCAGCTATAAATTTTCAGTTTCAGCCACAAATTGACTTCCATGGTGCTTACTTCATACTTAAGTGGTCAGTAGAGGGGGCATAAGTGCACTAACGTGCCTATCGTCCCTGTCATTTTATTCTTATTCTCTTATTCTTGTTCTTGTTTTTGTTTGACAAATTCCAATAAATAAATTAAATAAAATCTGGTCCTTGATTTGATTTCATCATCCGACTAAATGGGGCTGGAAGGGTGCCGGCTACAAGGCTCCCTTGATGGATCAATTCAGCAGCCTGTCTGGCTTAAATATTGTTTTTGTCATCGATGCCAGTTGGATGCCCTGGAACACTGGCCAGATAGGCAAAAAAGGGTGATTTATTTATTATTCCATCTTTATTTTTATAAACAACTCAAGGCAGTGAACACATCCAAGACTCTTTCCTTCTGCTATTTTCTCTAGAACACCAACTCTGTGAGGTGGCTTGGGGTAAGAAAGAGCAATTGGCTCAAGGTCACCCAGCTGGCTTTCATGGCTAAGGCGGGTCTAGAACTCACCATCTCCTGGTGATTGGCTCAAAGTCACTTAGCTGATTCCATGGCTAAGGCGGGACTAGAACTCACCATCTCCTGGTGATTGGCTCCAAGTCACTTAGCTGATTCCATAGCTAAGGCGGGACTAGAACTCACCATCTCCTGGTGATTGGCTCAAAGTCACTTAGCTGATTCCATGGCTAAGGCAGGAACTCAGTATTGGCTCTGTCCCTCCTGGTGCAGGCTGGGGACACCTGGCTCTTTCCAGGCTAAGGCAGGGAACTCACCATCTCCTGGTGATTGGCTCACTCAGCTGATTTCATGGCTAAGGCAGGACTAGAACTCACCATCTCCTGGTGATTGGCTCAAAGCTGATTTCATGGCTAAGGTGGGACTAGAACTCACCATCTCCTGGTGATTGGCTCAAAGTCACCCAGCTGATTTTATGCCTAAGGCAGGACTAAAACTCACTCTCACTTTCAAGCTTGGTGACCTAACCACTAGACCAAGGGTCTTCAGAGTTGGCAAGTTTAAGACTTGTGGACTTCAACTCCCAGATTCCTGAGCTAACATAACTGGAGGAGGAATTCTGGGAGTTGAAGTCCACAAGTCTTAAAGCTGTCAAGTTTGAAGACCCTTACACTAGACCAAACTGATAATTGCTCTTTCCTTCCCTCATGAACTATTATCTATTGTAATATACCTTCAAGTCTACCTTTCCCCACCAAGACTTGATTCTGATCAAGAATTGAAAAGATCCTGAATTGAAAAGGTCACCTTTCCCCACCCTTCCACCTGTCTCTATTCTCTTGTTTAGAATAACAGAATAACACCATTGGAAGGGACCTTGTGGGTCATCCAGTGCAAACCCGCCCCAACCACTTTGTTTCTAGAAGTGAAAATATAAAGGATTGCTTTCAAAGATCAAACAAAGAATGGATATCGATAAAGGAGAATATTTATGGCTCGAGGAACGGATATTCCCAGTATTTGTACTTAGCCTCTTATGGATCTAGCAAAGCACGGACCAAAACCAAGAATCCAAAATGGGGTTTAAGTAGAAATGCACCTCTTTCTAGCATTCAACTGCTGGTGCTTCCTACGGCTTAATGCTTACTGTCAGCCCATATATTCGGAATAGTCGTGTGCCTTCATTTTTAATTTACTGTCTGTTTTTCCCTGAACAACATATTCAAAGTCACAAAGATCCTCCATGCAAAAGGACACGTGCTCTCTGACCTGGCTGGTTCTCTTGTTACAGGGGCTATTAGCATGCTTCTACATGCTTTGTTCAGCCACAACAAGAGATAATGGGTTTGCTGCCAACCCAGGGCACACTTAGTGAAAACAAGGACTCCTGCCTACGTTGGCCTATCGCTGAAGGACTGTGTATCCCAGGGGAAGGAGGGTGTGGAGGGATAATGAATAGCTTTCTTCTGACAACAACACACTCACGTTGCAGCCCAGACCTGCAGCAGACAGCCTGGTTTCCAAATGCAAAAAAAAAAAGAAAGAACCTTTTTTTAAAAAGTGTGTGTTGTGTTTCTTTTCCTGCTATATGACCATCACAACTCTGGCATTTGCTCCACACAGACCGACAAGAGTGTCAAAACTTTATTCCTTGGATTGGCAGCCCAGATGTTCCTTCTATTTACAGCAATGAAGTTTGTGGGCAGAACTTCACGTATATTCACAGGATGCAACCTGAAACAATGGAAGTGATTTTCGCTCTGAAAGGAACTGCCTGGCTTTCAAAGAGAACAGCAGCAGAGAAATGAAAGGTACTTTCAAAAGGAAATTCCTAGCACAAACACTCAAAAGATACCGCATAGCCATTCTGGCCTGTGGGCGTACAGGTTTTCTTAACTTGACAACAGTTCAGTGACCAAAGTTACGACACTACTGGAAAAAAAAAGACTTATGACCATTTTTCACACTTAACGACCACTGCAAACACCCCCATGGTCAGACCTAGGATCGTGTGACGACGTTTTGTGACCTTCTGACAAGCAATGTCGATGGGGAAACCAGATTCACTTAACAACAGTGTTACTAACTTAACAACTGCAGTCATTCACTTATCAGTGGAAACCTTAAGAAAGGTCGGAAAATGAGGCAAAATTCAGTTCTCTCGCTTAGCCAGAGAAATTCTGGGCTCAGTTGTGGTTGTAAGTCCAACTAGCCTATCCGAACTGATGGAAAAGGGGGAAGGGTCTTTAGTGGTTGTCTATATACTTTAATTTGATCTATGAAATTGGCAACTTAATTAACTTTAATATTTATATTTATATTGTTTATTTTTTAGTATTGTAAGCCACCCTGAGTCCTTCGGGAGATAGGGCGGCATATAAATCTCACAAATAAATAAATAAATAAATAAAATGCATAATCTTCCAATGCCCTGTAAAATTGCAGGGTTTTTTTTTTTTTAGAAATGGCAGAGAAACAGCACCACAAGACAAAAGTTGCAAAAGCTGCAAGACTGTACAACAGCAGCTTCCACCGGGACAAAGAGCCACAGGGACTTTTAAGGATTAAAAACCAGGATAAATATTTACCTATCTCCAGTATGCGAGTTAGGGGGAAACACTTGCTTCAGAGGGGGGCGATATTATGAATACAGGGGCAGAAAGCCAATCCTTTCTCCATAAGCAAGCAACACATTGCCAAGGAAAGAAACTAAGGCCAAGGCCTACTTCAAGAGAAAAAATGGGGCAATAGTTTTGGTATGTGTGCTTGATGTTGCTCTACACTACCGAAATGGGTGTTAGCCAGCCTTCCCCAGTCTCCAACTATGCGGAACAGCTCCCAGACTCCTCAGCAAAGGCTGGTTGCCAAATTCCACACATCTGGAGAGGCTCTCAGGTTGATAAACATCTGTTAAGAAGAAATGCCAAAGTCCCATTCACTGCCAGCCATTTATTAGCCCAATAAATGAAGCTCGCTTTGATGAAGATGTTACACAGAAAAACAACCCAACCAGCCGTCAAACTTTATACCAAAAGGGCTCCAAGGCAAGCCTCAAAAAACCCCAGCAGGGCTGTTATTTCCAGATTAATCTTTCCAAGCACCCTTTGAAGGGTTCACCAGGGTGAGGGGAGATTTCCAGATATGGGGGCTACTCCCCCCCAGTCAGCATGGCAAGCTAGGCACTGTGGGAATCCCTAGTAGGGAATCCACCTCTCCCATGATGCACAGCCAGAATAGCAAGCTGGGCTCTATGGGAATCCTTGGCAGGGAATCCCACCCTCCCATGATGCACAGTCAGAATGGGAAGCCGGGCACTGTGGGAATCCCTAGCAGGGAATCCCCTCCCCATAATGCAGCCAATATGGGAGTCTGGGGCACTAAGGGAAGGCCTAAGCAGGGAATTTCATCTCCCATGATGCACAGCCAGTATGGGAGCCTGGGACACTAAGAGAATCCCTAGCAGGGAATCCTCCCACCCATGGTGCACAGCCAGAGTGGCATGCAGGGCAACATGGGAATCCCCAGCATACGAGAGGCTCTTCTGCTTCCTGGCCTTGGGCCCAGCCCCCCTCTGGAGTGCATCTCCCTTCCTAGCATGCCCACCGACCCTGGCCATGGATGATGGGTCCTGTGGTCCAACCAAGTGCCAGGGCGGTTCCACCCCATCCCCTCCCGGAAGAAAAGGGGAGAGAGGGCTCACTCCGCAGAAGCTGGGGCGGGAGGGGGGGAGGCTGTTGCTCGGGGGGCAGAAAGGGGCGGGGGAGGCTGTTGCTAGGAGGGCAGAAAGGGGCGGGGCCTGGCTGCCAGGAGCGAGGGGGGCTCTCCCCGGCCTGCCATCACTTGAGGACGGAGGGAGCCCTTGGAACAACAGCCGGCGCAGCTCTACCTGTTCCTCCAGCGCCACAGCCACCTCCGCCGGCCCTCCGAGCCGCCAACTCTCCCCCCGCCCAGCCACACGCCGCGTCCCACGGCTGTAAACAGAAGCCCAGCTGGCCAAACAGCTCCCTCAGGGCAAGCGCTACTGCGCAGGCGCCGCCGCCAGAGCGCCTCTGACGTCACACGCCGGACGAGGCAGGAGGGAGGGAGAGGGAGAGGAAGAGAGAGAGAGAATGTACCATGCGGGCCGAAAGGGAAGGGGGGCGAAGAGAAGAGTCCAGTGTGGTCTTGCGCGGGGGTGTCTGTGCGACCACGTGTTTAGCAGAGAAGGTGGAGGAAGCGTCTAGAGGCCAAGCGGGAGGAAGGCTGTGGCTAGGATTGATTAATAAATAAGAACAATTACTCCAATTGTAATCTTCCAATATTTCAGGGGCTGCCCCAGAGAGGAGGAAGGGCTCAAGCTATTTCCCAAAGCACCTGAAGGCCAGACAAGGAACAATGGATGGAAACTGATCAAGGAGAGAAGCAACCTGGAATTAAGGAGAAATTTCCTGACAGTGAGGACAATTAATCAATTAATCAGGAATGCTGCAACACTGGAAGTTTTTAAGAAGAGATTGGATTACCATGTGTCTGAAATAGAGTTTCCTGTCTAAGCAGGGGGTTGGACTAGAAGACCTCCAAGGTCCCTTCCAACTCTGTTATTCTATTCTAAACACTGTATTATTGTATCTCTCCTCTGCTCCCTTTCATTGTTCAGTCCCTGGAGATCTGCAATAGATCACATGCTCTTTTCTAAAGGTTAGAGATGAACGTACAGCTCCACGAACGTCATTGCCTTGGCAGTTGTTCTTACAAACAAAGATCAGTCATAAAGTTCCCACTTCTTGGTGTTTGTTTTAGAAACAATGGATTATTGAGCATTTGAAGAGGCTGGAAGGATGTTTATGGTAACCTGGCAGCACGGCATGTATTTGAAGCATGAGGGCTTCGGGCTTTTATTCCAGAGTTCACTACAGGTAGTCCTCAACTTACGACCACAGACGGGAGCGGAAGTTCTGTTGATAACCAAGGCAGCTGCAGGTGACGCTTGATTTACAAATAGTTCGTTTAGTGACCGTTTGAAGTTACAACAGCACTGAAAAAGTGACATGACTTTTTCACACAACCATTGCAGCCTCTTCAGGGACACGTGATCAAAATTCAGAAGCTTGGCAACTGACTCATATTTATGATGGTTGCAGTGTCCTGAGGTCCTGTGATCACATTTTGCGACCTTCTTATGAGCAAACTAAAAGAGCCTTGGTGGTGCAGGCTGTTAAACGCCTAGCACTTAGCTCCATCTGCCTGCAATTATTGCAGGCTCGAATCCCACCAGGCTCAAGGTTGACTCAGCCTTCCATCCTCTCGGGGTAGGTAAATTGAGGACCCAAGATTGTTGGGGGCAATAAGCTGACCTTGTAAAAATGCCGCTTGGGGGGCAAAAAGCCCTAGTAATAAGCAGGCATATACAATGGAATGAAGGCTATTGCTGAGCGCATTGGGTTGTGTTCCCCCAAAAAATGTAAGCCGCTCTGAGTCTCCGGAGAAGGGCAGCATATAAATATGAATTAAAAAAAACCTCAATGGGGAAGCCAGATTCATTTAACAACCGTGTTACTAACTGAACAACTGCAATGATTCATTTAACAACCGTGGCAAGAAGGGTCATAAAATGAGGCAAAACTCACCAAATATTCTCACTTAACAGACATTTTGGGGTCAGTTGGGGTCGTACGTTGAGGGCTCCCTGTATTAAGTCACACACACACTCTTGAGAGCTGCATGCAATGAAATTTCATCTTAATGTATGCGGATTAGTGTACATTTAAAGTGACAGTAAAGTTATTCTAAGTTATTCATGTGCGAGTAGGCAGCAATATAAATTTTCTAAAATAAATAAAGAGAGCTACTGCTCTCTAAGCAGACACAAGGTGGAGCTCGTGGAAAGGATAAAGATATTTAAAATTCATAGGGAGCCTGCGGCATACCATAAAAACTACTAGGACAAATGTTTTTTGTTGTGTGTGAGACAACATTCCAAAGAGAAGGCTTGACATCTTTTCAAATAGGGAACCCACATTTCTCCTGGTTGTGCTTGTTTGTTTTTCTGCATATAAGTCTTGGAGAGCACTTGATGAAAAGAAGGACTAGGGGTGACATGATAGCAGTGGTCCAATATCTCAGGGGCTGCCACAGAGAAGAGGGAGTCAAGCTATTCTTCAAAGCACCTGAAGCAGAGGTGGTGTTCAGTAGGTTCTGACCAGTTCTGGAGAACCGGTAGCGGAAATTTTGAGCAATTTGGAGAACCAACAAATGCCACCTCTGACTGGCCCTGCCCCCATCTCTTCTCTGCCTCCCGGGTCCCAGCTGATCAGCTGGGTCTTCTTTGGTTGCCCTGCACAGGAGAAGGGAGCTGGAAAGCAGGTTAGTGGGGTGGGGAGGGAATGGGATTTGCAGTATATCCTTTCCCTGCCATTCCACCAAGCCATGCCCACCAAGCCACGCCCACAGAACTGGTAGTAAAAAATTTTTGAATCCCACCACTGACCTGAAGGCAGGACAAGAAGCAACTGGTGGAAACTCACCAAGAGAGAAGCAACTTAGAATTGAGGAGAAATTTCCTGACAGTGAGAACAATTAATCAGTGGAACAATTTGCCTCCAGAACTTGTGAATGCTCCAATACTGGAAGTTTTTAAGAAGAGAATGGACAACCATTTGTCTGAAGTGGTGTAGGGTTTCCTGCCTAAGCAAGGGGTTGGACTAGAAGACCTCCAAGGTCCCTTCCAACTCTGTTATTCTATTCTACCTGACATTCTGTCACTTATGAGGCCAAAAGACTGAGTAGATTGCAACAACAACAACAACAACAACTATCTGTAACACCATCCAGATCTGCCTATCCCAGATCCTCAGTAAGGACTCGATAGGTAGACAAAAATGCCAAATCCAGGCTGAACATCTGGCTGACTGTGAGATGAATAATAATAAAGTTATTTAGAACTCTTGTGAAGGCTGGTGACGAAGACAGCTCAAAGTAATAAGGCTACCTTGACTTGGACACCAAAGCTACTGGAAATCAGAAACAACACTTGAAGAAATACAGATAGACCTCGACTTACAACCATTCGCTTAGTGACCGTTCAAAGTTACAACAACAGCGCTGAAAAAAGGGACGTGAGACCAGCTTTCACACTTAACGACCATTGCAGCATCCCCATGGTCACGTGATGATTCGAGTGCTTGTCAATTGGCTCATATTTATGACCTTTGCTGTGTCCCGGGGTCATGTAATCCCTTTTTGCGCCCCTCTGACAAGCAAAATCAATGGGGAAGCCGGATCCACTTAACAGCTGTGTAACTAAGTTAAGAACTGCAGTGTTTCACTTAACAAATGTTTTGAGAAAAGTCATAAAATGACAAACTATCTTGCCTAGCAACTGAAATTTTGAGCTTAATTGTGGTTGTATGTCAAGGTCTATCTACATTCCTGTGCCTGAATGTTCTGGGTTGCCCTTATCATAAGCAAGCTTGTGCAGTGAATCTAGGATTTGTAATGCAAGCAACCAGAAATCCAATGTGGGTCATTTTGTCCTCTTAGTAATCAGAGAATGACTTACCTGGCTGTTCTTGTAAACTGATGTGTAAGTTATTTGAGCCTGAAGGAAGGATCTTCTGAGGGGTAGGATTTGTAGCGGAAGTAATTGGTTGGTTTTGGTTAATTAGCTGGCCAAAGGCATGTTCAAAGAGGACTAGAAGAGTTTAGATTAGACAGATTAACAGAGTTGGAAGGGATCTTGTAGGTCATCTAGTCCAACCCCACTGCCCAAGTAGGAGACCTACACCATTTCTGACAGATGGGAGTCTTGAAAGCCTCCGGGGATGAAGCTCCCACAACTTCCGAATGCAACTTCTGTTCCATCGGTGGATTGTTCTCACTGTCAGAAAATTTCTCCTGATTTCCATGTTGAACCTCTTGTTGATCAGTCCTTATCATTTAAGTTGGGCAGCCATATAAGTGCATAAGTAAATAAATAAAACCAGAAGTTTACCAAACCACTCACAAATGCAAACAAATTCTTAATGGAACACTGTGTACCTGCCCTCTACCCAAACCTACCTTTAATAAGCATACAATTTTGTGTGTTTCAGTAATCTCTAGATCTTAAATGTAATGTATGGACACAGCCAATGTTCGAAGTTCAAAGACCAGTTTGGTTTAGTGGTTAAGACATCAGGCTACCAAGTGGGAGACTGCGAGTTCAAGTTCTACTTTAGCTATGAATACCCACTGGATGACTTTGTGCCAATCACCAGGAGATGTGAGTTCTAGTCCCACCTTTTAAACCAACTGGATAACCTTGGACTAGTCACTCTCTCTCAGCCCAATCCACCTCACAGGGATGTTGTCCTGGAGGAAATAGGAGGAAGTTATATTGGATATGTTCACTATCTTGAGGTATTTGCGTTTGCATTTTAATAATAAATAATAAAATAATAAAGGTGGGATATCAATAAATATCAATAAACAACAAAGCATAACACTGGAATGATGCTGTATCTCCATAACAGAACAATAGAGTTGGAGTCCAACACTGCTACTCAAACAGGAGACCCTACCATTTCTCAAACGCAAACTTTGAAAATCAAAGGACAAGAATCACAAGGAATAAAGAAAGTGGAATTCTATGTCGCATCTCACCCACCAAGAAGACATCTGCCAATATACACAAGGCAACCTTCATACAACAGCTTTTATCTGCCTGATAAACCCACTTTCAGGATTTGTGAAGCAGGCTGAGCTGCAAACTCATCCAACCTGCTGAGTTTGCAGAGTTTATTAAGATTTTAAGATGTAACCAACGTTAACGTTCACCAGATTTATTATACTGTGCATGAAGCTACTAGGCTTTTAACTGAGCAGGTTGAGTATGTTAACATGGTGATGTATTGCATCCGTGAATTTTTGCAATACAGGTGAGCCTTGAGTTACAACCATTTCTGTAGTCATAGTGCAGATACAACAGCACTGAAAAAAGGGACGTGACACTTACGAGCAACTCATTATACTTACAACTGTTGCAGCATCCTGGGGTCATGTGAAAAAAATTTGCATGCCTGGCGACTGGCATGCATTTGTGACAGTTGTAGTGTCACATGACCACTCATGCAAACTCCTGACAAGCAAAATCAATGGGGAAGCCAGGCTCACTTGACAACTGCAGTGATTTACTTAACGGTGGGAAGAAAAGTCGTAAAATGGGGCAAAATTCACTCATCACTTAACAACTGTCTTGCTTGGCAATGGAAATTTTAATCTCAATAAGTTGAGGACTGCCTGTAGTTCATGCAACTCTGATTTAGGGTAACCAAAGATCAATGAGTCAACACATTATCATCAACAATGAAATTTGCTGGTGGAAAAAATGTCTTTTTAGCATCTCAGAAGATTTTGTCCTCATCCAGCGGGGTGGGATTCTACCGGTTTGGACTGGTTTGGGTGAACCGGATGTTAAAGTTACATGTGGTTCACCAAACTGGTATTTCAACCAACTGACTGGCCCTGCCCAACCGTCCCTCCCAGCAGTCTCCAGGCAGCCCATTTTCAATGGAGGTTAAATGCAGGGTCTGCATGGAGGCTCTGGGAGGGAGAAAAATGGGCCTTCCGGAAGTCTGGAAATGGGCCTGTTTCTGGCTTCTGGAGGGCCTCCAGAGCCCAGGGGAGGCCATTTTTGCTCTTCCAGAGGCCCAAGGGAGGCCTCTGGATCCTTGGGAGGGTGAAAACGGCCTCCCCTGGGCTCTGGAAGCCCACCGGAAGCGAAAACAGGAAGTTCCTGTAGGCCATGCCCACCATGGCCATGCCCACCCAACAACCGGGCAGCAAACCAGTTTATGGGATTTTTGAATCTCACCCCTGTCCTCACCCCATTCTTGATTTTTCTATTTCTTTTTCCCCAAGGAGGAAACAGAATTTGATGGTCATGAATTTCTGGATGTTTGCAACGTGTTTATTTTCTGAAGAACCTGGGAAATCGGTGGCCACAGAGAATCCAAAAACTCAAGATGGTGGAATGGCCGCCATTTTGACTGTTTTGATCCCTCAAGAGACATCTCTGCTTACTACCTACATGTTTCATGTGCATATAATTGTACAGGTGGTTCTTGACATTCGACCATAATGGAACCTGCCCATCACAGTTGTATGTTGTGTCAATCCTAGATTTTCCGGCCTTTTTTTGCAGTGCTAGTTGCAGAGCAGCATGCCCAAGAAATAAACATGTTGGTTGTTAAACAAGCACCATGGTTGTTAAAGGAGCACTGTGGTCATTAAACAAATGCTGTGTTTGCTAAGCAAAGTCATTGTTATGGCAGTGTTTTGCCGAAAACTGGAAAAAACTTTCAGTTTTTTGGCCAAACTGTCGTTAAATAAAATGTGGTCACGTGACCACAGGACACTGCAAATGGCAGCCATGTTGACAAGTGTCTGGAATGTGGTCACATGACCAGTGGGAGGGGGCGATCATCAGAACTTCGATACTGGTTCATAACTCCATCTTTTCCAGGTAGTTTATAATTTTGAACAGTTGCTAAACAACCAATGATAAATCGAGGCCTACAACATTCACAAGCTATGACATTCACACTTAACTCTCAAAAATAAATGGGGATTATTTCACACAATGCATCCTAGGTTTCTTTTTAAAAATAAAAATAAAATAAAATCCATAGAAGAGCATACAGTCTCTGGTTCATTTCCAATGTGATTCTTTATTATTTAAATAGGAAGAGTATTCCTTCACATAAACAAGTACTCAGCCATCACATAACCAACACACAAACATGACAAAATAAATATACAAGAGCACAGATCAATTTTTTTGTTTAATTTAAATATTAAATAAATAAGAAATGACAGGGTTTTAAATTTTTTTTATCATTATCAGTGCCTGAAACAATAGGAACGCCGAGACTAAATAAAAAATAAAAAAAGAACAACACAAAACAAACAACGAAAAGGAGTTAATTTTTTTCTTTCTCTTTCTCTCTCTCTCTGCATTTTGTCCCCACGCAAAAGAAAAATCAAAACAAAAATCTTTTTTTCTTAAAAAAGCACTTCAGTTATAAAATATCTTTAAAAAAATTCCCCATTGGTAAAAGAATAAATAACAAAAATATATAAAAAATAACTTGGTTGCATCAAAATTACACGCAAAAGTTAGACTTTTTTTTCTTACTTAGAGGGAATATTGTTTTATTGATCAAAAAGTTGTATTTTCTTCCAGGAATTATTATTATCTGTCTTTTTTCCCCTTTCCTCTTGATGTGATGTCCAGCTTTAAAAGAAGTATAAATTTAATAAATAAACATTTCAATAAATAGTGGAAAAAACCCCTTCAACATAAGGTGTTGCAAATATAAATTACATATATCTCCTCCCAAATTATATGCTTACAGGGTGCCTATGGGAAAAATAAAAAAGATACTGGGTTTCCCCAAACCTTTTCTGCAGAATGAAACAAGTTTCCTACTTTTTTTGCAGATGCAGTTATTGGTGAATTAAATACTCAGACGAGCCATCTGCCTTAAAAGCACCATTTGCAATGGAATCAGATTTAATGTTTGATTAGTACTTTAACAAAATCTACACACACTGTTTGAAAAGTAGAGTAAAAGGGCGTGGAGAATGGAATCCACGTCGCAGATGCTTGACCATCCCTCCTGAATCCACCTAGCCCTTGTAGCACACAGGTAGGAAAACTGCAGGTAGTCCTTGCCTTACGACCACAATTGAGCACAAAATTTATGTTGCTAAGGGAGGAAAATGTGTGAAGTGAATTTTGGCTCTGTTTTCCGACTTTTCTTGCCACATTTGTTAAGTGGATCACTGCAGTTGTTAAATAAGTAACCCCGTTACTAAGTGAACCATCATAAATTTGAACCAGTTGTCAAGCATTGCAGTGGGGCTGGTCATAAGTGTGAAAAATGGGGATAAGTCACTTTTTTCAGTTCTGTTGTAATGTCGATAATTAAATGAGCTGTTGTAAGTCCAGGACGACTTGTACAGGTAATTCTCAACTTACAACGATTCGTTTAGTGACCGTTCAATGTTACAATAGCACTGGCAAGTGACTTACAACCGGTCCTCATACTTACAACCGACACAGCGTTCTCATGGTCATATGATCAAAATTTTGGTGCTTGGCAACTGGCATGTACAGCATTCCCGGGTCATGAAATCCAGATTTATGACCTTCCCAGCTGGCTTCAGGCAAGCAAAGTCAATGGGGGAAGCCAGATTCGCTTAATGACCACATGATTTATGGCAGTGATCTGCTTCATGGCAAAAAAAAGGACTTAAAATTGAGCAAGACTCACTTAACAAAACTGCCTTGCTTGATAAGAGAAATTCTGCTCTCAATTGCGGTCATAAGTCGAGGACCACCTGTACTTAGCTTGTATGTATGAACCAAACACAATGAATGAATCTCAGGACTGTCCACCGCTTTGAGTATGGGCAATGAGTGCACTCTTAAATAATTTACAGTTATTCAACTAACTACTTTTTCTCTCAAAAAAAAATCCTTCGAAGTGCAATTTCTCTATTTTTAAGTACTAAATGATCTGCCAGTTACCATCCCATTAGACTTTATTTACACACTGAATACCATATTAATACTTCATCTCCACCGTGTTTCCCTTATTTTATTTGCTTTTCACACTTGCTACAGGTTGTAAGCCAAGGCTAAATGTTAATTATCCTATTTAGCGCCACCAGCCAGTTTACCTTAGATGGGCAACTTCAGGAGTCTACTACAACCGTTGGGCCTTTGGTAAAGTTGCCCATCTGTGTGTTTGTGTATGTTCGCTTTCTGTCTCCACCTTCGTAATGGTACGTTCTCCTTGGCATCAAAGTATTTTAGCTTATACAGCCCAAGTGGGTTGAAGACTACGGCTTTTAAGGCATTCTCACACTGAAGCTTGAAGGGGCTCCCGATTCAGTCAGATTTGCAACGTGAATACAGACCCCACCTAGCAATCTAAATTGTGATTTATGCATTATGAATGCATTTCCTCCACTGGGCCTCTGTGAGTGGGAAGATCGGACCCTCAGAGGAATGGGAAGAGAAACTATTTTGCACGTGCACATCATGTACTGATGATGTTGCCTACTTTGGTAATCAAACGTCTGCAAGACAACTACCAAGCTCAGAGAGCACCAAAGATCTCACAGCCTCCCTCCTCCTTCTCCTCTGCAAACTCCATTCCCATCTAGCATGGATGATGTTACCTAGTTGGGTCATGAAATGCCTGCAAGAAAACAATCAAACTCAGAGACCACCAAGGACTGCACAGCCCTTCTCTTCTTTCTCTTCCCTCCTCCTCTCTGTGCTCCCTTCCAGCCCTGATGATGTTACCTAGCTGGGTAATGAAATGTCTGGAGCAGCCTTCTGATATGGTGCGAAGGACCATATCTGAAAGAAAAACAATCACACCTGCATACACCAACAACCTGAGAGACCAGAATGACGGCACAATCCTGTACGTGGTTGTGATTTCTGAAGGGACTTCCCAGATTTCGAAAATGCTGAAGGCTCTGTGTGTGAATTGAGGACTAGCAACTTAGAAGCTTTCATGTTGGAAGAGAGGGGGCAAATTACAGGTAGTCCTTGACTTACAATCATTTGTTTAGTGACCATTCAAAGTTACAACGCCACTAAGAAAAGTGACTTTTGCCCTTTTTTCCACAATTACGACTGTTGCAGCATCCCCATGGTCACATGATCAAAATTCGGACTCCTGGCAACTGGCTGGCAACTCTAAAAAGACCATAGAAATAAATCCTAATAAATCTTCTTTAAGTTTTGGAAGTTCGGCTCAAGACTCATGATTTAAATGGGGGTAACTGCCGGAGCCCTGACAGCGGCTCCTATTTATGACGGTTGCAGTGTCCTGGGGTCACGTGATCTCTCTTTTGTGACCTTCTGACAAGCAAAGTCCACGGGGAAGCCAGGTGCCCTTTTACAACCGCGTCACTAACTGAACGACTGCCGTGATTCGCTTAACAACCGGTGGCACAGAAAGGTGGTAAAATGGGGCAAGAAACAACACCTACCTGGAAGTGAACTGAGGACTGCAACTTAGAAGCTTGGAAGTGAGGGGAGAATTCGCTTTGAAAACCACACGATTGCCAAGAAAAAGGGAGGTTTAAGTGCAGTGAAAAGAATCATACGAAGTAGCTAGTACCTTATTCCAGGGCTGGGCTGCTGGGGGTTCGCAGGGGTTCGGGAGAGCCCCTAGCTAAGATTCTGGGCAGTTCAGAGAACCCCCCAAATCCCACTCCTGGCTGGCCCCGCCCACACCACCCCTTCCCTCCCAGGAGTCCCCAGCCGATTTGGATGCAGGTAAGTGCAGGGTGCGCACGGAGGCTCGGGGAGGGTGAAAAACGGGCCTCGCGGAAGTTCGGGAAGGCTGGAAATGGACCCGTTCCCAGGTTCCAGAGAGCCTCCGGAGCCCGGGGGAAGCTGTTTTCGCCCCCTTGTGATGCAGGAGGTCGACTAGGCCATGACCACCATGGCCACACCCACCCAGCAACTGGGCAGAGAACCTTTTGCTAAAATTTTTGAAGTCCACCCCTGCCTTATTTTTCGAATTGTGTCTAACCCAAAAGCCAGAATTGTCTGGATTTTGGATTTGCTGAGGCCCACAATTCGTCAAGCGCAAGAAGCATCTATCTCAGGAGAGAACTGCGCGTTCTAGAGAAGATTCCCCTGCCTTCTTCTGGCTTGCTCCACACCTCTTACTTCATGCTTTAGGCATTTCAAAATGGTAGTGATTTCCCTCTAGCTGATTACATGTAGTCCTCGACTTACAACCATTAATTTAGTGACCATTTAAAGTTACAACGGCACTGGGGGAAAAAAAAGAAGACTTGTGACCAGTGGTGGGTTTCAAAACTTTTTCCTACCGGTTCGGTTTGAGCGCGTGCTTTGCGCACACAGCATTTGCAACTCACCTTCTGCTGCAAGCCCTGTGTGCAAAACAGCTGATGCGCGGCATTTGGCTGTGCTGGGCGAAGCAGCTGAGGTTGCAAAGCGGGAAATGTCAGCTTTGGAAGCCATGTTAGTACCAGAAGCTTCCACACTGCCACATTCCTATGCCTGGGAAAGTAGGAGTGGGTGGGGGTGGGGATTTTTAGAGTGTCGGGAGTTAGACATAATAGCATTCTTCTCTTCGGTCAAGGTCATGTTAATCCTGCACCTGGAGGAGGAGTGATGGAAGGGCTGTGTCAAGTTGGGACAGTTGGTGATCGGACCATGTGATGGACTGGGTGTGCAAGGCTTGGGTT
This sequence comes from Naja naja, assembly GCA_009733165.1. Taxonomy (NCBI): domain Eukaryota; kingdom Metazoa; phylum Chordata; class Lepidosauria; order Squamata; family Elapidae; genus Naja; species Naja naja. The sequence goes on along the minus strand of CM019150.1, from coordinate 8,975,127 downwards.
TTGACTTTGGAATTACTAAGGGAAAACCCGGAACGCTCAGATTCGGGTTTTCCCACATGTGCCAGTATAATTACTCTAATAAAAGGAAACTTTGAGAAGATGCCCGTCTCAGACTTTTTAATTGGAGTTGAGGTTTTCTAGAACGCTGACATGAAATACAGAGCCGGGGCAGGTGGGAGGACCCAGCAGCTGATCGTCAGAGCAAACCGGTTCGCTCACAGATGATTGTCGGAGCTACTGGTTCGGCCAAACCGGGCCGAACCGGGCCTAACTACTAGAATACCAGGCTGAACCAGTAGAACACCACCACTGCTTATGATGATTTTAAAACTTATGATTAGTACAGAGACATGATCAAAATTCAGGAACTGGACAACCAGCATGTATTTATGATGGTTGCATTGTCCTAGTGTTGCATGATCATCATTTGTAATCTTCCCCACCGGTGTCTGACAAGCAGCATCCATTAACAACTGCAGCGCTTTAACTGGCAAAAAAAAAAACCCTCCTTAAAAAGGGCAAAACTCACTTAACGACTGCCTTGCTTAGCCAAGGAAATTTTGGGTTCATTTGCGATCGTAGGTCGAGGACTACAGTACTTGGTAAGGCATGTCAAATTTTTCAACTTTCAATTTGGAAACATTAGGGATGCTCAAAAGTTGTGGCATGCCTTGGGGATTGTAAAGATATTTTGGTTACTTAATATAATTTAGATGTGCTTGGTATACAACTACATAAATATCATAACTTTTTGACATTTTGTTTGCTTCAGTGCCCCATCCAGATCTTTCTCATTAGCATGGCTGGGTTCAAACTAAGGATTCATTCTCTTGATAAGGGGTGGACAAACCATAGTTTCTGTCCTATTTGCATCTCTCCCCCAGCGCTCTTATCTCCCTCTGAAACGTCTAACCGTATCTCCTTGAATTTAGGGGGTGCTGAACCAATTTGCTTTGCAAGAGACATTCACTTCCTTGGAATTCTTTTAAGTGCACAGTGGACTTATGTATAGTGGAGGGTGAACCCCAAAACCAAATTAAATTGGTTCTTTGGAAGAGCTTTACCCAACACTTCTTGAAGGACAATCCCTTTTTTGTGAAACACAGGGGGAGGGGAATGTAGAAAACAAAGCTGAGAACCAATAAGCATTGCCATGAAATGTTTCAGCCAAAGTCCAGAGGGAAGAGTAACTAGTAGGTTAGCCCATTTGTTCCTAGTCACGCCTGAAATATGTCTCTGGCATTGATGTCTGCAGTGCTACTGAAGGATGATGACCACAACAATGTACAAAAACCAGAACAGTCAGCAAAAAACGACTTTCCAAAACTGATGGACCATTGGACCATGATAACACACTTAAGAATTCTCCCCTATAAAATGTCCCCTAGATTGGTCTGTCCATTAATCTCTTTTTCTTAAAAAAAAAAAAGACAGACAAAGGAATACTGTAGTTGCAAACTCCAAAAAGCTTCCCTGAGAACCTTTGCTTTGTTTTGTTTTGTTTTCGTTTCCTGTTGCGTTTTCCGCTGGAGATCCGGAGCTGCTTTGTTTTTGGAAAGTAGAAAATAATGTGACTCTGTAATACTTTTGTGAGTTCTCATGTCCAGCGGCTTTGGACTCCTTAGCTGAGTCAGAATCCTGGCCCAGTGTCTATGGAGATTCTCAGTCATCCAGGTGATGGTTGGTTCCCAAAAGTGCTTTATTCAAGAGGCAACTGGACTTCCTCAGAGTTGAAGAAGCTTCTTGGATGAGAAAAACAAGAAAGTCCAGTTGCCTCTTGGAAAAAAAGCATCTTTGGGACAATCCAGGCCCAGATTTTGATGGAGGGACCATAGTTCCAGCTTCTCCTGAACAACAGATGACACAGAATTGACGGGTTATCTTGAGACGTGACCAAAAGCAACACATGATTGTGGAACCTCCTGTGATGGATGTAGAGAAAAATCCCTGTTCCTTGAATGATCTAAATCTTGGAATAACTCCGTTAGGAAGTGTAGGAAGATCCAACATCTCTACCGGCTTCCAAGCTCAGCTTTGAATCTACCGCCAAAAATAAAACAGATTCCCCGCTGTTTGCCGAAGTGATGGGGTCAAGTCAACAAAACAAAACAAAACGGAAAAAAAAATTGAGTTCGTTTCTTCTTTTGTGAATGGCCTCTTGGTTAAGTTTTGGTCCTTTGATTCATTCATTCAACAAATAAACCTGAGTGAAGGTCTTCTAAAGTCTTCCAGATATCCTAACGTCTTCTTTCTTTCTTTCTTTCTTTCTTTCTTTCTTTCTTTCTTTCTTTCTTTCTTTCTCTCTCTCTCTCTCTCTCTTCTCTCTCTCACTCTCTTTCTTTCTTTTCCTTGTCCTACCTATTAGACCTGAATTCCTTTAATGGCCTGTTTGATGCTTTCCAGCAGATCCTTGTTTTCAGGATTCTGGTAGCATTCTTGATTGGTATACATGTCGGTAAGAGTGTTCACGTAGGCATCAAAGTTCTGCTCACTGATTGGCTCCTGGATTCCAAAACAGACAAACAGAAAGAAGCATCATTACCATCACCGTACATCCTAACTGGGAAACAGGGAAGTCATAAACATAAAAGACTCATAAAGGTACCTAAATTCAGAAAGAATAAGAGAATAACAGGGTTGGAAGAGACTGCCTGTTAAGAAGGAGACCCCATACCGTTCCATACCACCAGGAGGCATGGTGGCACAGTGGCTAGAATGCGGTACTGCAGGCTAGCTCTGCCCACTGCCAGGAGTTTGATCCTGACCAGCTCAAGGTTGACTTCAGCCCTCCATCCTTCCGAGGTGGGTACAATGAGGACCCAGATTGTTGGGGGCAATAGGCTGACTCTTAAACCGCTTAGAGAGGGCTGTTATTTCATTGAGGGCTGCATCAGGGCTGTGGTTGAACTGGGGTGTGTGTGGCCAATTGGTTAGGCATGGCAAGCTTGATGCTACTCAATGACCGTGGCCGGCTGGTTGGGTGTGGCCAGCTTGACGCCACTCCCCAAACAACTGGCTTGATGTGTCATACCCCAATTAGAATCTGACTCCAAGGGAGAGGAAGAACAGCCGACAGGGAGTGAGAGTGTGGCTCCAGTGGTTGTGGAGGAAACTGGGGAAGCGCACAGGCCGGCTGGGCATTCAGAGGAAGACCCAGGCCCTTCCCCTCTTCATCCTAGGGCACGCAGGGAGGAGCGGATAAGGGAGAAACATGAATGGCGTGGTCTATGGGGGAGGAAAGGGCCTTGATCCCCTTCATGGGCTGCAGCTGTAAGGACTGTTTAAAAGGACAAACTGTGCATGGGCCAGTGCTGGAAGCAAAGTGTGAAAATATTTCTAGTTTGTCAGTTCTTATCTGAGTTCTGGTGTCCTTCCCAGCGTGTGTATTTCGATATCTGTGGATGTCTTCAAGCCCTTATCCTGCCTTGTTTCATTAATTGCTTCAGTGTGGTTTGTGTTGTTTTTTTCTATTTATAATTTATATGTATTTTGAGTTTGAAGGGCATTTCTTCCTTTTCGCAACTGTTTGTGGGGGAGTTTTTTCTCCAGTCAATGATAATTGGACCTTTGAAGCCAAGTTGAAGGAATTAAAGGGACTTCACCTGTTTTTGTAACTTAGTTGCTTTTGTATCCCACCTTGGATCATCGCATGATGTTTCCTCTTCACACTGAGTAGACTGGGCCGAAGCGATGCAGGCCAGCCTCTTACATTTTCCAGGATGGTCCCACAGGCCGTATCAGACCACATCGCGGGCCACATCCGGCCTGCAGGTCTTGTGTTTGATACCCCTGTACTAATGCTATTGCTGTTCCAGACAAATGGCCTCCCAATCTCTTCATGATGTTGTCAGACTTGCCACTACTTAAACCTCTAAATAGAATAGGGGCCTTGGTGGTGCAGGCTGTTAATAGCCTAGCACTTAGTTCCAGCTGCCTGTAATTACTGCAGGCTCGAATCCCACCAGGCTCAAGGTTGACTCAGCCTTCCATCCTCCCGGGGTAGGTAAATTGAGGACCCAAGATTGTTGGGGGCAGTAAGCTGACTTTGTAAATATGCCGCTTAGAAATAAGCAGGCATATACAATGGAAGGAAGGCTATTGCTGAGCGCATTGGGTTGTATCCCAAAAATTGTAAGCCGCCCTGAGTCTCCGGAGAAGGGCGGGATATAAATATGAATAATAAAAAAAAAGATCCTTGGCTCCTTTTGTTGAGACAGGTATAATTTTATTAGAAGTCAAGGGTATTGCAGTAATGCATAGCCGGAACGGAGCATTGCACGCCAAAATCCCTAAGGTCAACTTTTCCCTCCCTTAACTGCCTTCCATTGCTGACCCCACCCCCCATGTGACCAATCAGGTTCAAGCAAGATTGCACACTCCTATCATGTCACCCCCTAGTCCTTCTTTTCATCAAACTAGACATACCCAATTCCAGCAACGGTTCCTTTATATGTTTTAGCCTCCAGTCCCCTAATCCTCAAAGATGATTGGGGGACTGGAAGTTGGACTAGAAGTCCTCTGAGGTCCCTTCCAATGCTGCTATTCTAAATTTGTGTTAACCTTTGGCTGTTTCTGCCTGGTTTCAAGCCAGGGAATTTTTGTGTGTATTAACTGCTATGTTACAGAAACCCAACTCAAACCCCTGATAAATGGTTGTCCCAAAGGTGCTTTTTCACGAGGCAACTGGACTTCCTTGTTTTTTTTCTTTGAAGATGTTTCACTTCTCATCCAAGATGAGAAGGAATATAAATCCTTCCGTTCCCCACATCCAGTCAGAGCTGGAGAAGCTTCTTGGATGAGAAGAGAAACGTCTTCAGAATTAAAAACAAGAAAGTCCAGTGGCCTCCTGAAAAAGCACCTTTGGGACCACTGTGACCTGGATGACTGAGAATCTCTACATGTTTTTAGCTATACAATTTGGGACGGACCCCCTTGGAATGGTGTGGGAGTAGGAATGGACTTCCAGAGGAAAAAATTGCAGACTACAGGAACTATTTGCATCACTCAGGTAACCCTGAGGATACAGATAAATCTCCAAGTGTCCTTAATGACCCCCTAAAAGGATGCAAATGACCAGCTGTCCACAAGGAGTATAAATCCTTCCATTCTTCTCCATTCAATCAGAGCTGAAGAAGCTTCTTGGAGGAGAAGCAAAATGTCTTCAAAAGAAAAAACAAGGAAGTCCAGTTGCCCCTTGAAAAAAGCACCTTTGGGACAACCTGTCATGCCCCTGGTGGAGAATGACTCTGAGGGAGAGGAGGAATAGCCAACAGGGAGTGGAAGTGTGGCTCCGGAGGTTGTTGAGGAGGCTGGGGAAGGGCAGAGGCTGGCTGGGCAGTCAGAGGAGGACCCAGGCCCATCCCCTCTCCATCCTAGGGCATGCAGGGAGGAGAGGATAAGGGTGAGACATGGTCTACAGGGGAGGAAAGGGCCTTGATCCTCTTCATGGGCTGCAGCTGTGACAACTGGATAAGAGGACGGACATGCGTATGGGCGAGTGCTGGAAAGAAAGCGTGGAAATATCTCTAGTTTATTGTTCCTCTCTAAGTTTGGCGTCCTTCCCAGTGTGTGTTCTGATATCTGTGGACATCTTCCAGCCCTTATCTTGCTTGGTTTGTGTTGTTTTTTACTCTTTATAATTTAAACGACATTTCCTCCTCCTTGTAGCTGCTCGTGTGGGAGTTTTTTTGTTCTCCATTCAAGGATTTTTGGAGCTTGGAAGCAAAGTGAAGGAATAAAAGGGGCTCTACCTGATTTTTGTGACTGTGTTTATTTTGTATCCCACCCTGGGTCATCACACAACCATGATCTGGATGATTGAGAATCACTATAGATTCTGATTACAAATGGTTACAATCCCCTTCCTGAATGGAGTTCTTACAGCTTACAGTTCTGCCTAGGAGAATTTAAGAGCTGCTGAGAGCAAAGCAGAAGAAGAAACGTTCACCCTGAACATCAGAGCTGCCCAGATCTCAGTCCCAACCCAGTTGCACAATGTTATGTCTTTGAACCTGGGAGAAATGAATAACACACTGAATGTATATGAAATAGATACAAGCAGCAGGAGGTCTGCTACCCTCGTTAAGCACACCGTAAATAATGGCTAATGAGGTTCTCTAACTGTTAATCACAGTCCAGAGTGCAGGGACACAGATCCCATATGCTGGCTGAGGGGAAGGGACGGCATTTTGTCAGGAATAATTGTGCATGCAGTGCTGGAAAAATAAGGCATCTCTGCAGAAGATTTATGAGCTAGCGTAAAAATGCCCAAAGGAACATAGGATATAAGACAAACGGGGCATTCGTTATAATATAAGGAACGGCTGATATAAAAACATCACCCGAAGAACCCCAGAAAATGGATATCATGCATTAGATTGCACGTGGTGGATGGTTCCTGGTGAGCATCAAAACATGAACAAGAGAACCAAACCATGATTGCTTGGTGGGACATGCCAAATTGTTCAATTTGAAGCTTTGAAAAAAAAAATTCAAGAGTAGAACATTCCACTGAGCTTTCTACTCCTAGCCATCTAGGTCAATGTATTATTATTTTTTTGTATAATGAAGCTTGGTTATTTGCACGCAGATGCTTCATTACCAAACTAGGTAACATCATCAGTGCTGGGAAGGAGTAGAGTTTGCAGAGATAAGGAGAAGGTGAAAGAGAAGCAGAATGGGAGGAGGAGGAAGAGGAGGAAGAGGAAGAGGAGAAGGGTAGGGTCCTTGGTGCTCTCTGAATTTGATTATTTGCATGCAGATGTTTCATTACCCAACTAGGTAAAATCATCAGTGTTGGAAGGGATGTGCTCTCTGTATATATACAGGTGGCCTGCCTGGTGAGTCTTTGTGGAAGTGTTCTTGGTGGGTTTTGATTGTGCTGTTGTTTGTCTGAATTGGCAGTTCCTTTTTGGGGATATTGTCTACTGCTTGAAACAAACAATACCTGAGTAAACAATAGTACTGAGCAGAAAGCAATGCTCCAAATCAAGGGACTACCAAGAACACTCCCACCAACCCTGAGAGAGTAAGCCACTGGTATACAAACAGAAAGCAAACCCAACTCCTCTCTAGCCCTGATAATTGTACATTGAGGACTACCCATCTTTTAGAGTAGATTTAGCAATAAAGGAGAATATTTGTAGCTCAGAATTGCAGCGAGGAGTCCTTGGAGCTTAGTCCTTGGCGCCCTCTGAGCTTGGTTGTTTTCTTGCAAACATTTCATTACCCAAACTAGATAACATCATCAGGGCTAGCTAGATGTTGTTTAGTTTGGGTAATGAAATGTCTGCAAGAAAACAACCAAACTCAGAGAGCATCAAGGACCCGATAGTCCTCCTCCTCTTCCTCCCCCCTCCTCTCCAAAAACACCCATCCCTTCTAGCACCGATGATGTTTATTTATTTATTATTTATTAATCGGACTTGTATGCCGCCCCCTTTCCGAAAGGACTCGGGGCGGCTCACAACTAAAAACACAACAATAAATATTTTTTTTAAAAAAAGAATTAAACTTAAACAAGCCCAATAACTAAAATTAATTTAAAACTAATTTAACCCCCCTAGAGGTCAGTCCAGCCCGGCCTGCTCAAATAGCCAGGTTTTCCAATCGCGGCGGGAAGAGCGGAGATCAGGAGCCAAACGGAGCTCCAGGGGTAGTTGGTTCCACAAGGCGGGAGCCGCTACCGAGTAGGCCGACACTGTCTTGTGGACGGCACCCCGAGGAGTCCATGTCTGTGCGCACGCACAGGGCGATCGGCATTCGATGTCAGCCGGAGACGTTCCTGCAAATACCCCGGACCCAAGTCATGAAGGACTTTGAATATTAGTAGATGTTACCTAGTTGGGTAACGGAACGTCTACAAGAAAACATCCAAGCTCAGAGAGCACCAAGGACCCTTCATTTCCTTTTCTGTCTGTCTCTGGTGTCTCGCAAGACATCAGTTCTGCCTCACTAATGATTGCCTGCCACAGGATAAAATTAATTTCTGGAAAATAGAGTAGGCAATTAATAATCATTTTCCATTGTTCTAGTTCAATGAAACTTAGGGGAAAAAAAATCCTCAGCAGTAATTTGGCAGCTGGATACTGGATTGCCCCCTTAAAGTTAAATATAATGTATTCTCTTTATGGCCAGGATTGTTCAGATGACAGAAATGGAGGTTAAAAAAAAGAAGATTGTACTGAATTACAAAAGGCGCTGCAACATCTATTAAATTGGATTCCTCTCCTAGCTTTGCTCAGTGCTCTTGATAAAGCTTTTATCATTTTCTTTTAAGTTGGGTTCTGAGATCTAATGAGTGACAATTCAAAAAGACACCAAGAAGTTCATGCTAGCTGGGGAATTCTGGGAGTTGAAGTCCACAGGTCTTACCGTTGCCAAGGTTGAGAAACACTGATATATCGAGACTATAGGAGAGGCCCCATTAAAGAAGGATTGGGCTGGATTTCCTCTCACTCGTTTTCTTGATGGGAAAGTTAGAGCCTCAAGCATAGCTGACTTCCCTCTTCCCTAACCTTCTGCATAGCATTGCAAATAAGCTTCTTTCCAATTAAATATGGCTACAAGCTGGGCTACCAGCCATATTGAGCTAACCTGAAACTGTCTGGTCTAATTTATGTCACAACTGGATGGTTTTATTTAATTTTAATCAGTTTTACACCCAGGCTAGACCATTTTCTCCTTTCCTTTCCTTTCCTTTCCTTTCCTTTCCTTTCCTTTCCTTTCCTTTCCTTTCCTTTCCTTTCCTTTCCTTTCCTTCCCTTCCCTTCCCTTCCCTTCCCTTCCTTTCCTCTCCTATTTTTCTTCCTTTCCTTTCCTCTCCTCCCCTTTGAATGACCAACCAACAAGAGAACCAATCAGCTGCTCAGAATTTAAATACACCTCCAAATGAACAACCAATCCCAAGGGCAACTGACCCCACTGGCACACAAGACATGTATAAGCTAAAGAGGAATAGGACAAGAGCATCCTGATGATGTTACCTAGTTGGGTAATGAAACGTTCAGAAACAAAATTGAAACAAACTTGGAGAGCTAACCCCTGCCAAAATGGTGTTCTTTTTCCACACCGACTGTTCTACTAGGTAAAAAAAAAAGGAATGAGCCAACGATTCAGAAGCAGCTTCTCTTCTACTTCTGAAGGAAAGGCCAAAAAAAACCCCAACAACACCCCACCCTCGTACAATAATGGCTTACAGAAACTGGGATATGACGGTTCAGCAGATGCTGAGCTTCCAAGGCCATCTCCTTACCATATGTGGAAGGCGGATATTGGCAAGACTTTGGATAAGGGTCTGGCTCAGCCCTGATAGCTCAAGGAAGAGGGCTCGTTTTGCTCCTCTATCATCTTGTTCTCCTCTTCAATGTTCTTGAGGTTCTTCTCCATGCTGGAGATCTGCCGGATATGAAAAGGAGAAGGGTTACAGGCGACACGGCCAGTTATTGGGGATTTTGAAAGCTCAGTGAAGGATCAATTTACCTCAGAGGCGAATCTCTAGGGCAGGGGTCCCCAAACTTGGCAACTTTAAGGCTTGTGGACTTCAACTCCCAGAATTCCTCAGCCAGCAAAGCTGGGAGTTGAAATCCACAGGTCTTAAAGTTGCCAAGTTTGGAGACCTCTGGTCTATGGAGATTCTCAGTACCTCAAATGGTTTTTTTTTTAAAGGCAGTTGGACTTTGTTTTTCTCTGAAGACATTTTGCTTGTCCTCCAAGAAGCTTCTTCAGTTCTGACTGAATGGAGGAGGATGGGAGGATTTATATTCTTTGCAGTCCTCTGGTCGTTAGTACTCTCTCTGAGAGTTGTTGAGGCCACTTTTAGGTTTATCTGTGCCCTCGGGGTCACCTAAATAGTGCAAATGGGTGTGGGATTTTCTTGGAACTGTTGAAGGGACGGTGTTGTAGACAAAAGATTGGTGGGGTCGTATCCCTCCCTCTCTGTTGAGAGAGAGGGCTGTTCAATCTTAATGTAGATGGCCTCTTTGACCCCTCTTTCACACCCGTTTGCACTATTCAGGTGACCCTGAAGACACACATGAACTTCCGAGTGGCCTCAACAACTCTCAGAGAGAGTACTAACGACCAGAGGACTGCAAGGAATGTAAGTCCTTCCATTCTCCAACATTCAGTCAGAATTGAAGAAGCTTCTTGGATGAGAAGCAAAATGTCTTCAAGGAAAAACAAACTCCAGTTGCCTTTTGAAAAAAGCACCTTTGAGACAGCCATGAATTGGCTGATGGAAAATCTGCATAGACATATAGCAATTTGCGGTATGTGGACTTCAGCTCCCAGAATTCCCCAGCCAGCCATTCTGGCTGGGGAATTCTGGGATTTGAAGTCCACACATGGTAAAGTTGCTAAGGTTGGGAAAATACTGCTCTATTCTAAACTCTTTCATCACAACGACAACACACAAACATACCTGCGACTGCAGCTTCACCATTGCTGCCTCCATCTCAGTGTTGGATTCATTCAGCTCACTGATTTCTTTGTTTAACTGTTTAATTTCTTCGTCGTTCTCTAGAACTTGAAGACACAACCGGGGAAGAAAAATGGAGTCAACAATAACACTTTAGGGTTTTTTCCCCCAAACGCAGCCCCAATGGGTATTCAAATAACATTACCCAATTTGTTACTGGGAAATGATGATGAATCATAAAAGGCAACAAATTAAACTCATCAGCCCCAACCAATGAAGGTTGGCCAATACAGGTAGTCCTTGACTTATGACTGCAATTGAGCTCAACATTTCCGTTGCTAAGTGAGTTTTGCCTCATTTTATCGTTTTTGCTCCAGTTGAGTCACTGCATTGGTTAAGTGAATCCAGGGGTGGGATTCTACTGGTTTGGACCGGTTCTATAGAACCAGTTGTTATTTATTTTATTATGAGATTTTATTTTATTTTATTGTGAGATTTATATGCGCCTATCTCCCTGAGGACTCAGGGCAGCTTACAATACTAAAAACCCACAGAATACAAATATTAAAAGATGAATTAAACCCAAATCTCATAAATCAAGGGCCTTGGTGGCTCAGGCTGTTAATTGCCTGCACTTAAGTTCCAGCTGCCTACAACTGCTGTAGGCTCGAATCCCACCAGGCTCAAGGTTGACTCAGCCTTCCATCCTCTCGGGGTAGGTAAATTGAGGACCCAAGATTGTTGGGGGCAATTAGCTGACCTTGTAAAAATGCCGCTTAGTAATAAGCAGGCATATACAATGGAATGAAGGCTATTGCTGAGCACACTGGGTTGTATCCCAAAATTGTAAGCGCCCTGAGTCTTGGGAGAAGGGCGGCATATAAATGTAATTAAAAAAAAATCAATAAAGTTTAAAATTTAACAAATTTAAAAACCACTAAAAAGACCCTCCCACCCTCCCCATCAGTCCAGGTAGGCTAGTTGGAACAGCCATGTTTTTAGGCCACGGCGGAAAGATCGGAGGTCAGGGGCCACCCGGAGCTCCAGAGGCAGCTGGTTCCAAAGGGTGGGCGCCCCCACAGAGAAGGCCCTACCCCCTGGGGGCCATCAGCCAACATTGCCTAGCTGACAGCGCCCTAAGGAGGCCCTGCTGCTGGGAGTGCACAGGGCGTCGGGAGACCGTTATTGGCAGCAGGTTCTCCTGCGGTAACCAGTGCAGCTCACGCAGGAGGGGTGTAACATGAGAGTATCGGGATCCTCCGATTATGATTATGACTGTGCGCAGTTCAGAGAACCAGCAAATCGTATCCCTGGCTGGCCCTGCCCCTCTCCATCCGCCGTTCCCCTCCCCGCCCAGTCAGTCCTTATCGCGCATGCCCAACATCACTGACTGCATTCTCCCCGGCCCGGTCACTCCTTAAGGTATTTGTTTTCTTTTCTTTCCTCCCGACAATCAGCTATTCCGATTATCAGCTGATAATTTGAATCCCACCCCTGAGTGAATCCTGTCGTCGAATCTGGCTTCCCCCATTGACTCTGCTTGCCGACTGAAGCTGGCTGGGAAAATCACAAACGGTGATCACATGACTCAGGGACAGTGCAACTGTCATAAATACATGCCAGTTGCCGACTCTCCCATTTTTGATCACATGACCATATGTCGTAAGTATAAACACCGGTCGTAAATCACTTTTTTCAGCGCCATTGAATTTTCAAATGATTACTAAATGAATGGTGTAAGGAGACAATTACCTGTAGGCACAGGTAGTCCTTGCTTAATGACTGGTTGCCTAGTAACCATTTGAAGTAAAGATGGAGTCCCCAAAAGTTAGTGGTGACCAGACTTCAACGTTCCGATGGCTCCACCCCCTCCTTACATTTTGGGTGCTTGGCAACCATTTTGCATTTACAACTCTTTGTGGCATCCCGCAGTCACATGACCAGATTTTTTAATGGGTGTTTCTTTGCCAGTTTTTGGTGTCCTGATTTCTGGCAAAACCCCACTCATTAGGTACAATGGCTTCATTTAACCACCGTCTTCATTTAACGACCGTTGCAAAAAAAGGTAAAATCCAATGCCGTTATAGGGCAACCCATTTAATGACTGCCGTGATGTACAGCCGTTAATGATAAATTATAAAACTAATAATTATAAAATTACACTCAATAAAAATAGCTCAAAAATGGTAGCAAATCGAGAACTACTGGTATTCCTGATCAAAAATAGATTTCTTGGACAAAATTTCCTTTGAAAGATCATAAATTTTGTTGATATATCAGAGAATTGGAAAGAGAAGCAGAACCTGTTCATAACTGTGAACAGTGAGGCTCATCCAAAGTGCAAAGAGTCAGCAATCTTGCTGAAAGTGTAGTGCACTTTTTAAGCGAATTGGGTAACTCTAATTCAGCCTGCATTGGTCATCCTGATCAGTGAATAATATTAATACGGCGGATATATACAATGTATAAAACGAAGTTACGTGGACTGATGAGATTAGCTAGTTGGGTAATGAAATGTCTGCAAGAAAATAATCAAGGTCAGAGAGAGTGCCAAGCACTCCAATATTAAACTGCTTTACCCCCAACTTACAAAACTAGCCAAATAATAAATCATATTATTTTACCATCGCTGGTCTTGAATTTAGTGTTGAGAATATCGTCCCCTGAGATTTTCCCTTTCTTTCCAGCAAAAGTAGCTCTTGGACACCCCGATAAGCTGAAAGAAAAATGGAAGAAATTAGAATTTACAGAAGGACCTGAAGCCAGACAATACTTAAAGTTGAATTGACTTGATACAGTGTATGTTGCAAAAA
>CM019150.1:8893163-8960897 GCA_009733165.1 Naja naja | reverse complement strand
ACAAAGAGATGGAACGTGACATGGTGTGATCTCAACTGCCCTGACATACAGGTAGTCTTTACCTACAACCCTCTGTTTAATGACCTTTTGAAGTTACAACAGGCACTGACAAAAGCAACTTACAACTAGTTTTCACATCAATGACCGTTGCAGCATCCCCAAAGTCATGTGATCAAAATTCAGGTGTTTGGCAACTGGCATGGATTTATGATGGTTGCATTTTCCTGGGGAGGGGGCGGTCACGGGAATCATCATTTGTCCCCTTGCCAGCTGGCTTGCCAGACAAGCAAAGTCAATGTGAGAACCACATTCACTTAACAACTGTGATTCCCTTAACAACTATGGCAAAAAATGGGACGCAGCTCACTTAAGGACTGTCTTGCTTAGCAAGGGAAATGCTGGGCTCAATTGCGGTTGTAAGTCGCGGACTTCCTGTAATATATTACCCACAGAGGCAACCAACAAGGTGGCTTTCAGAAATATGCAACAGACCCTGATTTTTCAAGAAGGAAAAAAGCTTACACAAAATCCATATACTGTATTAGGTAAAGGTAAAGTTTCCCCTTGTACATACGTGCTAGTTGTTTCCAGCTCTAGGGGGCGGCGCTCATCTCCATTAAAAGCGGAAGAGCCAGCACTGTCCGAAGACGTCTCCATGGTCATGTGGCCGGCATGACTAAACGCCTTCGAAGGCACATGGAATGTTGCTACCTTCCCACCAAAGGGGTCCCTATTTTTCTACTTGCATTTTTTTATGTGCTTTCGAGCTGCTAGGTTGGCAGAAGCTGGGACAAGGAACGGGAGCTCACTCAGTGCTAGGGATTCAAACCGCCGAACTGCCCACCTTTCTGATCGACAAGCTCAGCATCTTAGCCACTGAGCCACCGCGTCCCATCTACTGTATTAGTCTGATGCAATGCAATGTTTGTATTATGAAAAAGCGTCCATATGCCGACATGCCCAGGCTGAAAATTGAGCCTTTATAGGTAGGTAGTCCTTGACTTACGACAATTGAGCCCCAAAATTTATCTTGCTAAGCAAGACATTTTGCCTCATTTACAACCTTTCTTGCCACAGTGGTTAAGTGAATCAATGCAATTCTTAAATTAGTAACCTGGTTGTTAAGTGAATCTGGCTGCCCCATTGACATTGCTTGTCAGAAGGTCACAAAAGGGGATCATGTGATCCCAGGATCCTGCAGCGGTCATAAATATGAACCAGTGGCCAAGGGTCTGAATTTTGATTACACGATCAAGGGGATGCTACAAAGCTGTGAAAAACAGTCATAAGTCACATTTTCAGTGCTGTTGTAACTTTGAACTTTGTCGCTAAATGAATTGTTGCAAGTCAAGGATTACCTCTATTAGATTAACTTGCTTTGTTGTGACCAGATATGGGGCTGGGTTCACAGTGGTGGTATGTTACCGGTTTGGCCCGGTTTGGCTGAAGCGGTAGTAAAAATCACTACCAGTTCCAGAACTGGTACTAAAAAAATGCCTCCAATCAGCTGAGAGGAGGGGAAAAAAGCCTCCAATCAGCTGAGAGGAGGGGAAAAAAGCCTCCAATCAGCTGAGAGGAGGGAAAAAATCTTCAATCAGCTGAGAGGAGACCCCGATGGGCTCCCTGGTTCTCCGAGGAGCTCCGGGATGAAGCGCGAGAAGATGCCTGAGAGCAGATGGAGGGCCAGCCACTCCGAACTGACGCGTGTCCAGTTGGCGATCCTATATCAGGACCTATCTGGAAGCAATCAGGACGGCGAGGCGTGCCTACTTCTCGCTCTGATTATGCCTGCCGATGATCCTTGCTGCCCTGTTTCGGGTGACCCGCTCCCTCCTTCAATTGAGAGGGGGGATGACCCGCTTGCAGGGCAGGGCAGAGGAATTTAGTATACATCTGGCGGATAAAGTCGCCGAATTCGTGCTGGCTTGGACTCTGATTGGCAGTGGTCTGACGATGGGGTGGCGTGAGTCTGGTGGATTCTACCTGGGTTGAGTTTGACCTGGTCTCCCTTGATGAGGTGGACAGGATCATGAGGCTGTCTTCCACCACGCGTTTATTGGACCCGCGCCCTTCCTGGTTGGTATGCCTCCAGGGAGGTTACGCGCTGGCTCCAGGCAGTTGTTAAGCTTCTTTGAGCGAGGGAGTCTTTCCTGCCGCTTGAAAGAGGCGGTGGTGAGGCCCCTCCTCAAGAAGCCTGCTTGGACCCGCCGCTTTTGAACAACTATCGTCCTGTCTCCAACCTCCGCTTTAGCAAGGTTGTTGAGAGCGGTGGTTCAGCAGCCCTTGTTCCTGGAGGAAACTGAGTATTTAGATCCAGATCAGTCGGGCTTCAGGGCCGGCACAGCACGAGACAGCATTGGTCGCACTGGTGGATGATCTCTGGAGGGCTCGGGACAGGGTTTTTCCTCTGTCCTAGTCCTTTTAGATCTCTCAGCGGCTTTCGATACCATCGACCATGGTATCCTTCTGCAGCGGCTTAGAGGTTTGGGGTGGGGAACCGCTTTTGCGTTGGTTCTCCTCCTTCCTTCGGGCCGCCGCAGTCGGTGTTGGCAGGGGGCAGAGGTCGGCCCCGAGACCCCTCACTTGTGGGTGCCGCGGGTCTGTCCTTTCGCCCTCCTGTTTAATATCTACATGAAACCGCTGGGTGAGATCATCCGAGGTTTTGGGTGAGGTATCATCAGTATGCTGATGATACCCAGCTTTATATCTCCACCCCAGGCCAGATCAGTGATGCTCTCCCGGTGCCTGGAGGCGTACGGGTCTGGATGGGTAGTAACAGGCTTCAGCTCAACCCCACCAAGACGGAGTGGCTGTTCTTACCGCATCTCGGTCTTCATTAGATGTACCATCTTTGGTCATGGGGAGAGGTGTTGCCCCCCGTGGATAGGCGAGAAACCTGGGTGTCCTCCTGGACTCACAGCTCGGTTTGGAGGAGCATGTGGGAGCTGTGGCCAGGGGCTTTTGCCCAGGTTCGGCTGGTTCGCCAGCCGCCCTTATTTGGACCGAGATGCCCTTCGAACGGTCACTCATGCGCTTGTCACCTCTAGGATTGACTACTGCAATGCTCTCTACATGGGGCTTCCCTTGCGGACGATCCGAGGCTCCAGTGGTGCGGCCGCGCTGGTTGTGATGGGGTATCCCGATACTCCCATGTTACACCCTCCGCGCGCTTGCATTGGTTGCCGTTGCCTCCCGGTCGCCTTCAAGGTATTAGTTACAACTTATAAAGCCCTTAATGGCCTGGGTCCAGGGTACTTGGAACGCCTCCTGCCAGCATCACCTCGACGCTCTGTTCGCTCTCATAGGAGGGGCCTCCTGGGGTGCCGCCAGTCAGATATTGTAGGCTGGCGGTCCCAGGGGGCTAGGGCCTCTCTGTGGGAGCACCTGCCTCTGGAATCAGCTCCCCGATCTCCGCTTGGCCCCTGACTCTCCTTCCGCACTGACCTGAAGACTTGGTTGTTTCAACGGGCGGCCTTGAATGACCCGGGGTTGGGTTTATTTTAATTTATTTGGCTTGTTCACTGTTTAATCTTGTTTTATTGTAAATTTTCTCTGTTTTAATGTTAGCCCTCTGAGTCCTTAGGGAATAGGGGGCATACAAGTTGAATAAATAAATAAATAAATAAATAAATAAATAAAAAGCCTCCAATCAGCTGAGAGGAGAAAAAGGTCTCAGCTGAGAGGATAAAAGACCAAAAAGCGCATGGGAGGGTGGGAGCTCCTCTCAGCTGATTGGCTTGTTAGGGGCGCATGTGCGATCACCCACCGAACTGGTAGCGACTGAGGTAGGATCCCACTACTGGTTCACACAACATGTTGAATCAGAACAGTAGAAGGTTTAGTAGTGATATTGGTGCAATATGTTAAGCTTGCTAAGTGTTCACTTGATTTTGTTGTGGGTGTGTTAGGAAGCCACAGGATGGTTGGTGTGGGGCTTAATCGTATGGTGTTAACCCCTGAAAGGGGTTAATGGTGTGGCTCTCAGATTTAAAGGTCCAAAACAGGAGACATATTTTCAAACAAGTGTGCATATTAACTTGTGTGACATTTGCATAGTTTGCATTTTATTATCCATGACATTTTGAGTCACTTGACCCCAGAACCTCAGAGGAGAAAAACCTTTGTAGACTGTATCACTGATAATACTTCATTTTTAAGCGATCCTGTTGAAAATGACAGACTCCCTCAAGTCACGACTGAAGGTGAATCTACGTCTAAACTATATATATAAAAGCAAAATACCATTCACGCATCATCACAAAATCTCCAGAACTCTAAAGCTTACAAACTTGAAATTTGGCACATATGTTTCTCTTGGCTTCTAGGTGCTCACTAAGAAAGGATTTTTTGAAATGACCATCAGAGCATTAGTATTTCCTATATTATTATTAACATGCTCTGATGCTAAGAAGTTCTACTACTCCTCCCCACCTGAAAAGAAATCTGTTCCAAAGGCAAAACACAAGTAGAGGATAGGAGTTTCAGTTTCAAAGCAACCAGCTTTAGTACAGAACAGTTGAGCTAAGCCACGCCCAGGCTCCTTGCTGTCTCTTTCTTGCTTACACAGCAAATACTGTTTCAGTTTCCAAACAGCCCTCAACACACTGACAGGATGCTAGCCAGATGAATACCGATGGATGCTGGTAGGCAGAGGCACAATTTTTCCCTCCTTATTTCCCTCCCCAAAAACTAAGCCCGACTACATAGTTTCGTAGCTAAGCACGGGTATCGAGCTAGTAGTAGATAATAGATAATGTTGCAGGATCCAACTTGGGTCACAGGAGTAGAACTCAATGGTCTCCTGATAATTGGCCCAAAGTCACCCACCTGGCTTTCTTGTCTAAGGTGGAACTAGCATTCACCATCTCCTGGTGATTGGCCCAAAGTCACCCAGCTGGCTTTCATGCCTAAGGCAGGACTAGAATTCACCATCACCTAGTGATTGGCCCAAGGACACCCAATCCACTTTCATGCCTAAAGCGGAACTAGAACTCACCATCTCCTGGTGATTGACCTGAAGTCACCCAGCCGGCTTTCATGCCTAAGGCAGGACTAGAACTCACAGTCTCCTAGTTTCTAGTCTGATGCCTTACTAGACCAAACGGGCAGCTCAATGACATTATACATGGCTTTGCCTGCTGATTAAGAGCATTTAAGAAGAATTATGTGGATTTTAAATTGACTGCTTTACCTTACCCTGCTAATTGTGACATGGCTCATTGCATACAAATGCCCTGGTTCCTGGCTCTAAAGAGATGGTGCGGGTGGCTTCAAAAGACCTTTGGATCATTTACATGTTTCCATGGAAGCTTAAGGTTGCATAATTTTTGCAACCCTGCTCTGCTTTTTAAAAATGCATCGGTCTTAAAGAGGTAGAAGGAAATTCTAGGTTAAAGCCAACAGCAAGGTCTGAGAAGGAGTCAGGAAGAGAACATCCAATGGTCACACTTATAAGCGGGCTGATTTCTCATTATTGGTCTGAAACAGCTTTGGATCTGGGAACCCCAAATGCAAATCCACCACAGATAGCGTCATGCCCTTGCTGGAGTCTGATTCTGAGCGGGAGATTGAGCAGCTGACAGGGAGTGGAGGTGTGGCTCAGGTACCTGTGGAAGAAACGGGGGAAGGGCACAGTCCGGCTGGCCATTCAGAGGAAGACCCAGGGCCACCCCCTCTTCATCCTAGGGCACGCAGGGAGGAATGGAGAAGGGAGCAACGTGGCTTACAGAAGAGGAAAAGGCCCTGATCCCTTTCATTGGTTGCAGCTGGGAGAACAGGATATAAGTGGGGCGTTTGCACACGGCTCCTTGCTGGAAGCAAAGCGTGCATTATCTTGGTCGAGGCTTATCTGGGTTTTGGCATCCTCCCAACTGTGGGTGCTGCATTATCTTTTGGAAGTCTGCAATTCATCATCGTGGCCTGCCGTATTAATTCCTTCAGTGTGGTTTGTCTTGGTTTTTTTAATTTCTACTTTTTGGGTTTGGACTGCATTTTTTCCCTTTCTAGACTGCTTTTTGAAGAGTTCGTTATCCAGCCGAGGATAATTGGACATTGGTGCCATGTTGGAGGCATTAAAGGGAATTTATTCTACTTTTGTGACTTCGTTATTTTTGTGTCACGCCCCAGATCATCACAGATAATCTTCAACTTACAATCATGACTTTCGTGGCCTTTCAAAGTTACAACACAACTGGAAAAAATGACTTATGACCATTTTCACGCTTACGACTGTTGCAGCATCCCTATGGTCATGTGATCAGAATCCAGACTGGCTGGCTCAGGGATTCTGGGAGTTGAAGTCCACAAGTCATAAAAGGGCCACAGTTCCCCCCACTGCCTTCATGTCAGCCAGCAGACATGATTTTCCTGGGAATTCATTTAATCATCGATGTACACCCTGGGCTTAACTTTTATGCAATGCTGACAGTTTGCTAACATTAATTCCAGGCATGTTTTCAATAAAAGAAAACAATGTATGGTATCCCGAAAAACGGATGGAGCTGTTTTTCCACCTTGGTAGTTGATGCAATAAAATAGCTTTTGTGAACGGTTGAGACATTTCCACCCCATTCCCCCCTCACTTACTTCATCAGTTCAGGATCCTCCTTATCATCCTTCGTGGGTGGGATTTTCATTCCGCTTTTCTTGGCACGAGGGCAACCTGATAAACTATAGGAGTTTTTAAAAAAACAGAAGGGAAAAAAATACACAAGGATATCACAATTCATTTGGCAAATTCCTTCCCGCCCTGATGCTCCTCGCCTTAACAGGTAGTCCTCGGCTTACAACCGTTTGTTTGGCAACGGTTCGAAGTCACAACAGCTCTAAACAAAATATTTGCTAGACCAATTCTTGAATGCAGCTCATCTGTCCAGAACCCACATTGAATATTGGACATTAACAGAATCGAGAGATATTTCGCGAGAAGAGTCCTTCACTCCGCTACTCAAAGCAGAATTACCTTATGCCACCAGACTTGAAATTTTAGGCTTAGATAACTTAGAACTACACTGACTTCGGTCCAACCTAAGCGTTGTACATAAAATTATCCATTGCAATGCCCTACCTGTCAATGACTACTTCCACTTCAACCACAACAATGCACGGGCACACAATAGATACAAACTCAAGGTAAACTGCTCCAAACTTGATTGCAGGAAATACAACTTCAGCAACAGAGTGGTCAATGCCTGGAACACACTACCTGACTCTTCCCCAAACCCCAAAAAGTTTAATCTTAGACTGTCTACTGTTGACCTCACCCCATTCCTAAGAGGTCTTTAAGGGGCGTGCATAAGTGCACCAACGTGCCTACCGTCCCTTTCCCAATGTTCCCTTTTATTCGTATCCATTTCATGTATTAATAATCATGTTTATACTTATATCTGTTATCTAATACATGCCCGTCAATTAAAATAAAATGAAATAAATAAATAAATAAATAAATAAATAAATAAATAAATAAAGTAAGTGACTTCAAACTGGTCCTTGCACTTATGACTATTCTGGCTGGGTGACTGAGACAATCACCAGGAGATTGTGTTCTAGTCCTGCCTTAGCATGAAAGCTACTTGTGTGATTTTGGGACAATTACCAGGAGATTGTGAGTTCTAGTACTGCCTTAGGCATGATAGCTGGGTGGGAGACTTCGGGTTAATCACCGAGAGATGGTGAATTCTAGTCTCACTTTAGATGTGAAAGCTGTTTGATTGATTTTGGAACGATCACCAGGAGACTGTGAGTTCTAGTCCCACATTAGGTATGAAAGCCAGCTTTGTGGGGAAAACAGGAGGAGTAATGTGTACTAAATATGTCCGCTACCTTGAGATTTTTAACAAAAAACAATAAAGGTAGGATATAAGTAAATACAGATAGTCCTTAACTTACAGCAGCTCATTTAAGGAGTGTTTGAACTTACAGTGACGCTGGAAAAAATTTTCACTATTTTTCACACTAATGACCATTGTGGCATCTCCCTGGTCATGTGATCAACTGACTCATATTTATGACAGTTCAGTATCCTGGGATCATGTGATCCCTTTTGTAACCTTCTGACAAGGCAAGTCAGTGGGGAAGCTGTCAAGAGTATATTCATGAACTGGAACAGAGCATGGTAACAAGGTCAGCCAATGAATAGTCATAGCAACTAAATCAGCCAAGGAGGACTGTTTGGAAACTGAAACTAGAAGTAGCTATGATAAGCTCTGAGTCTGTCTGTTGAAAATGAAACTGCTTCTCTCCTCTGCTTGCTTGCTGAACTAAAGTGAAACTGGAAGTTCTCTCTGTTCTCTGTGCTACTGAAGTTACTTGCAACATGTTTCTGTCTGAGTTTGCTCCATGTTGGAGAAATCTACAACTGGTTTGTAAAATCTACTTATTATGTTTATAAAGATGTTAAATGCCATCTGTATTTATTTTTCTGGCACTAAATTAATGCTGCAAAATCTGAACAGAAGCCAGATTCACTTAACAACCATGTTACTAACTTAACGACTGCAGTGAGTCACTTAACATCTGTGGCAAGAAAGGTTGCAAAATGGGGCAAAATTCACCTAACAAATTTCTCATTTAGCAACATACATTCTGGCTTCAATTGTGGTTCATAAGTTGAGGACTATCTATAAATAACTAATGAACTCTGGCTAAGATGGATGTGACTAAAGAAAGAGGAATTCCTACTATCTAAATAATTTATCGGCTGGGCCCCAAGTTGGGGAAATCTTCCTTACACGCCCCCTCACCCCTTGCTCCCAGGAAAGTATTAATTTTTCATTTCCCCCTGAAAATGAACATCTCATTTTCATCCTAACACTGAAAAGGAACCATTCTTCCCTTTGATATTCCCACATGTGCTTTGATCTGATAATTTCCGTTTCCACACCTCAGAAGGGAGGCAAGCGGTGGTGAAAATTAAAAAGAAAATGGGGGGGAAAAAAAAGACAGCTGCTTTGAGGGGAGCAGCTTTTGCAATTAATAGTGTCTGGCTAGGAAGGTATTTGCTAGCAGATGGCAGATGTTAATGGAGCTGTTCAAATGGGAAATACGGTGGTGTTATTAACAGGAATTTCGAGACAGCTAAAATCTGAGCCTTTTATCTTTATGCCCGCTGCAGAGAAGGTAAGCAATCTGATTCTGGGATGTTTAGCTTTTTTGAAAATCAGATTTGAGAGATGAAAGGCAGATTGATCTTTTGCTAACTTTTCCAAATACATTGCAATTTGTCTATTGTGCCAAGAAAAAAAATAAAAGATGTTGAGACTTTGGAAAGAGTGCAGAGAAGAGCAACTAAGATGATGAAAGGCCTGGGGACTAAAACATATGAAGAATGGTTGCAGGATTTGGGTATGCCCAGTCTAGAGAAAAGAAGGACTAGGCAGGACATGATAGCAGTGTTCCAGTATTTGAGGGGCTGCCACAAAGAAGTGTGGGTGTGTGTGTGTCTATT
This sequence comes from Naja naja, assembly GCA_009733165.1. Classification (NCBI taxonomy): domain Eukaryota; kingdom Metazoa; phylum Chordata; class Lepidosauria; order Squamata; family Elapidae; genus Naja; species Naja naja. The sequence goes on along the minus strand of CM019150.1, from coordinate 8,951,452 downwards.
TTCCAAACCACCAGAGGACAAGACAACAAACAATGGAGGGAAACTAATCAAGGAGAGGAGCAACTTGGGATTAAGAACAAACTTCCTTGTGTCAGCGTGAGATATCTGCTGATACATCTACTAACAGTGGCAAGAATTGCACTCGCTCAATATTGGAAGAATTCAGAGGTACCCCCGATTCAAGTAGTTATACAAAAAACTTATGAATGTGCCCAGCTGGAGAGGCTCACATTAAAAAGCAATGGAAAAGAGGATACAGACTATTATAGGATATGGAATAAACGGTATAATTGGGCAGAACAAAAAGGGAAACCCAAAGCTAGTTAACATAATGGACCAAAGGAGACAGATTGTAACGAGCTATGAAAGGCAGAGTTTATAAGAAATAGTTAAAGGTATCTTATTATTTAAAGGTATGAAGTTCTCTTATACTCTTTTTAATACAACCTCTAGTTCGTACTAAGTTTAGTTCTACATCATATATTTAGTGAATTAGTCATATATTTAAAATAAGCTTAGAAATTTTCAACTTGTTTAGTGTGACGATGTGTTTAGATAAGACGCAGAATGTTGGAAGTATTTATTTTAATAATTTATAACAAAATAGTTTATAACAAAAATAGAATACTATATTGTTACATTGTGTTTTTGGGTAAACAAATATTCGAATGTCAAGGAAGGTGCGCCAGATTTTGATTTAAGTGTGCACCAGGACTATTCTACTTCGATACAAAATGCAATTATTGATGTTTGTTTTTTAATAGTTTTTTAAAGTTTGTGTTTTTTTCTTGATGTATGTAAATAAAGTTTGTAATTAAAAATTAAGAACAAACTTCCTAACAGCAAGGACAATTAACCAGTGGTACACTTTGCTTTCAGAAGTTGTAGGAGCTTCATCACTGAAGATGTTTAAGAAGAGATTGGATAACCACTTGTCTGAAATGGTATAGGGTCTCCTGCTTGACCAGGAGGTTAGATTAGATGACCTTCAAGGTCCCTTCCAGCTCTATTCTGAATTGAATTGAAAGAAAAACTAGAAATGACTTCAGAATTGAAACTGAATTATTTTTTTCGAGGAATGCACATGTAATATGTATTTTAATCACATTCTGTCCAGTCCTCTAAGGCTCAAGATAGGAAGTTGGAAAATTTCAGAGGGGAGAGGGATATTATTTTTACATTTATTGCATTAGAAAGTTCCTTAGCATCACTCTTTTTTTTTAAACTTAAATTTGACTGGTTCTCTCTAACAGCTGTTTTAGACTGTTCATGCCAATAGAGGGGAATATTTGTAGCTCAGGGTTGAACTGTGGGGTCCTTGCTGCTCTCTGAGCTTGATTGCTTTCTTGCAGGCATTTCATTACCCAACTAGGTAACGTCATCAGTGCGAGCAAGAAAATAACCAAGATCAGAGAGCACTGTTCGTGGTTATGCAGATGAGTGGGGAACAGGTATAAGTACTCAATAGTAGTAACTGTGAGAGGGATCTTGGAGTTCTAGTGGAAAATTACTTAAATATGAGCCAGCAGTGTGCTGCAGCTGCCCAAAAAACCAACACAGTCTTGGGCTGCATTAACAGAGGGAAACTATATGTACTTTAATCTTGTGCTTTTAAACCTTAGTTGGCTGCCCAGAGTCAGATTAGTGAGATGGGTTGCTCAATAAATCAGTTTTAAATGAATGCATAAACAAGTGGGATGGGATGGGGGAAAAAAATCAAGATGGCGGCCATGACCATAACTCAGGCAATGAATTGTGTGGTTGCAGCCATTTTCTTGACTTTCCTGACTTCCTTGAAAAGAGGCCTAGGCTTATCAGTTCCCCAAATACACAGATTCACTTCCTCTCTTTCTGCCGTCGATCTCTTTTTTTGTAGACACATTTTCAACTTACCTCCTATGCGATGCGTAATTTCCTGTTATATGACCGGACCCATCACAGCCAGGAGTTGGGCACCTAAGAGGATGAAGATGGAGGAGGAGGAGGAGGAGGAGGGAGGGAGGGAGGGAGGGAGGAAGGAGAGGGGAGGGATAGAAAAGGAAGGAAGGAAGGAAGGAAGGAAGAGGAAGAAAAAGAGGAGGAGGAGAGGGAGGAGGAAGAGGGAGAGAAAGGAGTAAAGGGAAGTAGGTAGGAAGGAAAGAAGGAAGGAAGAAGAAGGAAGAGAAGGAGAAGAAACAGAAGAAATAATTATCACCCTTATCACAGGTGGGAAACTGATTTTTCTTTTCTTTTTTTTAATGTAGGTAAATTTCGATGAAGGAAATTCCAGATCGACATAAACATGATTGTAAATCTGCTTCCCGACAGTTTACACATCGGAGTAAGGCAAACCTAGTCCATAACTTCAGAGTCAATTGCTTTCATCACAGAAGTTTGAGGACTGTAGTTTTTCTCTCTCTCTCCCTCTTATCTCTATCATTTGCCATTGTAGGCCTATTGTCTCCTAGGATTCTCAGAGCACAGAAAAGAGAAATAAAACCGTAAAACCGAGGGGATGCATGGACCTATCAAATTGGTTACTATTGAATGGAGATTGGAAGCTGGATGAAGAGGAGAACAAAAATCTGGGCTGGAATGAAGACTCAAACAATTTCACCACATTCAGAGAAGCTTAGTTTTGAAAGAACAAATTCAACCCTGCTCTCTTCAGGAACTCAAATAGGTAGTCCTCATTTAGCAACTGCCTTGTACAGAAACCATTCAATTACATCAATAACTTTATGACCAATCCTCACTCTTATAACCTTTGCAAGTCTGTAAAGCAAAGGAAAGCTGAAGACAGATCAGAAGCGCAGCTGTAGTTTCAATTAGTGACTGCTTTGCTTAGTGACTGTGTTGCCAGTCCCAGTAGCCACTAAACAAGAACCACTTCCATATTATTTCCAATCATTGGGGATTGTGCTTGAAGAAATCCAAGAAAGAGAGCCCACCAATTCCTGTGGTTATTAATTCTACTATTGAGTGGAATTTTACTACTGAGCACTCCTTTATAATAACCTACAGGTAGTCCTCGACTTAAAACTGCAATAAGGTTACTGTCATGCCCCTGTTGGAATCTGATTCCGAGGGGGAGGTCGAACAGCTGACAGGGAGTGGGAGTGTGGCTCTGGTGGCTGTGGAGGAAACTGGGGAAGGGCACAGTCCGTCTGGGCATTCAGAGGAAGACCCAGGCCCACCCTCTCTTCATCCTAGGGCATGCAGGGAAGAACGGATAAGGGAGCAACGTGGGTTATGGGGGAGAAAAAGGCCCTGATTCCCTTCATTAGCTGCAGCTGGGAAAACAGGATATAAAGGGTGTGTTTGACAGCACCTTGCTGGAAGCAAAGCGTGCATTATTTTGTTTGTCAAGTCTTATCTGGGTTCTGGCGTCCTCCCAACTGTGTGTGTTTCGTTATCTTTTGAAGTCTGCAATTCCTTATCCTGCCCTGTCTCGTTAATTGCTGCAGCTGTGGTTTGTGTTGGTTTTTATTTATAATTTATATGTACTTTGGGTTCGGACTGAATTTCTTCCCTTTAAAAACTGTTCTTGGGAGAGTTTTTTCTCCAGTCGATGATGACTGGACATTGGGGGCCAAGTTGGAGGAATTAAAGGTATTTTACCTACTTTTGTGACCTTGTTGCTTTTGTGCCACGCCCCGGGTCATCACAGTTACCCATTACAGTTGTTAGTTCAGTCATAAAGCAGGTCACCCTTGTGACCAACCTGATTTTATGAACTTTTTTGCGGTGGTGCTTGTTTGCCATGGGCTGTTTTGGCAGAAATCTGGAAATAAATGTTGTTTTTTTATCAAAAACGTTGTAAAATGTAGTCATGTGACCATGGAATGCTACAAATGGCCATAAATGCAGGCTGGTTGCCAAGCAACCCACATGCAGTCATGTGACCATAGTGGGGAGGGCTGTTGGAACTCCAGAAGTGAACCCTATAAGTATGGGAGGCCCATCATAACTTCGAATGGTCACTAAGCAACGTGACGTTAGTCGAGGACTATCTGTACAAAAATGGGCATGAGTACAGGCAGTCCTCTACTTACAACAGTTCACTTAGTGACTGTTCGAAGTTACAACGGCACCGAAAAAAGTGACTTAGGATCGTTTTTCACACTTATGACCATTTCCAGCATCCCCATGCTCATGTGATTTACATTCAGATGCTTGACAACTGACTCACATTTATGACAGCTGCAGTGTCCTGGGGTCATGTGATCCCCGTTTGCAACCTTTTGACAAGCAAAGTTCATGGGGGAATCCAGATTCACTTAACAACCGTGTTACTAACTTAACAACTGCAGTGATTTACTTAACAAAGGCAGCAAGAAAAGCCATAAAACGGGGCAAAACTCAATCAATTTCTCACTTAGTGACATAAATTTTGCACTCAATTGTGGTCGTATGTCGAGGACTATCTGTATTGAAAAAAGCTTCTGGTTCTGAAATCGTTACAGGAGTATGTTATAAGCCACCCAGAGTCACTTCGTAGCAAAATAGGCCGCAAAATAAATTTAATTAATAAAAACAAAATAAAATATTCTTTATAGATAGCCCCCAGGGGCTTTTAAGTAGAAGAAAGGAATGGTGTTGCGTTGGTCATGACGATTTTTGAGGACTTCAGAGCTCCATACTTGTGGATAAGTCAAGAATTTTAGCTTCTAAAATTGGGTTTGGCTTGTGTATGAACCAGAGCTCTGCTTTTTAAAAGCCGGTCACAACCTTACAATTGTGCAGTTTTATAAATGATGATGCAACAGTTTGCAGTTTCGCTGTTGATATGGTTACATTTTTGAGGCTCAGTGGTGCACTTTTCATGATAATTTGCGTGAAATTTGGCAGGTCAGATTATCTGCAGAAAGGCTTATCCACAATTATATGTGGTGATTTTTTTTTATATACGGATAGTCCTCAACTTGCAGTCATTCGTTTAGTGACTGTTCAAAGTTACAAAGATACTGAAAATGGTGACTTAGGAGTGCTCCTTGCACTGATGACCATCGCAGCATCCCACAGTCACATGATCAAAATCTGGACATTTGGCAACCAACCTGTTTTTAAAATGGTTGCAGTGTCCTGAGGTCACATGACCACCATTTAGGAGCCCCTGTGGCGCAGTGGTTAGAGTGCAGTACTGCAAGCTACGTCTGCAGCCAGCTGCCTACAATTTGGCAGATCGAATCCCACCAGGCTCCAGGTTGACTTCGCCTTCCATCCTTCCGAGGTGGGTAAAATGAGGGCCCAGATTGTTGGGGGCAATAGGCTGATTCTGTAAACAGCTTAGAGCGGGCTGTAAAGCACTGTAAAGTGGTATATAAGTCTAAGTGATATTGCTATTGCTATTAAGACCTTCCCAGCCAGCTCCTAGCAAGCAAAGTAAGTGTGGGAAAACCAGATTTGCTTAATGACCATCTGATTCATTTATCAACGGCAGTGTTTTGTTTAACAAACATGGCAAAGAAGTCAAAACATTGGTGTGGTGGGATTCAACCAGTTAACAACTGGGCAGGGGCAGGTGGGCGGGGCCAACTAATCATCCAAAATACCGAAACCGGGTGAATCCCACCCCGCACGGCTTTCATAACCAGAGAAACCTGCCCCCAATTGGGGTTGTAAATTGAGGACTATCTGTAATCAATTATCCGCCTCAGTTTCCCATTATATGTTATAATTTTTAATGTTTAATTTTTTGGGGCCAACTATCAGAAAAATGCAGTTAAATCTGTGCTTTGAAAGACTTGAATGGGCTGGAGATAATTTTCTTTTTCTGGCATGGGGGAACATGGGGGAGAAGGAATTTTCATGACTTCTAAATGGATTAATAATGACAGTCCTCGACTTACGCCCACAATTGAGCCCAACATTTCTGAGACATTTGTTAAGTGAAGTTTGCCCCATTTTACAACCTTTCTTCCCACAGTTGCTAAGTTGTTAAGTTAGGGACACGGTTGTTCAGTGAATCTGGCTTCCCCATTGACTTTGTTTGTCAGAAGGTCACAAAAGATGATCACATGACCCCAGGACACCATCATAAATATGAGTCAACTGCCAAATGTCTGAATTTTGATCACATGACCATTGGGATGCCGCAATGCTCGTGAGCATGAAAAATGGCCATAAGTCACTTTTTTTCAGTGCCATTGGTTATTAAATGAACTGTTGCAAGTCGAGGACTACCTGTTGACTCCTATTTCTTTAAAAAAAAATTGCACAGGGATGCAAAGGGTAGTGCATCGTGTTAGCAATGTGGAAATATATTCTCTGGAAGTGTAATAAAAATAGTTACCACTTCACGAGTGTTGCAAAAGCTCATTCAGAATCAAAGAAGATAGTGTAAGATTAAAAGGGACAGGCGTCCTGAAGGTAATTATATTTTCCAACACAATGACTTGATGTTCTCCATAAGTGCAGGAACTAAATTCCACCCCCTTTGCGCACTGAAAATCTTGAAAAATAATTCTCTTGGAACTCCTCATAACAATAATTCACAACTCTGCCAGTGTAATTAGCACCTTATTAAGATACCCGGCAGCCTCCGGATCAAGATATAGGTAATGCTTGGCTTACGACCACAATTGAGCCCAAAATTTCTGAGCCATTTGTTAAGTGAGTTTTGCCCCATTTTATGACCTTTCTTGCCACGTTTGTTAAGTGAATCATTGCAGTTGTTAAGGTAGAAAGACAGTTGTTAAGTGAATCTGGCTTCCCCATTGACTTGGCTGGTTGGAAGGTCACAAAAGGGGATCACATGACCCCAGGACTCTGCAACCATCATAAATACAAGCCAGTTCCCAAGCATCTCCTCCCATTTATGACTATAACCTTGTTGCTGGAATGTCTACGATTTATATTGTTTTATTTGTTTCCTAGTATGATTTGATTGCTTATTTAGTAACCTATGACTATCACTAAGTGTTGTACCTGATGATTCTTGATGAATGTATTTTTTTCTTTTTATGTACACTGACAGCATTTGCACCAAGACAAATTCCTTGTGTGTCCTATCATACTTGGGCAATAAAGAATTCTAATTCTATTCTATTCTATTCTATTCTATTCTATTCCATTCCATTCCATTCCATTGCACTCCACTCCATGTTTTCTATTCTATTCTATTCTATTCTATTCTATTCTATTCTATTCTATTGCATTGCACTCCATGTTTTCTATTCTATTCTATTCTATTCTATTCTATTCTATTCCAGTTCTCCTATTCTATTCTATTCTATTCTATTCTATTCTATTCTATTCTATTCTATACTCTACTCTACTCTACTGCATTGCATTGCACTCCATTCCATGTTTTCTATTCTATTCTATTCTATTCTATTCCATTCCATTGCACTCCACTCCATGTTTTCTATTCTATTCTATTCTATTCTATTCTATTCTATTCTATTCTATTCTATTCCATTCCATTCCATTGCACTCCACTCCATGTTTTCTATTCTATTCTATTCTATTCTATTCTATTCCAGTTCTCCTATTCTATTCTATTCTATTCTATTCTATTCTATTCTATTCTATTCTATATTTCCTTCTTCTACTCTACTGCTATTCATTTATTCCATTCCATGTTTTCTATTCTATTCTATTCTATTCTATTCCATTCCATTCACTCCATGTTTCTTCTATTCTATTCATTCATTCTATTCCTATTCCTTTCTTTCTATTCTATTCTATTCTATTCTATTCTATTCTATTCTATTCTTTATTCTATTCTATTCTCTATTCTATTCTATTCTATTCTATTCTATTCTATTCTATTCTATTCTATTCTAATTTCTATTCTATTCTATTCTACTGCATTCATTTCCTATTCTATTCTATTCTATTCCATTCCATTGCACTCCACTCCATGTTTTCTATTCTATTCTATTCCATTCCATTACACTCCACTCCATGTTTTCTATTCTATTCTATTCTATTCTATTCTATTCTATTCTATTCCAGTTCTTCTATTCTATTCTATTCTATTCTATTCTATTCTATTCTATTGCATTGCACTCCATGTTTTCTATTCTATTCTATTCTATTCTATTCTATTCTATTCCAGTTCTCCTATTCTATTCTATTCTATTCTATTCTATTCTATTCTATTCTATTCTATACTCTACTCTACTCTACTCTACTCTACTGCATTGCATTGCACTCCATTCCATGTTTTCTATTCTATTCTATTCTATTCCATTCCATTGCACTCCACTCCATGTTTTCTATTCTATTGTATTCTATTGTATTCTATTGTATTCTATTCTATTCTATTCTATCTGAATTTCGATCATGTGACCATGGGGATGTCACAAAGATTGCTAAGTGTTGAAAAATGGCCATAAGTCACTTTTTTCAGTGGCATTGTAACTTCCAACCATCACTAAATGAACTGTTGTAAGTTGATGTATTCCATTCTCCCCGTGAAGGAAGATCTTGATTAGAGCAATTCAAAGGATATGCTTTGGGATATGGGAACCGTTTTGCGTTGGTTCTCCTCCTTCCTTTCGGGCCGCTCGCAGTCGGTGTTGGCAGGGGGCAGAGGTCACCCCAGACCCCTCACTTGTGGGGTGCCGCAGGGGTCTGTCCTTTCGCCCCTCCTGTTTAATATCTACATGAAACCGCTGGGTGAGATCATCCGAGGTTTTGGGGTGAGGTATCATCAGTATGCTGATGATACCCAGCTTTATATCTCCACCCCAGGCCAGATCAGTGATGCTCTCCGTGATGTCCCGGTGCCTGGAGGCGGTACGGGTCTGGATGGGTAGTAACAGGCTTCAGCTCAACCCCACCAAGACGGAGTGGCTGTTCTTACCGGCATCTCGGTCTTCATTAGATGTACCATCTTTGGTCATGGGGGAGAGGTGTTGCCCCGTGGATAGGGCGAGAAACCTGGGTGTCCTCCTGACTCACAGCTCGGTTTGGAGGAGCATGTGGGAGCTGTGGCCAGGGGGCTTTTGCCCAGGTTCGGCTGGTTCGCCAGCCGCTTATTTGGACCGAGATGCCCTTCAACGGTCACTCATGCGCTTGTCACCTCTAGGATTGACTACTGCAATGCTCTCTACATGGGGCTTCCCTTGCGGACGATCCGAGGCTCCAGCTGGTGCAGAATGCGCCGCTGGTTGTGATGGGGGTATCCCGATACTCCCATGTTACACCCCTCCTGCGCTGCTTGCATTGGTTGCCGGTTGCCTCCCGGTCGCCTTCAAGGTATTAGTTACAACTTATAAAGCCCTTAATGGCCTGGGTCCAGGGTACTTGCGGGAACGCCCTGCCAGCATCAATCTCCGACGCCCTGTTCGCCTCATAGGAGGGGCCTCCTGGGGTGCCGTCAGTCAGATATTGTAGGCTGGCGGTCCCCAGGGCTAGGGCCTTCTCTGTGGGAGCACCTGCCCTCTGGAATCAGCTCCCGTCGATCTCCGTTTGGCCCCTGACCTCCGCTCCTTCCGGGACCTGAAGACTTGGTTGTTTCAACGGGCGGCCTTGAATGACCTGGGGGGGGGGTTGGGTTTATTTTAATTTATTTGGCTTGTTCACTGTTTAATCTTGTTTTATTGTAAATTTTCTCTGTTTTAATGTTAGCCGCCCTGAGTCCTTAGGGAATAGGGCGGCATACAAGTCGAATAAATAAATAAATAAATAAATATGCAACCTTTGATATCTCTCAGCTTGGTTTACCAATCTTTGGTGCAGGAATCTTAGGGAAAATGTTTGTGATGTATGACACAACATGAACTGATCTGCTGTCAATGCACAACATTAAATTTGTGATGTCCCCGGTGCTCTCTGAGCTCAGTTGTTTTCTTGCAGACGTTTCATGACACAGTTAGTTGACAAGGAGCTAGAGATATCTGGAAGTTGAATTTTGCCAACTGGAATTCTTTTCTTGTTGGCTTGAAGTTGGTTTGATTGCTTATTGTACCCTATGACTATTATTAAATGTTGTATCTTTTGTTTTTTTGACTCTTGATGAATTTTCACTGAGAGCATTTGACTAAGACAAATTCCTTGTGTGTCCAATCACACTTGGCCAATAAAGAATTCTGTTCTGTTCTGTTCTGTTCTGTTCTGTTCTGTTCTAGTCTAGTCTAGTCTAGTCTAGTCTAGTCACAGGTAGTCCTCAACTTGTGACCACAATTGAGCCCAACATTTACGTTGCTAAGTGAGACAATTGTTAACTGAGTTTTGCCCCATTTTTACAACTTTTCTTGCCACGTTTGTTAAGTGAATCACTGCAGGAATTCTCTATCTCCTCCTCTTCTCTGCCAATCTCACTCCCTTCTAGCACTGATGATGATACCCAGTTCAGGAGTGGGATTCTACCGGTTCGGACTGGTTCGGGCAACCAGATGTTAAAGTTACAGCTGGCTCACCGAACCGGTATTTCAAACAACTGTCTGGCCCCACCCACCCCTCCCAGGAGTTTCCACGTGGCCCATTTTCGATGGAGGTAAGTACAGGGTGTGCGCGGAGGCTCTGGGAGGGTGAAAAATGGGCCTTCTGGAAGTCCGGAAACAGGCCTATTTCCAGCTTCTGGAGGGCTTCCAAAGCCTGAGGGAGGCTGTTTTCGCCCTCCCAGAGGCCCAGAGGGGGCTTCTGGACACTTGGAAGAATGCAAATGGCCTCCCCGGGCTCAGGAAGCCCACCGGAAGCCGGAAACAGGAAGCCGGAAACAAGAAGCCGGAAACAGGAAGTTTTGATAGGCCACACCCACCATGGCCATGCCCACCCAGCAACCGGGCAGTGAACTGGTTGCTGGGATTTTTGAATGCCACCCCTGACCCGTTTGGCTCCTGAAACATTTACAAAGAGCACCAAGGACCCCATAGTCCTCCTCCTCCTTCCCCTCTTCCTTTCCACTCCTCCACCTCCACCACAAACCCCATTCCCTTCTAGCACTGATGTTACCTAGTTGAGCAGTGGAACATCTGCAAGAAAACAACCAAGCCTCACAGTCGTGCTCCCTGCAAATCCCGGGGTCACGTGATCCCCTTTTGCAACCTTCTGAAAGTCCACGGGGAAGCCAGATTCACTTAACAACTGTGTGACTAACTTCACAACTGCAGTGGTTCGCTTAACGGCGGCGGCAAGGAAGGTCATAGAAAGGGCAAAACTCAAATGGTTCATTAGCCACATACATTTTGGGCTGAATTGCGGTTGCGTGTCCTCCATAAATCTAAAAAGGAATGGGTGTATGGGTGACATCTACTTATCTGGTGATATCTTATTCACAGTTGATTTTTATGGGAAACAAATAAGTCTTGCCTTCCATGGGGCTGTAAGGTGTTTGCTTGCAATTCTTGGCTCATTTTTGTGACTAATCTATTTATCTCCCCCCTTTTTTTTCTTATTTTTTTCTTAGGGTTCCGTTCTAACCTCTGACCAGCTCAAAAAAATATTGCCAAATGTAAGTTCCTTGGGCTTTTGGGGTGGTGTTGCTTAGCTGCCCTGGAAGCTGTCCTCGGAAGTGTGAAAATTTGGAGTGGATGAGATGTTCTCTGGGCAGACACTGATCTGATCTGAGCCAGGTTTCCTGAAGCAGAAGTTATTTCTAGAACAAGGAGTGGGTTACCTTTATGGGAAACATAGAGGTAGATAAAGGTTTCTCCTAGAGTCATGACTCAGGAGGAGGAAGAGGAGGAGGGCGACTGTGAAGTTTGGTGTTTTCTTGCAGATGTTTCATTGCCCAACTAGGTATCAAAATCAGTGCTAGAAGGGGTGGGATTTGCAGGGAGGAGGAGGAGGAGGACTGTGTCATCCTTGGTGCTCTGAGCCCACCTAGCAACTCTTTGCTAAAATTTTTGAAAGCCCACCCCTGCTTAAGAACCAGTGTAAAAAGCATTGTAAAATCATTTGCAGTCCTGCTTAATGACCGCTGTGACTTATGACCATAATTCCGGGTTCAATTTTGGTCCCAAGTTGAGGATTACCTGTAGTAACTCTGAATGCAGTGATGCATAGAGAAAGTTTAATTAATCGAGTTTTAATTGAAGGAGGAAAAATGATGCAATCATTGGGAGAAAGAACTGATAGACATTTTCGAGTTTCACAAAGGGAGACGCTAGTTAGATTGTCGTTTGATAAACTTTGGATATTTTTTTTCCTATAGTAGGCCAGGCATTTTGCTGTCTTCGTAGTTTGCGGTCCATAAATTGTCAACTCTGTTAACAAAACCAGTGCTATTAGGCAGATGGAGGACTGCTGATATTGCATTGTTTACTAGAAAATCATTAAGAGGTTTTGGGGGAAAACAGGGTTGCATAAGTCAAGGATGGTCCATCAAAATCTGCCTGAGGTTCAAATATATATAGATTAAATCAGTGTGAATGTATGAAGATTTCAGGCCACTTTTTCCTGCTGTCATCCAACCTCTGGGTCCCTTCCCAATCCAATACAGGTAGTCTTTGACTTATGACCACAATGGAGTGCAAAACTTCTCTGGCTAAGTAAGGCAGCTGTTAAGTGAGCGTTGCCCCATTTTTACGACCTTTCTTGCCACAGTCGCTAAGTGAATCACTGCAATTGATAAGTGAGTAACCCAGTTGTTAAGCGGATCTTTCTTCCCCATTGATTTTGCTTATCAGAAGGTCGCAAAACGGGGAACACATGATCCCAGGACACGGCAATCGTCATAAATGCGAGCCGGTGGCCAAAGTGGCCGAATTTTGATCACGTGATTGTGGTGGAATGCTATGATGGTCGTAAGTGTGAAAAATGGTAATCAAGTCCCTTTTTTCACTACTGTTGTAACTTTGGTCACTAAACGAATGTCTGTAAGTTGGGAACTACCTGTACATGTTGTGAATCGGTATCGAAAGTCAGTTCTCAGGCAGATTTTGACTTTAAAGGGAAATTTGCAAGCCAAAGAATAAGAAGCGAGAGGAATAGGGGAAAAAAGAAACAGAGTTGAGCGCAAACATACTTGAGGTCAGCAGAGTGGGCAGCCATGAGGTTTCTGAGACTCTTGTCAGCAAGAGGACAACCAGAAAGGCTGAAAAAGAAGAGATGGAATATTTGGGTAAGCTAAAAAAAAAAAAAAAGTTGGGAAGATCAAAGCAAGGGGAAGAGGGAATAGAAGAAGGGTGAGCAATTAGAGCCACTTTATCACCGATGGACTTCAATTCCCAGAATTCCTGAGCCAGCCATTCCATGGCTGGCTCAGGAATTCTGGGAGTTGAAGTCCATTGGTCATAAAGTCGTCATATTTGCCCACCCCTGGAATAGAACCAAAGAATCCACACTTATAATTAAAAAAAAAAGATATATTTTTTTTAAAGAGACGGTCACAATCCGAAAAGAGTAAGGGTAGGTAAGGTCGACTAACCTGCGGTGAGAAGCATAATTTCCCGTGATGTGTCCGCTCCCATCACAGCCTGGGGTAGGGCAACTGAACGAAAATAATTATGGGGAAAAGAAAATGTGAGTGGCCAAAAAATATAAAGAAACCAGTAAGATTTGTGCATATGTGAAAAAAATCTAAAACTAGAAAAAAAAGGAGAAGATAATCTCTCTCTCTCTCTCTCTGTCATAGAAATTCGAGGAAGGGGGAATTATCAAAGAGTTTTAGGGGTTTTAGGTGTCCAATCACCTCCCAATGACCTTCAGACTGTTTCCTAGTATGATTTGATTGCTTGTTGTACTCTATGACTGTTATTAAGTGTTGTACCTTATGATTCTTGACTAATGTACCTTTTCTTTTATGTACACTGGGAGCATTTGCACCAAGACAAATTCCTTGTGTGTCCAATCACACTTGGCCAATAAAGAATTCTATTCTATTCTATTCTATTCTATTCTATTCTATTCTATTCTATTCTATTCTATTCTATTCCATTCCATTCCATTCCATTCCATTCTTATTCTTATTGTACCCTATGACTATTATTAAGTGTTGGACCTTATGATTCTTGACTCTTGATGAATGTATCTTTTCTTTTATGTACACTGAGAGCATTTGCACCAAGACAAATTCCTTGTGTATCCAATCACACTTGGCTAATAAAGAATTCTATTCTATTCTATTCTATTCTATTCTATTCTATTCTATTCTATTCTATTCCATTCCATTCCATTCCATTCCATTCCATTCTATTCTTATTGTACCCTATGACTATTATTAAGTGTTGGACCTTATGATTCTTGACTCTTGACGAATGTATCTTTTCTTTTATGTACACTGAGAGCATTTGCACCAAGACAAATTCTTTGTGTGTCCAATAACACTTGGCCAATAAAGAATTCTATTCTATTCTATTCTATTCTATTCTATTCTATTCTATTCTATTCTACTCTACTCTACTCTACTCTACTCTACTCTACTCTATACTATTCTAGAAGTTGTGGGAGCTTTCAAGCTTTCTTCACCTGAAGGCAAGATAAGAAGCCATGGATGGAAACTAATCAAGGAGAGAAGCAATCTAGAACTAAGGAGGAATTTCCTGACAATGAGAACAATCAGTGGATCAGTTTGCCCTCAGAAGTTGTGAATGCTCCATCACTAGAGGTCTTCAAGAAAAGATTGTCTGGGATGGTGTAAGGATTCCTGCCTTGGACAGGAGGTTGCACTAGTGACTAGAAGACCTTCAAGCTCCTTCCAGTTCTACGAGTCTATGTTTTGCCCTGTTGCATGAACCATGCCTTCTCATTAAACCATAGTTTATTCGTTTGTCATATACAATGTTATACGAACTCAACCACTGGATTCTGTTAACCAGTCATTTTTTTAGCTCTTCTGCTACCCAGTATGGCTATGTTAAGCAACTGGAAATTTCCTTTAAACTTTAAAGCAAATAAATGTTCCAAAAAGATTTAACCATCTCGAGTCTTGTACCATGGATTCTCTCAGGCTGGTCAACTTTTTAATTTGAATAGTGAGAATTGTGCCAAATCCTTTAATATTGTTCGCTAAGCAGCTGAATCCTCCAATGATTTAACCAGAGACTGAAGTTTATCTCAGCTCCCTGGAATATGAAAAGTTGAGAGGCCAAATGAGTTGAAGAGTAGATTTCAAAGGAAAAAAAGGGAGGTTTTTTTTTTCAGAGAATATACTCGGGCTGTGATTACCTAACCGGGGGTATGGGGTAATTTTAACTCTAATTCGGTTTATTGGACTTTATAGTGGTTTAATTCTTTTTAAATTATTTATTGTATTTGTATGTTTTAACTGTGAGCGCTTGAGTCTTCGGAGATGGGGCAGCATATAAGTCCAATAAATAAATAAATACAACCACAGGAAACATTGCCGATAAAAGTGTTCCTGTAAATATAAACTCTTATCCTTTTTTCCCCCTTTTGACATTCCTAGGCGTTAAAACAAGCCTGCTGATGATTTTTACCTTGCCATTTGTTGTGTCTTTATTCCAATAGACACATCACATCCGTTGCACACACACATACACACACCCCCTCCCTTTTCTCTTTGGAAAAAAATCACACCTCCCAATATGAATTTCAAAGACTTAGCAACCCTTGGGAATCTCAGAGCTACAGATGCTGGTTCATCTTTCTTGTCTCACAATTTTTTCCAAGCCCCCACAACCTTCTACCATCGCAGGGCAAGGAGAAATGCTGCTTGCCAAGGATGTTTCGAAGTGGGGGAGACATTTTGGAAATGGTAGTTTTCAGGGAATGTTGTGACAGCGTGCAAACAAGGAAGCGAAGCAATCTGTTTATCCAAAGTTGTTTTTCTGCTCCCACCGCATCCCCAAACATTCTAGCATGAATGTAAATAAAATGCATTTATCACTGCTTCAAGCAGACGTTAAGATTGGGGGTGGTTTGGATTAACCGTTCTGCCCTCCCCCTGCCCATTCTTAAATCGTGGCAAAGCTTCAAGAGAACATATGGAATGGCTCTTCATATCAACAGCTTTTGGGTTAAATTAAAATCTTTCCTGTTATGAAATATGAATGAATCTTGGGTGGGATTTTTAATGCAGAAACATAGACGGCAGAAAAAAAGCGATTAGCAATTCATGGAATCTGTCCTTCGAGAGGTTTTTTTTCTTTTTAATATAAGGTGGTCTCTGAGCATGATTGTTCGCTTACAAATGCAAGATGTTTCATTACCCAACTAGGCAATATCATCAATGCTAGAAGAGAGGGGGGTTTATGGAGAGGAATAGGAAGAGGAGGAGAAGGACAGCAACTTTGGGGTCCTTGGGGCTCTTTCAGCTGGGTTGTTTTCTTGCAGACATTTCATTACCCAAACTAGCTAACATCATCAGTGCTAGTCATTTTTGATACATTTATTTATTATTTTAAAATTATTTTCAATTTTGTAATTTTTGCCAGGTGATGGACATGTGTTTATCCCAAGCATGTTTAAACTCAGTTATTGATGACTGACCCACCACCTCTCCTGGAAGTTGGTTCCAAATTTCCAACTCCTCTTTCTGTGAAATCATACTTTTTCACATGACGTTTGAACTTTCCAGGTCTTAAAGACTCCCTGACACATTCATCCAGCAAAGTTATCTCTTCTTTCATAGATTTGTATCACAGAAGCCAATGGTGGGAAGGATCCCTTGGATGGAGTCTACCCCCTGCTAAACACAGGAATCCAAATGCCAAAGCAAGCTAGAGAAAGATGGGGGGTGGGATATCTATTGCAGTAGGTTTATGGTAGACTAGAAGCTGTTTTGGACCTTCTGTTAGCTGAGTACAGTAACATGGGTCTTCAAACTTGACGGCTTCAAGACTTGTGGACTTCAACTCCCAGAATTCCTCTTCCAGTCATGTTAGCTCAGGAATTCTGGGAGTTGAAGTCCACAAGCCTTAAACTTGCCAAGTTTGAAGATCCTTGCAATAACAGATCGTTAATAGAACAGTTACTGTTGAAATCTAGCTTTGTTTTGGGATCACCCGTTAACAGCAGAGTGATGGTAGATCAAATTGGTTGACTGATAATAGATTTTCATATTTTCACATTTGTTTAATGCCATATAGTAATTCAATAAATAGAGATCTAGAAGTTCAGATATTGTGGGCCTGTTTTGCAACAGTGGGGGGGAACTACTGAAATATATTTATCTGTATTCAACCAGAGACATACAATTATGTGAACAGATAGTCCTTGACTTACAACAGTTCATTTAGTGAATGTTTCGAATTACGTCGTCACTGAAAAAAGTGACCATTACGACCATTTTTCTCATGACCGTTGCCGCATCTCCAGGGTCACATGATCAAAATCCAGACGCTTGGCAACTGATTCATATTTATAATGGTTGCAGTGTCCCCGGGGGGGGGGGTCTCAAGTGATCCCCTTTTGGGACCTTCTGACAAGCAAAGTCAAGGAGGAAGCCAGATTCACTTAACAACCGGGTTACTAACTTGCCAACTGCAGTGATTCACTTAACAATGGTGGCAAGAAAGGTCATAAAATGGGGCAAAACCCACTTGACAAGCGTCTCGTTTAGCGACATAAATTTTGGGCTCAATTGTGGACGTAAGTCGAGGACTACCTGCATTGTTACTCCTTTTTTAGGCACATTTTTCTGGTTTGGTTTTGTTGTCTTTTTGTCTTTCCCCCTTTGTCTTTTCTTCTTTTGACATTTTTGTTCTCTTTTTTGTCTTTTTCTCTGTTTTTTTTTTTGCATTTTAAGTTTGGAAATAAAATAAAACAAAAAATTATAAAGGGAGTTTGTCCCCTCTCGGATCTTTTATGGCACAACTGCTTAGCCAAGCGGGCAGACTCACGTGAGTAACTCTTTCTTGATTTCCTTGGAAAGGAACTTCAGCTTGAAGTTGGTTAAGGTGATTTCCCCGGGATATTTTCTTTCCTCGAAGTTTTCTTCTGGGACTTCTTGTTCGTCGGCTTCCGAGGAGGCAAATGAACGGGCGGCGGGCTCCGACTGCAAAAAAGCAAACCCAGAAAATAGTCTGGAGGGAGGGTTGTCTCAGTCATCCAGGTCATGGCTGTTCCAAAGGTGCTTTTTTTCAAGAGGCAACTGGACTTTCTTGGGGTTTTTTTTTAAGACATTTTGCTTCTCATCCAAGAAGCTTCTTGGATCAGAAGTGAAACGTATTCAAAGAAAAACCAGAAAATCCAGTTGCCTCTTGAAAATGCACCTTTGGAACAACCATTAGTTTAGTTACCTATCTTAGCCTAAGCCACCTCACGGGGTTGTTGTTGAGGAGAAAATAGCAGGAAGAAGGAGTGTTAGATATGTTTGCTGCTTGAGTTATTGGTAGAAATAATATTTATTTATTTATTTATTTATTGCTTGGACTTATATACCACCCTATCTCCCGAAGGACTCAGGGCGGCTCACATCATAAAAACACACAATACAAAATTTAAAAAATTATTAAAATTATTATTAAACCAGAAGCCAAACAATTATCTAAAACCCATAAAAACTAGACATAAGAACGTATTTAAAAAAACTAATAAAGGCGGGATATAATTAATTAAATACATCTGTCCTCAACTTTAATTCTGTGCTTACGTAATCTGTGTTGTCTGACCACAGGGAATAGCAATAGAATTCAGACTTATATACTGCTTCACAGTGTCTTTTAAAGCCCTAAGCAGTTTTACGGAGTCAGCCTATTGCTCCCAACAATCTGGGTCCTCATTTTACCGACCTTGGAAGGATGTAAAGTTGAGTCCACCTCGAGCCGTTCAGAATTGAACTCCTGGAGTGAGCACTGAATTAGCCTGCAGTTCTGCATTCTAACCACTGCGCCACCACGAACAGACCCATTTTTGAGGGTTACTTGTAATCATGGAATCCAACTTAATTGCCAAAGCACCAGAAGGCAAGACAAGAAACAATGGGTGGAAACTAATTAAGGAGAGAAGCAACCTGGGATTAAGAAGAAACTTCCTAACAGCGAGGACAATTAACCAATGGAACAGCTCGCCTCCAGAAGTTGTGGGTGCTTCATCACTGGAGGTTTTTAAGATAAGATGGGACAACCACCTATCTGAAATGGTGCAGATAACCTACTTGAGCAGGGAACTGGACTAGAAGACCTCCAAGGTCCCTTCCAGTTCTATTCTGATTATGGACCAACTCAAAGGGCTGATGAATGAAGGCAAATATATGTGTCCCAGGATAATATGGTAGGATCCAATCTGGGTTGGTCACTGACTGGGACTAGAGATTTCTCTTCTGAGCTTTTGTGCTGGAGCCCACATTCAGGGATCTTCGCTGTAGCTAGAGAGAAATTCCCTGAGGATGGGCTCCAGCACGATGTTCTGACCCAGCTCCCGAAACATGACAAACCCTCTGAAGTGAACTGAAAGGTTCCTTTAATTAAGAATGCTGGCAGCTCCAGTAAAAAGTTTCTCTCACAGCAGGCTAACAAGTCTGTCTGGCCAGAAGGTGAATAATTGTCTGCCACATCTATTCATCTCCACCCCCTGCCTTTTATCCCCAGAGCTAGGGTGGGGCCTCGCTAGGAGCGGTGGCTCTTCCTTCCCAAGGATCGGCTTATAGAATTCCACTGCTCTCCTCTCCTCGCATTCTGGCAAAATTTCTCTCGTAGGCTAACAAGTCCAGCTGGCCGGAAGGTGAATAATTGTCTGCCACATCTATTCATCTCCACCCCCTGCCTTTTATCCCCAGAGCTAGGGTGGGGCCTCGCTAGGAGCGGTGGCTCTTCCTTCCCAAGGATCGGCTTATAGAATTCCACTGCTCTCCTCTCCTCGCATTCTGGCAAAATTTCTCTCGTAGGCTAACAAGTCCAGCTGGCCGGAAGGTGAATAATTGTCTGCCACATCTATTCATCTCCGCCCCCTGCCTTTTATCCCCAGAGCTAGGATGGGACTTCGCTAGCAGCGGTGGCTCTTCCTTTCCAAAGATTGGCTCATAGATTTCCACTGCTCTCCTCTCCTCTGCCTTCTGTGCATCTGCACATCAGGCATTGGACTCAGCTGTTCCTCCTCTTCCTCATCAGCCACCTCCAGACCTGGGGGCTGTTGACTCTCTATCTGATGGCCCAGACTGTACCTCTCTCTCTCTCTCTCTCTGATAGCTCCATTCCCTCTTCCCCCTCGGTGCTCTCAGGTTGCCTTGATGCTGACCCCGACTCCCACGCCCCCTCCTCCTCCTCTGATTCGGTTGCTGGAGGGGCTGGTGGCCAACAGGCCACAACACACGAATCTGAAAGCTTAGAAGACAAAAACTCTGATCCCAGTGACCGACCCAGATTGGATCCTACATCAAAGGGCTGGCATCAACCTTGGTAGTCTGAAAGCATATCTTCCCACGCCCTCGCCTTTATGGTCCAAGAAAGTAGGGAAGGTCCCTTTTCCCTTTTGAGATGCTTTCTCCACTTCCTACCCCCTCTCTTCCTCCTGTCTCCCATCCCCACAGCCCATTACACTCAGGCAGGGGTGGGATTCAAAAATCCCAGCAACCAGTTCGCTGCCCAGATGCTGGGTGGGCATGGCCATGGTGGGCGTGGCCTACCAGAACTTCCGGAAGGACTGTTTTTCGCCTTCCCAAGGGTCCAGAGGCTTCCCTCGGGCCTCTGGGAGAGCGAAAATGGCCTCCCCCAGGCTCTGGAGGCCCTCCGGAAGCCGGAAACAGGCCCGTTTTGCAACTTCCAGTAGTTATTTTCCTCCCCTCCCAGAGTGTCACGTGGGCCACGTGGAGAATTCTGGGAGGGGAGGGACAGGGTGGGTGGGGCCAGCCAGTCGGTTCAAATACTGATTCGCTGAACCAGATGTAAATTTAACATCCGGTTCGCCCAAGCCGGTCCGCACCGGTAAAATCCAAACCCTGCACTCAGGGTTCAGTGCTGAATCTTCTGCCCACCCTAAGAAACGAAGCAACGTCAGGGTAGCCTTGCAACGGCTCCTCTTTACCTCCTCCAGTTCCTCTTCTCGTTGCCGATTTGGTTTGGTGTAGTCGATGGGCCCGTCCCACTCATCCTGGCGAGACGTGTGGCTGGACTGGGGTGAGGTCATGGTGCTGCTCGTGGCACTGGTGCAGTTTTGGCGTTGGGACACGTCGGGGTATTTGATGCTGGGGCTGCTGCTGCAGCTGCTGCTGCTGGGGAAGGCGCTTTCACGTTTGCGATGCTTGTTCATGCTTAAATCCAGGGTCCCATTTTCATCCACTTCGATGTCCATGGACTGAAATGTGGAAACCGCAAGAACAAATTTATAATACTTTTGTGAGACGTCTGTGATTGTGGGGGAACATGTGAGAAACAACTTGAATAAAAGGAAATGCATGAGTCATCTTTCCGATGAGAGGAGAATATTTGTAGCTCAGGGTTGAAATGAGGGGCCCTTGGTGCTCTCTGAGCTTGGTTCTTTTCTTGCAGACGTTTCATTACCAAACTAGGTAACATCATCAGTGCTAGAAGGGAATGAGGTTTGTGGAGAAGAGGAGGAGGAAGGGGAGGAGGAGGAGGAGGACTGTGAGGAGGAGGAAGACTGTGGGTTCCTTGGTGCCCTCTGAGCTTGGTTGTTTTCTTGCAGATGTTTCATTACCAAACTAGGTAACATCATCAGTGCTAAAAGGACCTTATATATAAATACAGAGCAAACCTCATCCCTTTTTAGTATTGATGATGTTATCTAGTTTGGTACTGAAGCTTCGGCAAGAAAACAGCCCAACTCAGAGAGCACCAAGGACCTCTCATATTCATCTATTAAAGACAAACCTAGGAAGGAACCAATCCAATCGAATCCCAGTATTTTATTATGATCGTAGAACAGAATATGAAGAAAGAATCATTTGGAATTATTTTCTGAGAAAATTAGGAATTGAGAGTGTAGTTACTGTTTTTGTGTTAAATTCTTTTTTTCTCTGGAGTAGAACCCATTTATAAACACGTAGTATAAAGTATAAAGAGGGAATGTATATAGCAAAATGGGAGAGATATTAGAAATACGCTGATAGGAAACAAACCCAATATATTTGAACCATACATTTCTCCCTTTACTAAGGATCTTTTCACCTTGAACCTACAGGAGACCTACCTTATGCCTGAATAAAAAGAGATTAATCTAACTGTCCATCTTGGATCCTATTTAGCAAAGGGCACACTGGGCTAAGCACCTTATTGTGATTTATGGCTTGCATTTTTACATTGTGAGTTGCCTAGAGTTTCTGTATCAGTGAGGTGGGTGATATTCAAATTAAATAAATAAACAAATAAACAACAAACACATAAATAAATACAAGTTGTCCTCAATGCATGACTGCAACTGAGCCCAGAATTTCTGCTGCTAAGTGGGACATTTGTTTAAGTGAATTTTGCCTCATTTTACAACCTTTCTTGCCACAGGTGTTAAGTGAATCACTTGCAGTCATTAAGTGAGGAACATGGTGGTTAAGTGAATCTGGCTTTGCTTGTCAGAAGGTTGCAAAAAAGAGACCCTGGGACACTGCCACAATGGTCATGAATGCAAGTCACTTGCCCAGCACCTGATTTTGGATCGCTGCTGTGGTTGTGCAGAAAATTGTCACCGGTCCCTTTCTTTTTTCAGTAGCAATCTCGAAAGGGCCACTAAATGAACTGTCGTAAGTTGAGGACTACCTGTCATCGATCCATGGGGCTGCTCCCGCTTGCCCGCTCACCTTGCTGGAAAGATCTTGCTGCTTGGTGCTGAGGTTTTCGGGCATTTCCCAACAGCGGGTGGAGAGGTTCAAAATGGCCGTGGCAGCCATGTGGGCGGCTTCGGCATCGTGGGAGTAGTCGAAGCCTGTGGATGAAGACGAAGCGTTCTTCACGTAACTGCTGGAAGGGCTGTGGCTGGGGGAAGTGGAAACCTTTGGAAAAGGTTTGCCTGCAAAAGGGGAGCAAGAGAGGCAGAAAGGTACACATGGTGCTGGGGTTCGGCCATCTTATTTCTCGCTCCCTCGTCTTTCCTGCAGGAATTCAACACAGCATGTTGAAACCTCCCTCCTCTATTTTTCCTACAAATAGGAAGCCGGTTTGGTTTAGTGGCTAAGGCACCAATATAGAAAGTGGGAGGATGTGAGTTCTAGTCCTGCCTTAGGCATAAAAGTCAGCTGGGTGACTTTGGGCCAATCCCCAGGGGATTGTGAGTACTAGTCCCGCCTTAGACAAGAAAGCTGGCTGGGTGACTTTGGGCCAATCACCAGGGGACTGTGAGTTCTAGTCCGGCCTCAGACATAAAAGTCAGCTGGGTGACTTTGGCCAATCACCCAGAGGATTGTGAGTTCTAGTCCTGCCTTAGACAAGTAAGCTGGCTGGGTGACTTTGGGCCAATCACCAGGGAACTGTGAGTTCTAGTCCTGCCTTAGACAAGAAAACTGGCTGGATGACTTTGGGCCAATCACCAGGGGACTGTGAGTTCTAGTCCGGCCTTAGACATAAAAGTCAGCTGGGTGACTGTGGCCAATCACCCAGAGGATTGTGAGTTCTAGTCCTGCCTTAGACAAGTAAGCTGGCTGGGTGACTTTGGGCCAATCACCAGGGAACTGTGAGTTCTAGTCCGGCCTCAGACATAAAAGTCAGCTGGGTGACTTTGGCCAATCACCCAGAGGATTGTGAGTTCTAGTCCTGCCTTAGACAAGTAAGCTGGCTGGGTGACTTTGGGCCAATCACCAGGGAACTGTGAGTTCTAGTCCTGCCTTAGACAAGAAAACTGGCTGGATGACTTTGGGCCAATCACCAGGGGACTGTGAGTTCTAGTCCGGCCTTAGACATAAAAGTCAGCTGGGTGACTTTGGCCAATCACCCAGAGGATTGTGAGTTCTAGTCCTGCCTTAGACAAGTAAGCTGGCTGGGTGACTTTGGGCCAATCACCAGGGAACTGTGAGTTCTAGTCCTGCCTTAGACAAGAAAACTGGCTGGATGACTTTGGGCCAATCACCAGGGACTGTGAGTTCTAGTCCGGCCTTAGACATAAAAGTCAGCTGGGTGACTTTGGCCAATCACCCAGAGGATTGTGAGTTCTAGTCCTGCCTTAGACAAGTAAGCTGGCTGGGTGACTTTGGGCCAATCACCAGGGAACTGTGAGTTCTAGTCCTGCCTTAGACAAGAAAACTGGCTGGATGACTTTGGGCCAATCACCAGGGGACTGTGAGTTCTAGTCCGGCCTCAGACATAAAAGTCAGCTGGGTGACTTTGGCCAATCACCCAGAGGATTGTGAGTTCTAGTCCTGCCTTAGACAAGTAAGCTGGCTGGGTGACTTTGGGCCAATGACCAGGGAACTGTGAGTTCTAGTCCTGCCTTAGACAAGAAAACTGGCTGGATGACTTTGGGCCAATCACCAGGGGACTGTGAGTTCTAGTCCGGCCTTAGACATAAAAGTCAGCTGGGTGACTTTGGCCAATCACCCAGAGGATTGTGAGTTCTAGTCCTGCCTTAGACAAGTAAGCTGGCTGGGTGACTTTGGGCCAATCACCAGGGAACTGTGAGTTCTAGTCCTGCCTTAGACAAGAAAGCTGGCTGAGTGACTTTGGGCCAATCACCAGGGGACTGTGAGTTCTAGTCCGGACTCAGACATAAAAGTCAGCTGGGTGACTTTGGCCAATCACCCAGAGGATTGTGAGTTCTAGTCCTGCCTTAGACAAGTAAGCTGGCTGGGTGACTTTGGGCCAATCACCAGGGAACTGTGAGTTCTAGTCCTGCCTTAGACAAGAAAACTGGCTGGATGACTTTGGGCCAATCACCAGGGGACTGTGAGTTCTAGTCCGGCCTTAGACATAAAAGTCAGCTGGGTGACTTTGGCCAATCACCAGAGGATTGTGAGTTCTAGTCCTGCCTTAGACAAGAAAACTGGCTGGATGACTTTGGGCCAATCACCAGGGGATTGTGAGTTCTAGTCCGGCCTTAGACATAAAAGTCAGCTGGGTGACTTTGGCCAATCACCCAGAGGATTGTGAGTTCTAGTCCTGCCTTAGACAAGAAAGCTGGCTGGGTGATTTTGGGCCAATCACCAGGGGACTGTGTGTTCTAATCCCGCCTTAGACAAGAAACTCCGCTGGTCTATATTGGTGTAATTGACTAGAGTATACCATATATAAATAACCACAAAACTCCCCATAAATTCATTCCCACAATGACTGTCTGTATCCAGACCCAACTTACATTTAAAGGCTTTAGGTGAGGTTTCGCTAGACTGAATCTTTGGGGCAAGCATGCGTTTGCCAAAAACCTGAGCGTCGAAACTTGCATAATCGAAGGTGACTTTGGAGTACTTCTCCAGCTCCTTGGCCAAGTTGGCCCTTGGCGTGGAAGGAACCATGTTGGGCCTGTAACTTCCATACTGAGGCACCTCGAGTTGCTTCACAAAACACATAGGCCTGAAGGAAAGAGTAAAGGGAGGGAAGGCACTTTTGTAAGACATTTATGATTCTGGGGGAACGTGTGATGAACAACTTGGCTAAAAGGAAATGCTTGAACCATCTTTCCAGTAAGAGGAAAATATTCGTAGCTCAGGGTTTGAAATGAGGAGTCCTTGGTGCTCTCTGAATTGGCTGTTTTCTTGCAGATGCTTTATTACTTAACTAGGTAATACTATCAGGGCGAGGAGGAGGAGGAGGAAGAAGAGGAGGAGCAGGAGGAGGAAGAGCAGGAAGAGGAAGAGAACTGTGGGGACTGTTAAGTTTGCATGAAGAGACAGACGCGGAGTGCTTCAAGCTCTTGGTTTATTAGTGACTACAGCTCAGAACGAACCCTCTTTGGCTGGGCTGCGGCTGCTACTTATAGCCAGCAGCCACAGTTGCCAGCCAATCAGAGTGCAGGGTTTTCCCACACTTTTTAAACCAATCATTTCTTACATTTTACAAGAACAGTTCAAACTAAACCAATGACTTTAAACCTGCATACATAACACCCCTCCCCACTAGGTTCAGTCCATACTCAAACCCCAGCCTATCTAATGTATTCTTTTAAATAGGTGGGGCTCTTACGTGTACATTGAGACCTACATGGTTCAGATGTTTTAAGGTTCTCACCTTGTGAGGGAGGAAATGTGTCTGCTGACATTTCCTTACTAGGACTTGTAGTAATGGTAGAACCTGTTTGGTTACTACAACCTGGTCTCTCCTCCCAATCCATCTCCAACCCAATGTCAGCACCTAAATCAGGTAGTGATGTGCAATCTTCCATTTGTGAAAATGGTTGTTGGTATTGTGACAGGTTTTGGGATGGTTCCTGTCGTGTTAGCTTGTTACACATGGGGTTGATTCTTGCTTGTTCATTACACTCATGATCCTCCCTTCCCCTAGAAGAGGTATTAGGTATGGGAACTAGAGAGGAACAATGCGATGTTCCTGAGGTAACCTGGATCTAAGCTGATCAATGTGTCTGCTCCAGAGGACACCATCCTCTGTTTGTACCCTGTAAGATCGAGGGCCTGTGATTTGGGTTATCTCAGCAGGAATCCATAAAGGTTCACCCATAAGGTTCTTAGCATAAACAGAATCACCCACAGTGAACGTGCGAACTTTGCTAGTGGAATCTAGTGGTGCATTGGGTGCGTAAGTGGGATGAAGGCGGTCAAGGGGAGACCTGAGTTTCCTACCCATCAACAATTCAGCTGGGGACAAATTAGTTGAGGGGTTGGGAGTGATATGCTGGACACTGAGAAGTTTTTCAACTCTCTCAGTGATATCCCCTGGACCCAATTGCTGAAGTTTTTCCTTGGTAAATCGCATACGTTCAGCCCGCCATTAGCGAAGGATGCCCAGGGGCTGTCAGGGCATGTCTGATACCCTGCTGTGCTAGATATGATTCAAAAGGTTGGATGTAAATTGAGGACCATTGTCAGAAACGAGTACATCAGGTAACCCGTGAGTTACAAAAAGCTTTTAAAGCTGTTTGATGACAGCATCAGTTGTGGTGGATGCCATAGGGATGACCTCTAGCCATTTGGAATATGCATCTACTATAATAAGGAAAGTGTGCCCTCTGGTAGGGCCAGCAAAATCAATGTGAATCCTGGACCATGGGCCCCTAGGACATTCCCATTCCTGTGTGGGGGTGAGAGGTGGGGCAGGCCTTACTACCTGACCGTTGGGACAGGATGCAACCCAGTGTTCAACCATTTTGTCAATACCTGGCCACCATACATAACTCCTGGCCAATCCCTTCATTCTGACAATACCTGGATGATCCTCATGTAACATTTCCAAAACCTCTTTTTGCAGTTTTGCAGGAATAACCACCCTGTTACCGCACAAAATACATCCTCTTAATAAAGATAATTCAGTTTGCCTGGATTTAAAAGGTTGGGCAAGTTGACGTAGATCTTGAAGAGGCCAACCTTTCTTAATCCAGCCTATAACAGGAGCCAATAAAGTGTCTTTGGCAGTCTCTCTGGCAATTTCAGCAGCGTGTACTGGAAGCTTGGCAACAGTTTCTAGGAAAAAGGTGTAAGTCTCAGGAGCAAAGTCCTCAGTGTGAGAAGGAAGTGGGCAGTGACTCAAAGCATCTGCATGCCCAATGTCTTTGCCAGGCCTGTGGATGAGTTTGTATGAATAAGCAACAAGAAATTCAGTCCACCTCAGCATTCTTGGTGACAGGATAGTGGGCGTAGGTTTGTCTCCTGCCACAATGCCTAACAGAGGTTTGTGATCTGTGACAATGGTAAATGTTCTCCCATATAAATACTCATGGAATTTCTTGACAGCTGCAACAATTGCCAAGGCTTCCTTGTCCAGTTGGCTGTAGTTCCTCTCTGCTTTGGTCAAGGTGCAGAGTAAAATGCAATAGGAGCTTCCCTCCCACTGGGAAGCCTGTGGCTCAAAACCCCCCTCACTCCAAAAGGGGATGCATCACAAGTCAGTACAACAGGCAAATTCTCAGAGAACTGTATCAGTACAGCATCATACGTGATTAGTCTTTTAATATTGTTAAATGCAGATTGTTCTTTTCTGCCCCAGACCCACGCAACTTTTTGTCTAATAATCTGTGCAGTGGTTCTGCAATGGTTGCCTTCTGAGGTAGGAACATGTGATAAAAGTTAATGAGTCCAAGGAAGGCTTGCAAATCTGTTTTACATTTTGGTCTAGAGGCTTCTTTGATTGCCTGAACCTTGGCATCTGTGGGGTGGATACCATGCTTGTCAATCATATAGCCCAAGAACTCAACCTTGTCAGTTCTAAGAGTGCATTTTTCTTCCTTGAGTTTTAACCCCGCTTTTTTGAATCTGGTAAGGACTTCTCTGAGTCTCTCTTGTAACTGAGTGTCATTTTCAGCAGAGATTAACACATCATCAAAGTAAGGTACTACCCCTGGCAGTCCTTGGAGCATCCTTTCCATAAGGCTTTGGAAGATGCCTGGTGCCACGCTTACTCCAAACTGTAACCTTTACATTTGAAAGCACCTCTATGAGTCACAATGGTTTGGGCCTCTGCAGTGGCATCATCAACTGTTAACTGTTGAATGCCTGGGCCAGATCCAATTTGGCAAAGACTGTACCCCTGCCAAGTGAATGTAGTAAATGATGCACCACTGGAACTGGATATGCACTCTGTTGAAGCGCATGGTTCAATGTCCCCTTATAGTCTCCACAGATTCTCACTGACCCATCAGTCTTGACTGGTGTGACTATGGGTGTCTCCCACCTGGAGTGGTCAGTGGGCTCTAAAACTCCTTGAGCTATTAGTTTATCTAATTGTGCATCAATTTTTTCTTTTAAGGCAAATGGGACCCTTCTGGGCTTTAAGTGAATTGGTGGCACCTTGGGATCTAGATTGAAAGTGATAGGGGTCCCCATATACTTGCCCAATCCGTCGCTGAAGACCTCTGGAAACTCAGACTTCAAGGCCTCCTCCCATTCAGTGTTGCTCATGTGATTGATGCCAGTCACCTCAATGCCTAGTGGATTGAGCCACTCAAGTCCCAGCAAGCTTGGGCGATCCTTGTCCACGATGGTCAGGGGCAAGCGTTTGGTGTGGCCTTTGAACTTCACGTTGAATTCTCTTGTTCCAACTACTGGAATCTTGTTCCCTTGGTAGTCTTTAAGAGTCAGTGCTTGCTTCTTGAAATGTTTCTTCTGAATGTTTGGGAGTAGTCTGTGAATAGTGTCCCATGACACCATAGATAAATATGAGCCTGAGTCCACTTACATTTGGCAGGGCCTTCCTTCAATTAGTACCTTGACATGCACTTTTCTGTTATTGATAGAAGAAGAATGACCAATAGTTACTGTCTGATGAGTTTCATTCTTCCCCTTTGCTTCTGTGCTGCCCCATTTTCTCACTGAGGTTGTTGGGCTTGAATTCTTTGTCAGGAAACTTCCTTCTGTTGGGTGGAGTTCTGGATGATTTGCAGACTCTTGCTAGGTGTCCTCTTTTTTCACAACGGAGGCAGAAGGTATCTAGGAACTTGCATTCAGTGCGGGGGTGGCTTCCCCCACAACCTCTGCAGTAGAAATCTTGCCTCTTTCTTCCCAGGTCTTTCTTTTTCCGCTCCATTCTGAGTCTATAAATTCCTTCCTCCACCTCACTACAGTCTGACTCAGAATCTATTTGCTCACAGTGAGTTGTTGTGGACTTTTCCACGTCAGGATGGCTTGTGGCCTTGTTAATTTTCTTCATGGCTGCTGCTGAGGACTTGGTAGCTTCTGCTGAAGAGGACTCTTCTACTGCTTCCTTCAGCGTGATCTTAGGTCTTAGTAATAACTTGCTCTGAAGCACCTTGTCTTTAAGGCCCAGAAAAAATCGATCGCGCATGGCCTCTTCTAAACTGTTAAATTCACAAGCACCCCCAATGTCTCTTAAACTTGCCACGAATGGTCGTTTCGTTTTCCCCCTGATCACGACGGTAAAACTCGTGTCTCTTAATGAGGCACGATACTTGTGGCGCGTAATGGGCTCTTAACAGCTTTTCCAAGTCAGGCCAGTCCATTACCTTCACGTCTGCAGCTCCCGCCAATGCCTTCGCCATCTTGAAAACTGCCGGACCGCATGCGTGAGAGAAGACCTCCCCGCTTCTCAGAATGTCGGCAAGATCGTTTCCTTCCAGATACATTTGGAAACAATCTGCATACGTCTCCCAGTCTTCTGCCGTCAGATCGAACGGGGCTGGGGGGCTATTCAGTGCAGCCATCTCTCTCTTCTTCTGTTCCACGTTGCCTTCTTCTTCAGGGAGATCCCACCTTCGTCGCCAGTGTTAAGTTTGCATGAAGAGACAGATGCGGAGTGCTTAAAGCTCTTTGTTTATTAGTGACTACAGCTCAGAACGAACCCACTTTGGCTGGGCTGCAGCTGCTACTTATAGCCAGCAGCCGCAGTTGCCAGCCAATCAGAGTGCAGGGTTTTCCCGCACTTTTTAAACCAACCATTTCTTACATTTTACAAGAACAGTTTAAACTAAACCAATGACATACTTTCCTTATTATAGTAGATGCATATTCCAAATGGCTGGAGGTCATCCCTATGGCATCCACCACAACTGATGCTGTCATCAAACAGCTTTAAAAGCTTTTTGTAACTCACGGGTTACCTGATGTACTCGTTTCTGACAATGGTCCTCAATTTACATCCAACCTTTTTGAATCATATCTAGCACAGCAGGGTATCAGACATGCCCTGACAGCCCCTGGGCATCCTTCGGCTAATGGCCGGGCTGAACGTATGGTACGATTTACCAAGGAAAAACTTCAGCAATTGGGTCCAGAGGATATCACTGAGAGAGTTGAAAAACTTCTCAGTGTCCAGCATATCACTCCCAACCCCTCAACTAATTTGTCCCCAGCTGAATTGTTGATGGGTAGGAAACTCAGGTCTCCCCTTGACCGCCTTCATCCCACTTACGCACCCAATGCACCACTAGATTCCACTAGCAAAGTTCGCACGTTCACTGTGGGTGATTCTGTTTATGCTAAGAACCTTATGGGTGAACCTTTATGGATTCCTGCTGAGATAACCCAAATCACAGGCCCTCGATCTTACAGGGTACAAACAGAGGATGGTGTCCTCTGGAGCAGACACATTGATCAGCTTAGATCCAGATTACCTCAGGAACATCGCAATTGTTCCTCTCTAGTTCCCATACCTAATACCTCTTCTAGGGGAAGGGAGGATCATGAGTGTAATGAACAAGCAAGAATCAACCCCATGTGTAACGAGCTAACACGACAGGAACCATCCCAAAACCTGTCACAATACCAACAACCATTTTCACAAATGGAAGATTGCACATCACTACCTGATTTAGGTGCTGACATTGGGTTGGAGATGGATTGGGAGGAGAGACCAGGTTGTAGTAACCAAACAGGTTCTACCATTACTACAAGTCCTAGTAAGGAAATGTCAGCAGACACAAGGTGAGAACCTTAAAACATCTGAACCATGTAGGTCTCAATGTACACGTAAGAGCCCCACCTATTTAAAAGAATACATTAGATAGGCTGGGGTTTGAGTATGGACTGAACCTAGTGGGGAGGGGTGTTATGTATGCAGGTTTAAAGTCATTGGTTTAGTTTGAACTGTTCTTGTAAAATGTAAGAAATGATTGGTTTAAAAAGTGCGGGAAAACCCTGCACTCTGATTGGCTGGCAACTGCGGCTGCTGGCTATAAGTAGCAGCCGCAGCCCAGCCAAAGTGGGTTTGTTCTGAGCTGTAGTCACTAATAAACAAAGAGCTTGAAGCACTCCGCGTCTGTCTCTTCATGCAAACTTAACAGGGTGTAGATACTGTTTTGTGTTCAAATTCTTTTTTTCCTCTGGAGTAGAACCCGTTTATAAACACGTAGTATGAAGTAAAACCAGGGAATGTATATAGCAAAATGGGAGAGATAGTAGAAATATGCTTTTAGGAAACAATATTTCTAAGTGTTATCAGTTTTCATATCTGATAGAAAAAGCATGTCTTAAGAGTGATAGTAAAATCCTATACTACAGATTTAATTCAATAGGATGAAAAAGCTGATACCAGTTCACAAATCGTTCAGGCATTATTAGATCTCATGACCTTGTCTGTTTTGGGAAAGTTTGATTTCATTAGTTCTGATTTATTTCTGGCTCTGCTTTCGATCTGAAGGACTAACAAAGTTGGAAGTGTCCACTGATAGTTTTTAGACTGGCAGGAATACTTGCTCAACTCAGTTACCGGTTCCTGGACTTTTTATTTCCCTCAACCCTGAAAGTAAATGCTCTGTTATTGAACTTTTTAAAAATATTATTCCAGCTTTAACATATTCAGATTACAGAAGATAACAGAATAATATGGTTGGAAGGAACTGATCAAGCAAGTGACCCTCTATCCAGTTTCTTCTTAAAAGCCTCCAGTGATGAAGCATCCACAACTTCTGAAGGCAAGTTGTTCCACTGATTAATTGTTCTCATTGTCAGGAAATTTCTCCTTAGTTCTAAGTTGCTTCTCTCCTTGATTAGTTTCCATCCATTGTTTTTTTGTCCAGACTTCAGGGGCTTTGGAGAATAGATTGACCCCCTCTTCTCTGTGATAGCCCCTCGAGTATTGGAAGACTTCTATCGTGTCACTCATACGCTTTCTCTTTGTTAGACTACAGCTGTTCCCTTAATTGTTAATCAGAGCTGAAGAAGCTTCTTGGATGAGAAGCGAAACGTCTTCAAAGAAAAACCACAAAGTCCAGTTGCCTCTTGGGAAAAAAGCACCTTTGTTAATCATACGGTTTAGCCTGAGATGCAGAGATCTCAATCAATGGCGCTGTGATTCTAAGTAAAGAGATTTCTGGAATTAAAACCTGGTCCTTCTTTTGCAATCTAGCCCTGCAGCAGCTACAATAGGTGGCACATGGATGCAGTCTCTAATCAGCTCATCATTTGAAGTGCAGAGAGCAAGTTTATTAACCCATCGGATAATTAATTAGCGCCCAACGTCCCTTCCACCCAGCTGTGAAAGTGAGAGGCATGGAGAAATGTTAACACACCACACAAAATGAAAAATGGGATGTGTTATGTATGTAGGTTTGAATGTCATTGGTTTAGTTTGAATTTTTCTTGTAAAATGTCAAATAGGATTGGTTTAAATAGTGCGGGAAAAACCCTGCACTCCCATTGGCTGGCAACTACGGCTGCTGGCTATAAGAAGCAGCCGTAGCCCAGCCAAGTCGGATCCATTCGAGCTGTAGTCACTTAATAAACTCTTCACTGAAGCTCTTCGCGTCTGACTCTTTGTGCAAACTTAACAGGATGGGGGCTTTCTGTCCTTTCCATCTTCATAATGTCAACATAATCAATGTGATTTTGGGGCCATCTGCACTGCTGTTTACACAGTAAGACGTAGCTTGGGACTCTGTTAAAAACCCTTTTCGCCCGTCAACTTAGAATTAATGGATGCTACAGCTGGCATTCCTGCTCCAGGGTGCTCTGATTGGGAATACTACATTTTTTTTCATCAAGTTCGAAGAAAAATATTTGACAGTCACAGATCAGATTAGTGGGAAGGAAGGATCCTGCCACTTCTCTAAACCAGGTGTGGCCAACCTTGCCCATTTTAAGACCTGTGGACTTCAACTCCCAGAATTCCCCAGCCAGCTGTGCACAGAATTCTGGGAGTTGAAGTCCACAGGTCTTAAAGTGGTCAAGATTGGACAGACACGCCCTCAAGCTGTAACTGGGGTTTTGTTTTGTTTTTTGAGAGCAGAAGGAGAAACAGAGGCTAGGCTCCATTTGGCTGTGGATTACCTGAGGATCCGATCTGAATTTGAGTGACTTTTCGAAGGGTCGCTGGATGGAGGCTGTTGCTTCTCGTGAGTTTTGGCTAATTTTTCAGCAGCTGCAATGGGACAGCCAGATAAGCTATTGGAAGAAAGCAAGGAAGAAGCAGGAAGAAAAAAAAGAAAGAACAGGGAAGAGGAATGCGGGGATTAAATAAAATCAACACAATAAAATGAGATAGAACCGTTATAAGAAGGCGTGCAGCGCCCTGGAAATTTCAAAATATTTTACAAAGAAAAGAGGTATGTCAACAAAATGGTAAATCCTTCATGATACATTGGGGAAAATAATTCTAGTTAAAAATAAAACCAGCATAGAATGGACACAGAAATTAAAATTTTGTCACCACAAAGAAAGGACAACTTCGACATGTTTGTTTGGTTTTTTTGACAATTTCTCAGATACTTTCTTAGTGGTGACAGAATCCCTGCTTCTAAAAATGTAGTACAGGTAGTCCTCAACATATAACAGTTCATCTAGTGCAGTGGTGCCAACCTTTTTGGGCTCCTGTGCTGAAAATTGCTCTCTCTCTCTCTCTCACGCGCTCTCACATGCCATCAACCAGAAAACAATGCACCCCCCCTGTGCATGCATGCGCAACACCCCTGCCCCCTTACCTGCACTGCGCATGCGTGCACCTCCCAGCTGATTTTTGCCCCGTTTGAGGCCTTTTTCGGCCTCCCTGAGGCTCGAGGGAAGCCTCTGCAGCCTTGGGAGGCCGAAAAATGGGCCTTCCAGAAATAACGGAGGTGACGAAATAGGCCCATTTTTCGGCCTCCAAAGGCTGCAGAGGCTTCACTCGAGCCCCCTGGAGGGCAAAAATGGCCTCCTGCGGGCTCCAGAGGCCCTCCGAAGCTGAAAACAGGCACTTCCGTTATTTCCGGAAGGCCTGTTTTTCGGCCTCCCAAGGCTGCAGAGGCTTCCCTCAAGCCTCAGGGAGGCTAAAAAAGGCCTCAAACGGGCCGAAAATCAGCTGGGAGGCTTGCACATGTGCAGTGCAGGTAAGTTTGGCTGGGGCTCACGTGCCTGTACAAATGGCTCTGCGTGCCACCTGTGGCACACGTGCCATAAGTTCGTCATCACGGATCTAGTGACTGTTCGAAGTTACAACAGCACTGAAAAATGTGACTTATGACCATTTTTCACATGTGCGACTAATTGTGGCATCCCCTTGGTCAAAATTCAGATGCTTGGCAATTGACTCGTACTTATGATGGTTGCAGTGTCCTGGAGTCATAGGATCCCCTTTTGCGACCTTCTAATAAGCGAAGTCGATGGGGAAGCCAGTTTCACTTAACAACCGTGTTACCAACTTAAACAGCTGCAGTGATTTACTTAAAAGCTGTGGCAAGACAGATTGTAACATGGGATAAAAAAAATTCAAATAATAAGTGTCTCACTTAGCAACAGAAATTTGGGGCTAAATTGTGATCCTAAGTCAAGGATTATCTGTACTGTAGGACTATTAAATAGTCCTTGACTTACAACCATTCATTTAGTGACCATTGGAAGTTAAACAGCACTGAAAAAAGTGACTGGGCCTTGAACTTATGACTGTTGCAGCATCCCCATGGTCACAGGATCAAAATTCATGTTTACAATGGTTGCAGCATCCCAGGGTCATGCATTAGTGCATTCTAACTACTGCACCACCACAACTATGTACTTCCTTAATTTTTTCCCCACTACATCAAACTCTTATCTGTAAGACTTTCCTAAAAGTTTTCTTTTCCTCTTTTCCAGAGATACAGGTAAGGTGCGCAGCACTCTGGATATTTCAAAATATTTTACAAAGGAAAGAGGTTCACACAAGGATGTCAACAAAATTGTAAATCCTTCATGATACATTGGGGGAAAACAATTCTAGTTAAAAATAAAACCAGCATAGAATGGACACAGAAATTAAATGGAAAATTTAGTCACCACAAAAAAAGGACAACTTTGACATGTTTTTTTTTTGACAATTTCTCAGGTACTTTCTTAGTGGTGACATAATCCCTGCTTCTAAAAATGCAGTACAGGTAGTCCTCAACATATAACAGTTCATTTAGTGACCGTTCAAAGTTACAACGGGCCTGAAAAAAGTGACTTATGACCAGTTTTCACACTTAAGGACCATTGCCAACATCCCTGATCAAAATTCAGACCGTTGTCAATTGACTCATATCTACGACGGTTGCAGTGTCCCGGGATCATGTGATCCCCTTTTGCAACCTTCTGACAAGCAATGGGGAAGCCAGATTCACTTAACAACCGTCTTACTAATTCAACAACTGCAGTGATTCACTTAACGAATGGGACAAAGTCACTTAACAAATGTTTCACTTAGCGACGGACATTTTGGGACGGACTACCTGTATCCCATTTTTGTGTGTGTGCGCAAATTAATGCAAAATAGACAAGACAAAAATGCAAGACCATTTTTGATGCCACCCACTGTTTCCAGTCCTTTTCTGAACTCTCCTTCCTCCAGTTCGATTGCTGTCCCAATCGGATAATCATGTTTATTAAACATACAGCTGCCTAGTTCATTATTTTGAATACCTCGGATACGGCAGAAAAATCACGTACCTTCGGTGAGTGTTGCGGTTGCTATTTACATGGCCCTGTCCGGTGCATCCAGGTGTTGGGCATTTTAATACATTCTCGTGCATGGCCAGGACTTGAGAATGAAGAAATGAGAAGAAAGGTGAGAATCATAGTAATAATAAAAGAAGAAGTAACAGAATAACAGTCGTAAGGGACCTTGTAGGTCTTCTAGTCCAACCCTCTGCTCAAACAAGAAACCCTATATACCATTTCAGACAAATGGTTCTCCAATCTCTTTTTAAAAGCCTCCACTGATGGAGCACCCACAACTTCTGGAAACAACAGACGCCCCCCCAGCCAAAAAAAACCCCAGGAGAAAGGAACATTGGTTAATTATTTCCTCACGGCTAAATGAAAAACAAAAATAAGTGTAAGTGCTGTTCTTTTTTCTTTATTTTAAGGTTATCTTCACAAAAGGCGAGAAGAGATTGGACTGCCATTTGTCAGAAATGATGTAGGGTCTCCCACTTGGGCGGGGGGTTGGACTAGATGACCTACAAGGTCCCTTCCCAACTCTGATTCTCTATTATCTGTTAAGGCAGTGAGGTTAAAATATGTATGTTGGTTTTTAAAGAATCAGAGGTTTGGGATGGATATATGGAAAGCCAATCCCTTGAACCAGGTGTGTGTCCATTGGAACTTTGGCACTGGATTATAAATTTCTTTCGTGGAGCCCAATTGTAACTTCAAACTTCAAAGTGACTGGTCATAAGTGACTGGTGTACATAATGGTTAAGGATATAGCCTTTGAACCTGCAACTCCTAGATTAACTTTTCAGTTGGTTTCTTTTGGAGCAAAGTAATGCGTTTCCCAAAGCACCTGAAGGCCAGGCGAGGAACAATGGATGGCAACTGATCAAGGAGAGATTCAACCTAGAAATAAGGAGAATTTTTCTGACAGTGAGAACAATCAACCCATGGAACAGAAGTTGCCCTCAGAAGTTGTGGGAGCTTCATCACTGGAGGCTTTCAAGAAGAGATTGGACTGCCATCTGTCAGAAATGGTGCAGGGTCTCCTGCTTGGGTGGAAGGTTGGAGTAGATGACTGACAAGTTCCCTTCCAACTCTGTTATTCTATTCTTATTTATAAAAGATCTTATTTATAAAAGAGCCTTGGTGGTGCAGGCTGTTAAACGCCTAGCACTTAGTTCCAGCTGCCTGCAATTAATGCAGGCTCGCATCCCACCAGGCTCAAGGTTGACTCAGCCTTCCATCCTCTCGGGGTAGGTAAAGTGAGGACCCAAGATTGTTGGGGGCAATAAGCTGATTTTGTAAAAATGCCGCTTAGTAATAAGCAGGCATATACAATGGAATGAAGGCTATTGCTGAGCGCATTGGGTTGTGTCCCAAAAATTGTAAGCTGCCCTGAGTTTCGGACAAGGGTGGCATATAAATGTGAATTAAAAAAAGATAGATAGATAGATAGATAGATAGATAGATAGATAGATAGATAGATATGGACGGACAGGATGGCAGGCAGGTAGGTATAGAGATAAGATAGATGATAGAGGGAGAAATGATACATATGAGAAGAGATGATAGAGGATGAGATGATAGGTAGATAGATGACAGACAGATAGATAGATATTAGATAGATGATTGATGATCGAGGGAGAAATGATAGATATAAGAAAATATTATAGAGACAGAGAGGATGAGATAGATAGATGGATGATAGATGATAGATAGATGACAGACAGATGTATAGATACATAGATGAGAGATGATAGAGGGAGAAATGATAGATATGAGAAGAGATGATAGAGAGGATGAGATAGGTAGATAGATAGATAGACAGATAGACAGATAGACAGATAGACAGACAGATGAGAGATGAGAGGGAGAAATGATAGATATGAGAAGAGATGATATATATAGAGAGAGGATGAGATAACAGGCAGACAGACAGACTATCCAGTTCTCTTCCTGCCATGAAGCCAGATTGGTTCTCTGGTTCAAGGGCTTTCCATATATTTATGTCAAATCCCTGATTCTTTAATACAAACATACGTATTTTCATCTCACTGCCTTTTGTGAAAATAACCTTGGAAGTAAAGAGAAATGTCTTTCAAAAGAGCAGCACTTGCACTTATTTTTGTTTTTCATTTCCCTGTGAGCAAAAAGACAACCAATGTTCCTTTCTCTCTCTCTCTTTCGCGTGTGGATCTGCAACTCTTGTAATGAACTGATAAGATGGATTGTGTTTTTTTATTGTTATTTTTCATAAGCTCACACCTTCTTTCTTGAGAGAGAATTATAAAAGAAATGATTTTAGACTCAGAAATAGCAAATATTTCCCCTTTGGGGAAAAAGTTAATGAAACTCTTCCACACCACATTGTCTTATTAAAATTTAAAACCTCCCAGCACCGGCGTATTCAACTTTCTCTCCAAATAGGTTGAGATGGCAAAAAATATCACATTTTTTCTTCATCTTGTGTTGCATTTTATAGGCATCAATACAGATGAAGCTGCTGATTTATCCCAAGGCAAGAGCCTATTGGGGTTCGGCGGCTGTAATAAATTTAAATAATAAATGAAATATATAAATTAGGATACCCCAGGCACTTTTGCTAGAAGATTCTTCATCCAGGCTCAGTAATCAGCCTCTGCTATCCTCCATTCATCCTTTTATGAGGTAAATCCACAATTTTTCTAAAAGTAGGCCTAGACTCACATTCTACCCATCTACCACAGGTAGTCCTCAATTTATAACTGTTCAATTAGTGACCATTCATCAAAGTTACAATGGCACTGGAAAAACTGGCTTATGGCTATTTTTCACACTTAACGACTTTTGAAGCATTCCCACCTGATCAAAATCCAGATGCCTGGCAACTAGCTGACTCATATTTATGATGGCTGCAGTGTCCCGGGGTCATGGGATCCCCTTTTGTGACCTTCTGACACGCAAAGGCAACGGAGAAACCAGATTCACTTAACAACTGGGTTACTAACTTAAGAACGGCACTGATTCACTTAACAACTGTAGCAAGAAAGGACATAAAACGGGGCAAAATTCATTGTCTTGCTTAGCAAGAGAAATTTTGGGCTCAGTTGTGGTCGTAAGTCAAGGGTATATATTTTAATCTCATAGTGTTCTCCGAGGATAAACTTGAAAGAAAATAAATAAAATTACAAGGGCTCGTCTACTTACACTGAAAAAAATGGCTTACAATGGGTCCTCGCACTTACAACCCTTGGAGCATCTCCACGGTCACTTGACCAGAATTGAGGGGCTTCTCAAGCAGCATGCACAGGTGGTCTTGAACTGACAACAGTTCATTTAGTGGCCGTTTGAAGTTACGATGTCACTGAAAAAAGTGACTTACGACCCTTTTTCACACTTAATGACCATTGCAGCATCCGCATGGCCACATATTTCTCATTCAGATGGTTGACAACTGGTTCATATCTATGACAGTTGAATTCCTGGGGTCACATGATCCCCTTTTGTGACCTTCTGTCAAGCAAAGTCAAGGGGGAAGCTGGATTCACTTGACAACCATGCCGCTAATTTAACAACTGCAGCGATTCACTTAACAAATGTGGCAAGAAAAGTTGTAAAATGGGAGCCAAACTTACTTAACAAATTTCTCACTGAACAACCTAACATCTGGACTCAATTATGGCTGTAAGTCAAGGACCACCTGTATTTATAACATTTCAGTGCTCCAGGGTCATGTGATCTCTTTTTTGTGGCCTTCCCAATCAGCTTCCAACAATCCGAGTCAATAGGGGAAGCAGATTCATTTAAGGACCACATGATTCACTTAAGAACTGCAGTGATCCGCTTAACAACCATGACAAAAAAAGAAAAACAACCCACAAAAAGCTTGGCCACTAGATGAATGGTTGTACTTCGAGGATTTATCTGTAAACAGCTGTTTTATAAGAATTCCACTGTTAACAATATCTTCAGCATATAAAGAAAATCTGTTTTACAGATGGTATCTGGCTCCAACGAGATTGGCAAAAATATACCCCAAGGTAAGCCCAAAATGTTGGAAATGCAAAAAAGTTGATGGTACATTTTACCATATGTGGTGGCTATGCCCCAAGACCAGGACATTCTGGATCCAAATTAAAAATTGGCTACAGGAGATCACAAATTGAACTCAGACCAGAAACCTTTTTCTTAGGAATTATTAAAGACCACATTCCAAAAAAAGTAAAGTATCTAATGTTACATATCATAACAGCCGCCAGAATAGCCTATGCACAAGTATGGAAAACTTCCAATATTCCTAGTGAAGAACTAATATTACAAAAAATAATGGAAAGTGCTGAAATGAATATGCTTACATTGAAATTGAAAGAGAAAGACTCTGAATATATTTTAATTTGGAATAAATGGTATGATTGGATAACCAGCAGAAATAAGAAATAAGATAGGAAATTAACCTGTAAGAGACCTCAAGAAAATGAATTGTAAATATGTAGAATATATAAGAATATATATATATAAGAATAATAATTATAGCTAAAGTTATTAATCAATGTTACATAAATGTAAATATAATGTGTTAAGTTATTTAAGATAAGAACCTGTATAGATGTCAAAAATGCTGTTGAAACCATGATGTTTTGAGTTGTAATAATGGAAACTTAATAAAAATATATCTAAAAAAAAAAAGAATTCCACTAACGGTGTAGTGGATTTTAAGATGCACTTACTCTCCGGAGGAATCCTGTCTTTGTGCGGGCAACCAGACAAACTGCGATGGTGAGGATAGAGTCCAGTGACGTGACCGGTGCCATCACAGCCTGGAGTGGGACATTTGATTTCACGCTTCTCGGGTCTTGAAGAATCTAGAAAATGAATGAAGAGGGTGTATAAAGGACTTTACGATAAGATTTAGATGAGTAGGGTTGCTCCAAGAAACCTATCCCGTCATCTACAATGGTTTTTTCCCTGAAAAAAAGAAAAAGGGGGGGGAAGAGGGTGGGAAGGGGAGAGGGAGAAACAGAGAGAGAGAATTTGGTCTAATGGTAAAGATAAGCTAAAGGTAAAGGTTCCCCTCACACATACGTGCTAGTCATTTCTGGCTCTAGGGGGCGATGCTCATCTCCGTTACAAAGCCGAAGAGCCAGTGCTGTCCAAAGACGTCTCTGTGGTCATGTGGCTGGCATGACTAAATGCCGAAGATGCACAGAACGCTGTTACCTTCCCATCAAAGGGTTCCCTATTTCTCTACCTGCACTTCTTACATGCTTTCGAATTGCTAGGTTGGCAGAAGCTGGGACAAGTAACGGGAGCTCACTCCGTAACGCGACACTAGGGATTTGAACCGCCAAACTGCCGACCTTTCTGATCGACAAGCTCAGCGTCTTAGCCACTGAGCCACCGCGTCCCTCTAAATGGTAAAAGGTACTGAGCTAGAAAGCGGGAGACTGTGAGTTTTAGCCCTGCCTTAGGCATGAAAGCCGGGTCGGTGACTTTGGGTCAATCACCAGCTGGCTATGAATTCTAGTCCACCTTAGACATGAAAGGCAGCTGGGTGATTTAGGGCGAATCACCAGGAGCCTGTGAGTTCTAGTCCTGCTTTAGTCATGAAAGCTGGGTGGGTGATTTAGGGCCAATCAAGGAGACTGTGAGTTCTAGTCCCGCCTTAGACATGAAAGGCAGCAGGGTGACTTTGGATCAATCATTAGGAGACTGTGAGTTCTAGTTCAGCCTTAGGTGTGAAAGCTGCCTGGGTGATTTAGGGCCAATGACAAGGAGACTGTCAGTTTTAGTCCCGCCTTAGACATAAAAGGCAGCTAGGTGACTTTGGGCCAATTATCAGGAGACTGTGAGTTCTAATCTGGTCTTAGGGATGAAACCTAATTGGATGACGTTGGGAAAAATCGCCAGGAGGTGGTGGAGTTCTAGACCCACCTTAGCTATGAAAGCGAGCTGAGTGACTTTGGGCCAGTCATTCTCTTTCATCCCAGCCCATCTCACAGGGGGGCTTTTGCAGGGGAAATAGGAGAAGGAAGGTGTATGTGGATATGGATATGTTTGTCCGCCTTGAGTTATTTGTAAAAATAATAAAGGTGGGATATAACTGGATAGATGGATGGATAGATAGATAAAGTTCCTTGAGTTATTTGTAAAAATAATAAAGGTGGGAAATAAATGGAAATGGGAAGAAGGAAAGAAGGAAGGAAAGAAGGGGATGAAAGGGGTGAAAAGGAAGAAGCAAGGAAATGGGAAGAAGGAAGGAAGGAGAAATAGATGAGGAAAGGAAGGAAGGAGGTAAGAAGAAGGAAAGAAAGGAGGGAGGAAGGAAGGGAGATAGAAAGATAGATGATAGAGATAGATAGATAGATAGATAGATAGATAGATAGATAGATAGATAGATAGATAGATAGATATGTGTTGTGGCCCCGACTCCTGAGCCTGTGCTGACAGAGGAAGAGGACCTGGATGATGAAGGGGAGGAACAGGCAATGTATTCATCCCCAGGACCTTCCTCCCTGGCAATGCCTTCCTCCCCAAGACCTTCCTCCCTGGCAATACCTCAGGTTTCATCGGAAAGCTGAGAGCAACAGCCTGAGATACGCCAGGAGGGAAGCATATCGGCACAACCACAGCTGGGGAGTGAGGAGGAGGATTCCTGGCTTGATCCCAGGCAGCGTCGGAGGGAGAAACATCAGCAGCAACGTAGGAGGCGTGGGAGGGCTAGAGATTGAGCTGAACCACACCCCACAAGGCATAAAAGTGGGTGTGCCTACGTGACAAAGTTCGAACAAACCAAGAATCTTGTTAGTGTTGTGGCTGGACTGAATCTGGAGAAGCTCTTGTTTGTGGACTTTGAGATAAAAAGCCCATTCTGTCTCTGTGAGTAATACGATACTTTACAGACCTGAACTTGGCAGTCATAACGTGTGTGTTTGCCAAGAGTCTGATCAGCTGTAGAAGATTTGTTTTTTGAGTCAAGCCAGCATGACTATCTGTGGGTGTTTTTGTGCTAAGTTCCTTACCTTTTGGAAGAAGGGGAGACAGAACAGATATGGTAGATAGATAGATAGATAGATAGATAGATAGATAGATAGATAGATGATGATAGATAGATAGATAGATAGATAGATAGATATGGTAGATAGATGATAGATAGACAGATGGATAAGATAGATAGATAGATATGGTAGATAGCTAGATAGCTAGATGATAGATAGATAGATAGATAGATATGGTAGATAGATAGATAGATGATAGATAGATAGATAGATAGATAGATAGATAGATAGATAGATAGATAGATAATGTTCCTATGCACATCAGATCTACATTCTGCTAGCCTCCCCAAGGGAACAATGTTTTGGCTCAGCGAGACACAAAATGGTGGGGAAGTCCCATTATTTGCCTCCTCAAGATGGCAGCGATGATAAAAATCGCCTTCCTGGGATGCTTTTCATCACTTCTGGGGCTTCCTCCACTTCTTCCTGTACTCAGAAAAGGCCTCTGTCCACACCCAGAAGCCTTTCCTGGTTTCTGAAGGTGTCGGGATTCCCTGAGAAGTTGTGCCAAATGAACCCACCCAGCCATCTCCTCTTTCCTTTAAGTACAGCATTCTTTCATTTACTTTCTTTAACTTCTCAAAGCAGCTTTGAAGCTGGGCTGCCGGCAGCGACGAAGTGAAACGTCCTTTCAACACTTTTGCGCTGCTCTTACAAGCTCTCGTCTTCTGTGGCCTGGAAGAGTTTATGCGAAGGAACCCTACAGATATCAAACTGCAAAAGTTGCCTCCCTTTATTAACTCAAATGTCTACTTAACTCCGGTCTCCGGTCTCTGGCAGGGATCAGAAAAAAATATACCCCTGGGAATCAAGGTATAATAAGTAAGACTCTGGAGACTTGCTCTTTATCAGAATAACAGAA
This sequence comes from Naja naja, assembly GCA_009733165.1. Taxonomy (NCBI): domain Eukaryota; kingdom Metazoa; phylum Chordata; class Lepidosauria; order Squamata; family Elapidae; genus Naja; species Naja naja. Next base: position 8,907,426 of record CM019150.1, on the reverse strand, counting down.
TAACAGAGTTGGAAGGGACCTTGGAGGCCTTCTAGTCCAACCTCCTGCTGAAATGGACCCTCTACCATTTCAGACAAGTGACTGTCCAGTGTCGTCTTAATAACCTCCAGTGATGGAGCACCCACAACTTCTGGTGGCAAGCCGTTCCACTGGTTTATTCTTCTCACTACCTGAAAATAAGACCCTGTCATATTTTTTTTGCCACCAAAAAAGGCACCAGGTCTTATTTTCAGGGGATGTCATCCACTGACTAACCTCACTTGCGCATGTCACCCCAGGCCTCCTTTTCCGCTGTCAGAGGCCTTCAGGAACTTCTTCTGCAGCCAGCAAGGCTTCCCTGAAGGCCTCTACAGCCAGTAATAGACCTCTGGATCGATCCAGAGCTTTGTTATCAGCTACAGAGGCCTTCAGGAATGCCTTGCCAGCTGCAGAAGAAATAGACTGGCGAGGCAGGTGTTGGGGTGTCCAAGGCCTGGCTACAACTGTCCAAAGGTAAGTAGTAGGGCAGCTCCACCACCCCCATCCCCACCCTAGCTTAATTTTTACCTGTCCACTCTGGAGTGGGTGGCATCTTAATTAGGGCTTATTTTGGGGGTAGGGCTTATATTGGGGACACATGTAAAAATCAAGCTAGGACTCACTTTCAGGGTAAGTCGTATTTACGGGGAAATGGTATCAGGAAATAGGGTTAATTGTCAGTGTCTGGAAAGGTATTACTCAGGTAGTTATACTAAACCTTTACCAGGCTACAGGTAATCCTCAATTTACAACCATAATGGAGCTTGCCCATCACAGTCATAAGTTGTAATGGTCATAAAATGAGCAGATCATGTGATTTACAAAGTTTTACCACTTTATTAGTAGTTATTAGAATAGGAAAAAAAATAAGAGCCATGGAGGCACAGTGGTTAGACATATTGCAGGCTGTTGCAGGCAATATTGCAGGCTATTTCTGCTGACTGCCAACTGCCAGCAGTTCGGCAGTTCGAATCTCACCGGCTCAGGGTTGACTCAGCCTTCTGTCCTTCCGAGGTGGGTAAAATGAGGACCCAGATTGTTTGGGGGCAATAGGATGACTCTGTAAACTGCTTAGGGAGGGCTGTAAAGCACTGTGAAGCGGGATTTAAGTCTAAGTACTATTGTTACAAAAAAAAATGAAAGGAAAAACAAAAACAAAAGATAGAAAAGAAGAAGCAAAACAGAAAGAAAACACAGAATTATGATTTTAGCCCTTCTTCCTATTGGATAATTGCTACCTTATTCTTTCCCCATCCTTTTTAATCCCCAAATCGATAAATCGTATAATAAATTTTGCCTCTGTGGCGCAGTGGTTAGAGTGCAGCATTGCAAGCTACTTCTGCTGCAGCCAGCTGCCTACTATTTGGCAGTTCAAATCTCACCAGGCTCAAGGTTGACTCAGCCTTCCATTCTTCCGAGGCGGGTAAAATGAGGACCCAGATTGCTGAGGACAATATGCTGACTCTAAACCGCTTAGAGAGGGCTGTAAAGCACTATAAAGCGGTATGTAAGTCTAAGTGCTATTGCTATTGCTATTTCCAACTGAGGAAGGCTAACTTTTAGGCCAAAGGAATCTCAACCAGTCAGCAGTAGCGTAGCTAGATAATTTTAGACCAACGATAGTGAAACTTTGAAGCTCAGAGGGTCAAAAATTTGGAAAATGCATAACTTGACTCTGCTTACAGGTCATCCCCGGTATAGGGTTTCCTGCTTGAGCAGGAGGTCCTCCAAGGTCCTTTCAACAGATCACTGTCACTTTCCCACCAAAGTGATACCTATTTATCTACTCACATTTGCAGGCTTTCAAACGGCTATGAGGAGCTGAGGCAAGAATGGGAGCTCACCTTGTCTCGCGCGCTCAGGTCTCAAACCCAGGCTTGTCAACTTTCCAGGTGGAAAGCTCAGTGTCTTTAACCCCTGAGCCATCACCCCTGAGCCATCACCGTCTCTTCTTACCTTTGCTGTAATAGTTCTTCCTGATGGAGTCCAAGGTCTTGTTCTGCTTCTCCTCTGCTTGGAAATGTTTCGCGTGCTCTCCCGTCGCCGGCTGCCCGGGCTCCCTCACCACCTTGACCTGTTCCGCTTTCAGGGCGATGGCCTGCTCCAACAGGCCCAGGTTCCCCCGCGTCATCATATCGTACATCTCGGATTCGTCAGTCACGGTGGACTTCTGAGAGTGGGTGTCGTCATCCTTTTCATCGTCCGACCTGACCTCCACAATGACAGAATATTCCGGCTTGGGGTTGGCCGCCCGTCTTTCACAGTGAGTTTGGGGGCTATCCTGAGAAGTGTGAGGTGCTTCTTGACAGAGGACATCAGCCATCGCTTCCTCTTCTTCCTCCTCTTCATATTCTTCTTCTTCTTCTTCTTCCTCCTCCTCTTCCTCCTCCCCTTCTTCTTCTTCTTCTTCATCATGGTCTTCTTCTTCTTCTTCCTCCTCCTCCTCGTCTTCTTCCTCCTCTTTTTGGAGCTTACACGAGTCCTCACAGCTCGCCTCATCCTCCCGATGTTCCAGGCACAAATCACTGCTCCTTTCGCTGGTGACCTCAATCACTTCTTCTGCATCTTCTGTATGGATGATGATCTCCTTTTCGCAGTCCTCCTCAACTGCTTCTTCCTCTTCTTCTTCTTCTTCCTCCTCGTCCTCCTCCTCTTCCTCCTCCTCCTCTTCCTCCTCCTCTTCCTCTTCTTCTGTCGCTCCTTCGCAGAGCAAGTGCATGGTGTTTCCCCCGCTGCTGGAGACCTCGCCTTCGCTTTCCGACACGGGCCGTTTAGAGACAAGAGTTCCTTCCGTTCTTTGGCCTGGATTGAAAAGAGAATGATTTCTTGAAAATGGTTGTGGGTACAACTAGGGGGTGGGGAAGGGGGAGGTAAGAGTGTCCTTACTTTTGTGTCTGTTGTGTGGTGTGTGAGGCTTTTGCACATCAAGGGGGATAGCAAGCAGGGGGAGAGGCTGGGGCATCCTTGGTGCACACTGAGTTTGGGGGTTTTCTTTCTTTCTTTTTTTAATTTTTAATGTTTTTAAGTTAAACATAAACAAACAAATACATAAAAAACATAAAACCATCTTCCATTTCGTACAGTGTGTCAGTTCGTTACACATCATTTGTGCTATCCTTTCATAGTCACCACTCACAATTTATATAAATTCTCATATTATCAATCTTACATATGCATATATATTTATCAGTTATTAATCATTCATGTCTAATCTATTTCATCATTTAATAGAGAAATTCTAACTTTCATTGTAAGATTTGTATTACACTTTCACCCAATGGTTATGTATGTTTATATTATAATTAGTATCAATCTATTAAATATCTGTTGTAAAATTTCCTAATCTATTACGTTACCATGTCTTTTATTCCAACCATTGATAAACCAAATCCCATATCAGATAAAATGGTTTATCTTCTTGTTCTCTAATTTCAAAGGTCAATTTACTCATTGCAGCACAGCTTGGGGATTTTCTTGCAGATGTTTCACGACCCAACTAGGTAACATCATCAGTGCTAGAAGGGAGGGGCGTTTGTGGAGTGGAGGAGGGAGGAAGAGGAGGAGGAGAAAGAGAACAACAGTGGGATCTTTGGTGCTCTCTGAGAGTGGTGATTTTCTTACAGACATTTCATGACCCAAGTAGATAACAGCATCAGTGCTAGAAGGGAGGGGCGTTTGTGGAGTGGAGGGAGGAGGACAGTGGGGTCCCCAGTGCTCTCTGAACTTGGTGGTTTTCTTGCAGATGTTTCATGACCCAACTAGGTAACATCATCACTACTAGAAGTGGGTGGGGCTTGCTCTCACTTTATATTCTAGTGCAGAGGTGGGCAATTATGGCCCCTTTACAACTTGTGGACTTCAACTCCCAGAATTCCTGAGACGGCACAATCATGGCAATTCCTGGGCATGGCTGGGACAGGAATTCTGGGAGCTGAAGTCCACAAGTTGTAAAGGGGCCATAATTGCCCACCTCTGTTCTAGTGGCTTGCCCTATCAGTGTTGGTGGAAGTAAGTGGCTTAGGAGCCCAGCTGAAGAACCTTCAAGCCCACTCCCAACAATATGGTACAATCTTCTAGAACAGTGGTTCTTAACCTGGGCGATATTGCCCCCCAAGGGGCGATTTTGTTTTTCAGGGGGGCGATGGAACTAAAAGGGGCGACGTGGGGGCGAAGGAATGGAAGGGGGGCAATATGGGGGCAATGGAGCGAGATATAGTGGGAGAGAGAGAGAGAGATCTATATTGGTAGATAGGTAGGTAGACAAAAAGACAGACAGGTAGGTAGATAGATAGGCAGGAAGGCAGGCAGGCAAACAGACAGACCTTTTGGATGGATGGATGGACAGGGGCCAGTTCAGGTGCGGTACAACAGTCAATGGGGTGAGCCTGCAGGGCCGGTGCCTCAACGGCCTCTTAGCGTCCCCAAGGGGGTCGGCAGAGGGGTGCTAAGAGGCGACAGGGGCGCGTTCGAGGTGCCGGTCGGCCCTGCAGGTTCACCCATTGACTAGCACTGCTCCGGAGCCGGCGCCTCCAATGCGGAAGCAGTGGCACGTTACATGCCGCCGCGGCCGCGTTCAACGCTCCGCCCTCCTGCCGCCTCTTAGCGCCCCTCTGATGGCCCCCTTGGGGACACTAAGAGGTGGCAGGGGGGCAGTTATGTTGGGGGAGGGGGGCCATGACAACTTCCTCAATGGCTCAAGGGGGCGATTCTTTCAAAAAGGTTAAGAACCACTGTTCTAGAATACAGGTAATCCTCGACTTAACAACTGTTCATTTAGTAACTGTTCAAAATTAGAAGGGCATTGAAAAAAGTGACTGGTGACCATTTTTCACCCATGCAGCATCCCCATGGTCACATGGTTTATATTCAAATGCTTGGCAACTGATTCGTACTTATGACGGTTGCAATGTCCCGGGGTCATGTGTTCCCCTTTTGCGAACTTCTGACAAGCAGTGGAGAAACCAGATTCATTTAACCACCATGTTACTAACTTAACGACTTCCAGTGATTCACTTAACAACTGTGGGAAGAAAAGTCATAAAATGGGGCAAATTTCACTTAACAAATTTCTCACTTAGCAACACAACTTTCGGGCTCAATTGTGGTCGTATGCCGAGGACTATCTGTATTAATTGAGAGCAAACCCCATTCCTTACCGGCACTGATGATGTTACGTAGTTGGGTCATGAAACGTCTGCAAGAAAACAACCAAGCTCAGAGGGCATCAAGGACTTCTCAGAATGTAGCTCCTTTCTTAATTTTCTGAATGAAGAACTTATGGACGTATTATTTAGAGCAGGGGTCTCCAACCTTGGCAACTTTAAGCCTGGTGGACTTCAACTGGTGGAGTTGAAGTCCACCAGGCTTAAAGTTGCCAAGGTTGGAGACCCCTGATTTAAAGGAACCATTGCACCTGGTCCTAGACTTAACAACCATCAGTTTAGTGACTTTTTGAAGTTATGATGGCACTGAAAAAACTGACATGACTAGTCCTCACACTTATGACCATTGCAGCATCCCCTCAGTCATGTGATCAAAATTCAGGTACACCTGGCAACTGGCACGTTCTTAGCAGTTTCTAACCAAGCAAAGTCAACAGGGGAAGCTGTATTTGCTTAACAACCACATGATTCACTTAAAAACTGCAGTGATTCGTTTAACAATGGTGGCCCAAAAGGGTCCTTTAAATGAGGCACAAGTCCCCTTAACAACTGCCTCGCTTAGCAACAGAAATGCTTGTTTCCCGGGACTCACTTAAGAACCATCTTGGTTTTTTGCAATGGACATGCTGGCTCCAATTCTGGTCATTAAGTCGAGGACTACCAGTGCAGTGCTGAGATTATCAGAAGGAACTAGGGGTGGGATTCTACCGGTTCAGACTGGTTCAGCAGAACCGGTTGTTAAAGTTACAGCTGGTTCGCCAAACTGGAATTTCAACTCACCAGCTGGCCCTGCCCCTCCTGCCCCTCCCCTCCCCGAAGTCTCCACACGGCCCATTTTCGATGGAGGTAAGTGCAGGGTCCGCACGGAGGCTCTGGGAGGGAGGGAAATGGCCTTCTGGAAGTCCAGAAATGGGCCTGTTTCTGGCTTCCGGAGGACCTCCAGAGGCCGGGGAGGCTGTATTCTCCCTCCCAGAGACACAAGGGAAGCCTCTTGACCCTTGGGAGAGCAAAACGGCCTCCCCCGGGCTCTGGAGGCCCACCAGAAGCCGGAAACAGGAAGTTTTGGTAGGTCCCGCCCAGGGGTGGGATTCAAATTTTTTAACAACTGGTTCTGTGGGCGTGGCTTAGTTGGTGGGCATGGCTAGGTGGTCATGTGACTGGGTGGACATGGCTTGGTGGTCATGTTTTTGGCTGGGTGTGGCCAACTCAATATCACTCACATCGAGGCACTCATCTCCTCGCCTGGCCTCTCGTGACTGTGGGGATGCTGCAACAGTCGTAAGTGTGAAAAATGGTCATAAGTCAGTTTTTTCAGTGCCATTGTAACTTTGAAGGGTCACTCCACACAAGCAAAGTACCAGCAAAGGAGGGGGAAAAAACTCCAGAGACGTTCCTGAGACAGGAAGTCTAGTCCTGGCAAGAATGTAATAAGGGTTAATGGAGAGGCAGCTTCTGTAAGCAACACCAGAATGTTTCCTTCCTGCCTTCCTTACAGGATTAGCCCAGTAATTTCTTCTAACAACTGGTTCTCCGAACTGCTTAGAATGTTAACAACTGGTTCTAGCGAATAGGTGCGAACTGGTAGAATCCCAACCCTGGTCCCACCTACCATGGCCCCGCCCACCCAGCAATCGGGCAGCAAACCGGTTGCTGGGATTTTTGAATCCCACCCCTGGAAGGAACCCTGTACCTTCTTCCGAGGGAGGGCTGTTGGATGCCTCCTTTTCCGCCAGGGCTTCTCCCTCGTCTTCCTCTTCCAGGGTGCCTTCTGAATCGTCCGTCACAGAGTCCTGCTTGGCTTCGGCCTCTTCGCTCCCATCACTGTCCACATTGTAGCCCTCGTCCAGGCTGAGCTTCAAGGGATGGGATTTCCTCTTGGGCTCCAGGTGCCCTGCTTCTAAGTGCTGAAGTTTCCTCTTCTTCGCCAGAGGGCAGCTTTGTAAACTAGGAGGAAGGCCAAGAGAAAGGAAGAGGAAGAGGAAGAAGAGAGAAAGAGAGAAAAAGAGAGACAGAAAGAGAGGGGAAGAGAAAGAGAGACAGTGAGAGAGAAACAGAAACAGAAAGAGAGGAAGAGAAACAGAGAAAGAAAAAGAGAGAAACAGAAGCAGAAAAAGAGGAAGAGGAAGAGAGAAACAGAGAAACAGAAGCAGAAATAGAGAGGAAGAGAAAGAGAAAAGGAGAGAGAAAGAAAAAGAAAAAAGAAAGAAGAGAATGGGAGAGAAAGAAAGAAAGAAAGAGAGAGAGAGAGAGAAGCATCTCAACGCAATGTGGTAGAAGCAGGTGTCTACATAACCATATATCCATTTCCTAGTGCTATTATTTGGATGGAAGCTCAGAATTAGAACTACTGTATATAAATAGCATGTAAGAGTTCATATCATCCCATAATATTCTCAGCATGATCTGGTTGATGACCAACGGAATATTCAAGGTGTGCATTTCCCACATTATAAAGAGTTTTCAGGTTATATATTATAATTCAACTTTCTGGGCCATCCTCATCTGTGGCCACCTTGAATGAGTTCTTATGAGAATGCAGATTCTTCCAAGAAACTGGAAGCATCAATCAAAGACAGTCTTATTACTGAAAACAGATATTCAAGGAGGCCCCTTTTCTGCTGATCATGACGAGTTATAAGGTGGTATTGCAGCTCACTGTCTCCTGGTGATTGGCCCAAAGCTGACTTTTATGCCTAAGGTGGGACTAAAACTCACAGTAACCTGATTGTTGGCTCAAAGTCACCCAGCCGGCTTTCATGCCTAAAGTGGGGCTAGAATTCACATTCTCCTGGTGATTGGCCCAAAGTCACCCAATGGCTTTCATGCCTAAGGTGGGATTAGTATTCACAGTCTCCTGGTGATTGGCCCAAAGTCACCCAATGGCTTTCATGCCTAAGGTGGGACTAGAACTCACAATCGTTCAGTGATTGACCCAAAGTCACCTAACTGATCACAAAAATTGGCCACCAATTCAGAAGATGGTTTGGTGTTCTGAGCCTCCTTGCTGAAGCATCTGAATTCAGTGAAGGTGACTGAGATGGCGATGGAATTAGAGATGCCAAACGGACATCCAAAACTCACCTCCTGTGTCTTGCGTACTTTCCTCGAATGTGTCCTGATCCGTTGCATCCTGGAGTGGGACAGCTGTGTGAAGAGGGTGACACACACAAGCCAGAAATAAAAGCGGGTATAATTTCCAAGGCGGGGTGGGTGGGTGGGTGGAGGAGGAAGAGGGAGAAGAAACCAAATCAACTCAACCTCAAGTAGTCCTTGACTTACAAAAGTTGAGTGACCTTTCAACGTTACAAAGACACTGGAAAAAAGTGAATTATGAGTGTTTTTCACGTTTACAACCTTCCTAGGATCCCCATGGACATGTGATCACAATTGAGATAACAATAGTAACCACATAGTAGGCTAATGTTTTTAATGAATTATAACTTTTGTTATTCATATATATAAGGTAATGAAGTTATAATGTTATAAAGTTGATATTATTGGCTAAAAGAAAATATATTTGTGTAAAAATGAGATGTTAAGAGGGAAGGGAATGCATAGAAAATAAAACAGACGCAACAGTGGCAAATGTAATACTGGGGGGTATAATAGGGAAAATACAAATTAAGATGAAATCTTGAATGGTCAATGAATGGTACAAATAGATTAAATTGTAAACATGGTGAGCATAAGAAATATATGATCAAGGAAGTTAGCGATTGATTAGAATGATCTTAATGAATTAAATATTTTGTTATCCACTTGTATAAGGTAATGAGGATATATTGTTATATTGTTGGCTAAAGAAAATAAGATGGAAAATATATTTGTGTAAAAATTAGAAGTTAGACAGAGGAAACACACAGAAAATAAAATATATGTAATAATATTGGAAAGGGGATTTGATGGTGGATAGTATAAATTAACATGAAATTATGATTGATTAATGAAATGATATGAATAGATTAAACTGTAAACATGTTGAATTTAAGTATATGATCAAGAAAGATAGAGATTGATCGATTGATATAAAATAATTTATGAGAATATAAAGAAGAAAATTTGGTAACAGATAATGATGTGATCTTAAAAAGCTGTATTTGTGACTATGGATATGACTGATTTAAAATGTAAAACACCTGGAACCACACTGTTCTTGCAAAGTTGTATTTAAATAATTAAAAACTAAAAAACTTTTTTTAAAAAAAGAGGTAACAATAGCAATAGCACCTAGACTTATATACTGCTTTACAGTGCTTTACAGTGCTTTACAGCCCCCTCTAAGTGCTTTACAGAGTCAGCTTATTGTCCCCAACAATCTGGGTCCTCATTTTACCCACCTCGGAAGGACGGAAGGCTGAGTCAACCTTGAGGCAGTCAGTCAGATCGAACTGCTGGCAGTGGGCAGAGCAGCCTGCAATATTGCATTCTAACCACTGGGAGGAAAGGAAGGAAGGAAGGAAGGAAGGAAGGAAGGAAGGAAGGAAGGAAGGAAGGAAGGAAGGAAGGAAGGAAGGAAGGAAGGAAGGAAGGAAGGGACTAGCCCTTAGACTTATATACCACTTCACAGTGCTTTACAGCCTTCTCTAAGTGGTTTAGAGAGGCAGCCTCTTGCCCCAAACAATCTGGGTCCTCATTTTACCGACCTTGGAAGGACGGAAGACTGAGTCAACCTTGAGCTGGTCAGGATCGAACTGCTGGCAGTTGGCAGAGTCAGCCTGCAATACTGCATTCTAACCACTGCGCCACCTCAGCTCTATACAGAAGCTTGGCAATTGGCCTGACTTATAACAGTTCATTTAGCGACTGTTCAACGTTACAATGGCACTGAAAAAAGTGACTTGTGACCATTTTTTCACATTTACAACCTTTGAAGCAACCGCACCCGATCAAAATTCAGACACTTGGCAACTAACTGACTCACATTTATGACGGTTGCAGTTACGACCTCTGCAGCATCGCCATAATCATGTGATCAAAATTCAGATTCTTGGCAATTGGTTCGTACTTACGGCTGTGCCTGGGTCCCAAGGTCATGTGATCCCCTTTTGAGACCTTCTGATAAGCAAAGTCAATTGGGGAAGCCAGATTCACTTAACAACTGGGTTACTAACTTATCAGATGCCATGATTCACTTCACAATAGTGTCAAGAAAAGTTGTACAATGGGGGCAGAACTCATTTAAGAAATCATCTCATGTAGGGACATAAATTTTGGGCTCAACTGTAGTCCCCTTTTACAACCTTCTGACAAAGCCAAGCCAATGGGGAAGCCGGATCCACTTAACAACCGGGTTTCTAACTTAAGTACAGTGGTGATTCATTTAACAACTGTGGCAAGAAAGGTGGTAAGATGGGGCAAAACTCAGCCACCATCTTGCTTAGCGACAGAAATGTTGGGCTCAGTTGTGGGCGTAAGCCGAGGACTACCTGTACATGGATGATGGAGAGCACCTGAAGACGCCAGGTGCCTCGGAAAGTAAAGTGACACCTAGAAGCATCTGGGAGAAGAGAATGAATTCCCTTTCCACATTTCCTTGGCTGCTTTTGATTTCAAAAGAGGGAAGGCAGCAGCTTTGTGATTTGCTAAAAATTAATGAAATGAGTCACCCCATTTAATTAAATGAAGGGCTCATTATAGTTTTATGAGTGTGTTTAATTAAAGATTTGCATATGTAAGAGCAGGCCTTTTAAAAGCAAGCAATTCCCACACTTAGGCTCTTACAGCCGGGGAATTTTATTTTATTTATGTATTATAGTTTCTCTCTCTCTTTCACACACACACACACACACACAAACACACACACACACACACACACACACAAAACCACACACACACACACACACACACACACGGCCATGTCATATTACTCAATCACATGGATTTTCTGCACCTTCCTTTGATGAATAATGGTGAAATAACAGATAACAGATAATCAGTGTTGTAGGTCATCTAGTCCACCCCCCCACCCGGCCAAGTGGGAGACCCTACACCATTTCTGACAGATGGTAGTTCAATCTCTTCTTGAAAGTCTCAAGTGATGAAGCTCCCACAACTTCCGAGGGCAACTTCTGTTCCATCGGTTGATTGTTCTCACTGTCAGAAAGTTTCTCCTTATTTCCAGGTTGAATCTCTCCTTGTTCAGTTTCCATCCATTATTCCTTGTCTGGCCTTCAGGTGCTTTGGAAAATAGCTTCCTCCTTCCTCCTCTCTGGGGCAGCCCCTCAAATGTTGGAAGACTGCTATCATGTCTCCCCTGGTCCTTCTCTTCCTTAGACTAGCCAGGCCCAGTTCTTGTAACCAGTCTCCAGTCCCCTAATCATCCTGCTTGCTCTTCTCTGCACTTTTTCTAGAGTCTCAACCTCTTTTTTATAGTGTGGTGACCAAAAGTGGTTGCAGTACTGTAGGTGTGGTCTTACTACGGCTTTATAGAGTGGTATTAGTACCTCACTTGATCTCGATGGTATCCCTCTGTTAATGAGTAAATTGCATTCTTTGCTTAACTTCTGGTTTTTTTGGGAATGGATTGCCACGAATGTAGTTTTGAGATTGTCCACTCTGCAGATAGTCCTCAACTTATGACTGTTCGTTCGCAGTCTGTTTGAAGTGACGACGGCCTCGGGAAACTCGCGGTTATGACCGTTGTACTATCCTCGCCAGTGGTGGGATTCAAAAGTTCCCACCACCGGTTCTGTGGGCGTGGCTAGGTGGGTGCAGCTGCAGGGGTGGGATTGCGCGCCTCGCGTGCCTCGTGCAATTGTGCGCACACACACGCCAAACAGTTTAGCATAGCAATCCGCTCTGCCACACCAAACAGCTGAGAGGTTAAAAAGGACCAAGGAGCAGGGGCAGGCAGGTGGGCCCAACTGCTGAGTGTCGGAGAGACTCTGAATGAACCAATCCTCTGCCAGTTGATCTTCGGTGCTACCAGTACGCCAGAACTGGGCCGAACAAGTAGAATACCACCACTGATTCCTGTCATCATGTGATCACAATTCGGGCCCTTGGCATCGTTGTGGTTTGCCAGCAGACGGTGCAGATGGCAGCGGAATCGGACAGTGGGGAAAAAAGGGAACCAGTCAGAGAGTCTGGAGAGCACTCGGACGAGGGTCCTGTGTCCGATGCAGAGATGGGGCCAGGACCATCTGGGAGTGGGGTTATGCCTCCGGAGCCTCCGGAGTCTGGCAGCAGTGAGGCAGAGGACCCAAGGGAGCCTGTTCCCAGTGAGCATGTGCGCAGCGCTGCTAGAAGGCAATAGCAGCTGAGACAAAAGGGGCAACTCAGGAGTAAGGCTGGGAGGTGATTGCCCCTCCCATAAGGGATAAAAGTCAGACGTCAATGATGAAACCTTTGCAGGAAGCAAAGTAGTTCGATCGGTTCTGAGTCCTCCTTGAAGCTCTGTGTACTTTGGTTGGTTTCTTTTATAGTTCATTGGATGCTTCTGTTTTTGGCAGCATTCCACAGAACTGAAAGGTGTGTGCTTATCTTGGGGGACTGTTTATAATTAGCTCCGGCCGGGAATGAAAGCAATTCCCAGCGTTGCAATAAAATAGGTTTTTGCTTTTAAAACAAGTTTGGGAATAAACTATTGCTGAGCGCATTGGGTTGTATCCCAAAAATTGTAAGCCGCCCTGAGTCTCCGGAGAAGGGCGGGATATAAATATGAATTTTTAAAAAAATTACAATTTACGAAGCCTGGATCAGAACAGGCAACTGGTTCGCATTTAGGACCAGTTCCAGCTTCCTGTGATCAGGATTTGCAACCTTTTTTGTCAGTTCCTGGGAAAGGTGAATTTGCATAACGATGGCTGTATAAAAACGGTCCTAAACACTTGAATTAACAACGGCAATGACTTGCCATGAAAATCCCAACGTCAATTCTAGCTGTAAGTTGAGGACTGTCTATATAGCGAATCCTCACACTTGCAACGACTGTGGCAGCATCCCCACAGTCACAGGATCAAGCTTCAGACGACATCTACAGGTGATCCTCGACTTACAATGGTTCACTTAACCAATGTTCGAAGTTACAATGGCACAGAAAAAAGTGAGTTAGGACCATTTTTCACACTTATGACCATTTCAGCATCCCCGTGGTGACGTCATTTATGTTTGGATGCTTGGCAACCGACTCACATTTATGACGGGTGCAATAACCTGGCACCATGTGATCTCCTTTTGCGACCTTCTGACAAGCAAAGTCAATGGGGAAGCCAGATTCACTTAACAACCAGGTTACTAACTTAACAACTGCAGTGATTCACTTAACAACGGCGGCAAGAAAAGTTGTAAAAAACTCACTTAACAAATGTCTCACTTAGCAATATAAATTTTGGGCTCAATTGTGGTCATAAGTTGAGGACTACCTGTGTTTTTGACAGTTGCAGCTGGGGTCACGTGACCACCCTTTGCAACTTTCCCAGCCGTTTTCCCACAAGCAAAGTCAATGGGGGAAACTGGATTCACTTAATGACCACCTGATTCTCTTAACAACTGCAGTGAGTCACTTAACAACTGTTGGGGGAAAAAAACCATAAAATCGGGGATGACTCACTTAACAACCACCTGGCTTAGCAATGGAAGCACTGGGGAGCCATGGTCCTAATTACAGTCATAAGTTGAGGACCACCTGTTTTCCAGAGGAAGCCATGAGCGAATGGATGCCAGATGAAACCACAACATCCAACTGCTCAGAATTTGGCACAGATGGTCCTCCACTTAGGACCACAATTGAGCCCAAAATGTATGTTGCTAAACGAGAAAGTTAAGTGAGTTTTACCCCACTTTATGACCCTTCTTGACACAGTTATTAAGCGAATCACTGCAGCTGTTAAATTAGTAACATGATTGCTAGGGGAATCCGACTTCCCCCCATGGACTTTGCTTGTCAGAAGGTCATATAAGGGGACACTGCAAGCATCATACATAGATGCCAGTTTCCGTGTGTTCTAATTTTGATCATGTGACCATGAGGATGCTGCAACGGTCATAAGTGTGAAAAACGGTCCCTTTTTCAGCGCCATTGTAACTTCAAACTTCTTTCCTTCTTTCCCTCCCTCTTCCTTTATCCTTCATTCCACCCTTTT